>JANRMT010062819.1:53186749-53283735 GCA_026402145.1 Polypterus bichir lapradei | reverse complement strand
ATATATATATATATATATATATATATATACAATTGTTTAAGCATTAGGTGTGTTCTGTGTTCAAAAATCCTTATAGCACTCACTGTGGTTCCTGTTAAAGTGACCCCATCTGCCGTTCTTATATTTGCTCATATTTAGACCTGCGTCCATATTGCAAAAAGTGTGGAGGAACCTTTGCAGCACACAGTTTGTCCTGAGCGAAAGTTTTGTCACTGAATTGCTGAGGGTTATGAGTCTTATTTATAGGTACTTTCAATTTTTTCCAAACGTTTTACAAACATGAGCAAAAAAAGTGCTCAGAAAACAACACTGCTCAGTTATTTCAGAAAAGAGACGCCACAAACTAATGAAGGTGCGGCATCAACTCCTGATGTGGCAATTTCAGACAAAGACACTGCAGAGGCTGGTCCATCAGCGGAAATCTCTTCAGCACACACTCTGCCAATTGATAAATCTAAGCACCGCTTATCCGGCATAAACAAACAATGGTTTAAAGATCTTAATTGGCTAATGGTCAAAGAAAATGTTATGTGGTGCCCATTGTGTATGTAATATTCAAACACACACCCCCTAAGGAGGGAGTTACCTTGGGTAAACGTGCCATACACAAGAATTCGAAAAGAAAGCTTGCTGGACCATGAAAAAAGTAAAATGCACATTGAGTCTTCTGCTGACCTTTTAGGAAAGCGTGTACTAGAGCAAACTGGAATCGGTCAAATTGAAAGATCTGTATCTGTGTTAAATAACTTACAGAGAGATGCCTTTGTGGGAGCTTTAAGATCCATGCATTGGTTGGCAAAAAATGAGTTGCCTCATACAACATTGTTTGAAAAGCTGTTGGAACACTAAAGAAATGGGTTGTTCCTTTATACAACATCTCAATATTGGTAAAAATGCACATTACACCTCTGAAAGAACAACGCAAAAGCTGCTGGATGTTTTAGCATCAGAAATAAAATTTAACATACTGAAAAATATACACGTAGAAAATTTTTTCAGTGTTCTGTGTGATGAAACCACAGACACCTCAGTTGTAAAACAATTAATTATTTACATTAAATATGTGTGCCAGGTCACTAAAGAGGTCAGAATTAGTTTTGTATCAACCCGCAATATGATTGATGGCAAAGCGGACACTATAACCAACACACTGAGTGAGACTATGGATACTCTAGGATTGAAAACCGCTAATCTGGTTGGACTAGGGTCAGATGGAGCTGCTGTTATGATTGGGAAACAGAAAGGTGTGGCAAAACTGCTTAAAGATAAAACATCTGGACTCTTGGTCAACTGCCAAGCAGCAGCTACTGAACCTTATTTAACAAAATTACACAACATCTTAAGGCAACTGTTCTATTTCTTCCAGAATTCTTCAGTTAGGATGGCTGGTTTAACGGAAATTCAAAATATTCGGAACATTCCCCAGATTAAGCTGAAAATGGCCAGTGACACTAGATGGCTGCCTCATGACTTTGCAGTACAGTCACTACGACAGTGTATGATGAGTTATATCCTTGGTGGGCCCAGATCCTGGGTACTTTGATTATGGAAAAGCTGCAGATAACTGGGCCTTTAGGAAGAAAAGAAGAATAAATATTTAACTGAAGACACCTTCTCTAAATGCAAGTTGGCTTTGAAGAATATTTTACATTTTTTTTCATTAGGTTTCCCATACTTTTTTTCATTATTTTCACTTTTCTTTCCGACAGCGACAATACTTGTGCCTCTTGGTTTATGTCACAACAATTGTTATTTAAAAATTTTGTTAGGGTTGCAGGATCCTGAATTGGATACTTCTTAAATTTAATAAAAATATTTTGGCACAAGTGTCAAACCTAAAAAAAGGAAGTTATATTGAGAATTGGAAAATAATTAATAATAATTAACTAATAAAAATAGTGCATATTTAATTTTCCCCACCACCAAATTTCCCCGTCCCGCCCCACCCGGCTACTTTTTAATGCCACCCGGCTGGAAAAAATTTCTGGGGAGGGCACTGCTAATGTTTCATTCAGATACAGCATTGCAAACTGATGCTGTTCTATTGTGTTCCCTTTTGGAAGAATAATGGGTTTTTGCTGCTATTTTAAAGAACTGAGCAGCATTGTTATTAGAATTGAAACCTATCACCTTCTGAGCACTTGTTGTGTGAAGTTTGAATGTTCTCTGTATATCTGTCTGGATTCCTCTTTGGATAATCTGTTTATCCCTCCACATCCCAAAGATGTTTGTGTTAGATAACGTGGAGTCTGTAAACTGACCTAATATGAGTAAGTGAGGTTATGTTCATGAATGTTCCCCGCAGTGGATTGGTGAGATGTACATGGATGGTTACCACCTTGCTCCCAAAGCTGCTGGGATAAGCTCCAGCTCTATGTGATTTTGAACTTGATAAAGGTCTTAAAAATAAATGGACAGATGTTGCCCAATTAGATTATGTAATGTAAAATGGTCTTTATGCACTATCATCCTCCCAGTGGTACTTTGGGAATTAGTTTATGAAACCAAAATAAAAAATAAACTAGCACTTTGTAATGGCTTATTGAATCCATTAATCTTTCACCCTGGGCATAATTAACAGCGTTTTTGTTGAAATGAATACTGTTGACACCCAGGATTTTAAAGCTCTAAATCCTCCTCCATAATAATTACTAGCCTCTCCAAGTCTTGCTGTTGCCTCCAACCAGCTGCATGCACTGTCATTTTAAGAATGTAAACAAGCCCACCATTAGCACCACAACATCAGAAAACATGCTCAAACTGCTCATTTATATGGAAAGACACTAATGAGAACAAAAATTAGTTTTTTCAGGCACCTAAAAAAAAACTTGTAACAGTTTTAAGTTTCACTTTGTTCGCCTTCTAGGTGTCAAAATGCTGTGTGTTATTAAAAATAAAATTCCCGAGGCTGTTGACAACAGGATTAAGGTAAGCCTTCAAAGTTCTTCAATTGAGGAATTTCCAGGATAGGCTAAATTATCCTTAAAACAAATAAAGATCAAAGTGCTGCGTACCCATAAGAGAAGTTAAGGACTCACTAGATCTAGATTACGGTATTAAGTTAAAATGCAAATGTTTTTCTTGTTTAGAAAGATTTAAAACAAATTTGTTGAAATTTTGAGGTTTTTGAATTATAATTAGCAACTTCTACTGAGTCTGGTCAGAACATTGTTTTTGATGTTAGATGTTTCTCATTTTTCATTGAAGAGCATTCTGAAAACTTGCACCAGCAGCTATTACCTTTCATCTGTTTGTCTGAACGAGTTAACACTATTAGGCTAATGGTACTGAAAGACTTTGCAAAAAGAACATTACATTTCAAAGTATTGCATTAATAAGAAAATACTTCAAAACACTGATTATTTGAACAAGCAAACGTAATGGCAGTATGTGCATATTCTAATTTCTCTTCAAAAGTAAACAAGCCAAAATAATTTATGAAGTAGGAGGCAGGCATTTCTTGCATAATAACTAAAGCGACATTGAACAGAAAATAAAACTGCTTCTTCAAATGTGCATTTCTTAAAAGCTTTTCAGTCAACACTGCTGGGATGACACCTTGTTTCAACAATGAATTCCATGAATGAATGGTTAATTAATGTTTAAATTAAAAATAACCCTTTTTAGAAGCCACTTTATGCATACTGAATGTAAAAACTCCAAAAATATTTGTGTGCTACTTTTAAGTTGATATGTGGGCAAAACACCTCACCTGTAAGACCTGGTAAGATAGGACCAGAAAGGCAGCACTGTGTCAGTTTCCTGCTTAATTAGTATAGTTGTGTTCTTCCCTATTTAATCCTTTTGGTTATTTATTTGCATAACAAACTAATATGTAGTATTTGACACACTATGGACTACTGCAATGAGTCGGAGGACACTACCTCCCTTTTCATCTACAATATAAATACTGATTAATTGTGCATCTATTCTCTGTCATCTCTGTCATCCATGTGCAATATACCACAATCCTATACCATGCCTACCTTGTGGTATAGTCTGTTTCTCTTCCTGCTCAACCCTTTCCTTTTTTTGTCATCTCTGCTTCCTGCCTGGCAAACTCTTGCCAATGCTTTTCACAACTCTGTATTTGCTAATCTGGCAAAGAACTACTTTTGGGAGAGGCCTATAAACCTCTTTAAGGTGTCAGGGATGGCATAGAGCAAAGGTTCTTAAAGCAAGGGTCGTGACCTGTGATGTCTGAATCACGAAGAGCTATGATTCACAACTGTACTCGCTGGGCATGGGTCATGTGGAAAGAGTCATGTGTGGGTTGCAAATTATCTTGCGATGGGTCGCTACAGGCAGTTTAAGAAAACGCCATTGTTACAAACTGTCTTGCATCTGTGTTTCTCCAAGGAAAAAGCACGTCTGTCCAAGGCGATTCTGGGTCTCGGAGACACAGAAGGCAAAAGAGAGAAGTTTAGGAGGAAAAAAAGGTTAAAAAACACTGGCCTAGAGAACTCCTGGGAGAGTCCCAATAGAAATGTCCCAGTCAGTGTCAGGAGCACCTGCAACTCCTATTTCCCAGACGTCTCATAAATGAACAGGCCATACCCCAGACACTGGCCTACAGTGAGTATAAGAGTGCTACCTCTTAGTGTGGACTTCTATTTGTCTATATCCTGCAATTCCCAACTATTAATGACTACTTATGTTCGACAAGTAGTTAATCTCTGGACATCCTCCATTACAGTGGTGCAAAGTGCCTCCTGCCAGGGGTCTTGTGTCACTGACAGCATTGCCATTGACCTTACCACCAGGCGATCTAACAACCTCCTGTCTTAGCAACCTCTTCCTGTCCTGCATTACGGAAATTCCCACACAATTGTGGTCCCTACTGAGCCCTCCTTTACACTCCCTCAATAAAACACCTGCTTATTTAAAATAAGCACACAGGATTTTTGAAATATGCTTTCCAATTACAATATGGCAGGGCTATTACTCTACTGGCCTGCAGGCCACAAATCTGTATATGCTACCCTGATAATTAAAGAAAACCCATTGCCTCCCCGCATAACACAATAGGTCAGCACTAGAGCAGTGTTTGAAAACAAAAAAAAATGTATTATTATTATTATTAATTATTAAAAGCTTCTGGCCATAAATCACAGCCATTATTCTAATAAAATCAAACCATAACACTTGACCTGACTCAAGCTGATCTAAATTAAACAAATACTATAGACCTTCAAATATAAATGCAAATACAGTACACATATGAAGGCTGCCTTAGTTTGTTTTTTTTCCTTACAATTGTTTGTATTTTCTCATAAACAAATATTAAATAAAAGTACTTCAAAAATTCCAGCTTTGAAAACTCCTCCCATACATTTATGACTTTATCCAAAACCATTGCTTTGTTTTTCCATTTTGACATTTGTCCATTTTTCAAATATTATATTTTAACTGTGTCTGATTTGTAATGCTTCCTTTATTAATTCATTTTCAAATTTTTATCTTATATTTCCAAGCTCCTCTTGATTCTCTCTGTCCTGCATTTTTGTCTTTTATACATAACACTACCATATAATCCTCTTTGTACTATAAGGGACCTAGTAATGGTGTATGCTTTAAATGGCAAAATATAAAATAAAGATTGATTGATTGACTGAAATGTGATTACTTTAGCATAATGTAACATTGATTTTCAAGGAAAATATTCTGCAGGGTTTTATTTTCTTAAAATATCTTTGGAAAAACACAAATGACTGTAGAAAAAGAAATGAAAGCATTATAATCTAATTATACAGACATCTGTGTTTTTTAAACACTTTGCATGTGTTTTTAAATAATATGAAACTATTAAATAAACTCCTAAAATCAATTTTACATCATAAATACTATATTGGAAACATATGCCATGATTTAATGATCATTTTAAATAAACATTTTATCCATCTATTGTTATAAATTGAAAATGCCTAGAACTTTTTTTTTAATCATATGGGATTTATTATTTTCTTGACTTCCCCTGATTACAATTAAGGAATTGGAACAGATGACACCAAAGATTATAATTTTGCATTATAATTTTAATGTACAGCAAGCCCCACCCTTTCACTTATTACACTATTCACCAACAATATAGTGTGGTGAGTAATTTAGCTAAAATCAAAATGCTGTAGGCATAACTTCCATACGGAACCCCACCCAAAACCCAAAAACAAAAACAGTAAACATTTATAGAATTTTTGGCAATACATAGTATTTAAAACAAGAGTAGAAATGTCTCTATTCTGTTCAAGTGATCTTTCTAAAAGATAACTATTGTTAAAAACACAACTTTTATTTTTTTTCTATAATCCAAACATGGTAAAAAAATACATACTTTAAAATAAAGGTTCAAACAACAGTAAACAAATGTAAATAAAAATATAGATTAAATACACGTTACATATAACTTCCATTAGGAGGAAACAGATCAAATGTTACCAAAAACAAAAACTGTGTACGATTCAGTACTACTTTCACAAACATTGCAATTTTTATTTTCATTAAACACAAACCAAGGAAAGATTACAAGTTTGAATCTTAAGTGTAAACAATGCGTAATGAATAGGGTTATATGTAAGTGTCAGTCTGTGCAGGATCTGTCAGCTCATTCTGATTACTGGTCCTTGTTATACATTCTCATTAAGCAACTTGAATAAAACAAGTAGTGTATTCAAATTCCTGTAAATAAACAGAAGGCCTTTGATTATAGTGCGACAGGAAGGAACCTTTGTGGCAGCCCTGCACACCAAGAACACTGCATGGAAGTTCAATAATGAACAGAAATGGCACTTTTATTAACAAAATGTTTAACAAGATGAATTCAAAAATGACAAAATACAAAAAGAGTAGAAACAAACCTCACTGCCTCTCTGGGCCTGCCTATGTGAGTCTTGAATCAAAGTCTACCTAATGGGTTGGCCAACCCTCTTGTCTACCACAATATCTTGACAATAACTCCTTTCATCGCCTCTCTCTTTCTGTCTCTTTTTGATCTAGATTTAAGATGGCTTTAAGCTACATCTCAAGTTCACTTTCACTGCAGTAAGCACTGCTGTTTCACAGGAAGAGCAGAATAAGTCTGAATACTTGTGTATGAAGTTTGCAAGTGGCTGCATGTTTTTTTACCTTCACATCCTTATGATGTGCATATTATATTAACAAGTAACTCTAAACTCACATGAAATGAGTAACTATGGCTGCGTGCATAAACTGGCATTGTGTACTGAACTGGTTTCTTCTTTGTGCCCAGTCAGACTCAGATGGCATTTGCTCTCCTCGGCCAGGTGGTGTGGAGAACTGGGGCTGTTCTTGTGATGTCTGCAAATCAAGAACAATGTTTTTTGTTCTGCTATATTATTTTGTTTCCTAATAAAAGTACACTCATTAAATTATGCTGACATAATAGCTTTTGACCAATGAATGACCAGAGAGCCTGTATGGAAACTGAAGTCCCTAAAAGAAACCAAATAGAAGAAAGGGAACATATGTCAAATACAAACAGAAGGCACCTTTATACCACAACTGAACCAGACCTAAACAGCTATGAAGTATCAATGCTACCCTCGATTCTACTCAGAAAGATTCAACTGTTACATAAATTTGAACCTTTGAGTAGAGTAATATATAAAAAATAAACTTTACAAATTACACTAGCAAAAAATACATAGGTATTTCAATAAAGTGGCACATTATGTAAACTGCCCATCCTCAACTGTAAGGTATAAATACTGCAGCTTTGGCCTAAAAACCCAGTTTTCAATTGCTTTCTCCTTCCTTTGCTGTCTTTTTTAAAATCATATCAGACACAGTAGTTAGCTAAATTTCCAGGCAAATACATTCGCTAAAATGAATGGTATTACTGAAGCACCTTCCAACAAACAAATGTACATTGTTATGAAAAATAAAATTCAAGATAGCTGCCATCAAGTGCACAGATGATTTTTTCAAACCTCCAAAAAAGAGATTTCTGAGAGTACTCTTTAAATTCTGACTTACATGGATTTAATATTTTAAGCTGATAATAGTTGTGCTGATCTTGTAAAAGAGTTCATCTCTGATTGTATCACTTCCATATGTGTGTAAGACATTTGAATTTTCTAGCTTAGTGTTTTAGGTCAGAAAGATTGTTTTGCTTTGTGTTTGTTATTTTTTCTTAAGTGTTGTCTCTTCTATCTCTTTGACACCTTGCAAAAAAATGAAAATGTGCTATACAAATAAATGTTATTATTACTCTTGAAGTACTATATAACTTGCAAATTAGTTTGATTCTAAATATGTAAATTTAGAATCCTTATTTTCATATTAATTGTAACGTGAACTTCTCTTCACCATGCTAACTCTCCTGATAAGACCACTGGGATTATATATAGAAGAGAGTATCTGTTTAAGTAGAATTTATCTGAATATACATTTTGTCCACCTGATTTCTCAGTGAACTTGGCCGACATTTTTAATCTGCTGATTTGTTCTAATGGCTGTGCATCCAGCCAAGAATGGAAAGGAAAATATGGAAATATTTGAGACATTAAAAAAGCACACAATTAAATATATGCAAGCATTAATTTCCAGACACTTGGTTCACTACAAAAGATTCTAATAATTATTAATTGATTAGATGCACCTATTTGTATTGATGGAAAATCACACAGTGAGAGTGTTTGACTTTTATATAAACAAACTACAGAGACAGCCAGTGTGATTTGAATGTCAAATTACCATTGGCTTTGCTGCATACTAATTATTTACAGAGAGAATTTCCACATATTTTTATTATAACAAATTTACCTCTGGTATAATAAAATAATGACATATGTCTGCTGTGCAAACATGTAGTCTTTAAGGATCTAGTCTAATCTGCAGCACAGATTCTTGGTTTAAAGTGCTAAAACATTGAAATATGTTAAAACAACATACCACTGTACAATGTTAAACCCACACGGCAAACAGACCATTTGACAAGCAATAATGAAACCATTAACTTGGGGTCCTGTTCCAGAATGTAAACAGACTTGGCCAAGTGACTGGCTAATGAAGAAGTACAGCAGCAGCAGTTTTGCAAATGTGATGTCTAAGCTGGAGCTAAACCCTTGCCTGTAGGTCTGCTGAGCTCATGCTCCATGATATGGTGAGCAGCTAAACAATACTAGAAGACTCTGTAAAAGAGCCAAATCGTTTCCATACCAAGAGAAACCGTTTATGTGGGTTTGAGTAAGTGGTGATTATGCCCTTGGGAGCCTCCACCCAAAGGGCACTAGGAGAAGGCCAAGTGGAAGACCCAGGGCATGTTGGATGGATTAAATCTCTCACCTAGCATGGAAACATCTGATAATTCTCCAGGAGTATCTGAAAATCATTACTATGCATAAAGTTGCCAGGTATGTCCAGCTTTGTGTGATGCCACTGTAATCCTCACCAGGACAAGCACATAACAAGTAAAGAAGTTTTGGTTTACACAATGAACATTTATGCAGGAAAACCAACAGGAGAGGATGCCGATTCATTGCAAGGCACGGTCACACACAATTACATTCGCTCATACCAGATACATTTCCATTTGCTGGTTAAACAACCATGAACATCTGTAAAAAACAGAAGGAAACCCATGGGAATATGGGAATAACATGCAAAAGTCAGTCAGACAGGAACTGGGGATGGACCAAACTCAGACCTCTATATAGATATTATTATATAATGTAAATATGTGACAATCAAAGAAACACTCCTTCCCTATATGATACACATTACTTTGCCACATAAGAAACTGCTTAATCTGTGGCAGCTTCAGATGTGCAGAAAATGCAACTTTAACAGGAGGACAGATACCAACAGTGGTAGAATGGGCACTAGTATGATTTAAGCATATCTAAACAGGACATGGTAACTGGCCTCTGATGTGTCACGAAGAGCACACACTGACCAGCATGACAATGTTGCAGGTGTTTCAAGGATGGGTCACCACTCGAAAAGTACCCAGTCAGCAGAGATCATGTGGTCATAATCTGATAAACAGTGAAACAAAGTGTTACACGACTCATGCAATGCAACATGAACTAACAGTGAAGTACAACAAAGGTACATATCACAAAACAGAACTCGCTCATTATACATTGTCGGTGAATGGTGAATTACTGCAGGCAACCTAACAGAGTTATACTCCGAACAAAACAAAAAAAAAAAAGCATGGGCACTGAAAAATAAGAAAAATATTGACTTGTTTGATTAACCTTAAGCATTTGTTAATTTATGCAGATGCAAAAAACAGGATATCGCAAACACCCTTTGAATCCCTGCAGCTGGAGGAAAATTGGAGGTTAGGATGGAGAGGTGTGTTTTTCTGGCATATGTCGAGTCCCTTGCTAGGAGTAGGGAAACTTTCAGGTTCACATGCTATTTAATGTATCAGTGCATCCCTTCATAGCAGCCATTTCCAAATCAGCAGGTTTATCAGATGGGTAATACATCACAAGTCTAGGAAATTCCAAAAGTAGTTCAAGATTGTGAATTCAGCTTAATACAGTGTATGTCATGTCACTAGATTACCAAACTGCTTATCTGTGGGATAATGCCTTTGGAGTAGAGAACAACCAGTGGCTGATGTGCAACAACCATGATAGATTGAAGTTAACCCTTAGGGTCTTGATGATTCCAAGACTCATTTGAACAAGAGTTTTCTGAGGGTGAGTGGAAGATGAAAGAGCATTCTGACCCTCTGTTGAAGTGTGAGGTCAAAATAACAAAAAGAATTCAGTAGGCAATCAGCATAATAGGAACATCATTATATTAAACAAAAACTGATGATACTTTAAGAATGAAGAGTATGAAGCTGACAATAGTGTATGTTTAGGAGAGGCGTCCCAAAAAATATGTGCACACCTAGGATGTTAATAAAAAACAGGTTTAAAAAAATAGAAAAAAAGAACAAACCTGTAATACTGATTCATCTTTTTAATAATGTGAATTAGAGATAACAGTTCCAGTATATGAGCAATGCTCTAAATCTGTATAAGTGCGTGTTTGGTGATTTTACTGGAAATCTGGCTTTATTAGTAAACTGTCAGAATTTTACAAAGTAATTACTAAAAGAATAAGAATGTACTTTCAGGTCTCACCTAGGTAATATATCCTAATGACTGATACCAGGTGTTTTAACACATTTTTACAATGTAGGCAGCAGACTAAAACACACAGGGGAGTTTACTGCAGTGTTAAGCATCATAAATAAAAACAAAGCATAACTGAAGGAGTGAAAAAGATCGGAATAGTTTGCTATAATTGAAACTCTTTCACACGACACATGACAGGTTCCCACTCAAATGACAACTTTAAGAGACAGCTTAAAATGCTTTTCACCAAACGTCTTTTAATGCATTGAACTTAAACCCCACAGCCTTTAGCCCCTATCTTTACTTGTGCATTGCATGCCATGTTTTCCTGTGGTTTTTTGTCATTAATGTTGTAAACATTTAACACATCAAGGTCGTATTATTACATCACTGTGTACATTTCATCTATTGTGCATAAATCATAGTAGTGTGCTATAAATAAAAGCTATGCGCTCGTCAGACTAGGTGCATGCACGTTACCGCGGAGGTGACTGCGAGAGCGCGCATTAGAGGTACGGTAGTTCTCGCTTGTTCATCGTTCTGCACGCTTCAAGTCCTTTTCTCGTCTCGTGAGCCTATATGGAAAGTTTACAGCGAATGTCTGGAGATATTAAAATAAGAGATATGCTGAATTTTAAACGCGACGTCAGATCCTTGTAAAAGTGGGATCGTTTTCCTTTTACTCATCTACATCAACGCTCTACCCGAGTTCGACCAAAAAAGTCTGCAAGATGCGGCGTTTACTCGAAAGTGCTTTAAGTGCAGCAGCTTACTCACCCTGCATAACGGTTATTGTACAGGTAGCCGGTAACCCCAGTGACCAAGAATGCCACCTGAAGAGCAGCAGCGACAGCGTTGACTAGCAGACAGCTTCCCATGGCGACTAACTTAATTTTTTTCAGACTAGCACCCGTAGGTGTTTCCTGCCCAAACCTCTAAAAGAGCGCAGCCCGTGTGCTCAACACCTTGTGAAGGCACTGAGGCGCTTCGAAGGCTTTTAAAGAGTGACCGGGTAGCCGGCGCCACGTGACCCAATGTTTACGGGGGAGGGGACGGAGGTTTGGGGTGCAGAGGCTGTTACAGCCTTCGGGCACGCACTGCGCGAAGCCATTCGCTACTGAAGTTACAGACACGCGTGTACGCATTTACAGTCAGAGATTAAAAGGCGACTTTGGCATCAATTAATTTTTACTTGGAGTGCAGGAAAGGGCTGGCGCATAAATTAGAACTCATTGAAGCCATTTGCAACAAAGAGAGACCACGGAGTTTGCCACACGCAACGCGAGGATAGGGCACGACACCTACGACTGAATAGGACTGCGGAATGTGTGCCCCCCGAGTCGCTTTTTCACCTCTAGTTAAGATGTAACGTGCCGTTACACGGAATGACCATAGCATGCAATTGAGTACCACCAAAGATTTGCATAGCCCATAATTCCGATAGACAAGAAAATGACAACCCGTTACCTCATCGTGGTGTTCATAATATTTAGTTGAGTTCCATTTAAAAAAAAACTTTTTACCATCTTATTTTTTCTGAGAATGGAAGGGCAGAACGTGGATACACATTTAATCCAACCATATGCTGTGTGTTTTCACAACAGATGGCACAGTTCAGGGCTGCAGGAAGCCAGAGCTTATCTCTGCACTTGAATTGTGCAAGGCAGGGATGCAGCCTGGTCATGGCACCTGTCCATCACAAGGCAAACTAAATCATGCAGAACAAATTTAGAGTTGTTATTTAATGTAAGGTACACTATATTAATCCCTGAGAGGAAGTTGTTTTTTCACATGACCTTTTTGGGTCAGAGTACAGGGTCAGTCATTATACAGCAAGTGCCCCAGTTAAATTTTCAGGTTAATTGCCTTACTCAAGGGCCCATCAGAGTAGTATCCCTTCTGGCAGTAGTGGGGTTTGAACCGGCAACCTTCCAAATATACCAGCAGAGATCCTTAGCCTCAGAGCCACCGCTGGTGGTGCAGTGGTAGCACTACTTTCTGGCAACAAGGAGACCGGGCTTCAAGGTCTTGTTGCCCCTAGTATGGATTTTGCATGTTCTACCCATGTCCAAATGGGTTTGCTCCCACAGTACAAAGACATGCAGGTTAAGTGGATTGTCTGATGTATATTTTCAACATAACTTGAGCTAGTTCCCAGTCTGGAGATTGTTCTGGACTGGTGTTTGCTGAAATAGGCTCCAGCTTCTCTGGATAGATGAGTGTAGAAAATGGATGGACAGAATTAAATGTAACATGTACAGTGCAATTTTTGGGATGTAAAAGACAAAACAGAATGCTTGAATTCAAATTTATGCAAAAACAGGGAGAGGTATGATTATTTTTCAGAAATGTGTTGTTTTTAGCTGGCAACGTGACTTGAAAGAACATACTGTATTATTGTAACAGTCATACTGCACAGTGGTGCCATGAGTAGCACTGCTTCCTCATAAGTCTAAATCCTACTTTGGGTACACTGGTTCTGTGTCTTCATGAGTTTTTACTGGCCACTTTTGTTAATTCTTACATGTTAGTAAAATGTCAGAATGTGTTACCTTCTGACAAACTGTTGTTTCATTCCGGATTCATTTCTGTTTTCCTATCCATGCTTTTTGAACAGGTTGCAACTCACTGCAGCCCCGTAATGGGCTAAGCTGGTTTAAAATATCATGGATGAATGAGTTATGCTTCCTTAATTGCTGTAGAATTGTTACACACAATTTCACTGTATTTACTGATTTCTTTGTACTCATCTTTACAGATCTTTACCTTTTTTGAGGGTGTGGTCCCCGGCCGGGGCTGGAGCCCGGCCGGGACGCCCAGGAGGACCAGAGGAGGGCTTGTGCCTCCTCCAGACCGAGAGGGGGCGTCCGTCCTGGTTATGCTGGAGGCCTCGGGTAGAGGACTTGGAAGCCCAGCCCTGTAGGGACCCGTGGCCACCGCCAGGCGGCGCCCCAGTGCCTGATTATCCCAGGAGCCCGGCACTTCTGCCACACCAGGAAGTGCCAGGGGGAAGACGACCGGGGACATCCGGACGGCTTCCGGGTGTGCAGCCGGCACTTCCGCCACACGGGGGTGTGTCCGCAGGAGATTGCGGGGAAGCAGCTGGAGCCCATCCGGGTTCCTATAAAAGGGGCCGCCTCCCTCCAGTCATTGGCGAGAGTCGGGAGGAAGCAGACAGAGCTGGAGAGAGGACAGGAGGCGGCCAAGAGAAAGGCAGTGGAACTGTGTGGCCTGGACTTTGGGGGATCGGTGCTGGAGGCACTGGGGTTGTGAGTGCACGGTAGAGACTTGTAAATATAATTGTAAATAAACAGTGTGTGGTGGAACTATGTTGTCCGTCTGTCTGTGTCCGGGCCAGCGTTCACAAGGGATAGCTGAAGAACAGATGGGGAGAGAAGAACATTAACAACTTGTAAGTGAAGATCTCCAGTCCGAGGGCAGGGTAGTGGTTGGGAGTTTCATCACAGTATGTATTTTGTCCTGCTGTTTTTTTTATGATGGACAGGCTACCTAGTTTGTTAACACAAAATGTACTACAGGACTTCAGGGGTACTAGGAAAAATTTAGGACTTCCCCAAGACCTTTAGTGTTCTGACCCCAGAAGTGTTTACAGGGAATGCTACATAAGTGGTCATTATTTGGGACTTAAATACATTTTCTGGTCAAACCTTCAGTGAGCTTGGAGTTAGGGGAGGTGAATAAAAGGAAGGGCTCAACTACTAGGAGGAGGAGAGACTGAGTTAGAATGGGAGAATTTTGTGTGGAACTGAGCTGGAAAGTGGACCACCTAACACCTTGTTTAGGAAATTAGGCATCCATGTTTTATGTTTTCTTTCACTTATCTTAGTAGTTTCTTGCATCATGTGTTGATTCCTGCCTTGTGTGCGTTATTTTACAATTAAACTCCCTTTTTATACTGTATACAGTGACCTCCTTGGCACTCATTCAAGGATTAGAAACAGTTCAAGGGTTCCCCCGTCAGACACAAAATATTCATTTAATACTGGCAATTTCACAGCATTGCAACAGTCTTTAAGCAGACAGTGGTTTTATGTATCAATCTATTTAAGTGTTTACGCTACTCTTGAAAATGAGATTATATCTGTAGAATAAAAGACAACCTTGTCAAATCAAAGTGTTAATCATAGACACAAATTATGTTGGTTCTACATAGTAAATACAATAGGAACAAAACATATTATGAATAACATTTTATGTCATCATGTGTTCCTTTATAACACCAGTGTGCTGTATAAATGACAAATCTAATCGCCTTGGACTTATCCTAACATTAGCTATTTGTTTAACACGAGTATGTGTGAAAACACAAAAGTTTGCACTTTGCCATCCATCAATCCATTCTGAGACCTCCTTAATTCAGTTTCAGGTCAAGGGGCCCAGAGCCTGTACTCAGAATTTCAGATGCAAGGCAGGAACTAACTGTGGAAGGGATACCAGTCCATTACAGGGTACACTAACACTCACACTCACTCACAAACAAACATGAACAACGGTAATTTTGGCATTGTGGGGTGGCATCATATTGCATGTTGATTAGTAAATGCAAACAAGAATTTCACTGTACTTTATACACATGGCTGTAGTGACCCTATAACCCTGTATATAAGGTACCACATTTGTTTGAATTCATTTTTCCACAAAGTTCTTGGTTGCAGATGCCTGTTCCTGTTTGTTTTCTTCACTAAGTGGTTACTGTATTTATTTTTTAAATATACTGTAGTCATCATCAAGAATACAAAGATACAAAATGATCACAGTAGAAAAGCCAGGTGACAGTCCTACATGTCATTGTTATCAGTTATTGTCAAGGTTGATGAAGATAGCAGTGGTCTAAAATGTCCTGCAGTTTTTGAGTATCAAATTCAACTCTTTAGCAATTCTAAGTCTCTGTTGAATGTCTTTGAATGATCATATTAATTTCATTGATGATCTCCATTTCACTTTAAACCACAGAAATATTTGTTCAGTAGTTTTCATTTATTGGCATGTTATTGTTTCATTTTTCTTATTTTTATTTGCTAAACCTGCTGTTTATCCAGGAGTCTGCCATCTTCTGTGTGTTCTGTTATCTCCATAGCAAGTACCTGAATAAACATTGGATCCATGTTCCACTGGTAAGGATTATATATGCTGTGAATTTTAACCTGCAGCAGCACTTGGAAATCTTCAGGTGTCCTATAAAACAATTCAGCTCTTACTGATAGCGCCTGAACACTGTTTCAGTTGTTGTTCCACTATTCAGTATAAATTATTGATAGGATTCAGATTTAGTGATAGAGGAGGCCATATCAAATAATTAACTTTGTGGTCATTTTTATTAACCTGTCCTGTGGAAAGTCCCATACAGCAAAATCATCAAATTATCATTTACAGTATTTCTAGACAGTCTTTCCAAATATGCACTTTTAGGTGTTACTTTAAAATTATGGAGGTTAATTTAAAAATGGTATTTTTGTGGTGCACTGTTATGCTGGAAAATAACATTCTGAAAGGAATGCTTCAACATGGGATAAAGTTGACTACCCAAAATATATACAGTATATATATATATAGTAATTAGCTCTTACTTTGCTTTCAGAGAAAATAAGTACTGTACAACTAAAACATGCCAGGAAAATACACCCCACAGTGTGTAGCAATCAAGCACTCTGGCCTACTCTGGCTCTGAGGCTAGGGATCTGCACTGGCAATCGGAAGGTTGCTGGTTCAAATCCCGTAAATGCCAATAGGGACTCTGCTCTGTTGGACCCTTGAGCAAGGCCTTTAACCTGCAATTGCTGAGTGCTTTAAGTAATGAGAAAAGTGCTATATAAATGCAAAGAATTATTATTATTATTGCCATTTCAAGCAGATAGTATCCTGGCAAGGATTTGAACCCAAGTGTCTAGAACTAGTCACAAGCAGTGGTAATTCAGTGCACCACTATATCGTGCCCTAGTTTTCAATTGTTATTAATATTTAGTTTTAAAAAACAAGTTAAAGAAACATTTTAATTCAGTTTGGTTTACCTGGCAGAAATAAAAAAAATAAAAAATTATTCAAATTGCAGTAGCACATGCCTAGTGTGTGCTTGATGTGTGTAGGTGTGTTGCCCTGTGTTGCATTGGCATCCTGTCCAGGGTTTGTTCCCTGCCTTGTGCCCTTTGCTAGCTGGGATAGGCTTCAGTAAACCCCTGTGACCCTGTTCAGGGCTAAGCGGGTTAGAGAATGACTGACTGACTAACATATCACTGAATTTTCTAGAACTATAGAGAAATAAACAAAGTATACAGTATGTTGTGTGAAATGAAATTATATTGAACAAATATTGGGCGTTATGGACAAGTCCACAAAGTCTTACTTCACTCAGCAGGCCCTACAAAGAAAGGGTGTACACATTCAATATTGAGGTATTTTTGTGATCAACTATACAGTATACGCGTATGTATTTATTTTTTTTAATAATTACAGGGTATGCTACTTGGCTTTATAGCACAACACATCTTGCCATTTGCCTTGGCACCACAACTAATAGATTTGTCAAAAGCACTAAGCAATGATCAGAAATCCCTCCAGAGGCTAATAATGTCATATGTTGTAACATCCTACAAAATGAAGCATGGCTTGGCATATACTTTGATAATAAAGTCCTTAAAAAATATGAGGAAAATACCATTTTTGCTTAATAAAGGTAATAAGTGCTAACATTAAAGGGGATGTTAAACATCTTGGGCGCTTCTCTGATGAATACTTCTAAGTTATTGTAGAACTGTCCTTGGTATCACTTCAAATGACAGCCAGTCAGTAAGACAGGAGGAGCACGTGAGTAAAACCTAGAAGAAGATAATTGCATCTAGTGTAGAGAAAAAGAAAATCTTGAAAAACAGCTCCAGAGGCAAATTCATAGTAACAATAATTAATTTCTGCATTATTTTTGTGTTACATTTGGTAAGAAATTTACAGAAAGCAAGATCAAAAAGACAATGAAAATGTCCTGATCTGACTGTTGTTTTAAATTTTGCTAAATGGTTCGTAGGTCTCTAAAAATATTTGAAACAGCTGTTGGTAGATAAAGCATAGCACAAGTGTCCAGGTTAGCATTGTGCACTTCCTTGTTGTTCATGTTTGTGTATACAACTTTAAACCTTCATTTAATTTTCCTTGAATTTAATATAGATTTCTGGTTATACGTTTTTTCTTAAATTTTGACTCTATGTTGGTGTGCATCTTTGCTCTGTTTATAAGTGCTTTACTGGTTTTTGATTCTCTTGCTACACCCTTTAACATTGATTTTGTTCCCTCAACTCTGGGCCTCCCTGTTTTGACTTTGGCTAGTTTATACTAGCCACTCCTGTCTTCTGATTCCATTCTTATATCAGATTGGTGCCATTTAGAGAAGTCAGTCCAAATGAGAATTCAGGAGATTGAAATAAAACAAATCCTGCAAGAGTCTTTCATCATGAGTGAGTGCTGATGTGTTACATTAAATTAGATATTACAGAGTAATTAAATATGATTACTACTGTTGGGAGACATTCAAGAATTAGACTGCTCTTTGGACAGAATTAGGGACTTGTACTGATTTCCAACTCTGTTAGATCAAGTTTTGCCATGATTATAATTTTTGTCGTTAAACACCACTGCCATCACATAGACTGTTAAGGTTTGTTTAGTTCTCCTGCTTAGAAATGCTTGTGTTTGGTTCAACAATTTTCCCTGTTTTAATTTACTTATCATTTTGAGTTTTCCTGTACTGCTTTTTAATGTGTGGTGCTTGTGGTCTTGTTAGTATTAAGGCCTGCTATAATCTTGTAGGACTTTTTGAGGCAAAGAAATTCCTGATGACCATAAGGAACTTACTAGGTTTTCCTGTTTCTTCTAAGCGTCAGGTCTTGTTTAGGTAACACCATGTTGTGTTTGCTTCTGTCTGACAAATTGAAACTATCAAGGTTCAGTGACATGGTTAATTGTTTCCATTCCTTTGTGGTAGTTGAATTATTACCCATACAGTCTTACTATACTTCCACTGCTTCTTTCATAGTAAGGAAAAGAGCCATCATGATGTTATAGCTATGCTGATGTAGCTACACTCTCCACAGAGCATGGCTACTCCCTGTAGATACATTATTACACTGTACATTGATGTGGGCATCGTGGATCCCAGAAGTTTTGGAGAGAAAAAAAAATTATATGAAAAAAGGGAAGCAAACAATGTGTTTGAAACTGGTCAACAATGCTTGAGGAAAGTGATATCTGCAATATAACTTTACAGCATTCTCTCTTGTACTTTGGGGGCAAGCAGGCTTTTACATCTTTCTTCCAGTATAACCCAAACACACTGATTTGTTAATATAATTGAGATTATAAAATATCTATATAGGGGATGCAAGTATATATACACAACTATAACAAACACAAAATGAAAAATCTGGAGTGTCTTTCTATCTCTCTTGGAGAGGCCATCTTAAAAGTTATTTTCTCTTTAATTTTATTACAATCAAACACATCCATAAATATTATTAATGATCCATCTATTGAGAGCTGTGAGAAGATCTTTAACAAGCTGGTAAGACCTTTTAGTGTGCATTTACAAATTTTTTAGTTCAGATCACCTTTTCTTCCTGTGTGACACTTAGGCAATGAAAGATGAGCTGTAGCAGGCATGCCTGGAGCTATTCTACTAATAGTGGATGGAAGGATTCCTTTTAGTCTGTCAACTTAGCCTTTTTATGTCAATTTGAAAAACAAAAGACTTGAAAGAGTTAAAGATTTGCTCGACAATTACACTACAATTGCTTGCTTTCTGCTTAGAGTAACGCCAATTACTAGAATTAACATACACTAATACTTTTACTGGCTTTTTTATCCTAATATTTAGGTGATATTCGGTATTATGGAACAGTAAGAACAAAGTAGTAATTGATCCTTTGCCTTTTTAAATTTTTTGTCACATTGAGGGTTGAAGGGCATCCCTTACCCCGCCATCTTTCAGGTTTTATGGAGGGGATTTTACTGATTAATTTGAGATTGCTTTTTACAATTGTATCATATCTCACAGCTTGATGTCATTCCTTGTAGGATCATTCTTAACTGAATGTACAGTCTCTTGAGGTCTAGCATGATGATCGTCTCTTGCTAGCATAATATAAATATACAGAGGGCCTTTGAAAAGTTAACCCTTTCCTTCAGTTGGATGGACCTTTCGTATTTCAGTAGTGAGGCTAGACTTTGCAGCACCCAAGCCAAACTCTGTTATAACCTCTCTACTACTTTTAAGTCCAAGAACTAAAGTTTCTCCAAGCCTGAGTAAAGCAATATTTAGTTTAAAACTACATATCTGGGTAGAGGAAGACTAAAGGAAAGCCTCCATGAGATGGCAGTAGGGCAGGAGAAGAAGTCATTTGCACAGAATTATAAAGGAAAGCACTGCCATTTTCTATTGCATTCATGCTTACTTCCTGGATATGCATAAGTTCAACTTTTTGCATCATAGTTGGAGCATAATGTAGATTGTATATAAATACTAGCAAAATACCCGTGCTTTGCAGCAGTGAAGTAGTGTGTTAAAGAAGTTATGAAAAAGAAAAGGAAACATTTTAAAAATAACATAACATGATTGTCAATTTAATCGTTTTGTCACTGTTATGAGTGTTACTGTAATCAAGGATTTGATTAGCATTATTTCTTTCAATCAGGTTCGTATTTGGAGGATGTGTTGTGTTCAAGTTACATTCCATGTTTGTCAACCGTTGTAAAGATAACAGGTTTCATTGATAACTTTGTGTCTACGTTGTCAGAATTGAAACATTCATAAACATTGAAGTGTCCACTACCCAGATCGCTACCTGTGAATCTAAGATGCTTAACAAGCATTCCCGGTTGTGCAAAGGTGTAAAGTATTTTCCTATTTCTATACACTTGAAAGCGACAACGAAACAATTCCTCGGCAGCTATTAGTTCACAAACAGAACCATAGGTTGAGAGCTTAAGTATTTCACAGCTATAGTGGTCCTGTGTAGTAGAATTGTCTCCTGTACTGTCGTCAGTCCACACCTTGGACCTGTCCCAGTCATTCAGTACATAAGACACAATGTCTCTGCGGATATCAAGACTGAGACTGATATGGCTATGCAATAAGTAAGAGAGAGAATGGAAGAGACAGGCGCAATCTTGGAGCATGGAAACCACTGGGTACAGGTTGGTGAAATTGTGATCGATGGTGATCACCGGAATAGACATGTTATTCGGGGTAAACTTGCACCTGTTGAGAAAGAAAGTACAAAGGAAGACGAGAAGCAGTGGAGCAGGGAATGAAAAGTAGAAGTCAGCACCAGGAAGACGTACGTGAGCAAGTAAGGAAGCCCAACAATGACAGCCTTGAAGCGGTGGAGTAAAAGAAAAGGCAACAGTCACGAGGAGGGACACATGAGGAAGTAAGGAAACCCAAAAATGTCAGCCTTGAAGCGGTGAAGTAAACGAAAAGGCAGGAGTCACCAGCAGGAAGACGTGAAGCAAGACCAACAATAACAGGCTTGAAGCGGTGGAGTAAATGAAAAGGCAGGAGTCACCAGCAAGAAGACATGAAGGAAGATGAGCAATAATAGGCTTGAAGCGGTGGAGTAAAGAAGAAGAGAGCTGTGAGCACGACGAACAGCTAAGGAAAGTTAGGAAGCAAGTGAGGAGGCACATGAGTGCGGGATGTCATTGATGTATATAGGCAGGGAGCCAACCACATGGTAGGTGCGCGGACAGCGGCCGTGTGGAAAAAGGAAGGGGGACCGGGGCGGCCCTTGTGCGTCTCTGCCATGAAATAAATCATCTGTTAACGGAAATAAGGAATAAAACCGCCAAAAGGAGAGGTCAGTTCCGAAAGTTCCTTAAGGCATAATGGTGAGAACCGCCAAAAAGAAGACGTTATTTTCGAAAGTTCGTTATGGGGCACGGCACGAAATGTAATATACTTAACATTTGTAAGTACAGTGTAAAGGATGAGCATGGGAAATGTGGGCTTCCTATGTATATTGGAAGTCACAGAAATAGTGAGTAGGGGTTTCCCTTATCTATATATATAGTTTAGGGGGTACACCCATTTCCCCCCCTTGAGTGTTGCAATAGGACATAATGTTTGTAAGTACATTGCAAGGAATGAGCACACGAAATTTCAGCTTCCCACCTATATGGAAAATGGGAGAATTAGTGATGAGTAAGTGAGGGCTTTTCCTTTTATATGTATAGATTACTGTATTATTTTCACACACAATTAATCCAATCCAATATTTGGTCCAAATGTCAAATCCCTTCTATCAGTATCTGCTGCTGTGCAACTTTAAATTACAGTGAGTTCCAGATACTGACAGAAAACAAGAGTGACTAGGGGTTTGTCCACCTGGTAAACAGGAAAATGCTGAGTCCCTGCCAGTACTTTCTAGTCTTACAGAATCAAGAAAGGTGTAATTTTATCTTAACTAATATTACTGTAATCAGATTGGAAGAGCAGTATGGTCAGCAAATGTTCTTCTGTATTTAGCCAGACATACCAAGAGGTCCATGTACCAATACTCCACAAAGAAATTCACAAGTATAGTTTTTGTAATAATTAATCTTATCAGTGGGAGTTGGTTTTAAGCGTAATGCACACATTTCAGCTTGCAGGCCTTCCTTTAAAATAAAAATCTGTTTTGCTATGCCAGATTGGTCCTAAAAATGTACAATATATTAATTAAAATTTTAAGAAAGTGTTGCATTCTGGGCTTTTTTTTCACAAACAAAATTAATATACAGCTTTTTCTCCAAGCATGCTTTATTCTTGAATTTGTGGAAACAGTTTTGAAGCTGTCATAGATTCTGTATTCAACTGGAGCCTCTCTGGCTAACAAATGTATTTCTTTAGGTTTTATAGTCCCAAGATAAGAAGGACAGCTAAAAAGAAGTGCATCATCTTATAGACTGAATATACATATATGAAAAATATATGAAAAATTTAGTGTATGTATAAATATACACAAATACATAAAAAATAATTTCCTTCACTGAAGTCTTTCCATAACAACTAAATATACAATAGAAAACACAATTAATCTTCTACAAACCACAACTCCATTTCTGTCTTCTCAGATTTAAAAAAGTTCAAAGGCATCTTTTTCAGAGCTGCTTATCTGGAGAGGTGCAGGACGCTACATTCCAGACGTATTTGAAAGATAGAAGTACCCAATAATGGGAAAACTTTCTTGCATTACACAAGCACTTATAAAAAATGTTATCATCATGAGATATGAAACTTGCATATTAATGTAGTTGACATTTGGCTGCTCCCATATCTTTCTGACTTACATTTCTAAGAAAGTGTGTTTTCTTTTGTAGCTAAATCAGTCCTAGAATTCTAAAGCACAACTTTCTTCACCACATGTGTCACAGAAATAGCACATTTTAAAATAGATGTTTTCATATTGGAGAATTTACTTTTCTCAATTGATGTATGCTGACTTATAAAAGTGAAGATACAAGAATGTTTCTGCATGAAACAGATAACATGGATACTTTAAACTAGACATGTCCAAAGGCGAACATTATAAGGAGTTGTTCCCATGCCGTACCTCTTGTAAATGCCAAATGGGATGGATAGGCATCCCAACCAGGAGACAGGAAGGTTCCTTACCTGGATGGGAAGTCTAGGTGGATGGAGAGGCATCCTGCCTGATATGTTTTCAGTACCTTTCATGGCTGGGATAAAATGGAAGGACTGTCTCTGGGGGCTGTTTATTCCCCCAGTATGCTAGGTGGCAACTTCCCTCAGGTAGAGCTCCCATTCATACTTCTGCAGGGCACCTTGGGACATGTAGTCTCAAAGAATATCACTGTCGGGATGTGTGGGTGCCGGCAGAGAGAGCTGTAAGAAAGTTGCACATGCCTTGAAGGAGGTTCCACCATACCTGGAAGTGCTTCTGAGCTGAAGTTATTTGACACCAGAAGTATTCCTGGATCCGGAGATAAAAGGAGCTATCCAACCTCATCCTGTCGCGCTGAGTCAGAAGGAGGTGAAAAAAGCTTGCTTTTATCTGAGAGAATGAGTTATCCTGGAAGAAAGTCTGTTAAAGAACAACTGAAACCTGTTTAAGGTATTTGATTGAATAAAACCACATTTGTAGAAGCCTTTTGACTGTGTGACTGCACTTGTGTTCTGGGTTTGAGCAGCTGCAGTGCCCTCTACTGGCCACACTCTGCTTCTTTAATTATGTTCAGTCTTGCACACAGTAATGCCTTTAAAGAGACATCTGTCTCAATTCCATTTTCGTACTGTAGTTCAGCTATGTTCGGAGATTCATCAATCTTTACCTTGAGATACAGGATTGACCAACATACAGATGGAGACCTCTAGGAATGGTTAAAACTGTTAATCTAACCATAATACAAGAATACGCGGCACTGAGATTTTCACAATTTTTGTGATTAAACTAGGCTGACCCGCCTTTTAAGGCAACCAACTTTTAAGTTGACCACTTCTTAAGGCAATTCAATATGTAGATCAATTTGATATTTTATACAAACTCATTAATTTGGTTATATTGCATTTGAGCGGTATTACTTTAATACTCATAGTTTCTGTTATTTTTGTGATGAAATTTAAACTTTTTTTCTATATTGAGGTCGCCCTATTGAACCCCCCTGATATTTACTACGCGGTGAGGCATTTGTACTTCATCAACATTAATTATCTCCAGAGACATAATTTTGTCTAATTTCCACAAAAGCAAGGGAACAATGGGAGCACCAGAACTCTGCTCACATCATGTCGCTTCGTACCGCAAGCTGCAAGTAGTAAGTCTGTGATAAGTGGAATACCGCTACGCTTTCCACTCACGGGACGGAAGGACAATCCCGACCGCTTTTATATAGTAAGAAAGAAGAAGAAGATATCGCACAGTCTGGAGTAGAAAATCATCTTTTACCTGGAAAAACGAAACTACAAATTCCATCGTGCATTGCAAAATGGAAGGGGTGTGTGTGAAACTCCGCGCCTGCGTAGCACTCACAGGACGGAAGGACAATCCCGACCGCTTTTATATAGAAGGATGTGTAATTTGTAAGAATATAAATGTGACAGTATAAGTTAGTAGCTGTCATATTCTTATCCCAACCTCTCCGTGCATCTGTCACCTCTGCTACTTAAGTCTTACCTGAGTACTATTTTGGCTTCTTATATGTTTGTGTGTACAGGGGATTACATTTACTAGCTGCCTTTAAGCCATCACTTAATTTTGCCTGGTTAGCACTGGAGATTTCTACAGTAAGTAGGAGCTTTCATATTCTTCAATCACCTTTGACAATTTCCAACAGCTGCTTGCTAATTAAAAATAAACTGTTTACTTTATGCTCATCTTTTGGTAGATTAAACTATCATTAAAAGGCTGGACTTCTGCTGCCTTTTTTCTCATACACATTTATTTTTTTCAGATTGCTCCTCTAAGCAGCTTCAAATTCTCATCTTCTGCTAATTGAATGAAGACTATTTTATTTACCTAAAACATCTTATTAATATTTTTATTTTGCTCTTCCATCGTTTCTATCTCTGCCCTTGAGTACTTTTAGTTATATAAAGCAAGCACATGTGAATTGAATCTATCCTGCTAAATGTAGTTCAATATAGTGTGGTGTATGGCCGGCCGTTCATCCTGGCCAATACCCCCAAGCCGCCAGGTGGAGCCCTCCCTGCAGCATGGAGGTGCTCCGAAGACCAGCAGGGAATTATGGACATTGGAGTCTTTATGCACAGCCCTGCTGGATACTATGGCAACACTAGGAGATGCTGCAGGGAGGAAAGATATTAATTTGCTATACACCCCGGAAGTATGTCCGAGTCACATGGACAAGGGGAATGACGTGCTTCCGGTGTGAAGAAAAGGACTGACCTGGAAGTGATAGGAATCACATGGACTGGGGATTGGAACACTTCCGGGTCAGGGAGTGTGGGAGGATTGTGGGAGCTCCCAGACGGTGAGCTGAGCTGGGTGGAAGGGTGGCAATGTGTCTGGGAGGCGTGGATAGTGTATTATTGATTATTGTTGAGAGTTTATGAGTATTGTGGAGAGGAGGGTGCTTGTGCACTGTACAATTGTCCAAATAAAGAATTATTGGACTTTTAACCTGGTGTCTGGTGTATTGGACAAGGGTTCAAGGGAGCGATAGCGCCCCCTATCTGTCACAATAGCTAATATGAATATTGGCCACTATATGGACAGACATGCACACAAACACACGTATAGTATAATATAAACTTTCTGCCCGTTCAAGATTGAAAAAATAGAAAATCCTTTCTAAATGGAAAATTCTGTACAAGTCACAACATGATCCAATAATAGCAAGTAAAATTGACTTCTTAGAAACCAAATCTAAAATTTAAATGAACAACCAATCATCAAAATTACGGAGATTGACGACAAGTGAAAATACAAATTAGAAATGTGTATATCGCGTACCATTCAGGTGCATTCATAGACTTGTGTAACTGTGTTGAAAAATTGTGTTTATTCTTAGTCAGATATCCCTTTTTGTTTATTAAATATTTTTGTAACAATGAGTCATATCTAAAAATAACAGTGATAATATAATGTAATTACATGTTGTAGTAGAGTACATAAAATATGGTTTTAATAGCATTTTACAATATCATGTACTTAAAAATGGAGCCCAAATAGGCTTGTGGTGGCTGAAATAGCTTTCACCAACACCAGATTCCAAATCAAGTGATATAAAAGTTGAATTTTTTTGTACTATTCTTAATTGTTGGTTGTGAAAGCCCTAAGGCTAATTGTAGTTCATATTTCTTAAACATAAAACCTTTTTGAAAGATGTGTCCGTGGTAGATTTAAAAACTATTTTGAAGGCTTAAGCTAAAATTATTGGCTGCAATGTATCATGGTGGATACCAAGTCTTTGTGGCAATTTACCGATAAATGCAAGTGTCAGTGAAATATCGAGACCTTATAATGTGCACATAATGTCATCGTGAGGCTATTTTTAGTGTGACGTCAATACTGAGTACATATTTATTTTCTGTATGCTGAATGGCTTACAGAGCTGTGTGCACCTAGGGAGCTCCATTTCTCTTCAATTTACTTCTAGATAACAGAAGGGACATTTTGCTTTCTTTGGTTGCATTTTTTTTACTTTTGCTGCTAAGAAGATCATTTACCGTAACTTACCTGTCATTACTTGAAGTTGCAGGGAAACTGAGCTGGTGTTGCAGTGGTTCATATAAGCCACTGATGTGATGATGTGTTTGCATTGGAGAGTCACTTTTGGCCATCAGAAGTGGCTATTGGACGTGTTAAAGAGGAAAATATAAAGTTGAAATAACCTCTTTAAAGGTAAGTTTGAAACAGTCAGTTAACCATTAACAGTGGTTACACAAAATGATTCTGTATTTTAAGAAAGACAACTTTGAAAATTTGACAATGCCTTTAATTGAGAGTTTTTTAAACTTCAAAAATATGTCTGGCACAATTCATTGAGATATCTCAAGGAAAATCTGAGCTTTCTGGAAAAAGTTTCTTAAAAAATAAGTGTATGCCAAATGTCAATGAAATCGTTCCACACAGATCCAAGTGGTTAAACACACTTTAAAAAAAGATTTTACGCCTGACATCCAGGGCCAATGTAAGACTGCAGGACCTAGTAGCAAAGTACAGAACAGAGCAGGTGTGATAAGCACTTGAGGCAGCAGACCAGGCCATGATGAAGGGAAAAATGTTTCCAGAAGAGGCAGATGCCAAGCTGTGTTGAGGTCGCTGCCTTGCACAGCAGTGTGTAAATACAGAGTGAGTAAGTGCCAAATAGAAATACTTTCATTATTTACTGTGGATGTCAGCTCTGGTTTTTAGAACAGTTCTAATTAAGTTTCTTGGTCTAGTTTGGTCAATAATTTTGGTCTATCTGTTAACGTGGCTTCAGTTTAGTAGTTTACTGCATCTTTTGTCCACTAAGAAGTAGATGGTCATTAGCTGTGTTATGAGATGCTGTATTACGCTCTGATCTGAATTACAGAGAGAAACTCAGCATGAATAGTTGAGCAATGTTAGGTTATATGTCTGTGAATATGCAACAAAGAGGATGCATAAAATGAAATTACTTAAGGGACTATGTCAGGGACTTTCTTATGGATGTTCAGTTGAAAAGATAGAAGGTTTAATATATTCATTGCAGCAAATTGAAAAGCAATGGATTTTGCTTGAATGAGTAAAATTAATAAAATTTATTCCTTAATTAAGTACTGTATATATAAAGGTTTACATATAAATGTGTAATGCATATACATGCACATTATGATACTGGAAATCTCAAACACTTTGCTGTATCATGGTATGGGGACAGCTTATAGTGAAGAAGATGACATGGAAACAAAACATAATTAAGATTAAAATTATTATTTTTAGGAAGCACTGGGAAGAATATTGCAAAGAAAGAATACAACAAAAGAAAGGTAAGTTTTTAATAATTTGGCATATTCCTACTGTGCTTTTATTAACAACAGGCTAATTCTTAAACCAACTTTATCATGATAAATATTGAGGTTGGTTAGAAAAGTTAATAATAAAAATGATTAGGCAAGTAGCGTGAGCTTCAAACCCAGGGGTTGTGAGTTTAAATGCCGCTATTGACACTGTGTGACCATGAGCATTTCACTACATCTGCCTGTACTCCAATTGGAAAAACAAAAGAAATGTAACCCAATTCTATATCAGATGTTGTAGGTTACTTTGGATAAAGGCACCAGTAGATTATTAATACTGATTTCAATTTTCATTTCTGAAAAACAATATCTCTCTATAATAATAAAAAAAATCCTGGGACGAGACAAGACTTTTTAGCCTGGGACGAGACATGACTTTTTCACAGAGATTTAACCACGCCCGGGGCTGGAAAGAAAAGACAAAGAGTAGATGACAACGTAGAATGTCGTAAAGAATTCCAAAACGTTGGCACGATACACATGCAGAGCAGGTTAGAGATAATGAAAGTACTAAAATTCGAAAGTCTCAGAAAAATGATAGTAAAGATCGCATTAGCGCAAACAAATGGAAATTATTACCCAGAGAAATAACAGAAAAGCGAAAAGAGATTGAATACTGTACAGGTATATTGTTCGGATTTAAACTTTAAGTCGGAGACTTGTAGATTGTCTAATTCGTGTTGCCATTTAAAAGTAGTGTTTCTTCCCAATGAAGAGACGTATCCATGAGAATTAAAAGATTTGTTGTTTGATGAAAGTGAAATCCACATACGCGAGCAGCAGAGATGCTGGGGGGGTTGACAAGAGAAGCGAGCAGGAGGCAAAGTCCCCTAGTACAAGTAAGAATAATGACAATTATGCACTGTAAAGAATAAAAAAAAAACAATGTCAAAGGTTTGGGGCACCTTGCTGCCAACCCTGTATAATTAGAACAATTGAATGCAAAGAAAATGTGTACAATGCAAAAAAAGCAAATCATCCTAACTTCTGTCTTAGGTAGACTGCCCAAGATGGTGGCTCCTCCGGATTTCAGGCATTCTGGGAAGAAGAGATGGGTCCGGGTGGATGGACCCCAAAAGTGATGCCACAGATTTAACAGTGTCAGTTTTCTTTTCTGCAGAAGGGGGAGAAGAGAGATTGTTATCACACAGCGCCATCTCCTGTCTCGATGGAGAATTATCATTATCTAAGTCTTTAAGCTGTTTCCCATGTGCATGCAAGTGACAGTACCACCCCTGCCCGTAGCCCAGATCCATCCGATCAGACATGAGTAGTGAGATCATAAACGCGAGACAATGCATCAGCATTGTGAACTGATAAGGCTGAAGGTCCAAGAACCACCTAGTGACACAGGTGTTCAACTCTTTGTGTAGCGCCATCCACTGTAAAGGAGCATGATTCGTCACTAGAGTGAGCTTGCATCCCAGGAGGTAGTACCTCAGCTGGTTAATAGTCCATTTGATCATGAGGGCCTCTCTTTCCACTGCCGCATACTTGGTTTCCCAATCAAGTAGTTTCCAGCTCAAGTACATTATGGGGTGTTCAATATGCCATTACTTTGGCTCAATAAAGTACCCTGTGTCCAAAGTGTCGGTCTGTAAGATAAAAGGTAAAGAAAAATCAGATATTATCAAGATGGGTGCTGAAGTGAAGGCTTGTTTTAAGTCACTGAATGTGGCTTCTGTTTTCTTATCCCATATAACCTGCCTTTCGGTTTTCAGATGGGACCATTTCAGAATGGCTTCAACTATATTCAGAGTGGGAAGTGGAATGAGAACCATGAGACGGTCTCTGGGATAGAACTCATGGAACACTGTGCCGCGGTCAAAACACTGAGCATGAGCTGACTGTGCATATTCAATGTTTTCTTTTAAGACAGGTTGAATTTTACCAAATCTATTGCGTAACTGAGCGGCATGTTCTAGAATATAAGTGAAGGTGACTACCTCTTCTAACCTAACTTTTTTTAATATATCCAATATCCCCTGGGCTTGTCATCCATATTATACTTCAAATGGAGAGAATCCTGTAGAGGTTTGTGGAACTTCCCGATAGGCGAACAACATGGGGGAGATTAACTATTCCCAGTTTCACCGATCCTCACTGACCACCTTGCATAGCATTTGTCTGAGCTTCTTTTTAAATCATCAGTTTGAGGGTTATATAATTTGGCAATCTCCCTGAATGTTTCTGAAGTAAATGGCATCCCTTGATTGGTTAGGACTTCCTTAGGGATACTGGCATACACAAAGAGAGAAATCAGATAGCAACTCACAGTGGGATGGCTTTGGGATAATGGGTAATCTACCATGACCAAAATATATTTATGACCTCTTGCAGAGGGTTGTGGAGTCCTACAATATCAACCCTCAGTCATTTAAAAGGAATGTCGATAAGCAGGACAGGAATGAGAGGAGCACAGGCCTTTGGAGGAGGAATGTCTCAAATGGCATACTAGATATGAAGCACAAAACTGATGGCCCCCCTCATTAATCACATTGCCAACGGAATCAGAGTTTAATTCTCCCCAATGTTTTCTCAGCATCTAAATGGGCACCTAAGTGGTGGGCATGTGCAGCTCGCAAACTTGTTATTGGAAGATTCACAGAGCTAACAGCAACAACCTCACCTCACCCTCATGCACTTCCACCCGATAAAGTAAATAATTTTTCAACACAAAGTGGGGTCCCTGGGGCATTGAATAATTAGTGCTGTTTCAGTCAATTACAGCTACTGCATTCATTGAAAACTTTAGGGAGTCAACATTCCATTGCTGCCTTTTAAATGAATTCAGAGTTTGCCCTAATTGGAAGTGTAACACAGAGAGAGCATCAGTAGTTACTTCGGGGGTCTTCTGTCTTCATAGATACATCAGAGCGTGATGCTGGAACATCACTCTCAACCCACTGAGTCGCCACATGACCCCACTTAGCCACTTACCTGTGTGGAAACAGCATGTGATGGGTCCTCACCATTAATTACCAGTCCCAGTGTTTTAGAAGAAGCAGCAGATGTCATTCCAATTTTATTTTTTCAACCAGTCACATCCGAGGAACACTGGAAAAGGGGGACTGCTCATAACAGCCATACTGATTTTTTTGTGTCACCGTTATAAGTAATGATATAACAAGCAAATCTGTACCATTGAGTTCCCCTATGATGTTAGATTGGTCGTTCCAGTTTCCCATTGTTGCAGAAGAACATATTGATGTGCAACAACAGAAATGCAGTAACATTGTGCCTGTTGATACCACCACCTTATTGTGAGGAAGAGACAGGGGATTAGTGAAAAAACAGTACTGCTCCTCTCGTGCCCAGCTGTGGTCCATGGGCTCACTCAACATACTTGTAACAGCGTGGAAGAGTCTTGTGCTTCTCTTTTGGACGTACCACTGGTTCCATATCGCACCAGGTGGGCTCCGGATTAGCGATACATCCTGGACAGGACTAGTGGTGATCAATGGACTGTTCTGAATGCACGGATTGTGAAGTGGCTCAGTGGTGCTTGAGGGCTGCTATCAATGAATCTAAGGTCTTTATGTTCTTGTCTCTAGACCTGCCAGGCAAGGTAGTTGGGGGAGGGCTTTTATGAGTAAGTCATATGTGACCATGTCTGTTATGGTTTTCACTGAATTGACCTCAAGCTTTATCCATCACCCAACTCTGCCCTATAACTCATATGCTTGGGAACGGGATGGCCTTTCTGGTTTGAATACCCATTCATAACACACCCTACCCTGCTGATCAGGATTAATTCTATACCATAGGAGAACCTTGGCCTTGAGTTGATCATAATCACCATCTGCTTGTTGAGGATGTAATAAGGCCGCTGTGCTGGCCCTCTTAAGAACTGCACCAGTATGTGCAACCATGTCACACGTTCCCGGTAATGTACCTACAGGGACGTCTCAACATTGTCATTAGGATATAGTGGCAGTAACAACTGGGACGGTTCCATCTATGTGTCCTGCTGGAGAGCAGCACGAGGTCCGCTACATACATATGCTTTGGTAAGCTGGGTCCATTGCTCCTCCACCTGGACCTTCAATGACTGGATCTCCAAAGCCATGGCCTGGATGATCGCTGTCACATCTTGGGGCGCAGTCATTGTATCTGCCAGCTAGAATCCTGCCAACTATGCCACTTTAAAGAATAAGTAGAACAATGTCAAAGATTTGGAACACCTTGTGGCCAACTGTGATGGTGTGGGTCCTGCTCCATGCTCCCACTTCTCTTCTGGGAGCCTCTCGAACTCACCACCGTCAGTAATGTAACTGGATGAACTGGCAGATGGGGACAAATCACACTTGTGGCAAAGGGATGGTGCAAAAGTGTCCAAGTGCTTTTATTAAAAACAAACCAAACAAAACCAAAACAGTATCCATAGTGCAGTGCTTCAAAAAATTCATAAATAAATAATCCACAAAAACAGGTGCAATAAGTGGTGGTTAAAATCAATAAATAATCCTTTAAAATGAGGTTAAAACCATGTCAGGAAGCTGTCCTTTATTAAAAGCCCAGTGCCTTCTTTTTGCTGGTGGCTCCCCTGCTTCTCCCATACGGGCCGTGCAACAGAGGAGTTGCCCTTCTTGCAGCTGCATCTGATTCTCCTCCTGGTCCAGTAGCCTTCCATCCCCTGGCTCTGTACGGCTACTTTACTGGACCGAGACTTGGGATCCCCAGCAACCAGGGCGCTCATGCTGGGGCTCACTCTCCCAAGCCTCCCTGACTCCTGCTGCCTTCCTGACCTTATGCTGCGAGCCAACCACCTTTTTGATCACTCCAGCTCCTTTGTAGCACTCAGCTGGAGCAACCACTTCTTTCAGCCCCAGAGTGTCGGTCAAACACTCTTTCTAGGGGCTCTCCTCCCAGGTGCCTGCCTTAACCAGTGAGCATCCTATCTCTCACTTGCTCACTCACTCTTGCACTGGCTTTCTCTTCCTGCCTTCCTCTTCTTTCCACTAACCTCCATTTGCCAACCTTTTTTTCTTTATTTTTTCCTCCTCCCCTCCTCAATCTGGCTTCTCCTATTTATAATATGGACGTGGCACAGGTGTGGCGATTAGCAGCTTTATGGTGTTGCAGGTCCACAACTTACGTCAAAAAGGCCACTTTTAAAATAAATAATCACCGCACTTGCGGCTTAGAGAGGGGGCGTGATATGTGTGGCCGGAGTGGTTCCCGGGGGAATTCGTGATGTGGGCGGTCCTCGCTTAAGTGCACAGGTGAGGAGTCGTCCGCATCGGTAACTGTTGCCGGGAGCTGCTAATTGCCACACCTGATCCACGTCCCTGTAATAAATAGAATCGTGAGGCGGCTAGGATGGATGGAAAAAAACGGATGGAGGTTGATAAGGAGAGAAGGCACGAAGTGGGGAGGAGAAAGCTGGTGCATGAGTGAGTGAGCGATGGTGCTCGTAGTTGAGAACACCTGCAGCTGAACGGTGAGCCTGGGTGTTTGGCCGGCACCCCGGGAGCAGTTGGTAGTGGTCGCTCCCGCTGAGCATTTAGAGAGGAGAGGGAGTGACCGGAAGGAAGATGGCTCGAAGGCCAGAAAGGCAGCGGGAGTTGAGACTTGGGATGTGAAAGCCCCAGCGTGAGCACCCTGGTCACTGGGGAGCCCAAGTCACGGTCAGGTGAAGCCCACCGGAGCCAGGGATCGGCAAGGCGAACAGACCAGCAGATGAAGGCAGTAAGAAGGTCAGGTGCAGGTAGGGTGGCTCCCCTGGTGCATAGCCTGGATGGGAGAAGCACAGGAGTCACCAATACAAAGGCACCGGGATTTGTTTTAAAAGACTGCTTCCAGCCATTGTTTTAGCCTTGTTTTTTTAAAGGATTTATTTATTGTTTTTAACCTCCACCTATCACTCGTTTTTATGGATTATTTATTTAATGACTTATTTGATGCACTGCAGTTTAATTTGGACACTTTGTTTTGATTTTACTGTTTTAAATAAAAGCACTTGACATTTTTTGTACCATCCCCTTGCTTCATTGTTTGTGCCTCACTGTCCAGCTCATCGGTGACATTACCGACGGCGTTGGGTTCAAGAACTCCCAAAGGGCAGATGGGAGCATGGAGTGGAACCCGTATTGTCACATGCTCCCAGTATCAGTTATGGACATGGGCGATCCCACACCTGTCCACTTCAGTGTGGAAATGCCCATGCCCACAAATCACCCAGGAACCACTCCCGCCACACTACCATGCCCTCTCCTTAAGCCTTGCAGCAATTATTTATTTAAAAAGCTGCCATTCTTTTGGAGCCATGGACCCTCTATATCACACCAACCCTGTTTAATTAGAACAATTGAATGCAAAAGAAAATGTGTGTACAACACAAAAAAGCAAGTCATCCCATCTTCCTTTTTAGGAAGTCTGCCCAAGATGGCAGCTCTTCCAGATTTCAGGCATTCTGGGATGATGAGGCGGGTCCAGTTGGATAGACCCTGGAAGTGACGTCAGGGATACAATAGTGTCAGTCTTCCTTTCCGCAGAAAGGGAAGAAGAGAGATTATTATTACACAGTGCCTTCTCCTATCACCTAAGCATTTAAGCTGTTTCCCATGCACATGTGCATGACACCACATTAGCAACAGCCACCACTGCTTGAAACCTCTAGTGTGTATGGCCAAAACTGCAGCTGTTAAGTATTTTCCTATTCCTGCAGAATGGATTGGTAAAGTTGATGGTCATTGGCAGGCAGAGGATCATCACATCCTCTATGGGATTCAGATCAGAAGAAAAGGCAGGTTTGGGCAGCACATGCACAGCAGCATATCTCACCACAGTTGTGACAAGAGCAGCTATTTGAACCCTACATTGTCTTGCTGTACGGTCAGACAAGGACATCTGCTCTAAGTCTAGCAATATGGAGCCTGTCCCTCTCTGTCCTGTCAGTGATGTGGACATTGTTTGTTTGGGTAGTTTCAGCAGCAATATGTGTGGTACATCTGAAGCAGTCTTTTTGATGGACTAATCAGATGTGTCAGACCTACACAAGTGCAATCAGAGGACATCTGTCCTATCGGTCTACTGAAACAGTTCTTGAGGTCAGGACAGAGTCCAGCAGTTTAATTCATAGTTTCTTGCAGTGATTAGGTCATGATATGCCTGTCTGCAGCATCCAAATGGTCTTCTCTTTTGCTTCTGGTAACATTCAAAGTATTATGAAATGCACAAAAAACTGACTGAGTGTGACTGTGCTCTGGCCTAAGCTTTAAAGTAAGACCTTTTTAAAAGTGGCATGATTAGGTTCACCTGGACTTTGCTGGGAAAAGTGCATCCAGTAAGCTTGTGTGTTTTTTAACAAGTTGCATTGCCTCACTGCATAAGCCATATTACTTTTTCAGAGGGCTAAACCAACTTTTGTGAACGTACATAAGCTATAATTGTAGTTTCCTCAATCAACAAAATGGTGTCTTTCTTTTTTGCATTAGCATATTTTAAATCACGCTGACTTTCAAAATGAAACATGGAATAACTCAATAAGCACAAAATGAAAGATTGGTAAAATATGTTTTTAAAAAAGGTAAATGTTTATTATGTATGGACTATGTGTTGTTTATCTCATCTTTATGGATGTATATGCAGATTTGTATTGATGCCTATTCAGAATCATCCAAAGTGTCCCATTTTGCTGTATATAGTATGCTATAGTATAGTATATATTTGGGCAAAATATTGTTTTTTGTGAGCTAAATTAGGAATATGTGTACAATGTCTTAGACAATAGCTAACGAAAGTAAAACATTTGTGTCATTGTTAAATTCACTTGCAATGCACATTTCATAGGACCATAAGAAACAACAGCCCAAATTAGTTGTTACTTTTAACTATGTGTTAAACCCAGTACTTTATTTTTGTTTTTAAAGGAGAAAAGAGTGATCAGTTCATTGTTAATGCTACCATAATTATTATATTTTATTTAAATGCGGATATAGACAATTCAGAGATTAACAGTGTGTTCATGTGTTTTGTCTTGGAGACATGATTCATAATGTTTACTCAATAGCAGCTTCCCTCTGAGATACTTGTTTATAATTTTGAGTGGAAGACATGGATCACTGTCTTTTTTCAGCCAAGAACAAAAGAACAAAACAAACTTAAGTTAATAAATCATCGTGAAAAATCCAAAACAAGAAAATCAAATGTAATTATTTCTAAATGCAGAGTGTAGGCAAGTATAAGCAGTATTATTGGAACCCTGGGAGTTTTACTGTCAGCAAACATTGTCACAGTACACAATTGTTTTATGCACTGTAGCTAAATATTAGGATGTGACAAAAATGTGGAAAAATTATATAAAGAACAACAGATAAACATTATTAGAAATCCAACACATGATACATCACTACTTCTAGTGCATATCCTTGATAGTGTCAAAGAATCCTAAAAGAAAAATATAAGGATATTGAGCTTGTTGTACATTACACACATATATATTAAATACATAAGACTGAGATGTGTTTTATTTTAGAATTTTTTTATTGAGGTAAGTTGCTTGGAACTTGTATTCTAAAAGTGGAACCAACATTGATGTCAGTCACCACAAGAATGTATACCTCATTGATTTATGTTGGATCCTGTATATATTTCACTTTTATTTATGGGCATTATACTAAGATAAAAATTAAAAATGGAGATGGACAAAAAAAAAATAGAATTTTCCCAGGCCATGCAGGCAGTACTGGCCTCTGTGCTAGGCAGGTGTTGAACTGATGCCTTTTGGGTAGGACAGGAGGTGTTAGAGAGAACAAGGGCTTTGCAATGAGATTTAGAAAGACAGGAATACCTTAGGATGTAATAACAAGCTCCGTGCAGAATATTTTGGTGACATTACTGAACCCAGAATTAAATCTTGGGACTACATCTCATAAAATTAGCAACTCCCTTCCCCACATGCTTCTGATTGTGGAGTGAGGAGAAGGGCTGGCAAAAACGTTCAAGTGGCAGTGATAGTGAATATGAGACCAGAGCTGGGAGAGAGACAGAGAGAAGTGAGGTAAAAGGTGGGAGTTTGTACTGTTTACTGGCTGAGGTTTAACACTTAAGTAGTAAGAGACAGGGTTTTGTTTTCTGTTTATTCATTTACTGGTTTGATTCTGTACTTTTGGTCTCATCTCCTTTATGTTTATTTTGAGAACAATAGCCAGCGTCAATATTTTAAAGTTTTAGGTGCTTTAGTTTATTTTTCAGGTTTGCAGGTCATCTTGAGATCATCCTCCAACTGTCACGATTGTCATGTTTTTTTTATCATAGTTTGGTATACTAACTGCCTTGAACCCAGTGCAGCGGCAATATGTTTTTTATGGTGCATTCTATTAGTGAATTAAATGTGTTAGAAATCAGAAGAACTGGAGATATATGGGTGAATAAACAGATATTTCAATCATGTTAGTGGAATGATTAGTAGTGTACCTCGCTCAGTTAATTTACAAAGTTCACTAGATAGAAAGGTCCTAATGCCAATTTTGTAACAACAACACATTTTGATATTACTTCATTTTAAGTTGTAAAATTAAAATTTATTGTAAAATAAACTGCCTAAAATATTATATGTTTCAATTTGTTTTGCTTGGCTTTATTGCATGTATTTCAACTCACCTGCAATATGGATCAGTGTATTTTTAAAATGAACTGTTCTAGCAGTACTCTGATTTTTTAACGGAGAAGCCACAGAATCCTGAAATTATTTTAGGAATAAAGGTAGCACATTGCTTTTATACTAAGATGACAACCTAGTGAAAGCCAGCTTTCACAGAGCAAATTTCATCAGGGTAACATCTGCCTTCTTGCTGCAGGGCAGGTGACTGATTTGCTGACAGATGCAAAAAAGTTGAAAAAATTCTTAGGATTCCCTGAACCTTGGACAACTTCTAAAAAAAAGCAAAAACAAATTTAGTTTATATATAGTCTTTTGGGGGTGTATGAAAATTTGTGTCTGGCAAAGTGAGCATTAAAGATCATTAGAGGTTGATAATTTCAACACTGAGCGTTTGCTTTGGATTGCAATTCTAGATCAGTATAATTTAATATTGTAGTTAACAAATTAACTGCATTCAAATCAGATAGTAAAACAAGCCTTTTAGAAAAAATATTTAGAAAAATCAGGTGGATTGTTTTTTGTATTAACTAAACAGATGATTCACACTTCTCAGGATATCCACGTTTCTGTTCTAAACATGAGATACGTGAGCATTGTATGTACAAAGAACCTTCTGAATTTGAAATCTCTGTGTTGCTAACACTCATCCACCAAAGACATTTTCTTCTACTTATAACTTCATTTGGTTAGGATTTGGATACTGAATGGGCATAAAGTGTTATGTTGAATGAAGGAGTCAACAGCTGATTCTGCAATACTGTGAAATATGAGCCAACACGAGGGATAGACAATATGAAAAACTAAGAATGTATTAAGAAATAAGAAGAAATCAGCACATGAGAAAAATTACCAGATAGATTTAATGGCAAAATTGTAGCAAACATTGGAAGAATCAGGTACTGGGGTGAGAAATGTTCAGAAACATGCTTAAAAGCGTGACTAATTAATATATCAAAGCAGATTTGGTAATAAGGTAGCACAATACATTACACATCCTACGGCAGTCATTATTGCATACTTTCTGAAGGAAGTTGTAACAACGGAGAGCATCAATGAAAGGAGGAAAGTATGTGCAATGATAGTCAGCACTATGATTAGAAGGTAAAAAGGAATGCAAGTAGAGTAATTTGCCTTTTTGAGTAATTACAAAGATGAATGCTCTCAACAACTGGATGACTGATTTAGACAAGCAGTCGATGCTTATCTTACTCCAAGATCCATGTACAGTAAAATGATTCTGAATATGCAAAAGACTTTTTGTGATATTTGCACAATGTATATGTAATGAGTTTCATTCAGCACCCTTTGTGTGTTTCTCCTTTGTGCAATGTGGCTCTGCTATTGTAGACATTCCAGTCATCCAATTAGAAAGCAAATTGCCTATTGAGGTAAAGATTTGGTTCTTCTTGAAAGGCTAACATTTTTAATTTCAGTTACAGCACACTCTTCTCATCTCTTTTAAAAGGTTAATGAGAGCAGACACATATAGAGCCCTACAGTACAATTATTAACATATATACAGTATCAGAAATTTAATACATGTCTTCTGTTCCACTGATCACTTTTTTGTTCAAGCAGTGCTGAAAAGTGTGGCATGGTTTGGTCTTCATTTTTGAATTTCATTAAGAATTTCTACTTTTAGTGTATCTAAAATGTCAAATAATTTTATTTAACTTAAGATATGCATTTTTAATCCCAAATTCATGGATTCATATAATAATAATAATAATAATAATAATAATAATAATAATAATAATAATAATAATAATATGTTTTATTTAAATAGCATCTTTCCCAAGCTCATGTAAATGCAAAGATTTAAAAAGTAACATACAGTATGATGTACAGTAACTGGTATGCACTATGTATAATTTCCTGAGCAGCAGAACATCATTCTCTTAAGATGCTTCCTAAAAAACCCTTAAAAAGAAAATTTGCAAATATTAAAATACATCTTCTGATTTTTCTTGGCAGTCACAAGGCAGAAACAATCACTGGGCAAGATGTTAGTGTATCACAAAGTAGTCTTTCCTAAGAATTATTAAGCCACAAAACGGCATGGAAGTAGATGATAAGAGTGTCACTGACGAGCGGCACAGCTTGACACCAAACCAGGCAAACCACACAGTTCAGAAAATGCCAATGGATCAATACTCAAGATAAAAAAGAGGCATGGATGGAAGAAACAGCATGCGACAAAAACTGGTTCTGCCCCAGAAATAATACTGCCTATTAAAGGGATTACTGTATATGCACAATGGCTAGTATAAATGGAATCTTTTTAACATCTTTATAGATTCTGCCACTGATAAAAGGCATGGCCTAAGAAGAAATAAGCACTAGAAGATGTAAAAGATGCAAAGATCAAAAACCAGGACTTCAAACAATCAGTTGCCAAATCCAAAAGCAACAATCAGAAAACTAAGAGACAAAAAAGGACACTGATTTCACTACAAACAATAATAAATAATAATAAAGAAAACCAAATATTCACAGAATCTGCAATCTCAGATAAAGACAATAGCACAAAGTGAGTTTATTTGAATTTGTTGATGATGTGATTGTATTGCCAGGAGATGGAAGGCAGCAGGTCAGCAGTCTGACAAAATGATACTACATGCAAAATAAAACAGTGTCATGAAAAAATAAAAAGGGAATGGTAAAAATGTATCAACATTAGTAAAACATGTTTTTGTGCAAAAATAATCATATTTTCTGATTTTCTGAAGTTCATACATCAGAAAAACCCAAGTAAAAGACAAACAAAAATGTATTACCAGGTATCCTTAAAAAAATGAACAAAGAACACAGAATCACAACTTTGTGAAAGAGTTGAAGGTTAGTAGTCTTAAAGACACATATGAAGTGGAAAGGCAGTCAATTTTCTTGAGTATGTGTGTGTGTTTTCTTGTCATGCCTCTAACTATTACAATTGTAACTGAATTATAGCATGCTTATACTTTATCAAAAGAATGAAAACTGTCTATTACCGAGCTACTATAACAGTGTACAAGATCTCAAGTACAATGATCAGGGTTAATTTTAAAAATTTACTGATTTCTTTCTGTATTATTTGTGGTTTTTTATATTCCTAGTGGAAGTTTTAAAGAATTTAAAAGAATTTTATAGAAAGATTTTAAAAGATTTTGTGATGCCACTTTTGTTATAATTGTACCAGTGTCACTATGTACATGGTGCTTGACATCATCCCTGAGAAAGTATGAAGGTCAACGCTGTTCACTTCCATGTTATCCAAGATTGTGGGTATAAACTTAGCTCTTTGGCATATGTTTTTTTTTTGTGTTTTTGATTAAAGACTTTGGTACTTCAACATTCTGACTACAATTTAGTTTTCTGTTTTAGGCTTGACAAAAGATAGGACCGACGCTTAGGTTTTTGAAACTTTGGCTTGGTTAACAACAAACATCCCATCTTCTGTTCAACTTACCCTTAAAAACTGGGTCTTTTTCTCTTTCTCTACTCAGACAGTACCAAGGCTAGCATTTCTGATTAAAGCTTTATTGTAAATAAAAAGAAATGCATATAATTGTGCAGGGATATACAGTATACTGTGCCACAGCCCATGATATTCATGTAGTGACTCAAGCACTGTATATCTGTTAAAATATAAAACTACAAATATTAAAACTACTGAGAGTGTCTTTCAATGAAAAGAGTGAATCAGCAGTGAAATACGATGTATCCAGGTGGCAGAGAACAGAACAAGCTGAACAGAAACTGTTGACTTTGAACAAGTGACGGTCCATTGATTTGGCAAACTTTCAGAGAATGTCAAGAGTAATCAATTAATAACTTTTAACAACAGCTATTTTTGAATTTGTTTAAAACTATGTTTTGCCAGCCTGCAGGGAAAAAAAATAAACTGACGTTTGACATGTTAGTGATTGATACAAGTGTATGGACACACTTGAACAGGAAATCATTCTCAATGCAAAATGTGACAAACAGAATGACACCATTAACGCAGTAACCAGAAGGAAACAAGACAATAAATAAAAGAAGTTTTTAAAGAACCAAAATGTGAAATGTTAATTATAAAAAAATCCACTTGTATCCAGGTAATGAGGGTACATTGTTTTATTGGCAGATTACAAATGCTGCCTTAGTCAAAGGATTTTGTAAATGGCATTTTTGAATATACTCCAGCTTAGCTTATTTGACTTTTTCACTTCTTCATTTAAAAATTAAAGATTCTTCCACTTTAATCTTGGTATGGTTTATAAGAAGTAACCCAAAGACTGCAGTAGTTAGTATTGTTTCCTCAAAGTTCCTGGATTCATATCACACCTTGGCCATTGCCTTTGTGAAGTTTGCATATTCTCCCTCTACATCCGTGAGTGTATCTCTGGTACTCCTCCTTTCTTCCTTCTTCCTTTTGTTTTCTCAGTCCTATGGGTGTCCTCATGTTATGGACTGGAGATCCCTCCAGGTTTGGTTCCTGCCAGTGCCTAGTGCAAGTCAGATGGACACTAAGGGCTCATTATCCTAAACTAGAAAAGTCAGAACATTGAAGTAAGGATTGTATATAACGTGGAAAAATAAAGTTTGCAATATGTATTTCGTAAAGTAATAGAAGAACAAGCCACCACATTTTGCTGTATTTTTAGTGCTCATGATTATAAGTGTGGTTTTATCTTTAGTGCCAAGAACATTCCTTTTATTTCTGCTCAGCATGGAGAGAATATTATAATATGAATATAAAAACATTAGTGAATATCCATCCATTTTCAGACCTGCTTCATCCAATTCAGGGTAATGGTGGGGCAAAGTCTATTCCAGGAGAGTAAGGCAGGAAACATCAAAATGGGACTACAGTTATCACAAGTCAAACACTCACATTGGGGCAACCTAATATGCCCATCTTTGAGATGTGGCTGAAAAATTGGCATATAAGAGATTAACCAACCTCATAAATGAGGACAACATGCACAATCTACACAGGCAATGATGAGTCTAGAATTGTTATTTACCTTGTGTGGAAAACTTGGAACACTATATTTTTAAGCTTTTGTTTGGTTTTATAAATTAGATTACATTTAATAAGTTAAATACAATGCTACACCTTATTAAAATCCAATCTGACATCCACTGCCCTCCATAACTCAAAAAGTTTAACATTAGCCATCCCATACAAAAGGTACACTTAATTGAACATGCGGAATAGCTGCTAACTCTGTGGATATGTCAACATTTGCAAACTATTACATACCTCATATGAACTGTTCCATTTCTGAGCTTCATTACTGAGTAGGGGTAGGGGTATCTAAATATAACTGTTTATTATAATACTGTAGTATGTATAGTGTATAAAGATAATCTGAAGGCAACAACAAAAAGAAAAGCAAGGAGGTGAGAGTGCTTATCACTGGGTTTGTGTGCCACCTGATTATTACTGAATATGAATAGTTCTTGGGTTATTTCAAGTTGAAACCTGTTCTGGCAGCATCTGATATAAAGCAGGAAGCATGCCCAGATGTAAATACACCTTATCTCAGTATCACTGGATCAATGGAGAAGCACCAGTTAACCTATTCTGTACATTTTCCCCACAAAAAAACGATGCATGATTAAACTTAAGGTCCATGTACCTGGGAGTTATAATAACAACACCTCCACTGAGCTACTGTAGAACTGTGTTATAAATATCCATGAGCACTCGTATAAAATTATTATAGTACATGTTAAAACAGTAGCACAGCTTTGATGAGAGGGGCTCATTCAGCTCAATAAAGACTGACAATTCTATCCGCTTTTCCATCCATCCATCCATTATCCAATTCGCTATATCCTAACTACAGGGTCACGGGGGTCTGCTCGAGCCAATCCCAGCCAGCACAGGGCGCAAGGCAGGAAACAAACCCTGGGCAAGGCACCAGCCCACCGCAGGTCTATCTGCCTAATTTCCTCAAAATAACTTTGAGTTGACTTTTGAAGTTCTACTGCCTACCACGCTACTTGGTAATTTATTCCATGCATCTATGGTTCTCTGTGTGAAGTAAAACTATTTTGACATTTGTGTAAAATTTCCCATTAATGAGCATTAAAGTAACAGCTAGAATCCACTGTATTAATTACTTTCATTATTAAAAAATGTAACTTCACCTGTCAGTCTCAATTTGATTTAAATGTCTTTTTCCTCATAGCTCATACTCTCAGTCTTGGAATCAGCCTAATGCATCTTCTCTGGATTTTCTCTAGCGCAGCTATTTCTTTTGTGTTATATGGGAGCTAAAAATGTAGATGGTTCTCTAGATGACACCTCACTAGCGAGTTATGTAGCTGTTGTGATGTGAAATTTTGCATACAAGTTGATAAATTTTTCATGTCTTTATTTGTAACTTAGGCCAAGCAATGTAATATTAGTGTTACATAAGTGAGAAACATTCATGTTTGACCACCCCCCCACTTTTAGAAATGGGTCTCTTTGAATTTTACAGTAGGGTTGGGGGGAAGTGCCTCAAACCAGTTTGGCTAATATTTCTCTGCTAAAGTCTCTCTCTCGACTACCAAACAAAGCCAGGCTGCCTAACTGCCAAGCTTTACCTTAACATATGGTTTGGAGGGCAGGTGTGAAGATGTTCTATCCACCCATTGGTGTGAAGTATGGCTGTTTGGAACTGGCTTGTATCAGAAGCCTTTAAGTACCACAATGTTCTATTGGCTCTGGGGGTTGGACAGAAAACCTATAAATTTGCTCACTTCCTCACTCTCTCTCTCTTACCAGACTGATGCATGAACTGAAAAGGACAACACAATGAAGAGCACAGCTCGGCAGCCATATTGAGACAGGCATACGGCCTGTGTTGAAGAAAGCTGACTGCAAATGATGTCTTAACTAGAGACATTTTAAGTAACTACCAAGTCTGTGTGCCGCCTGAAACTACACATCACCATTTATCAGGTTGTATGCTTGCAAATATTCAAATGTACTTTACATATTGTTATTATTTATGAATATTATCAATAATACATTATCTAATTGTAACTTAACTCGTCTTTTACTACACCTAATTGCCTGAGGTTATAGATGTAGAAGGGAAAGTGGGGAGAAGTTATATACTATAATACCTTATAAACAGTGGTAAGTCTGTGAGATTTGAAGCATTCTGACAAAGGCTACATATTAATAAAACAAAAGGGGAAAGTATAGCAATATATTACTCTACCAAGACAAAACAGTAGCTTAAGAATAATCTCTCCTGATTTATAGTTTACATATCATGCTATATAACCTAATATCCCCAATATCCACTTAATACTACAAATCTCCCCAAGCCTGTTTTCAGTCCAAGTCCATCTGTAATAATTCAGCTGCAGACTTAACCGGCTTGTTATTTATATTCTTATTCAGATAATTTATATATTTAAAAAATGCAATATGCTCAGTACTAATCCCTGAGGGACACCACTTTTAACGTTACCTTATTCTGATAAAATTCCTTGTGCCGCAACTCTTGGCTTCAGGATTCTGAGCCGTTTTTGTATCCATCTACACATTATGCTCAGAATTCACACGTCCAATAGTTTGAAGCCTAGCCTTTCAAGTGGTGCCTTATCAAAAGCTTTCTATAAATCAAGATAAATAATATTATATGCATTTCATATGCATATTAGTGAAAAACAACTGCCTCATGTAAACCCCTTTTGACTGTTCACTAATACACCCATTCTTGCCATGTAATACTCAATCATTTCCTGAATTATTCCTTACATTAGTCTACCTGTAATTCATGTTGAGCTCAAAGGCTATGGTGATGCATATTAGGAGTCCATTGCAGTGTACAAGTTTTTAAATAAAAAGTGTGCCACTCCATGGGCTCCATGGGTGTTCCTGGTCTTGCAACCCCAAAGTGTTTAATGAGGAGACTGGGCTAATCGCCCTTTGCTTGTGAGTGTGTGATTGGTGTCAATGTCATCTCTGACTCCACAGGTCATAATTAAGATGCTACACCCACAGAAGTATAAAGAGGAGCCAAGTTAGGGGAGACTGGAAGAAACCAAGTGTCAAGAAAGGCAGAATATTGAGTGTGAGCCAGCGCAGTGGTGAGACGGTAGGTGGTCAGTGCCCCTGTGAAGGAGTGAGAGGAACAGCTCTCCAAACGTGGGTCACTCCTGCTGAACAGTCTGGAGGAGCAAGTGCAATCAAGGTGCCAGTGGTCCTGCTGTACCAACAGATAGGTGGCAGGACAATGGAGGTCCATCTCCAAGCATCCCGGCAGATGCCAAAGGATGGTGGCCAGGACAAGTGCCCGAGAGAGGGACCATGGTTATTGGCATCTCAGCCTGGCTACAAGACCTGAAGTGTGAGCTGGGGGGATGTAAGGAGAATGACATGCTAGGTTTACAAAAAAAGGCAAGAAAAGGACACCAAATGTTAACATTTTTTTCATTCTTGAATTTTAATGATTGAAAGAACTTATTTATTGTTGGCTTAAATCTATTCTAATCTCCATGACTGCACTGATTTTAAAGGGGATTATTTATTGATTGAGACTGCACTGCACTTTTTTGCTGGACACTTTGTAAATAAAAAGCACTGCACACTTTTGCACCATCGCTTGCTGTGTTGTGTCCTCATTGCCCAATCCATTATGATTTCATGACTATCAATGACCCAGATTGAAGAAGGAAATGCTAGCTGTGGGCAACATGGGCATCACAATGGCCCATTGTTACTTGGGTAAATTGAAATTACGATGTGGAGACTATAGAACATGCTGTCAAAAATTATTGGGTCCGTTTAGGCTGTGTGTTGGTATTTAACAGGGAAAAGAGTACAAGAATACATACTATTTGTCAAAAAATGATTTACTTTGCTGTTGCAATTACAAGACAAGTTTGGTCAAGCTAGACACTCATCAATTTACTTTAGCTGCTTAACCCCTTCAGGATCAAAAAATTAGATTGATCCAATCCTGGCCTTGAAAAGGCACCAGATGGGACCCAACCCTAATGTGGATGCCAGTCCCATTTGGGGCACCCACACAATGGTGCAACTCAGATTCAGCTGTCAGCATGTCTTTGGACTATGAGGAGAAATCAGAAGAAATAACATGCAAACTCCCCACAGAACCAATACCTAGGCACTAACAGCTCTAGACTAAAGCAGTGGTTGAAATTACATGATAAAATAATGGAATAATATAACAAGAACAACAGGCTGTATTGAGTGCTATAGCCTAGTGGCTTAAGTCTTGGATTTCCAAATGGAATCCCACAAGATTTCAGTGAATCATTAAAACTACCTTTACTCAAATTTTATAAAACTAGCCATACTCTATATAAAGGTGGCACAGTGGTAGTGCTGCTGCCTCACAGTTAGGAGACCAGGGTTTGCTTCCTGGATCCTCCCTGCATGGAGTTTGAATGTTCTCCCCGTGTCTGCGTGGGTTTCCTCCTACAGTCCAAAAACATGCAGGTTAGGTGCATTGGTGATCCTAAATTGTGCTGTGTGTGTCCTGCGGTGGGCTGGTGCCCTGGGATTGGCTATAGGATATAGTGGGTTGGAAAATGACTGACTCTATATACATTTTTTCTGAGATTACACTTAGTAGTATATTGCCATGGCATGGTGTCTAATATAGAGAGATGCAAAATAAAATAAAGCTGTTTTGTGTTTATTGTAACATTAAATTTGAGTAACAAACGTTGCCAAATGAGATGAGAGGCCTCCAGAAAATCAGGCTAGTGCCTTCACTGACCTACCCAGAAGAGTCTCACCCAATCCAATTAGTCCCATTACTACTACTTTTGCTGGCTTCAGAACAAGCAGGCCCCAAAATTGGAAGCTGGCTTTGACGGTTCAAAAAGACTAAAAATACCAAAAATATAAAAAAATACACAACAAGACAGAGAACTGGTACACCCTAGCTTATGTAGACAATTCATACAAAGTTAAGTCAGGAAATCTACTATACACTTGTAGGAAGAGTTTTTTGTTTAGATACGTCAACATCTGAGTTTGTGGATAAACTAATGTGCTGATCTTTATAGTTGTGAAATATGTTCTGTAAAGCAGGTGTCTCCGTCCCTTGTGATTTTATATAAATAAGCTATGAATTATCAGGGATGTGACTTACCTATTTACTATATACTGTCATACTCATTTAGGGAAGCATTTATTTATAAAGTCCTAAGAATTGACACACAAGTGGCAATGGCTTCATCTATGAATAAATATGGAAAAATTAAATTGAAAAAACGCAGACAAATCCAGTTATATACAGTCAGTCTAATGATAGTGCTACTGTGTTATCCTACTTAGATTAAAAGTGAACAACATACCGACACTTTCCTAATAAGGCACAAGTACGGATAAATTTCTGAAACGTTGCCAACGATGTCGTAAATGTTTGCTAAATGTGACGGACAGGGTTCAACATTGTGGACTCGCATACGTGGACAACAAAAATACATACAATTCAACTTTATATATTATAATGTAACGACTCGTGGGGTGGGAGACAGAGGAATAGGTTAGCGCTCGCACGCACGCCGATCCGATGTCTCCCTCTGCTTACATGGGGTTCATGACGCCTGCCACTTGCTCCATGATAGGATGTAGACTCCCTGACAACCGTCTCCCTACGCTCTTATGTGGCAGGTATTCTTCATCCGCCCCTCTGTGCACGCTTACGGGCTTCTATTATATGACCGACTTCGGACAGTAGGATCTTCCACTGGGACGTCCATAATACACCTTGTAATTTGTGGTAATGCTTGGTTTTTATTTTTTTAAATCACTGATTACCGTTATTTGACCTTTTTAGTAATGATTATATAGTAGTTACTCGTTTGACAAAAAAATTAACATAAAGTCCTGAAATGTTTTCTTCTCCGAATGTAGTGAGAAGTCAAGCAAAATGACAGCTTTATTAACTAAAAAGATTACAATATACAAGCGAAATATTGTAATCTTTTCAGTTAGCCAATAAAAGGTGTCATTTTGCTTGACTTCTCACAACATTCATAACGGCTAACACGGTACAACACCCTAATACTTGTTCTCCTGAATGAAGTTATAGTTTATTTGAGGCCACCGCTCCCGAGCAGAAAATGTCATTGGATGATTTGGGACACGTGCACACACACGTGCCTCTGGGACGCGCGCTACCTCGCGGTTATAAGGTGATGGCTTCCGCTTCTACATTTCGGTTTGATTTTTTTTTTGTGTCCCGCTATGAATACTAAAGTAACGTATCTAACACTTCTTATGTGTATAATTATAGCTTTTTATATCGGAGATGTTTCCCCTAGTTTGTTGAGCGGGGGAACTTCGGTACCAAACGAAGAGCGAAAGGCGGTAGTGGGGTCTTTAAAAGGTGAATTTCAGCAAAGAGCTGCTCCTCCACGAACGGTCTCTGCTCAGTGCACAGAGACGGAGGTCATCGTGACTGTTAATCCTGATCTACTGGGTATCGGTAAACCCGTCCAGGCGTCCGACCTGACCATTGGAGGCTGTGGTGTGACCAGGCAAGTCGCAATGCCTGCGGCTTTCGTGATTGACGCTCCTCTACACGGATGTGGTAGCACAGTTAAGGTGAGTGGGAGAACATTTCAGAAACGCGAAGATGTGGCTGCTGATTTCAGTTAAGTTCTTGCTTAGATTTGGGTGGTCAAGTTCATGCAAAAAAAAAAACAAACTTTGTGTACAAGTGCACAGTCTGAATGGTTCTTGAGTAGCTGATTGTTACAGTTGACTTTTTTATGGTACTGTTTCAGAAGTTTTAGTTGAACGTTTTATATATTTATTTCATTAGACTTTTCCTGATGACATAGTGTATGAATTCACTCTTGAATACAAACCAACGGCAATTCCTGGACTTCCCATCATGAGGACCAATGCAGCTGTTATAAAGATTGAGTGCCATTATGCAAGGTAAGGATTTTGGTTCTGATGCCGTTGACTGCTATACGGTGAGATGAAGGCTTAACTGAAGGAGACATCCTGTTTGATTATGCTTGCCGTGGTGCTTAAGGAAACCTGTGGCATTTGTCTCCATGCTGAAAAGCTGACAAGTAAACCTGTTTCTTTGTTGGTTCCACATGTAAATTGTTTTTCTCCCATTTAGGCACCACAATGTCAGTAGTCATGCCTTCAATCCTACTTGGATCCCTTATACTTCCACACAAGATTTTCCAGAGCTTCTGGACTTCTCTCTGCTTGTAATGAACAGTAAGATACTTGTGTGGTATTTCCATATTGCCTCTGACTTTTTCAGTCTGCATAAATTGGATGATAAATGCACAATGTTAACTAATATCTCTGCAGGTGACTGGAGTGGGCCAAGGCCATCCTATACATTCTACCTTGGTGATATCATTAACTTACAAGCCTCCATGGATAATAGCAGCCATGTGTCTCTCCGTCTCTTTGTAGACAGTTGTGTGGGTACAGATGCTTCTGCTCAGTCTTACACTTTCATTGGGAACAATGGGTGAGGATGTACACAACTCCAAGCTGACTAAGTGTTAATTTTTTCTTTTAATAACTCTCTTTTGTGTTTCAGATGCATTATTGATGGCAAGGTATCTGGCTCTGGTTCTCAGTTTGTAATTCCCAGAATTTCTCCATCAGTCCTTCGTTTCACACTGGATGTATTCAAGTTCTATGGGACTGGGGACAATTCTGTATGCTAATTATTCCCTAGTGTGTCATTTTTAGATTATTGAAAGTTTCTCAAGCTGCCTCTTTGTTTGTTTTTTGTTTGACTTGTTCAGTGTTTGCAAAATATACCCTTGCTTTAGTTTATTCTTTTTTTTTTTTTTTTTTCTGCAAATGAACTGTTCTAATTACATCTGACAATCTCCCAATTCCCTTCATAAAAAGGAAGTTTCTTTTTCTTTTTTGTCCTCAAGCTTGACTTGCAAAAGTCAGAGTTGAGCTAATAGTTTTTTTTTTTTTTTTGTGGCTTTTACCCAGTATTCCTAAATGAGGCATAGCACTGTCTTAGTTTAATATGGATGTTAAAGGAAGTGTTTTGTCTCATGGTTCTTTGTGTCATTTATACTTTTCAGATCTTTATTACCTGTCAACTGAAGGCAACCTTTGCTTCCCAGAATGTCGATGCCTTGAACAAAGCCTGCTCCTACAATCCTGGGCTAAATCAGTAAGTCACTGGTGAGATATGATCTCTAAATGAGCTGTCATGTTCTCATTATACAGTATTCCTCCTCTCTCTCTTCCCCCCCCCAACCCCTAGATGGCAGTCTGTAGATGGTAATGACCAGGTATGTAGCTGCTGTGATACCAGTTGTGCTACCAGTTTCCCTGGAAAGAAAAGCTCTCATGTTTCCAGTTCTAATCTGAAAAGTGGTAAGGTATTAAACTGGCTTTTTTGAGCAAGCCATGGTATAGAGGTTTTATTTATTTTTAATTTATTTCCCATTCATAGGTAAAATCCCTTATGAATGGGTGAAAGCTGTTGGCCCTTTTCACCTAAAAGGTTCAGATGTGGTCAATGGTATCTGAAGAGACAAAGGTACATCTTTTTGGATCCGAGTATGACTCTTCAGTGGGTGGTTGAGTTAATCTTGAGGTATTCATAAGTCATTGAGTTTCAGTAAAGGATTGAGGCTGAGATATTTCTAGTCTTTTGTGTGCTTCAGTTTCAGGTTGTGGTTTCCTTTCTGTAAAGCTTGAATACTTGGTAGGAGGAATCAAAACAAAAAATTCTTCTTGGACTGATTTAACATTTGCTACTATCCATTTCTGGGTAGGAAAGTACTATCGGTAGGCCTGAGATACTGGAGCTCGACAAAGTGATTTCAAATAGTAAATTTAAACGTAACTAGGCAGTTGGGTTGGAACAGGCATGCCTTTTGCAAAAGTATAGGTTAGTCAAATGGATTTTTTTCCCTATTTAAATGTAATGTCCTTGCTGCTCATGATTTTTAATCTTTGTAGGTTTTACAGATCCCAGTTCATCTTATAAAGATGTGTTTAATTTGTTTTTTAAATATTTGGCTTTATTTTTATATAAAACCTTTTTTCTTAAGTCTTTTTTTAGATCCTAGATTAGGAGTGGAACTAAGACTTAAGGACCATTGAATGGACAAATTGAAGACTGGATTTTGCTCATTTGCTAAAGTAAACTTAAAACTAACACAAAGAGAATGTTGCTACCTCATGGACTTGTGCATTTTCTAAACTTGCAAGTAATGTAATCTTTCTGTGAAACTTCACTGAAACAATCAGTTGTCCTATTGACTAAGTGCTTGACCTTCTTAGTTTATTGGAGGTTTTGACCTCCAATAAACTAAGTGACAGTGGGTTAAGCTATAAAATCACTTGTAAAGTCATTCCCTGTGCTTCTCACAGCTCATTTATTGGAATGAATTGTAGTGTGTTTGTTTAAATGGTGTAAGTCCTTAGATACTTGAGCCCTTTCATTAAAAGGTATTTGGATGCCTGTTCCTCTACTTCGAGAAATTGACTAACTTACCTTTGACAGATTGCGTGTAACAAAACTATTGAGGCACCAAGAAAAGCTACCAGGTTTTTTTTTTTTTCCTTCCTCTCTTGGTAGTAAAGCTAAAACCAAGCTGGCACATGAAGTAGCCATAGGTATCTATCTTTCTTTTTTTTTTTTTAGTGTGGGATATTGACCAAAGGTTTTGATTCAAAATGAGGGATTTAAGACTTCCCTTGCTCATTTACTCTAGTTTATGTTGATGTTTTAGTGGGGATAACCTTTGTACAACGTATGTGCTCAAGGTTGCACTGTACTGCCTTCATTAATGGACAGATGACTAAGCGTGATGTAGCTTTTGTGCTCCTGCTTTTTATATTCAATTGCATTCTTCAAAATTTATGCATGGGTGCCTACCTACGATAGGTCTAGGCATTCCTCACCCAAGACTTAAGCCACCTTTTCAAAGCAGCTGTTTCCTACAAGTCTGACTTTTTGGCTTTTTTTTTTTTTTTTTTTTTTTGAACTTGCTTTTACAGAACCACTTCCTGTTCCTTGTGACTTAAATTTATTGTAATTTTATTTGATATGAAGAGAACAAACCACTCTGCTCTGATATGAAAAAGTTTGTTTATGTAGTTTAAAAAAAAAAAAATCACTTCCTCTTCTAGTGGAAAGAATGAACCTATTAAGTTGTGTCTTGCATTAGCATTTTTGTGTGTTTGTATAGCTCATTGGGTTACTGATCACCACAGGGGTCTGCTATGGTTGCATCCCAAAATGATTGTTTGTCACTGCTCAAAGTCTTGTCTTAATTGGCTGAACTTCCTTCAGTACTTTTTGCAGTAAATGTACATAAAGAAATTCTGTATGGAATGACCTGTTTTGTTTCAAACAAAAAAAGATTTAACAGATGAAACTCAGTGTGCCGTTACTTATGACCTTTGTTTAAATTGGATGCTTGAGTGGACAGTAACAGGCCCTGTTGATTTCAGTTTTTCTCTAAAGCACTCAATTTTTTTTTACCATCTTTGGATTAAAGAGGTTATTTCCAAAGTGCTTAGCACTGCAACCTTGTAGCATCAGTGACCCAAGTTTAAAGTGAACTGTCATACTTGTAGAGTATTACCAAAGAAGCACAAACGGATAGACTAACTCCTTGCCTGCCTCTTACCTAGTTTTATTTGGACTGTGTGTCCTGTAACATACAGGGCTGTGCCTTTGTCACCAGATATAACCAGAATTGAGTGTGCTGCCCTTAATAGGGATAAATGAGTTCTAAAGATGAATATGTTGTGCTGGTCTTGCACTTATGAATCTGAAATTCTTTCTACAGAAGTTACTGAAAATATCATTCTTTTTACTGTAAAGTGTGATCATTGTTTTCCGTGGAATGATATGGTATAAGGTGCATATTTTTTCAGTGCTGCCCTTGTCAAGTGTGATGGGGGTTAGGCCAACCTGCCATCGGTTTGTTATGCAGTTTCGTTGTTTTTGAGTTTGGTGGAGTGCCCCCACCACAGTGGCAGGGTCACTTAAAGAACCTTCCTCTTAAACATTTGTACCCCTTAGTCTTAGATATTTCACTCTAGTGATGAGGGAGTGTTTTGCTGTTTAAACAAGTTTAGACAAGTTCAAATAACTGTTTTTGGTTACCCTGAAACATGAAAAGCATGTGGCTCCAAGCACAAATTGTGTCTTGGAAAGCATGTCATGTTGCTTTCATTAATTTTCACCAATGCTTTTCATGCTTATATGCAGTGAAATAGAAGTATTAATTGACAGTAGCATGACAGCATAATTTGACACATTTATAAACAAACCCAACACACAAGGAAAGAAACCAGTGCATCGCATAACATGTTGAGCACCTGTCGACTGAAAGTAAAATAACTTACTGCATGGGAAGTGTGTCAGCATCTAGTGCTGTGCCTTTTTCAGCTGCAGGTAAAACAGATGTGCACTAGTGCCAAAAGCTGTGGAGCCTGCTTTCCATCCCTTGCTTCATGGAAGCAGGCTCGTTGAGCCTTTCAAGCAAGTGCAGGTGCAGATGCCATTGAATGTTATGGGCAAAGTAGGGCTATCAATTAAAATATTCATCTTGGCTGTTAAGCTAAGTGCAGCTTATTTGAACAGTCAGGGGCAAACTCTGGATGGGATCCTGGTGTATTGCAGGGCACATGCCCACACATGTTGGTCTACGGTTAATATAACTTTCGGGGGGGGTAGATGTAACTGGTTAAAATCTACATTTAAAATGTGCAGCCTGAATACTAATTGAACTTCAGCTTTTCCACCTATAAGGCAACCTGTTCTAATCAAAAACCTACCATTCCCAAATCTATTTAATCCAGTTGAGAATCACAGGGGTAAGAGCATATATCAGCATCATCAGGGTTTGGTGTCAATTTCATCAAAGCCCACATTCACTCCAATAAGGTAAATGAACAGTTACCAATCAACCTAACCTGTGGGTCTTTGGAGATATAATGTCATTTAAAGCAGAATGCAGTGTATGGCTCAAATTTTCAGATGGCAACAGGTGACACAATAGGGGACAATGTTTTAATACAAGGGAACACATTTAAGTGTATTATGCTATTTATTTATTTATTTTTTTGTTTCCTCAAGCGGCCCTTACACCCCACTGTTTTAAGCAGGCTTGGTAAGTAAAGTCACTGGGTTGCTGTGTTCCTTCTCAGGAGACAGTCCATTGCAGTATATGCTGACACACCCACTTATCCCACCTTGTACATCTTTAAGATGTGAGAAACCAAAATGGACATGGTGGAGAATGGTCATACTACATGCAGGTAGTAAATAGGCAGGAAGTTGAACCAAGATCTCTAGAAATGTGATGTAGCTTGTGCAATAACATTTCTGTACTGTAGTTATATAGCATTACTCTATCATTACAAGAAACATATTGCTTTTTTCCCCCTCTGTGTTATCTGTGACTTGTACCCCATAACAAATTGACCTTGATTTAAGCCCAGATTAAAAGTTCAGATACTTTCTTTTAGAAGCTTTTGTGTTGTCTCTGTTTGTGTGAACATCCTCTGAGGCTGCAACATTAACATTTGTTGCAATGTGTAAACAAACAAGTGAACTGATGTGACTCTGGGTGGTGCTGCGATTCATGTCATGGATTTGGGTGTTCTGTCTGGCTGTGTGCCTGCTTTGTATTTTTTTTTTTTTTTTTTTTTTTTAAATCAAAAGTACACAAAGATGAATAAAATATCCATATTTGATTTTAATGTGTAATGATAAAGAGTTGTAGGGAGGAGAAAATTAACTGACTAAACATGATGGATGAATAATAAGGGAAGTAACAGCTCTATCCAGGTAACAAGCTGCCAGTGGATTGGCTCTTGCCTTGTGTGTGTTGCAGGCTTAGGCTCTAACATATAATATGGTTCAAAAAAGTATGAGTAAAAAAAAATACACCATTTAACCAAAAGATTAAAACCACTGATGGGTGGAGTGTATAGTATTGATTATCTTGGTACTGTGGCACCTGTAAATGGGTGGAATATATTAGACAGCAAGTGAACGGACATTCTTGACGGTGATGTATTTGAAGCAGGGAAACTGGGCCAGCATTAGGATCTGAGCGATTTTGATAAGGGCCAAATTGTGATGGCTGGATGACTGTGTAAGAACATCTCTAAAATGCCAGGTCTTGTGGTGTTTTCCTGGTATGCAGTGGCGGGTACCTACCTAAGCTTATCCTAGGAAGGACAGCTGGTGAACCGGGTCATTGATGAACAGTTCTCAGTGAGGCACTTGGGCAGCAAAAGAGAGCCTTCTTCAAAATCTGATGCTTACATCATGGTGCCAGAGAGCAAGGGACACCTACAGTGGACTTATGAAGTGAATGCCTTGATGGGTAAAAGCTGTTTTATCAGCACGAAGGAGGCCTACAGTATTAGGCAGGTGGTTTTAATGTTTTGGCTAATAGGTGTAAGTATAGAAGTTAATTAAAACACTGCTGGAATTGTTGTGGTTGCAGTTCTAGAGGTCTGGGTTTGATTTTTTTTCATTCTGTCATGTGTCTTGTCAATTTTCAGTGGGTACATGTTAAAATGACTGGAGATGCGCAGTTGACCCAGTGTAAATGGACTTGAGTGTTGCCTTGGGTTGGCTCCAACCCTATTCCCGAAGTAGTTGGTAAAGGGTTTTTGTTCTCTGTGGTTTTATATTGGTGTGAAAGTGCTGGATGACCTTGACCTTCTTTTTTAGGATGGCATGGAGGTGCTGAGGTTAGTGCTGCCTTGTAGTGGCCCAAGTTCAAATTGCAGTCTCTTCATGTTCTCTTTATATGTGCATGGGTTTTTCCTTATGTCCCTAAGACTGTTGACTGGCCAATCTAAACTGGCCCCATGTATAAATATGTACCCTGTACATGGTTGGCACACCATTTCAGAGTAATTTCTTACCTTTGCCCATTGCCTTCAGTATAGCCACTAACTCCTTGTGATACTAAATTGTGTACACCGTTTAGAAAATATATAGATAGTTGGATCATGTTAAGCTTTTGTCAAATGTCTCTTTTCTAATTATTGCTTGTCAATAGCTGAGCATAAGAAATAAGCAAATCAACATGAGCAATTGGATGCATTTTTGATCCATGCAGATCCACGGCCAAGGTTATGTTCTCCATGCACTTGTGTAACTGGCTGTAGACCACTGTACAAAATTAAAAGCTATGTTACTACCTACCTGAGAAATGATGCTAAGAAGGTGAATACACTACCTAATACTGTTGGCAGAAGTTAAGTTTGCACATACTGAGCGTCCTCACATTTTACGTGTTATCCTGCCAACAAGCAGGACTCCGTCTCTTGTTTACTGAATTAATGAAATGGTATAGCAGTCAAAGTCATCCTTTCTTCAGAAAAGGGTGTAGCTTTTTTTTCTTTTTAATTTGGCAATGTTGAAATGCTTGGCTATTTGCCAGTCTTCTCATTTTTATTATTTTTCATTATTGTTGATACTGAAGACTCATGAAAAATAGCATATTTTGCATCATTTCTATAACAGTAAACTTGTTCTGATAGGTTTCTTGTCTAAAAATACTGTGCACAAAGGTCAGTAGCCCGCTGCCAACATCAATGGGTATACACTTACAGGAGTCAGGATTTCTAAGGAGAAGGACAACAATTAGCTGTAGACTCGAGTCTTTAATTCTGGATGCCACTTATATAACATTGCACTCCTATTATGTTACCGCTTGGGGTTCAATCCTTTCCTTAACTGTTTTCTTTTTGTTTTTATTGTCTGTACATTTATTTTGTAAATGTTACTGATTTTTGTATGTTAGATGTTTATATTGTTGAGTGTTTATTTGTTTAATACTTATTTTGTGGTTTCCTGTGCTCTGTGTAGTGGGCCATCTAATGCTGAGGCTGCAAACCACTTCCCAGTGCTGTATCAGAAGCAACATACAGTAGTCAGTGCTTGCTCCAGCATGGTGTTTTACTTTCTGTTATTTGGATTATAATTCTGCAATTGTGTTTTTATTGTCTGATACTCCACTTCTGGCCCCTAAGGCCCACTTCTTATTTTTAAGGTGCCTTGCTAGTGTTCTGCATGCTTTTATACTTAATATCTTTGAAGACTTTTTTTTGTCTTTTATGCCAACTTTTTTCTTTAATTTTTACCTTACCCTAGGTTATTCTTGCTGTTCATTTTTTTTTTTTTAGTTTTGAATACATTTTTAAACAATTTAAGGAACTTAGTTTTGTGTGTTTGGCCCATAAGATTTTTATGGTTTTCTTTCTCTGATTCTGTGGACATTGGTGGATTTTAGTCTTTTTCCCATTTTTGGGCCTGTGTAAAACAATAAGCCTGCTACTAGAGTTAGGGACTAGGCTGGTTCAGAGTAGTAAGTGCTGGAGTTTGGTGTTTACACCGCTGTTGAGTTGTGACATCACCAATGCATCAGTGGAAGTAAGCCTTTATTGTCATTGTACCAGTACAATGAAATTGTAAAAGCTACAACTGTAAATAGTGCAAGTACATCAAACATCGACAAACAAATACTAGCATACGGCGGTGTAAGAATAGGAACGGAAAAATAGCAAGGAGCGAAACCAATGCCAATGGTCGAGAGAGTACCTTCCTGTAGCAGACTATGGAAAACAGACATATATAGATAGACACCGCATTCACTGTGTTTCCCAGTCGACACGATAAGTCAGCGTGTCCGCCCTATTGCGAGTGGTAAAAGTGCCATTTAAACTAATACAGGCAGCTGTGGAAACCGGGTTTTCTGATGAAAAAACAATAACGTTTTAAACAGTATCGTTTACATACAACAGATTTTGGCTAATCGTTTACATGCAATTATTTATATCCATTTATACACTAAGACCATGGGATACGCACACATTTAGAGTTGGCGGGCAGGGCGCTGTCTTGCATGCGCTCAGTGTCTTGTGTGCCCTTAGTGAATTATAGATAGATGAAAAGCACACATCCTATGACAAAAAAAATACAATACATAAATAAGGGACAGGAACTTATTCATTAAAATAATCATCATATACCCTGGAGAGAAAAAAAGGGTAACAATTCTATGAGTTCTTAAAATTTAAATTTCTGATGACCGAAGAATAAATACTATCTTCAAATCTTTTTGTTTTACTTTTAGTGCTCTTGTACCACCTGCCAGAGGGCAGGAGTGTGAACAGTGAGTGGCCAAGATCGGAATGGACTTTAATGATTTTTCTGGCTCTGCAAAGGCTTTGGGTAGTGGAGATATCTTCCAGGAAGGGCAGAGAGCAGCCAATGATTTTCTCTGCCCAGGATATTACCCTCTGCAGAGTTTTCTGTCTGCTGCTGTATAGCCAGCATACTACGTTGAAATACTGTATGCTAAAACACTCTCCATGGTTGAGTGTTAGAAGGTCAACAGCAGGTTCTCCTTCTATTCCACTTTCCAGAGAAGTCTCAGGAAGTGCAGTCACTGCTGGGACTTATTTTTTTGCTACTGCCAGAGTGTTTTCTGTCCAGGACAGGGCCACAGAAATGTGATTTCCTAGAAACTTGAAGGAGGTGACCCTCTCCACCAGGTACGCGTTGAAGTACAGAGGGGTTGGCTCTGCTCTGTGTCTCCTGAAGTCAATGACCATCAATTTAGTTTTGCTGACATTGAGTGAGAGAGTGTTCCTGGAGCACCACACTGACAGCTCCTACATCTTGTACCTGTGTGCTGACTCATCTTTGCCGGTTATGAGACCGGCAATGGTGGAGTCATTGGTGAACTTAATGATAGTGTTGCTGAAGTAATTAGATGTACAGTCATAAGTGTACAAGGCATAAATAAGTGGGTTAAGTATACAGTTCTGAGGGAAGATGGTGCTAAGTGTGAAGATGGAGGAGCTCTGGGTTGCCAGTGAGAAAATCCTTTATCCAAGCGCAGAAGGAGGTGGAGAGGTTCAGGTTGTATAGCTTATTGATTAGTATGTTAGGTATGATTGTATGAAATGCTGAGGTATAATTGACAAATAGCATCCTTACAGAAGTCCCTGAGGTTCCAGATGGCTCATCACTATAAGGAGGGCTGTACTGATGGTGTCTGCGATGCATCTATTTGAACTATAAGCAAACTGGTGTGGGTCAAATGTACTTGTATAGTACATTTCGGAAAACATTGTGGCACATATGCAACATTATTCATATTCATTTGCATAACCTCTTGCGGTTGTAATTAGGGACGAGTGTTTTGTCTCTTTTTTTCTCCCTGCTGCTTTGACATTGTGTACCAGAAGGCGTGAGCTTATTCAGTGGGAGCAGGAACACGCAGGTGGCCAGTGTGCTACAACATGCTGGCGGCGATTAACGCACATGTACTGTGCAAGGCATGCATGGGGCCACTGAGAAAAGTAGAGTGTTCATTGCTCACCTTGCAGAGGAACTTCGTTGTCGCATCTTACTAGAAAAGGCGATGGAAAAAGAAAAGGAGGATGCAACATCGACAAGTTTCTGTTCCAAGACCGCCGCTTTCCCCAGGAAAGTAAACTGAGTCAGTGTCACGTGCTCTTTCAATGTAACAGGAACCAAAGCATATAAGTGTGCGCATTGCAACAGGTACACATGTCGTAAATGTAGGAAGGACGGTCCTGGAGTGTGTGTGAACTGTTAACATTTGAATCTGATGATTGCATATAGCGCTGAACTGACCTCTCTGTACTATTCTTTCATCTGGATGTCTTGGTATACAAAAGAAAGTTTGTTTTAAAAATGTGTTTACACAGATTATTGTAGAAACGGAACACACATGAAATGCATGTGTTCCAAATAACAATCTATTATTTCCACTCTAAAACTCCAGCACTTCACTCCCAGATAATCAATCAAGGCATGAGCTGGGAGAACATTGTGCACGTTGTGCAGGGGTAGGGGGATGGAATAGCAGACTGCTTGCTGCTTGTCTTTATCGGCACATTTACAGGACAAAAGACACTGACGGAGAGGTGCGAATGGATTTAAGGTGGGCCGGATCTACGAGTTTTCTTGTAGGCTCTGGTAATTCTAGTGTTAAATGATGTATTAAACAATGGGGCACGGTGGTGCAGTGCTAGCAATGAGCTGGCTCCCACAAGATTTTTACTGGGACGTGCGTCGCCCTTGATGAAATAATTATTGCAGCAGTACTATCTCTTTCAAATGTACCAACCCCCAATTCCTGTCCTTCCTTTTCTTTCTCCAAGTAACTAATAGCCACACAATAGTTTCAGTAATGTCAAGTCATCTGTAAGCTTAGAGCTCTGATTCTTCAAAACGTTTAAGGAACATTGAAATATTTTTGTAGTACCTCTTTGATTATTCCAGCCATCTGTCCTTCCAGGGTCGCGCCAGTCCCAGCAAGCATACAGCGCGAGGGAGGAACAATCCCTGAACAGGGTGCCAGCTTATTTCTACCGCTGCACCACTGTGCTCACACGTTTAATTACTAGCAGTATACAATATTTAAATAAAGTTAATTTATCTGTATAATGTAATATACATACTTTAATGCATTTCATCTTAAAAATGATATCAAGAACTCTAAGAAGGTGGCTCTTGGAAATCTAAATAGACTTGGAAGCCAGTCGTTATCATCTGTAAATACACACTCTCTTCTACTGAATTGGATTGAATTCCTTTATTGTTATTGTGTAGTAGAATGAGATTCAATATGCAAATTCTCCATAAACATATTTTCCTATAAAGTAATATGATTAAAAACAATGAAGAATACATGATATGAAAGCATAAGTACAATCTACATGTGTAAATGGTTCATAAAGTGGCTTAGGTTGTGCAATATTACAACCGTAGTGCAAGTTTACAGTGAGGTAATTTTACTTACAAGTACAAACAGTTCTACCAGGAGCACTTGATGGACTGATTTAGTGAGTTTATTGCTCTTGGAATGAAACTGTTTGCCGAATGAGAGAAGTTCAAATAGATTGTGCATATGGCTGAGGCAGTGAGTGGTGCACTGAAAGTAACAACGCTAAAGCAGCTGTGGTATTTGGAATAGTTTGGTCAACCCGTGGACCATTATATTGTTACAGGAAGATTACAATCAGATGCCTTAAAATTTTTAAACAATATGCAGTTATTTTCAGTATATTTGATAAAGCCACATCAGGGATGTGACTCTAAAAAATAAAGGAACACCGCACAGGAACAGTAGCACTACTTTGATGCTGGGTGCCAGTTTGCAAAACTGAGCCGAAAACTTGCGTACACAATGGTTTGAGCTGGTGTGAGAATGTGTATGGCTTTATGCCAAGTTTAGTTTTTATATAGCATAATGTAAGTGTGGAAACGGGCGGTACGCAACATTTTTGTGCGTACGCACCGTTTATACATGAGGCCCTTGGTCATCATCTTTAAACTTTAGGTAGCCTGTCTTGGTGCAAGGCTTACATAAGTTTTAATTTTTATTATTAATTATTTTATTTTTTTTTCTTCTTGGTATCTGTCGTGGCCCTTGGCCTGCCTTAGAGTATATGCGTCATCCCATATGATAGACCTGTTTTTCAGTATCTTCTATCCAAATTAAACTATTATCATTTGCCTACAGAAGACCCAGGATAGGTTAAATTTGGGCTTAACATTATCTTTTATGCAATATTTATATTAAGAATTAATTGAATTTAATCTCACAACATGCAATTTAGGGTCGCCTTTCAGTATGACTATGGTGTGGGTTGGCAGTCTTTCTTAATTTCATATCTGAGCCTTTTCTCCAAGTGTATGCCTCAGCCTTAAAAACTGAGCCTCAACCCAAACTTTAGAAACAGGCCTCTGGGTCTACAGACCCAGAAGAAAGAGACCTAAAGCAAAACAAGAATAATTCTAGCATATACTGGAAGGTTAAAAAACAGAAAATAAGGCAACAGTGCTTACAATACAAAATCCCAAATTAAGCGAAACAAAAGGAGAGTTCACACAGTGCTAAAGAGAAGCACTATGGTGTTAGCAGGCGTATAAGGTGGCGGTCCCTCAGCTACAATATCAGGGGTCCCTGCCTCCTTAGGCTCAACATAAAGAAAACCATGCGCATAACAAAAAGAACATCAGAACATTTGACAGGGATCTGAACCAGAAAGTCAAAAACACCTACACTACCAATTTCAATATGAGAAAAGTCCTAGTTTTTATTTTTAGGTCCTATGAAATATTTGACTGAGATAAAGCACAGTGCAAAAAATTTGTTTTCATCCAGGCTCTTAGATGTCTGAATCGGCATGATGACCATTTTAAAATGCATCACGGAGATGACGTCATGTGTTTTACACATGGTGATATAATGTCATGGATCAAAAAAAGAAACAGCTGTGGAAATGCATTTAAATTCAAAACAGAAACAGACATACTCGAAAGCAATCCACAAAATAGCTTTGTTATGAAAATAATACTAAAAAATAGTTATATCTTTACAGACAAAATAAATATACAAAATAATAGTAAAAATTATTCTAGCACTGCAAAATCCCACTATCATAACACATAGCCCCAGCTTATTTCATAGTAAAGGGGCAAGAACAGAGCTTACTAATCAATTGTAAACACTTTCTTTTCAAGGATTCACATGCTAATCTAATTTGGTTGTTCTGTCTTTCTGTTGGTTATGAATAGCCACTTACAATTAATCTTACAGAGCATTTACTGCTAAGTCTTTACATCTGGTTGCAAGCATTTTGCAGGCAATGTGTGTTTGGGAAACTGTCACAGGGTGCATTTCTTTTCACTGTGCTATGAGTTAATTCATTTGTAAAGCATCCTGCCTGATGTCAGCCTTGCATCATCTTTTCTTACGAGAATTTACCTTGAATTTTTTTAAATGGAAGATTTCCTCCTTCATTCTTTTTTATTCAAAAATCTCCATTCATATGAAAACACAAAAATCCACTGTCCGGGTACCCAAGTGGACTATAATTGCTTCACAGACTGTGATGTTACGAACCAAAAACTCAGTTTTCCCTGTCTACATGTAAACAGGGAAGACATAGTTTCTAAACATCTTCACCCTGGAAGGAGTTTTTCGAAAGGTCAATTTTCTGGCACCTAAAATGCAGTTTGTATGTGGCTGAAAGGCCAAAATGTATTCAAAAAGCAATGTTTTAAAACAATTCCCGGGTACATGTGGACTAGGCCTTAAGCAGGCAGGACATGAGGATTTCTGCATTTCTGAGGTGTTACTGTCAGTTAACCAAAACGCCTTATGGGTAAATACAGTACTTTTGCCTGACCCCTACATCAGTTTTTTTAAAAAGATAACAACTATTATTCATGAACTGCTTTTGCCAGGGCGATGAAATCAATGTATTTTGTAGGGTGTTGTTTATGCATGGCCCCTAACCTAGAGCAAATGGTACTGAAACACAAATTGTTAGCAAGAAAATTGTTGTACAAAAGCATACAGGGCAACAAAATGGTGTAGGGGGTAGAGTTGAGCCAACATTCTGGCTTTTTAATTCCCCACACACATAGTAGTTGTCTGTTTGGAGCCTGTACATTCTTCCTATATCTTCATAGGTTTTCCTCATGGTACTCCAGTCTTCCTTCATCATCTCCAAAGCTATGTGTCTTTATTTAATTAATGATTGCAGACCAGTCCCTGTGCGAGTCTGAGTATGAGTATGTGAGGAAATTAGCTCTTTGATGATCTGGCACCATGTCCATAGTTGTTTTCCTGCCATGTGCTCAATGCTGCTGTGATAGAGTCTGTTTTAACTTGATGCAGGATTGGATTAAGTGAGGCATTATCAAACCAGAAAAACAAAGTAACAAAACAAACAAAAAAATATATGTCCCTGTTGATCAGATGGGTTGGGTGTCTTTCATTCACTTCCCAGATCACTGCCCAGCCTTTTGGCACTTCCTGACTGTCAAGCCGACGCTCAACTCCAAGCCCCACCAGTCTGTTATTCCAACCCTGAGCTTAGTTGGTATGAAATACTGTACTCTGTGGCAGGCTACTTCTGAAAGCCCTATAGCTATATCTTCTGTACCTGTTTAATTATGGATGGAGGCATCTGGAAAGCATCGTCACATTGGATGAAATTAACAGTGACCGTTCATTACCCTGTTTGCTTAATGAAAGTGCATTGCCTCATACATGGCCAGGCTGAGCTGCACAGAGCCCATTTTTATATATAGTACATATATTAGATCATACTACGCAGAATGCTAGAATTCTTTTCGCAGTACTTTAATCCTCAAGGTTCACTGCTGAGTGAATGTTCTCATAAAGCACTTTGAGGTAGAGATCCCTACATAAAGGTCTGTTTAGAAAAGAGGTTAGTGTGCGTGTGCATCATCAAGGCCGTTTTAAATGTTGGCTTAAGTAAATGCAGAGTAGAATAAGCAAGGGACTCCATGAGAAGCCCAAAAGAGCTGCTGATCATCAGACTGACTGTTCCCAAGGTCTGCAGCCGAAAAGGCATTTTACTGACTCCACTCTGAACACTATGCAGGTATAAGCAGAGAGAGATTAGCATCCATGCTCCATTTGATTCTTGTTTGAGTTAGTTGATTAAAGTCAGACCATTTCTTTTTTTGTATCTTGAGGCGCCTGACTTTCCTTTACAACAATGTTAACAGCAGCAGTAATTTGTGCCTATTCCTCCTGACACACTGCTGCTAACACTACCAGAGGAAACATGCTGCCTAGCCTGCAGGTTGTTAATGAAAACTTCAAACTGTGTACATTTTTTTTTTGCACTTCGTTTATTTTACTTTGCACTCAATAGCTTTTAATAGTAAATTGACAGGTGTGCTTTATGGGCGTCTTTCTTGCTCTTTGTGTTACCTTTAGGGCTTAAGTTCATGTTAATTCCTCAGTGTACACACTCTTTCGTAGGTTCAGAGCTAGGAACATTTTTAATTTATTATCTCAAACACAAGTGTTTTGTATTTTTTCAGGTATATCACATTTTTGACAACTGTAGCTACATTATTTCAAACTATTTAGATAATGTCAATGGGCTGCTTGAGTCCTCCTTTAAGTATATGCATTAACAAAATGAAAGGGATTCCCGTATATCTCCACAAGATGTATTTGGTGTCACAAGCCCACAACCTGCTTTTTCAACTTTTTGAAGTCTCAATTTTGGAATGTCTTTTATAACACCAGTTTTAAATGGCATGGTGGCACAGTGGTTTGCAGTGCTGCCTTGAAGCAGCAGGAGACTGGGTCCCAATTCTTGCCTGGACAATATCAATGTGCAGTTTTCTTTTTCAGCTTGTGCCTGCTTGGGATATTATGTATTTGTCATCTGGAGGTGTATAGCATGCCAGTTCTTCATCGTTAATATTCATAGCACTTTGAGTCAGGGACAATTTTTCATCCTTGGGTTGCAAGGCCACCCAACATCTTCCCATATCGATAACTGTGTGAGTGTATCTAATTGTGCCATTAACATGACAGTAAGCTTGAATTTGTGAGTTAATGTGTCCTAAGAGGGACTGACACCATGTCTAAGATTAGTTTCAAATTTGGACCCAATGTTGTTGGGATAGGCTCCAGTACTCAGAGAGCATACAAGTGAGTTATGTGGCTTAGTCCAATGGATGGGTGGATTCTCTAGTCCCAAAGAAGTTGTGTCCAAATCAGGTTATTGCATTTATGCCCATTACTCTCCCAACAGTTGTAACGAAAGCCTTATGACTGGGCTACTCTGGATGCTGCTTTGGCTTTTATCATTCATTTTAACCATCTGTAATCAGAGACTCACAATGGAACTCCATAGTTGATGTGACAGTGGGTCTGTTGTTAGTTTTTTTTTTTTTTTGTACTGCACAAAATCTGTTAATTTAGAATTTACCAATCCTTATATACAATACGCTATCGTGGCTGTCTGTTTGTCTATCCTGGATTTAAAATCACCTGTAGCTCGCAAACCGTTTGACGTATTGACTTGAAATTTGGTACAAATATACTATGTGACATCTACTATCCACTTTCGATGATTGACCTCCAAGGGTATTCCTCTTTTTATTTTTATTTTATTGTCAAATCAACTCTCTGGAGCGGCCAGCAGTGCGGCCGTGCAGCGAATGTGTACGGGCGCTGTTCTCATCCCTACCTCCTTCGCCGTCACTTCCCCTACCTATTGATATCTTAAATCATTCTCGAGACAGATTGAAGACTTAAGTGCCAGCTTAAGTGAAAAATTAAAGAAATGTGTAAGCCGTTTCTTACATAAAAATCAGGATTTCTCAAAACCTGAACTTGACGTGAAAATTGGCTTAAAGTTATGGAAAGTAAGTCCTCTGCAGACTTTTTTGATGTTGGCATTTTAGCAACTTCAGGCAGCAGGTCAATGAAGTGAACAAAAAATCTTGTTTCATCGTGCATTTCAATGGCACATTCTGATACCCATTCATCCATCTATTTTCTAATCAGTAAAAGTTTCTAAAACCAGTAATGAAACACGGATTTCTTCATGATGATCTGTGTAAAGTAGACTACTGAATTAAGCTGGGGCTATGTGTTATTATAGTGGGATTTTGCAGCCACATGTATTACTATTCCAAACATTTGTACTGACTGCTGAGGATCCGTTTTGCTGACAGGAGTGTCTATCGGGCATGTTAAAAAGGAAAATACAGTACACAACACATTCAAGCTGAAATAGCAGTAAACTAATATGTAATTGAAATTGTACAGAGTATTTCCCTATCTGTTTTTTGGATAGGCAATGTGCAATTGAGAGTTGCTTTGGACAGGATAGATTATAGTATTGATAATACATCCATCCTTTAAACCTGCTTATCTGTGGCATGGAGAAACTGGAACCAATCCCAGAAAGTAACTGGTGCAGGCAGGAGCAACCTCTGAGTAGGATACCTGCCAGTCGCAGGGTGAACACACCTTTACATATAAGGGCAAGATTTAGTTTCACCAGTTCACCTAACCAGCATGCCTTTAGCCTATGGGAAGAAATTGAAGTAAATTCACAGGGACTTGCAGGCAAACATCATGCAGAGAGCACCTAGGGTGCGACCCCTAGAATTTTTACTATGAGACAGCAATGCTACAGTTGTGTCACTGTGTGCCCAATTAATTGATTAACATATTTTTATTATATGTGGCTTGAAAAATTACCCTTTATTTGAGATTTATTTTAGTAACATAATGCATCTGTTGCGACCCTAGGGCCCCCTGGCCACTCCTTAAATTCCACCAAATGTCAGTAATACCTCAAGTTCACATTCACTAAAGTTCCATGTTCTCCCATGGTTTGAAACTAAAGATGTCACTCGGGAACATGGCCAATTCTATACAATTTATTAGATCATGAATATTCTAAAAAGGCATTTGTTAAGCCATTCATGGTTATTGGCAGGAGGTGGTGGAGAGTAGCTAAAAGTGTGTGCATGAGAGCATAGTTTTAATTTTATTTGAGATTTGTAACAGAACTTAGTGTAGCATTTGGTGTATATTTTTGCCATTCTTGTGTAAGCAAAATTTTAGTAAGGAATCTAAGCAAGATTTTATTCTTGAGGCCCCAGGCTCTGTTCTACCAGCATTGAACACAGGACAAGCATCAACCCTGATAGAGACACCAGACCATCACATGACACACTCATACACACTGCACCAATTAGGGTCAATAAGTAGGGTTAGAGAAGTCTTTGGAATATGGAGAAGAACCATGGGGATTAAACTTAACATCGTGAAACTGCTAATAAGAGAATGGTCACATTAGTGAGACAGAATAGAGAGGGACATTGTCAGAAATCCAGGCCGCAAATGATACTCTTAAACTTATTTAAATTAATTTATTAAAAAACAACTTTTTGCAGTACAATTTTCTGAGATCCTAGATGTTTTCAATATCATAATATATCTTTTAAAAAATACTGATTTTCAGGTGTCATTATGTCTAAACAATTATTGAGGGGTCTCGGAACCCTCCAGGTCTACCACATTTCACACCTTACACATAACCTTCAATTCAATTAATTGTGTTCTAAGGGGATGAATGAACTTTAATTCAAGAAAAACAATTTGGCAGCATGTAAGAGGGTGTGCATGTTCATTATAAAATAAAACAGCAAATACAAACTTCTTATTAAATGGTCATGCTTTTAACCACTCCTCAGAAGTGAACAGTATATCCACCTGAGCTGTCCTTAACTAGAAAGCTCCTCCATAGTTGATGGCTCACTGAGAAATGAAGTCCCACTCTGGCCTTCTGTAATCTTGAGTCGATCACTTCTAATGGGAATGGATCTCAGTTTTTAGTGCGTATCAAGAGAAAGAGTACGAAAGAACATGGTGACATAATAAGTTTGACAACTGAGATGAAACCATTCAGCTCACGAAGCTTGTTTGGTTAGGTGATCGCTATATTGTCCCAATATCTGATCCAGGTATTTTTAAAACGTTGCTATAGTTTCTGCTTCAGCTTCCTGACTTGCACAACTCCCCTTGCTCTGTAAAGAAGGTCTTCCTGACTTCAGTCTTAATAACACTTCCCAGTAACTTCTACTGGAGCACTCAAATCTCTGTTTAATTGAAAAAATTCTGCTGGATTCACATTTTCAATGCCTTTGAGAATTTTGATGACCTAAATCAGGTTTACATGTCACCTCCTCTGTTTGAGACTAAAGAAGTTTAACTCCTTGAGCCTTTCAGAGTAGGACATGCTCCTTCATCAAGGGATGCACTTGATTCTAGCCTCTGAATAGCTTCAAGTACTGCCATGTGTTTTTTTTTTTTTTTTTTGTGGTGTCAGAACTGTATACAGTTCTCCAGATGCAGTCTCATTAGTACATTATGCAGTCTGCGCACCGCATTCTTCGATTTACTTTATATTCAACTCTTTTTACAGTATAAACCTTTTATTTGCACTTCAGATCACTTCAACACATTATGTAGACAATAACAATGTTGTGTTAACATAAAACTCTCAATTCTTTTTTAGAATTTTTTTTCCCCTGTAGGACAGTGTCTGTCATTTTGTATTTATAATTAACATTCATTTTGCCCATGTGCAGCACTTTGCACTTTCTTTCATCCAATTCTGAACATTGTACAGGTCATTTTAAATTATTACTTCCTTCCTCATTATATACTATCTCTTCAATTTTAGCATCATATGCAAATTTTGCAAATCTACTAACTATATTATAATTTTTGTAAGTAATATAAATTAAAAAAAAAAAAAAAGTCCAAAGACAGACCCTGGGTGAATCCACTGATAACTTCATCCAATGTGGATCATTCTTCTCTTATCTGTGAACTCTGTATTCTGCTATTTAGCAAACTTAGTATTCTGCCTTGCGCCCTGTGTTGCCTGGGATTGGCTCTAGCAGACCCCCATGACCCTGTAGGTGGGATGTAGCGGGTTGGATAATGGATGGATGGATATCCAGTTTTGTACTTCTGATGCCTACAGCTCCTAGTTTTAAAATTAATCTTTGGTGTTTGACTGAGTCCAAGGCATTTTAAAAGTCTAAGTAAATTGTGTCATATGCTTTGCTTTTTGTCAGCTCCTCAAAATTTTAATAGGTTTGTTTGTCGGGATTTTCCTCTCATAAACCCATGCTGGGTGTTTTTTAGTAATTTATTTTCATCCACATACTTCTGTAATTTATTATAGTTTCCATAGTCTTACATGGCAAAGAAGTAGAACTTTACTGGTCTGTAATTACTAGGATTCATTTTGTTTCTCTTCTTGTAGGTTAGAGTCACATTTATAGTTTTCCCATCATCAGGTACTTCTCCCATCTGAAGTGCCTGTTAAAATATGCTCAATAAAGGTTTATAAATAACATCTTTCATTTATTTCAGTATAACAGGTAAAATCCAATCAGGCCTTGGGGGTGTTATGAGTCTTTAACATCTCAAGACCCTGAAGCACATATGACTTTTTTTTCTGTTTTAAAATCTATAAACTCAGCATTCTTTTTACTTATGCCTATGGCATACTATTTTTTTCATTTTTCAAATACTTTGGTTAGGATGTTTATGTAGTTAAATTCTTATTCGTTTGTCATTTTCAGGGATTTTGTTTTGTGTATCGCTAAGGTTTCTTAAATTCTCTTTTTATATAGCAAATTTATCTAAGAAAACAATAAATACAAAATGAAAAGAACAAAAATAATTAAATAAGAAATTTACTGCATACTGTACCACTGTAAGCTGGTAAAATAAGCCATTATAAGCCACCGATCTGAGCGTATTCTGTCGTAGTTTATGAGAAAGTTTTCCATAAGTGATTGATATAAAAATGTTTTAGCAAAAATACATGTATTTGGGATGTTGTAAGCATACAACTGGATGATGTCACATGTGGATTCATGTGACAGGAGTAACATGACTTTCATGGATGTTTTCAAATTGTTTGCTGTTGTTTAATGTGGGCTACTATTGACTTATGTTGTATTAGTAACTTTCTTATCTCTGTTCTGTATAAAAATATGAAATTTAAAGGTTTTCTTAACTATCACTGCAAACTACATGGGGTAAATGCCAACTAAAAAATAAATGTAATTTTTGGATGGAGTATTCCCTTAATTGTGTTTTTTTTGTTCTTTTATTCTACATCCAAACAAATGACAGTGTCAGATTGACATTTATAAAAATTGTACAAATGTTTGTATTTTGCCATCACTTTTTATATCTCCTATTAATTTACCTTTTTACTGTGGACTCCCTCAATTGTAACCTAATATGATGACAATTAACAAGGAGCAAAACAGACACAGAGCAAACATTACTAATACTGAAAAGCAGCAGTTACTAGTGTGGTCATTAAACAACCAGGGGCCTCATGTATAAACGGTGCATACGCACACTTTTCCACGTTCAAATCGCGATGTATAAAACCTACACTTGGCGTAAAGCCACGCACTTTTCCACGGTACCTCATACCTTGTCGTACGCAAGTTCTCCGCTCGGTTTTGCAGACTGGCGGCACCCAGCGTCAAAGCAATGCTACTGTTCCTGTGTGGCTAGACCTTATTTTCCTGACGCGGCTTTATAAATACACTGAAACTAACCGCATATTGTTTATTAGTGTAATGCATCTGATTGTAATTAACTTGTAACAATATAATGGTCCAGGGAATAGCCATAGTATTCCAAATACCATAGCTGCTTTGGCGTTGTTACTCTTACTGCACTTTCTTTTTCTTCTTTTAGCTGCTCTTGTTAGGGTTGCCACAGCGGATCATCTTTTTCCATATTACTCTCACTGCACAACTCGGAGTATTTATATAACTGTATCTGAGTGTGAATCACAGCAGCAGCTGATCGGAAAGAGAATTATCGGGATACAGAATCAAGCACACGCTACCTCAGCCATGGCAAAACGTTTCAAAGCCTTTCCTGTACGGACCTCGCGGTTCAGAAACAGTTTCATCCCAAGAACTATAAACACACTCAATCAATTGCTCCTTGTAGAACTGTTTGTACTTATAAGTACAATTACCTCACTGTAAACTTGCACTACAGTTCTAATATTGCACAACCTGATCCACTTTATAAAGCGCGTATTTACATATGATGACGATATCATTTTTAAGATGAAATGCAGCAAAATATGTTTATTATATTATACAGGTAAAACTTTAACTTCATTTAAATAATCCATATTCTTCACTGGGACTGGCGTGAAGGATAGAATAATTAAACATGTACTACGAAGATAGTTTAATGTTCCTTAAACGTTTTGAAGAATCGGCGCTCTAAGCTTACAGATGGCTTAACGTCTATTACAGAGCTGATTGTGTGGCAATCGGTTACTTGGAGAAAGAAAAGCAAGGACTGCAGGGGTCGACCACGCCAATATATATTGAATATAAAACAGAAAGAGAAAATAACGACACAGCTAAAAACGCAGCGGCAAATTTCGACATACGTTAAACGCTTGTGTCATGAGCACGAGGTGGCTATGCAGTGTCCACGACGGATGTGGCCATCCACCCGTACATAAGATACCATATTGAAGGGGCCACCAATTCTTTCTCTGTCTAGAGCTGCCCATGAGTACTGCTGCAATAAATAATTTCATCGAAGGTCGCACACAATCACTGCGCCATGAAACCCATGTTTAATAATGTGCTTTAACTCCTATCATCATGAAAATGATATCACTTATACATCTCAGTATTTTAGTTATTCAGAGAGCTGTAATATATCGAATGTAATGGATTCTGTGTCCAGTCAGAGGAAGAGAGCCGGTTTAAGAAGCACGTAGTGATTCACATACATAGAGCACATAGAAGATCACATACAAAACAAAGCATTTAATGTGCTACTTTAATTACGATGTGATTTGAGAATCTGTTTAAACGATTTTAAGATGACGTTTATGATGTTCTACTTTAATGACAAAATAAACTACATGATTAAAGTGGAAATTTCTAGATTGAAGTTGACATTTCGTGCTTTTTTTCCCCACTGTATGCCTTTTTTTCTCTGTACCCTAATAAGCTTTCATATGACACTCAGACGGTGTGCTACGACTCGTCTTTTCACGGCGACTGATATCTGAGCTTTCAAGTTTCTCCAACACGCTACGTCACTCGATCAACTTCCTTTTGTTGATTGCACTACGGTTTGATTAAACAAATAGTATGTTTTTTCCTTTGCCTCCACTTGGTATTTGCTGAAATTCTTACATTTTCCCCCGTGCTTTTCCCATTGTCTTTTCACAGAAGGCTGAGCTTAAGGGCGATTTATATTGATTTGCATATTCAAAGAGGCGTAATTCTGGGAGGAGTTGGGGCGGGACATAAGGCGCGTGCACGAGCGTTAGTTTTCACGCTGACCGGGATTTATGTAGCGAAAGAACGTGGAAGTTGGAGTACGCACAGATTCCTGCATCTGGATTTTTCTGTGCGTAAGCACATTTCGGCTTTTGTGCTTACACTATGTTATAGTGCGAATTCTACGCACAGCGTTATACATGAGGCCCCAGGACAACAAAGTAGAATTATATGATGATGATGAAAATGTTTAAATCCAAGATAAAAGCACAGAATTAAATCCAGTATAAATACAATAGTGCTTGCTAAGTATCAATTAAAAGTTCATAAACCCAACTGTTGTTTTTGCACAGAAACAGGGAAATAACAGCTTAATTTTGGAAATCTAGTTTTGGTTGAAGCAAAAGCCTTCAGCGAAATCGGGCCCTAGGACTGTGCAAGGATGACTTGCTCATTTTCCTCTACACTTAAAACACCACAGATTACTCTGGTCTCACTTTTTCATTCTCCATTTTCTTATTCCTTCACTCTGTTGACCTCTTGACTCTTCATCTGGCAAAATGTGGTCTTTAAACCCAATATTGTGCTTATTTATGGGCCAAATTGTGCCACCATTTCCCGAATTAGAGGTGACCCTCTAAATCTACATAACCACACTGTTTGAGAGCCATCTGAGGTCTTTGTGCCCCTGGTCTTGAGGGACCTGTGAATGGTCAGTCAGGATTGCCTATCTTATGTATAATTAGGCAGGATGACGCTGTTTTTCTTGCTCTGGGATCCTGCTCCTACCACTGCGTGGCCCAGAGATGTTTTCTGTCCCTTGGGTAGTAAACCAGAGCCTCTTGGCTTTCTGTCCATTGTGTCATAAAGAAACATAGTAATGGAATAGATAGAAGCATGAGAAGGCATTTAGTGAAAAAATGGAGAGCAGATCATGCAAACTTGTTTGGTAACCAAGTAACAAAGTTGTCCCAGTATGACATCCAATCAATAGACTGAGTGTACCCTTCTCGTTGTTATTTTTGTTACTCCTTGTTTTGTTGTTCTCTATGAAAGGTGCTAAAAAATGAAGACTGATTGATTGTTTTGACAGAAAATTGAAGTACCATATATGCTCACATATGTCAGGTCTTGAAACCCGAAAAATCGATCATGAAACAAGACCCTGACATAAACGGCCATTGAAAATTCCGACACTTATTTTTGTTTTTTATTTTTTTTACATCTTCTTGCCTCCTCCAAACTTGCATCAGTTTCTCAGACACATTGAATTTTGTTGCAGCAGCACAGTTACCAATTTTTTTTCGCCACTTCAACGATATTTAATTTAAAACCAGCTTTATATTTTCTTCTGATCGAACGCTCCATCGTACATAAGGGATACTCTTATTCTAAAGGTGTATGAGAGTGTGAGATACAAAAAACACAAATCAGTGCAAACGTTGCTTTGGAATCGTTCGGGTATTACTGTGTGGTCACATAGGTACAATAGTGAGAGAGAGAGAGAGAGGTTAGATAGATAGATACTTTATTAATCCCAAGGGGAAATTCACATAATCCAGCAGCAGTATACTGATACAAAGAAACAATATTGAAGAGTCGCATAGTGTGGGGGAGGAACGATCTCCTCAGTCTGTCAGTGGAGCACGACAGTGACAAAAGTCTGTCACTGAAGCTACTCCTCTGCCTGGAGATGACACTGTTCAGTGGATGCAGTGGATTATTCATGATTGACAGGAGTTTACTTAATGCCTGTCGCTCTGCCACAGATGTTAAACTGTCCAACTTTACTCCTACAATAGAGCCTGCCTTCTTAACAAGTTTATCCAGGCGTGAGGCGTCTTTCATCTTTATGCTGCCTCCCCAGCACACCACCGCGTAGAAGAGGGCACTCGCAACAACCGTCTGGTAGAACATCTGCAGCATCTTACTGCAGATGTTGAAGGATGCCAACCTTCTCAGAAAGTATAGTCTGCTCTGACCTTTCTTACATAGAGCATCAGTATTGGCAGTCCAGTCCAATTTGTCATCCAGCTGCACTCCCAGATATTTATAGGTCTGCACCCTAGCAGCATCTGCTGATACAGTGCATTGCCTCACCCACATAGAAGAAAAAAGGTTATGTGCTCCGTTGTTACTCTCTCAGGTGGGCGTTAGCATATCATAATCCCTTGTACCAATGGTGTGAGTTTTCCGCATTCGACTTATACGACCGATATTATAAAATACCAGAAATTATACTGTAAAATCAAGTCCCAACTTATTTGTGTGAGAACTTATCCGCGAGTATATACGGTACTAACAGTGGCAAAGAATAGCTGCCAAGAGGTTTTCATCCTGTTTTTTCAGTGTGGGTTTCCTGTAAATCTTTCAAACAAGGCATACATAGCTGAAGTTGAATGATGATAATTACTCTTCTTGAAATGCCATCTCTGAGAGTAAGCAGTCAAGCAGTGCTTAGGAAGGGCCTGCTTTCTGATAGCTTCATTGTCAATAAAAATTACTAAGAGCACATTTGCTGCCCATGCAGCCACTATTGTTTGCAGAGCAGAGTGGCATGTCCACTTCTGACTGAAGATCTTCACAGCCTACCCTATGCACACTTCCTCAGTTGAAGTTGCCTTCTCATGCCACCATGTATTCCCTGTGTGGGACTGGCATCTTATGTACAGTTGGTTCCTGCTTGGTGTCTGATGTACCAGGATAGATGGGCCTTGAAACCTTGAATTGTATGGAGAGGACTGCTGAAAGGAGATTCCTCTGGTATATGTAGACCAAGTTCAATGAAAGAGTTAGCTAATCTTTGAGCAAAATGTAATTTAAGTGTAGTGGGCAGCACTAGGAACGTCTTGTCTCTCCAGCAAGATGATCATCTTCCTTTGCTGTTGGAGGAGCTGCATAAACTCCGCATTTCATTGGTGGCACTCTCTGAGGTGTGCAGACCGGGGACTGGCCAGATCTCTGTAGATACACCTTTTATTGGTCCGGTCGTTCTGATGGCTGTCATACTCAGGGAGTAGCTGTTGCTGTAGTGCATTTGGCTTCTTCCGATGGTGTCCGATGTCACTCCTTTCAACAAGCATATTATGGGACTTGGATTACGGCACTCCCTGGGTGCCTTGTCTGTTGTCTCAGTGTATGCTCCAACCACGGTGAGTGATGTCTCGGTGAGGGAGACATTTTATTTGCAACTTCACTCGGTGGCTGATGGGTGCCCACGAGGTAACACTCCTCTGGTCATGGGCGACTTCAATGCAGCCACTGGCACTGACAGGGCTGGCTATGAGGATTGTCTCGGTCCCCATGGGTCTCGTGACCGTGGTGAAAGTGGCTCCATGTTTCTTGACTTTGCAAAAGGTCAGGGGCTGCGATTCTGGTTCCAGCGCCGTGAACTGCATCGTTGGACTTGGTACTCCAATACCTGTGGTGCGGTGAAGGAGATCGATCACATCCTCGTGGGCAGATGCTGGAGGCTCTTGCAAAACTGCAGGGTCTACAGAAGTGCCCAGTTTGTGAATTCTGACCATAGACTTGTTGTTGCTACTCTTAGGATCCAGCTTAGGTCCAGTAGGTTACCACCTGCTAGGAAAATGAGCCTGGACTTGGCCAGACTCCAAGACAAGGCTGTTTCTAATGTGTTTGCATGAAGTTTGTGTGAGGAACTTTCATATTTGGGTACGACTGCCGATCCTAATGTGATGTGGGAGACTTCTGTGACAAGACCCTGAAGGTTGCTGAGGGTTGTGTTGGTGTTACCGGTGTTCCCAGAAGGAGGTGTTTCATTTCGCAGGGCACCCTGGATATCATCGAAAGGAGTCTCAGCGCACGGCTCAATGGCAACTCTGGTCTGTACCGGGAACTGAGAAGGACGGCTGCGAGGGCTCTGAGGGCAGATTAAGAGTCGTTTGTTAGATGAATCTGTGAGCAAATGACACACCATCTGTGGTCTAACGACCCACGTCCTGCTTACAGAGGAATCAAACCATTATGCACATCCGAATCTGTTCCTCAAGTGTCGCAGTCAGAGCAGCTGATGGAACAGTCCTTACGGACGACACTGCAGTTGTGACCCGCTGGGCTGGCTACTTTGAGCAGTTGTTCAAAGCCGATCCTCTGGCTAGGACGTTGGATATCTCTGGGTCCACGGCTCTTGAGGCTGATCCTCCAATTAGCTGTGAACCACCCAGTCTCACTGAGATTGCACAGGTTGTGAACCAGCTTTAGGCTGCAGGGATCTGTGGTATCTGGGATGAACTTCTCCAGGCTCGTGGTAAGGCTGTCCTCTTGGCATTGCAAGCAATCTTTGCTTCCATTTGGGAGACTGGCATCACCCCAACTGACTGGAAAACGGGACTTGTCGTCCCTATCTGGAAAGGGAAGGGTGATCGCCTAGATTGCAGCAACTACAGGGGGACAACACTGCTCCCGGTGCTGGGTAAGGTCCTTGCTAGGGTTGTCATCAATAGGATCCGCTATCACTTGCTCACCTACCAACGACCGGAATAGTCTGGTTTTACGCCTAAGAAGTCTACCATCGACCACATCCTGGCACTGAGGGTTCTCATAGAATGCAAACGCGAGTGTCGGCAGAGTTTCTTTGCAGCCTTTGCAAAGCGTTCGACTCAGTTGATCGAGCTGCCCTGTGGGACATCCTAAGGGTTCGCGGGATCCCCTCGAGGTTGCTGGATATCATGGCCGGCCTGTACACTGGTACTGTGAGTGCTGTGCAGAGTGGAGGCAGGACCTCTGCGTTTTTTCCAGTTGATTCTGGGGTTTGTCAGGGGTATGTTCTTGCTCCTACTCTGTTCAATGCTTGTATGGACTGGGTGTTGGGCAAGGTTGTGGGGTCCAGCGGCTGTGGGGCATCTGTTGGTAAAGAAAGATTCACGCATCTTGACTTTGCTGACAATGCCTGATCTTCGCTGAGTCAATGGAGGCACTGATCGGGGCGCTTGAGAGACTGAGCGAGGAGTCTGAGTGTCTGGGCTTGCGAGTGTCCTGGATAAAAACCAAGATCCAGGCCTGTAATGAACTCTTGGGCACAGCCATCAGCACTGTGTCTGTTTGCGGAGAGAGTGTCGACTTTGTTGAGAGGTTTACTTACCTTGGCAGTGACATTCATGTCTCTGGTGGCTCCTCCTGTGAAGTCAGTAGATTGGGAGAGCATGGGGGGTCATGAGGTCGCTGGAAAGGGCTGTGTGATACTCCCGATATCTATGCAAAAGGACGAAGGTCCAAGTCTTTAGAGTTCTGGTGCTTCCTGTCTTACTATATGGTTGCGAGACATGGACGCTATCCAGTGACCTGAGACGAAGACTGGACTCCTTTGGTACTGTGTCTCTCCGGAAAATCCTTGGGTACCGTTGGTTTGACTTTGTGTCGAATGAGCGGTTGCTCATGGAGTCATGAATGAGGCACATTACCTGCATTGTGAGGGAGCGTCAGTTACGGCACTATGGCCATGTGGCACGTTTCCCTGAGGGTGATCCAGCTCATAAGATCCTCATTGTTGGGGACCCAAGTGGCTGGACCAGGCCAAGGGGTTGCCCACGTAACACCTGGCTGCGGCAGATAGAGGGTCATTTCCGGAGGGTGGGACTGGACCGCGTGTCTGCTTGGGGGGGTTGCCAACCGGGATCCCGAGCTGTTTCGACGTGTAGTAATTGTGGCAACGCACTGTACCAGTGCATGCTCCTCAACTTGACTTGACTTGGGCATAGCACTTTTTTGTCTGCTTTTTCCACCATCAATTTCAGTGTTTATTTAACAATCTCAGGTACCATGGTATAGATTGCAGTAGTGAGAAAATGATAACTGGGTACAGTGTCCATCATATAGCAGTCTGTCACACCTGGGTTAAGAGATGCCACATCATCTCAGAACAGACCTTTATAATCGGGGGGTAAATGTAGTCCATTATGAAACCCAGACTCAAACTTCAAGCTCAAGCTAGATCTCAGGTGCGGTAAGGAGGCATGGTCATCTACTGTATCACTGTGCAGGAGGCTATCGGGGGTTTTGCTTTTCCTAATTGCCCCATCTCAAGCATATATCAATGAAGCAGATGCATAAATTGGAATTTAATTAATGATATGGATTTAGTTTCTGGGAGCACTTTCTCACACTGCTCACTTTGAAGCCCTTGCATCCACCATATTTTAGAAGTGCAATTAAAACTCTTATCTTGTTGTCTTGTCATGTCATACTGTGCATGCAAGCAAGGCTGCCCTCTAGTGGTTAGTACCGTCCTTTGTTGCTTTGAACAAACCATGTATACCAAAAAAAAAGCTACACTATTATACCTTAAAAATCAATTTTGGGCACGCATTTAATAGAGTTTAGGAAGAGGCACCTGGTATGAACTAACCCTGGGCATGGTGCCAATCCATCATAGGGCACCCTCTCACCGGAGCAATCCGAGCAGCACAGTGCATTGTGCATTCCTGCATAGTATTGCTGGAAGAAATTAATAATCATAATCATGTCACATTTATGCAAACAGTGAAACAAAGAGGATGTCATGTACCAATGTCAAAAGAAATAGACAAGCAAACTGTGTTGCAGAAACTCAAGGTGTAGTGAGGTGTAGTAGATCTGATTCTGTCTCAACATTTACTGTATTATCCTGCACCAAACCACCAGAAATCCCTCCATTGGATATCAAGCATGCTCAAGTCAGTGCAGGACTGTGACGAGCCAGAACTTCCATCTCAGAAGCACTGGACTCAAGGCACAACCAACACTGGATGTAAAACCAGTCTGTCACATGTGTGGCATTGGTATCTTATTTACGTGTTTTTTTGTCAGTGTGAGGATTTTGACACACAAGGAATCCATTTCCAAAGTTATTTTATGAGTAATCTTGAACTTTAAAAAGTTTAGTTTTTCTTTGTTTATATGACACCTGATTACTTGGTCATGTTCCTGCAATTGTTCTACTAATATGGCACCAATTACACACTGTCTTTAACCCATCATTGGATAAATATTCTTAGAGTGAGTTAGCATCCAAACAAGTAGGCCCTAATGATAGAATTTGTGCTCTGGTTGCAATATATTTTGTGCATTTGACTTTCAATTTCATCTTGTCCCTTTGGTTTCTTAATTTTGTTTGGCCTTCATGGTATTCTAACTCTTGCATATTCCTACTTTAATCATCTCCTGGTCTTTGTGTTGTGCTCAGGGTCATTGTCATGTTGGAAAGCTAACAATCGGGCCAATCTGAAGTCCAGAGTGCTCTGGAGTGGGTTTTCATGAAGGATATCTCTGTACAGTACTTTGCTTCATTTAACTTTCTGTTAACCCTATCTAGTCTCCAACTGTCTGCCACTGAACAACTTCTCCACAGCGTGGTACTGCCACTGTCATGTTTATCTGTTGGAATGAAATTATACAGATGATGAGCGCTGCCCAGTTTCCTTCAGGGATGACACAAATCTTGTTTTCTGCAGACCAGAGAATCTTGTTTTACACAGTCTGAGCGTCCTTCAGGTGCCTTTTTGCAAACTCCAAGTGGGCTTCTATGTGTCTTTTACTGAGGAGAGATTTCTGTCTGGCCACTCTGTCATATAGCCCAGATGGGTGGAGTATTTCAATGATGGTTGCCCTTCTGGAATTTTATTCTGTTTCCAAACAGATTCTCTGGAGCTCAGCCACAGTGACCATTAGGTTCTTGGTTATCTCTCTTACAATCCCTCAGATTGGTTGGGTGGCCAGCTCAAGGAGGAGTTGTGGTTGCCCCAAACATTTAATTATGAAGGCAAATGTTCTCTTGGGAAACATCAATGCTACAAGAATTTTTAGTGGCCCATCACAAATCTGTGCCTCGACATAATCGTATCTCTAAACTTTGTATGCAGTTCATAGCTTGGTTTTTGCTCTGATAAAAATTGTAAACTGGGGCAACTTCTATAGACAGGTGTATGCCTTTCCTAATCATGTGCAATCAATTAAACTAACAACGTTTAGACTTCAAACAAGGTGTAGAAACATCTCGGTGATGATTAATAGAATGTGATGCAAAATTTCAAATGTCATAGCAAAGTGCCTGAATGCTTCTGTCAATGTGATAAATTTGCAATAATTTTTAGAATTCTGTTTTCACTTTGTCATTTTAGGATATTGAGTGTTTGATGTCTGATTAAATTTTTATTTACATGATTTTAGCATAAGCCTGCAATTTAGCAAAATGTGATAAAAGTGAAGGAGTCGGAATACTTCCTGAAGGCACTGTACATGTACATAACGGCAGGGCACATACTCATACTCGCATTGGGTAATTGGAGAGGTGCCAGTTAGCCTAAGTCCAGGTTTATACTTCACGCGACATGATGCATACTCCAGCAGACGCTCCTGCTACGCAAATGTTGTACTGTTTATACTTGCATGTGTACTTTATGTAAATCTGGAGGAATCCAGCAAGTGGCAGTGCAAGATGATATCACAGTGAGAACAGGTTCGGCTTTGCTGTGTTGTGAATTGCCTGGAACGCCCATTAAATTCCGATGACACCTTACCACAATATCTCTGAAAAGGATGTTTAATGGTTAAATCCATCAATCCAATACAATCAAGTATTGGGCATGAAGCAGAAAACAAGCCCTAGAGAGGGCATCAGCTCATCGCAAGGTGAATACAAGCACTCACATACACTAGCGTCATTTCGTGTCACCAAATCTGCATATCTTTGGAAGGAAACTGGAGCACACTGAGGAAACCCAGCAGGAAAACATGTAAACTCCAGGCTGGGAATATCAGTGACGTGACTCCCTGCGAGACAGCAGCGCTACAGCTCCACCACCATGTCACCCCCATGTGTGTAATTATTAACAGTATTTATTATTTAAACGAAATTATGGATTTATCTGTAAAATGTAACATACATAGTTTAATGCATTTCATCATGAAAGTGATATCAAGTATTAATCTAAGGATTCTAAATGTGCAGAGAGTTGGAATATCATACATTTAATGTGTTCTGTGTGGTGATTTATTGCTGTTTGCTGCTGCTGTCAGGTCCAGAGGAAGCCCTAGAAAAAAAGACGGCACAGAAGATGTCTTTTAAAATGTATCGTGTCATTATGATCGGGAATATGCGACGCTTGAATATAAAAGCACCACGAATGCATCTGTATGTCGGAATTTTGCTTCACTACGTTGAACCATTCATCAAACCTCGAAGCGTGCACGTCAATCTTGTAGGATCCGCATAGCAGCTTTCTGTCACATGTCGATAGTAACCAGAGACTCTGACGTTACATTCCGACTTTTAGCACGCTTTGCCCCCCGACTTTTTGCTGGTACTGCAACTCGCGCACGCCTCCCGTTAATTTCTGAGGATCTGCTCAGAGGACGTATCGAATGAATGCTGGGAACGCGTGGCAGCCATGATGCGGGCATGTATGCATTCTGAGCGTGAAATATAAATGAGCTCTTACACTTACACCTTTAAGACGTGTCAGGAACTGCACAATCAAAAGTTGATATTTAATAAATAAGCCATAATTTAGAGAAACATTTTTACTTAAGCACAGAAAAGTTTTGGTAAGTTTCCTGTTAATTCAAAAGAGTTGCTAAGGAAATTGTAACAAAACAAACATTAAAAATATGAGTACGGAAGGGGGCCCTGGTGCTCAAGTGGAATGCATTTGACAGAACAAATAAAATAAATTATATGACAGGTCTAGTCTAATTTTACAGTAAATAAAGTTTAAATGGCTCCTAGAAGCGGGTCTGGGTGGGATATTCTGGTTATCTATCCTAATTTCTGTAAGGTTTTTTCAGTGCTAACCTGTACTTTCATACCTCTAGGCCTAGCCCTGGTGATGGCACTTGAACAGGTTTGGTTACCTGTGGTTGTCCTGTACGTTATGCTCCTTACCCTTCAGTGCAACCCCTATGTTGACACTTCCCACCTGAACACTTGAGAACAGAAAACTGTAAGAAACTAGGCCAAATGAATGTTAGAATGTTGTATCTTATTTATTAAAGCACTAAATCTCACTATGGAGAAAGATGATTGAGACGTTGACTAATTTATCGTCATATGCTGGTCAATCTCACTATACAATGAAAAATCTGCATGCACTTCTGGCCACCATTATACACATGAGACAATACAAGTAATGTGCTAATAATCAATGGACAATTTTCCACAATAAATATAACAGTGCAGTGTAAGCATATATGATGTGAACATCGCATAAACATATAAATCAAATAGTGAGACTGAAAAATACCAGCAGTAATGACACATCAACTTAAGGAGTCAGGTGCTTTATTTCAAACCAACAAAGCAACAATTCTAGATTTGGGCTGAACCTTCCTGTTGTTTAGGCCACAGGAAATGCTTGCTAAACTCCTTTTTACCATGAGAAACATCTTGACAAATCAGTCTCGCCCTCTTTCATTTCTCACTCCAGAATAAGAACATCCTTCCCTGAACTGGCTCCCATTTTGATTCCTGCTGCCGTCCGACTTCATCCACCTTCCTTCATCTTCCCTTTGCTTTCTGGCTCACTGCTCTCAGTCTTGTCTCTGGACCTGCCTCAGCAGCCTTTACCTGTATAAGGACATTCTGCTTTTGGACAATTCTATAATTGTCTTCACTACTTCTCTTTTTACTTAACCTTATTATTTTTTGAATACTTCAAAAATGGTACATTTCTTGTGGTTAATGCCGAGGACCCGAGTTCAGTGCCAGCCTGGTTACTGTCTGTGCAGATGTTGTATATTCTGTCCATGCCTGCATTACTTTTTTCTGCAAGTCCAATGGATGTGCAGTTTATGTTAACTGGCATCTCTGAATATGTTCCTTGGGACAGTGATTGTAACATGCAGCGGATTGTTTTATACTTTCTAGGGTTGGAAAAAATAAAAACCGTAGCAGATAATAAAGGTCTATAAATGATTAAACTGTCACATATGTCCGAGGCAGTAAATGAAATGTGCTGCCTTAACAGTTGACTGCTGTGTGCTATCATTTATCAAAGCAGAGATCAGGCTATGCAGGTTGATTTTAACAAGCAAGGCCCAAAAATAGAGCTTGCAAAGCAACGTGAAGTGATAAATCACGCCCCATGTGAATATTGTAGCCAAGCCATGGAATGCATAACATGCCCAATGTATGACGTGGATTCTCTTGGGCTTTATCAGTCTAAAGAAACACACTCCATGCATGCTGCCCATAGGCCCACTGAGACTCAAACAGAGGGGGGTCTGTCTGTGCAACACAAAAACTAACCTGTCCCAAGTAACAGTAGCATACTGTTATTACAACCAGGCTGGTACCGAGAGGCATAAACATAAGAAAGATGATGTGGGTCCTCAAGAGCACAAGGCACGTGGAGAGTTTATAGTGCATGGCACACCATAAGCTGTGTCACATTGCAGTACCCGAGTAGCTGAAAGGGGCAAAATAGAGTATAGTGACAGTGAGAAGCAAACAGACCATAATTTCAAAGACTTCAAAGGGTAATTTTTGTTCTTATCTCTAGATTGCTGCATTTTTGCCCAGCAGTCCTTACCTATGCTCAGCTATCCATGGGCCACATTGTTCTGTGCTTCTCTTCTGCCAACCACTGAGTCTTTATTTCAAATGGCTTCATTCTCAAAGAACCCCCATGATAATGAGCAACAGAAAATACAGGGCAGTACGGGTCATTACTGCTACCTCCTAGCTCCAGAAGCCTGGGTTCCAATCCTTACCTGTTCACTTGGTGTGTGTTTGTGTGTTCTGTAAGAGTTGGATTTTTTTTTCCAATTTCTCAACATCCCAAAGGTGTATAGACTACACTCTTAAAAATAAAGGCCACAGAGCAGTTCTTCACAATGATGCTATAACTAATTTTTGTTGCCAAAAGAGCAATGTACATGAAGGTTCCAGAATGAACCTGTATTTATTTAGATCCATAACAGGCCCCATACAATAAATAACCATTAATGAATGCTAACAGATTTGTATTATGCCAATGAGTCATATTTTAAAAAGAACTCTTTCGGCATACGATAACACATTCTATATCCAGGCTTTCTTTATCTTTTAGCCTACCATACATGAAAGATGTATGAAAGTTTTTTAAAGCACAAAGAATCAACTTGATATGCAAAGAACCCTCCCTGGAATGAAATGATGCTTTGTCAAGCGGTGGCTCTATGAGGAACCATAAAATTCCATTAAAGAACCGTTTTTGTTAATAGTGTAAGTCAATTGTTGACTCCAAATTGGCCTGGTGTTAGTGACTATGATAGCTCAGAATCATGTGTGGGGTTGGGATCTCACAACTAGATTCTCAAGATGTCATATAAACAAGTTCAAGGTTTTAGGTTCCGGCCATAACTAAAATACAGTGGGACAAAATTGCATTACTCAAGACCAGAAAACCTGCAAAAAGGGAAAGGGAAACAAAAAACGTAAACCAAGAATGTGCTAAGTTTACAAAGTCCAACCTATACTTATGTAAAATGGTCAATTAATTACTACAGCTAAAAATAAATACCCCATAGATACCCCCAGGGCAGGCTGGGCATTGCAGTCCCATGAAACAACCCTGCTGCGTTTCATGGGTGCTACCGCCCCTACTTAAGGAACTTCCCACCTGACCTGGAAGTGCTTCTAACACGCATTGCTGTAACACCAGAAGTACTCCCAGGTCTGGCAGAAAAGGCTATGATGCCTCATCTCAGGTAGTTAGAATTGGGAGGCCGGGGATGAAACTCACCAAGAGTCATTGTGCATGAGTGATACTATTAACAATAAAAAGAAATCTTGGGGAGGTTTTTGTTAAAATAAATTATTAATTGAGCCCAGGACTTGTGTTGGTGGTGCTATGTTTGAGGGTTTGGGGGTTCGGTGGTGCCCCTTACAGGTCACACTGCATATCTTCATTTATGTTTGTGTATTGTATGGGTGGTCCCCCAAGAGACAGAGCCACCTGCCCATCACCCCAAGAGACTGCCCCACCCTTATAAAGGCTGAGGAAAACCCACAGTTCCTTCCAGTTCCTTGTGAATGCGCTTGTGGTGTTGGTGAGTTTCTCTTTCGATTCTTCTGTGCTTTTTTTGTATTACTGCATTTTTGATATCTGTGCTCTGTTGTTTGACTATTCTTGGATTTTATTCTCAGACTTTGTTTGATTTTGGGATGGGCTATTTTATAAGCGTTGCTTTCTGTGTCTTCTGCCGTGTAGTCAATGGAGCCTGTATTTCATTAACAGAGGTTCTTGTAAAATAAAACTTTTTATTTATAAATATTCTTTGTTGATGTTGAAGATTAGGAGTGACAAGCACTAAAGAATTCCAAAGCACTTCTAGTAATGCCCACTGGTAGGATTTACCATCAAACCCTAGCTAGGTACAAAAAGGTTTATTCGTAATGAAAATGCTCAGCTATAACATGAAGCTCCATTGAGCACAAAGACATAAGGCATTCCCAAGCAAACAAAGTCCAAAAAAATTAAAGAAAACAATTGAAAAAAGTCCCAGAATCGAAAATGTAGTCAAAAACAGAGCACTGGTTCAAAATCACAAGAAGATCAAAACAAGCGCAAGAACTCACCACTCCTAAGGGCATTCAAAATGAACCACCAGGAACTGTGGGAGACGCTCTGTATTTGTAGGGTGGAGGACAATTCCTGGCGGTGAGGACCACCCACAAAACACAAAGAACATACTAATACTTAAAAACCCAGTGAACATGTGTGACTAGTTGGAGTTTGATAGTTATTTCCCCTCTAGTGTGTATTTTCAACCACTGTGGAACTTTTTGTGCTTGGGAACTCTGTAGCTCATAATATTTATGGGGACCGCCATTTTGTGGCTTTGTTGCCATAATGCAGTGACCCATTGCTGCAGAGGGTATGATCTTAAAGGTCTCGACCTGTGACACCACTAGTGTGACAGTAAGGCTGGCATCATAGATCTGCATTTGTCTCAGATTGCGAATAAAAATAAAAATGATTGGCAAGTGCTACCTATAGTTACTGACTATTAGGACTTAATATTCTGTTGCATTCCTTTTGAATTTGAATTTGAATTTATGATTACATATTTGGATTTGGTGAAAGATTTTAAGCTACAATAGGGTTTAGATTTTTGAAATGGTTAATGATTCACAAGTTTGTTTACTGATTTAAGATTTAGTGCCATATCTTCTGTGTTCCCTGTTTTAGGTCTTTAGCTAGATTTTTTGGGTTTTCTTTTGTATCCATCATCTGCTCCCCTTTTTATTTATCTCCTCATATTTTAACTGAATCAGTTTTTAAAATTAAGCCATTAGTCCAACTTAAAATATGGACTATAGGGCATATCAGGGAAAAAGGGTATAATGAGAGTGGGTCAACCCAAAAACCATCACCAATGCAGACATTTATATACACATCAAGCATCAGATGTGTGCTTGGTCTGATGGCAGGACATCATCATCATCAGTGGGCACAAACTAATAAAACAAATACCTGCCAAGGTGGGATCTAATCTAAGACCACAGGTGCAGTGTTTCCTTCTCAACTAATTTGGTTAATAATTTCATAGCCTTTGTCTAAAGACTATGTCATCTTATGGTCTTTCTGTGGGTTGTACTTAGACATGTTGAAGTTCCAAAAGACAGTTTTTCCCTATGATTTATCACTGTGCAAAGCCGGGTACATCGGGTAGTTGGCTTTAAATAAAGGTGCATCATCCGCCATTGTCTGGGGACACCCATATGGTCCGCTCATACCAGAGGTAGTGAGTCCTTGTCTGTAGTACTGAGGAGCAATAGGTTGTGCAGGCATCACTCATAATCAGTGCGTAAGTGTGTGCTTGTGTGGGACTTTCTGAGTGAGTCTGTGTGTTAAGCTTGGGGTGTGTAAGAGTAGGCCAACCTATAATGAATCTTGGGAGCCCCACTCACCCCAGAGTGAATACAGAATTCTTGAAGTCTCTCACATGAACACAGGGAGTTTGTGCACAGTCCACCCTAGAAATGATGCAGATCTCTTGAGCTATGAGGCTACAGTGCAACCCATTGCTGTTCATGTTCCATACATTCTTGCACATTCCGCTGAATTCCATTTAAAAAGAGCAAAGCTGGAAATGAGAGATGATTGTCTTTGTGTGTCTTCTGACTGGCTAGCTCCTCATAACACTTGGTATAGTTAACAATTATTTGCTGAAGGAGTACTCCTGTCATCTACACAAGTGGAAAACGGGTTGCAGGCCCATTTGTACTGCAATACACTTTGTAGAATCCATTGGCATTAAAGAGTTTTTTATTATTCTGCTGAAAGAAGTACAGTAAGTCAAATTTACTCTGCCAAATGTGTCTGAATCAGTCTTTTGTGAAGAGTAAAATACATCAAGATATAATATATAAAGTTGGAGTTCACAAGATGGACAAAAATCTATATCATGGTATAAATAAATATTCTGATATTTTCATTTGATACTAGAATAGAATGTCTTAGTGTATACTTTCCATACTGAAACATATTTTTTAACTAATAACAAATGTACTACTTATTATAATCACACTGGTACATCTCAGAATGTCTGTTCTACTCATGCTGTGCTACTCAAAATCTTCAACAGCAGGTCTCTCGGACCACTTCCAAGCAAACACAGCACAAGACACAGCTTTTTTTTTTCCTGCACTACCTTCCTGTTTTCATCCAATCACCAATCAAGTTGAAATGCACAGCAATCTGGGTAATATACTTAAAATCATAGGCTCACTTATTGTACATAGTTTAATAACATACAAGGCTGCAAACAAAGACATTACCTTTAAAGCCGATATCACATTATGTGACTTGTACATGTCGAGTATGTCAGACTTACTGATTGCCTGATCTCGTCTCCAGACCATGTCAGTTTACATGAATGAAAATTGCTGGCCACGTCAAACGTAATGAATATACTATAACTTTCCATCACAGTTATGCTTGCCCCTATCTGTAACAGCTAATAATGAGCTGCCTAATGGACCCGATGTTGTGCGAAGGTTTAACGTGTCCGGTGAAATTAGCTGCTGAATCAGCCTATTTTTTTTCCATTCTGTTGTGGTACGTAAAACATGTGACATCAGACAGACAAGCTTCTCTTCTGTTTGTGAGGTCCAAAACAGCCATGTTTGATTTTGTTGGATCGAGTCGTGGACTAGTTGGTCTGAGGTTACTGAGTATATCACATTACACGACTGCCTGTGACTCTTTAAGATTATGTGAATGAAAGTTACAACTGAAAATCACTGGGAAAGTCATCAGATGTGACATAGTCATGAAATAACCCACTATATTCTAACTACAGGGTCACGGGGGTCTGCTGGAGCCAATCCCAGGGCGCAAGGCAGGAAACAAACCTCGGGCAGGGCGCCAGCCCACCGCAGGGTGCGCACACACACACCCATAGGAAAATCACATTTCCTGTTTTGTTTTGCATGAAGAGATTTGCATATATTGTTTTGAATGTTTAATTTTGTTTGCAAGTTTTTTACTCATTTTATTCATACCAGTAATTTTTTTAATAAAATCCATATCTGAAGAAGAATTTCATTTGGTGTACTAGATCAACTGGTATACTGCCCATGTCTAACATAAAGAGTTCATAACCTAGGTTTGGTGACTGTAAATAAGCCCGGTATGAGTGTGTGAGGGCATTGGAGGGTGTTGGTTCTTGTCTTGCACCTACTGCTGACAGGGTAGCTTATGGCACCCATGGTTTGAAATTGATTAAATGTGCGTGATGAGAGATGGATGGACTTTTGACCGAAGTTGGTTTTGGCCTAAATGCATTGTTCTGAGAATTTTGATGGCTAGCTGTGGTCTGAATGTCTAATCGCTTATGAGAACGGGGTCTTTTCAGATTTCATTCATAGGATTCACTTTACTATTGTAGTTAAGAAGCGGAACTCAAAAAGACATTGCAGTGGCATATAAGCTCACCAGACAAAAATGAGTCCCGTGTAAGAGGTGATACATACTTCACCCCACCCCACTATGAATACTGGCCTATGTTGTGTGCTCTGGGGTTCACAGAGTGACGAGATGTACCGGTGTGCCAAGTATGTTTAGTTCTCGTCATGAAAATTGGGTTACATGGCAAACACGACTGATTGGCAAAAAGGGGTTTTACGTTTGGCCATGCCAATGTGCATAGTGCCCTAGAAGTTACCAACTCTGTGGGTGTGTCCAGCAGTGGCATATATCGCAGTCAACCTCTAATCGTTGTCCTAGCTGTGATTGAAAAACAATGCTCACAATTAAGGACCACTGCTGTGTGTCACTCATTGTGACAGCAAACCGCTTTGCTACCTGGGAAGAACTGCTGCAGACAGGCAATGCAGACCAACAACAAGCCATTTCCGAACAAACACTCAGAAGGAAGCTGCATGCAATGGATACCTGGAGCAGAGTACTGCAGAAGACGCATCTGTTTACAGAGATGCATGGTCACAATGGGCATGGAGCCACAAACATTATGCTGTTGATGACTGGAAAGGTGTTATCCAGTCTGATGATTCGTATTTGTGCTTGTACTCAAATGATGTGAGGATGTAGAAGTGCCACATTTAAATCCCTTAGATAATATTTGAGACTATATGCAGCAACAAATGACAAGCCATTCGACCATTCTGGATGACCTGTGGATTTGGTGCTGGAAGAATGAATGAAAATTGATGTTGCCTTCGTCTGCAAACTGGTGACGTTCATGCCAGACAGAATTGCAGCTGTTTTTCTGTCACACTGCGAAATTCCACGCTACTAGATAGGACTTAGCAAAGGGTGACTAATGACTAATGTTTTTCTCTGGCGAGCTTATTTTTCTCTCTCTAAGATTGTGTCTAAATTTTTTTTTATTTTTATTTTTAACTTCTCTTCACCAGCACTTTGGCTGCAGTGACGTTATGAGTTATGCAGTTTATTTCACATTAGCTAGAGGAAGAGGTACCCTTAGTACAAGCCTCAAACATTTCAAACCCAGAGTGACACAAAGGACCACAAAGTAGCACCCATTTTGCCTGGAGGAGGCCCAATTCTGTACTCCTCCATTCGGCCCATAAAAAAGACGCCTTGTGTGTCACAAATGAATCCCCCAAATACAGGTACTGTATAACAATACTAAAGCTTACAGAAATACAAATGGAGCTCACACTGACTCTCGCTTACTACTGTATAACTTTGTAAGTTAACATTTGAGTATGGGAAAGGAGAGATATAAAAAAAGTGTATAATTTCCATTAATTTATACTGTTTTTAAAACATATCTTAGTTTTGTTCTCTGCATTATGAGATTATTGCTTTTAAAATCTTTTTTTTTTTTTTTTTTTTTTTTTGATGACCCGTATAGTGTTGTGGCTTGCACTCTCAATGGTAACTCAGCATATGCCATGGGAGAGGAGGTCTTAATGCCTCAACCCCTGTGTCTTCAGCCAGATGGAACTCGCCAAGTGAGACAGAAGTTAACGTTTATTTCTGGACAAAGACACATGAGGTATGAGGCTGAACTTAAGATGGATTGAACTCTAGTTTAGATCTTCTCTCCAGCAAACACACCTACCAATGTCAGAAATATATAAATACTCAGTAAACAACCATAAAGAAATTTTCACATTTAATGCAAAAGATAGGCAAAAAGTGTTTTAATTTTGTACAAAGTATAAAGCTTGAGTAAACTGTACCTTCTCCAAGCATGTCTTGTGTTATATGGCATTGTATAATACTGCCATCTGCTGTTTCAATGTGGTACTATGACTTGTGCAAACAAAGCATAGTATAAAATGATGTACAGTTGAACAGGAGTAGGGGCAGAAATTAGTCTCCAGTGTAGATTATGGTGCACCCCTATTGGTAAGGAGATCAACAGTAAAGGAAGACACAAGAGCAGAACTGCTGCTCCTTCAGAGTGACAGAGGGTGGTTAAGCTGGTCTTCAGGTGCCTTCTGTGCAGGTGATCAAAGATCCATGGAAGGATGCAGGAGGTTACATTTCTCGTCTGGTGACAAGAAACCTTTGGAGGAATTGTGTTCATAAAGCATTTGAGTCTGGTCTGCCGAGTCTGTTAAGGGCATTGAAAATGGCAGTGTGCATCACTTTTATCTGTCTTGGACAGTTTTAAGTCTGAGATGCATGTTTAAGCTCTCCAAAGTGCTTTGCAGTCCTAAACTGTTGCTGTTCAGACTATGAGGCTAAACGTCCCTGCAGTATTTGGTGAGCACAGAGGAGGCCATCTGGGTTGTCTACACCATGGGTGTTGATCTCCAGTCCTGGAGGGCCGCAGTGGCTGCAGGATTTCATTCTAACCATCTTCTTAATTAGTGACCAGTTTTTGCTGCTAATTACTTCTTTTTAATTAACTTGACTCGGGCCCTTTGGTTGTTTCTTTTTCCTTAATTAGCAGCCAAACAATGAGACACCAAACAAGCCACCACATCATACAATATATGAAAATAATGAAAGGTGAAAGTCTCGGTAAGGTTGATCTCTCAAGTCACTAAAACACTTTGACGATGTTCTTATGAAAAACAGTAAATCAACAGTTTTGGAAATGTCTGCTGTGGCAGAACGAGAGCAACAACAAGCCGTGGAATTAAATAACGGGGTTTAATTAACAGCAAGAATTGGCTTCTCATTAAGAAACTGGTTGGAGTTTGAACCCCTAGTTTAGCTGGTCATCTGTTGGCTCGTTTCACGTCTCATTTCTGTTTGGCTGCATTTTAATGAGGAACCGAATCAATTCAGAGTACTGAATCCTTCTAACAGGGCTATTAAAATGTGAATTAGCAGTGAAAACAGGTCACTGATTAGGAAAAGGGTTAGAATGAAAACCTGTAGCCACTGCGGCCCTCCAGGCCTGGAGTTTGACATCTGTGGTCTACACATACAGTATCTGAGGAAATACAGACACTGTCATGACTTCCTGACTGTAGCGGAGATGTGTTGTGCCCACAAGTGATGGTACCTCTAAGAAATTTAAAGCTGCTGACTGTTATGTGTTAGCCAGGGTTCTTCCCCTGGCTCATGTTCAAATGTAATTTTTTAATTGCATTTATTACAAGAATTTAATTGTTAATATTGTTATTTTTTTACTATTTGTCTATTTATGTATTTTATTTCAGTTTTGTTTACTGCTTAGTTTTTATGTGCTTACATTTGTTTTCTAATGGTATTTTGTGGGTGGTTCCTATAGAGGCAGACCACCTCTCCATCACTATTGAGAGACTGCTGCCAGCCCTACAAAAGCGTGTGAGAAATACAGCCCCTCGCTATTCACTGAATGTGCTTGGTCAGGGGTCCCCAATGCGTCGATCACGATCGACCGGTAGATCGCGTTGCATTCAAAAATTTTTTTTAAATGTTAGTCTATCATATATCCTCCCTATGACATTTGTCATTTGAATGACATACAGGGCGGCCAGTCTGAGATCTCTTCTCTTCTAACACACTAGTCATCCCGCATGCACGATCAGACGCGTTGAGCTACTGCAAAACTCTGGCTATCTAAGTGATCTAATTAACCTTTCAATTTATATCGACTAAAGAAGGGATTTAAAAAAAAATTGCTGTTTAGGGGCTGGATGTGGAATTGGAAGAGGATTTTTTTCTCACAATGTCACAATCGAAGTGCGTTTGTCTGATCTGTCAATCAATCATTGCTATTCCAAAGAAGGAAAATGTGGAAAGGCACTTTCAAACTGTTCATAAAAACTACGAAACTGACGTCCTTCCAAAAAGCGATCTGAGAAAGAGAAAGGAGAGGGAACTAAAATCGCAGTTAATCGGACAGCCGTCATTTTTCACTCGGCTGAATTCAAAAGTAAAGGCAGACACACCGAAGCATCATTCCGGGTGAGCCACTCGATCATTAAGCATAAGAAGTCCTTCCAAGATGGAGAGATGATAAAAGAGGCCTTCGTTGAGACAGATGGCTAGGGAGAAATTCCTGCTGAGATTCAAAGACCCCTGGCCAGAGAAAAAGGATTTTCTTCTTGTCATTAAACATGCAGAATACAAGCAACTTAATAACGATCAATGGCCGCTAGACTTGGCATTTTTTTCCCGATCTGACCAACATGTTGAATGAGTTTAATTTACAGCTGCAAGGAAAAGACAAAACCATGGTCAATATGATTAGCTCAGTTAATGCTTTCAAATGAAAAATGCAACATCTGTCCTCAAAGCTGCAGCGCCTTGATTTGGGGAACATCCAAAACCTCGTGTCAGAGCTGGAGACGCAATGGAAGGCGTGTGCGCAACTTGACAACATACGCTACAGAGCAGATTGAAAATTGTCTGTCAGACTTTATCTAATGGAAAAAAAGTAACGATTCGAGTGTTGCCCAATGTAGCGGAGTAAGAGTAGCATTTCTTCTTCACCAATGTACTCAAGTAAAAGTAAAAAGTAAGGTGCAGTAAAACTACTCGTAGAAGTACAATTTTTTAAAAAAGTTACTCAAGTAAATGTAACGGAGTAAATGTAACTCGTTACTACCCACCTCTGATACTCAGTATATACAGTAGATCATTTTTCATGTAGGTAGATCATTTTGACCTGGTCATTTTTAAAAGTAGCTTGCAAGCTGAAAAACTGTGGGCACCCCTATGCTTCGTGGTGTGGTGAGTTCTCGTTTTTATTACTATTTCTATGGCTTTACTAGTTTTTGTGACTTTGTGCTACTGTTTTAAGGATTCTGATTCACGTTTAAACAAGTTGGGACTCTTTTGTTGAGGACTGCCTTGCTGGGCATTTTGTTGTATTTTCTGTGGTTTTTTTTTGTTGTTAATTAAAGATTTTTTTTGGACTTGTCTCTACCCTCAGATTTTTTATGGTTATTCCCTGGACAGAAATCCTTCATCCTTTTGATACATTGGCTGTTCCTTTTGAAGTTAAAAGCCTTACCACCATTTTGAGGCTTAGTGAATCCAATGACATGACATTTTCCTGGGGCTAAGCTTCATTAGGGCGGACTGTTGGCTCTGAGGCTAGGGATCTGGAAGGTTGCCGGTTCGAATCCTGTAAATGCCAAAAGTGATTTTACTTCGTTGAAGTCTTGAGCAAGGCCCTTAACCTGCAATTGCTCCGGTATGATGTTAATCTGCATCCAGTCCTCAGGGGGTTGGTCACAGAATTGGCACTCCAGCCACCATAAAAAAACCTCACACTGGTTCCAGTCCATCTGAACTAGTGTGGTGCTGAAGTGTCACCTGTTGCATGGCTACACTCAGGTCCTATCAGTTGGTTTGTCATGTGGTGGATGCGGCAATGTGCTGTATCAGCTCATAACCTCTCTCTGTCTCTCTAAGCTGCATTTGGAGTGATTCGTGATTTGTGGACTATTTTTGAAGGCCTAACCTTTTGCTGTTTTGTGAAGCCAGAGTATTCATAACACTGACACTCTTCAATGCATTTTGAATAGAAAAATGGGAGGACTGAAACTTGAAAGTATGCCTTATAAGAAGGACCTATAAGTCATAGTGGACTTGTCACTATCCACATCCAGCGTAGAGAAGCCATCAAGAAGGCTAACAGACTATTAGAATTTTAATCATGATGTGTAGAGTACAGGTCAAAGAGAAGTTATATAACACACTAGTGAGATCTCACCTGGAGTACTTGTGTACAGCTTTGGTCTCGATATTACAAAACACACATAGAAACATAAGAGAAAGTCCAAAGGAGAAAGACTAGACTGATTTCAGAACTGTAAGTTGTAGTCTATGAGGAAAAATTGAAGAGGATGAAACTTTTCAGTTTAAGCAAATAGATGCAGGAACCTGTAAAGAAAGCCAGGCCTTTGTTATTATGAAAAAAGTGGGCATACAAAGCATGAAACTCACCTGGGAGAGAAACATGAATGTAATTGGATGATAATTTACTTTGTAATCTGTAAACCTCTGTAGGATTTTCTACAGTTTATGTGCATCATGCATGCTGCTCTATTCAGTCTCCATCTTATCTTGGGGTTGACTTTTACCAACTTGAATTGTTTCCTTAGCCTGTACTTGCATGTCTTGAATGTTTCCATATCCACTACCAGAAATGTGCTACTGTAAGCCTCTAGTACCTACAGATATCATTGCTGATCCACAGTTTCTTATTAGGAAATAATCAGATTGCTTTTGTAGGTATGCACCCATCTA
>JANRMT010062819.1:53134880-53186349 GCA_026402145.1 Polypterus bichir lapradei | reverse complement strand
CTAAAAGTGTCCGTCATATAACAGAGACATTGCATGGTGTTCTGCAAACGTTAATGTGGAGGTCTACATTGACGGGTAGCACAGAAAATGAGTTAAGTAATGCAGACAAAGACAATAATTGTGATGTTCTTGATAACAACTTTGCAATTGTTTTTGTGGAAACATAACTGAAGAATGGTCCTTCAAATATGGACTCGTTCTAGAAAATGAGGTGCTAAGACAGAAATATATAAGCTGTGTTTATTCAGGATGTTGGCAGACTGTGGAGACAGATTATTCTCCCAGAAATAATATTTCATTTACTGCTGTTCCTGAAATGATGGTACCAGCAGGTTTTTTAGTAGGCACTGCCACCACAAGCATTTTCATAAAATTTCTGACTCATTAAGTTTAACATTTTATGGTCACAGAAACCAATTTTTATGCTCACCAATTTATGTTTCAATTATCTAACCATATGGTAATCAAGACTCCTCTGTTGTATGCATCATAAGGACGGATGGGAGGATAATTTTATATTTTCCAATGCATCAGTGGTAAACTACAAATCTTATCTAATTACTAAACGAATGCACCAGTGCTGTGTTCATAGATAGCATGCAAACAGTAAACGTAATAAGCGAGGCATTGTAATTTAAATTTTCAATACTCATAGCAACTTTCTACTTCACTGTGCAATCCATTTCACTTTTCTAAAGTTTTATTTTTCATGTATATTTATCTTAATATAGGAGAGAAACTGGGATAGTGGTGACAATGTTAAGTTGTACAAAAGATGACATGTAAATTTGAAGTAGAGCCTTTCTGATAGGAGCACTAGCAGAACAGAGGCAAGTAAGGCTTGAATATTTAATAAAAGCTAGTTTAGAAAGATAGAGAAGGTGTAAACAATAATTTAAGTCCAGGCATCAACAGATTGTCTCAGTCAATGTCAAGTATAAAAAAGGGACTGTTAAGGACATTATAAGTAAATATTGTATAACTTAGATTAGTAGATATAATCAGGAGAATGTGTAAAGTGTCTAACACAGGAAAAAAAACAGGAGCTTTCAGTGACTGCGGCAATAAGAACGGCCTGTTTCGGAACATAATGAAGACCGAGGAGATGACTGTTAATTTCCGTAGGTCTAAACTCCCCTTTCAGTCTGCTAACATCTGAGTGGAGGACATTGAGGTGGTGCAGACTTATAAATATCTAGGTGTCCACTTTGATGATGGACTAGACAGGTCTGTGAACACAGATGTCCTCTACAGGATGGGGCAGAGCAAGCTGTTTTTCCTCAGAAGTCTCAGATCATTCAACACATGTAGTAAAATGTTGTCTTTGCTCTTTTTTTGTCCTTTTTTTTCTGCAGTTTGTTGGGGAAGGCAGTATGACAGTTAAGAACATTAAGATGCTCAACTAGCTGGTGAAGGATGATGGCTTGGTGCAGGGCAGGACTCACTGGGAGTTCTGGTGGGAAGGTGTATAGGGAAGAAGGTACAGGCCATCCTTGGCAATAGCAGTCACCCACTCCACGACGTTTTGGTGGGTCAGAGAAATAAACAAAGCAGTCATCTTCTCTCACTGTGCTGCAGAACAGAACGCTTTAGAAGATCCTTTGTTCCAATTGCCCTGAGATTTTATAATGACCTGGTCACCACTCTATCTTCCAACACTGTAATAATTGACTCATTTGTATTTCTATCTATCTGTCTGTCTGTCATCAGAGGTGTAATTGTAGGACAGGCAAAAGTCTGAAACCAAAAAGGGCAAAATAAAAGCAATCAGAAACAAAATATAACCAAAGCAGATTCAAAACCAGACAATCCTAACACTGTCTTTGGGCTTCTTGCCCTTAACAGCCACTGCCACAAAGTTTGTACTTTATTCAATTAAGATCCAAAGCAAGGATATTAAGATATTTACATCACCATCTTTGTTAGACAGGACTTAATATGCACATCACATGACCAGGAGCAGCCAGAGTGACATCAAACACCATTTAAACGTCACCAAGCAGAACAGAAATCTTAAAAATGTATACATGCGGGGATAACAAATATACAACCAAAATACCTACATGAAAAAGAGTGCTGTGTTATTATTTTCTGAAGTTGTTTGTTTGCATTTTTGGTTTGTAATTCATATATTTTTGATTACTTACAGTATTGTAATGCTATGGTAGTGACATTACCTTAATTACAAGTTCTGTACAGTTTTTTGACTTCAAACCCTGAGGTTGTGGGTTCAAATCCTGCTACTGACACTGTGTGACCCTAAGCAAGTCGCTTTACCTGCCTGTGGTGCAACTGGAAAAACTAAGCAAACGTAATCAGTTGTATCTAAAACGTTGAAAGTCACCTTAGATAAACTCATCAGCCAAATGAATATATAATAATGATTATTTCTTACCATTTTGCTTGACCACAGCCATACTGTTTGTAGGTACTATTACACTAGTTGGACAGGTGATATGGGGATCATGTGACAGAATGACACACTTTGTCGCACCTATAAAAGATGGCGGTGCACAACTTCGGCATCCCAGTGTTGGAACTAATTAAAAAAAGATACTTTGCAGTAAAACAGTCAGATGAATTTTTGCAGTTAGTTTAGTTTCTCTATCTTCAATTATCAGCTTTGTTTAATTGATTAAATTTATTTAATTCATTCATTCATTCATTCATTACATTAATTACTCATTATCATTTTGGTGCCTACTCTGCTATTTGAATGTCCTCCTAGCCCTCTAAACATGTTCTTGTCTTTTCCCCTTAAGATGCTTTGTATTTCTTGGTGCAAATTTCAAACGTTTTGTGAAGATTTCATTCTCTTTCCGTCTCTGGCATGCTGTGACAAAAACAAATCTTAGCCCAAATTATAACCATCACTGTTGTTCTTGTTTATGTTTCAATGCCTCAGCAATTTTCCATATGTTTTGTGGGTGGCTCCCCAAGAGGCGGGGCAACCTGCTAATGATTGGTGGGAACCGCCCTCCACCGTATAAATTCACATGGTCTTCTTCAGTTCCTGGCAGTTCATTGTGAATGCACTCTTGGAGATTTTGATGAGTTCTTCTTCCTTTGCTATGCTTTTTGAATTATTGGGATTTTTGTACCTTCTGTCCCTGTTTTTTTGATTTTCTGGATTGTAGTTTGGCACTCTGTTAGCCTGGATTGCCTTGTGTTTTTAGGCAATTCCATTTTGCCCATTGTGCTTCATGGACCTTTCCTTCTTTAAGATCACTTTGTGAAAATAAACATTTTATTCTATAAAGATTCTTCAAGGCCCTTTTCATGGCTTTGACAGTGTTTTTCCCTTTAGTGGACACTATTGGAAGTTAACTTTTTTAGGGACTTAACATGCGGACTCCCAAGTTCACGACAAAAGTGAGGAAAAGTGTAAGGAAGCACAACAGGGAAATGTGACAAAGTCTACAGTTAATATGTGATCAATTGTAGATGATGACTTATGTGCCACCAAGTAAATTGAGTATACTTTCACAGATGAATTCAACATTTGAAAGAAATCAATCAGACTCAGATCAGAAATAAAATTGGAGAAAGCTTGTAAAGCTGTTGGTACATCTTGACAAGAAATTGGGAGCTGCTGTCTCTTAATACTACTGAAAACACTAGGAAAGTAACAGAAATGAGAATACAAATGCAAAAACAAGACATACTTTGTGTCCACCTACTTGTATATTAATATGGCAGGAATGTCTTTCTGTGTCAGACCAGGGGAAAGGGCCATACAAGCCAACCCTCGTCTGATCAAAATTAATGTAGAGCTAATTTGTTGTTTTTTTTTCTTTAATATTTAAATGCTGCCCAACATGCGTTCTTTGTCAAAAGAAGAGTCTCTGGGAACACCAAAATGTCCATTTTGTTTAAACGCATCATTTTTAAGGCATACTTTCAAGTGTCATTCCTCCTATTTTTGTATTCAAAATGCATTGAAGAGCGTCAGTGTTACAAATACTCTGGCTCGACAAAACAGCAACAGGTGAGGCCTTCAAAAATAGTCCACAAATCATGAATCATCCCAAATGAAGCTTGGCCCCAGGTAAGTGGCAGGTCATTGGACTCACTAAGCCCCAAAATGGAGGTAAGGCTTTTAACTTTATTTTTAACACACTTAAATATTTTTCAGGGAAAATCTATGAATGTAAATTCCAAGACACTATGTGTAGCTCATCTATGTTGTAGACTAGAGAGGTCTTTTACCATAGAAGATACCCACAAAACTGCCCCAGTGATTCTTTCCTCCCTGCGCTATTCATTCGTTATCCAAAATCATTATTAATATTAAAATACCAGGAATGTAGACAGATGCTTTATGCACATCAACATAAAGTCCAGATGAGGTCTTTAAAATGGATTTAGACACAAATTGATTTCAGTGTGGAAAGGCAGTGTAGCTCGGGAGTGGTGATGGTGTTCTTCAACTTTAACAACAAGATTAGGTCAATGGTTGCTGAGTGGAACACTAGCCTGATTCCTTTTTATATATTTTAAAAGTAGATTAAGTGATTTGCTCAGGGTCACTTAGTGAGTTGTCGCAGTAGAGGTTCTGATCCACCTCTTGAACCTTCAGGTACCACTCCAAACACCAAGTAAAAGTCCAAGACTCTTTTATTTTCTTATAATGCAGTGCACTAAGCACCTTCCACACCACACTACTCATAAATAACAATACTCCAATAATACACTCAATCCTCCTCTCCCAGACACTTAGCCACCCTTCCTCCCAGCTCAGCTCAGTGTCTGGGCTTTCCCAGAGTCTTTTTATACCCCTTGACCCGGAGGTGTTCCTGCCCACAGTCCACAAGTCCTTATCCCTTCCGGGTCAGGCTCAATAGTCCGCATCTTCACCCCGGGAGCACGTCGTTTATGACGCACTTCCAGGTTATAGGGCATATACGAGTCCACGAGCCTCCCTACAGCGACTCCTTGTGGTCCCCAAGGTATCCAGCAGGGCTGTGTATAAAAACTACAAAATCCATGAGGCCCTGCTGGAACTCGGGGCACGTCCAGGCTGTCGGGAGAGCTCCTCCTGGTGGCCTGGGGGTGAGGGCCGGAATATGAAGCCGGCCATCCATCACAGAGTCAAAGGTGGGAGCGATCAAGAAACCCTATGGTTTAATAGTAATAAAAATGACATCAAAATAAAACTACATAGACACACACACACGTGTTTATACACACAATGTCGCAGGTGCAAGTGAAGTCTGTCAGTTTTTTGATGTGTGTCAGGGGTTCAGCAGTTGTGCTTTGCCAAGTGTCAGGGTGTAGCAACACGTTTTGTAACATTAAAATAATATTGTTTTGGTACAATAAGTCAATCAGTGTCTTTGTAGGGGCTTCAATCTCTCCTTTTCCTAGAAATCTTGTCCTCAAGATTTTTCCTGTCAGGAACCAAACTACTCACTAACAGACTAAGATACAAAAATCAATGAGCAAATTGTTAGGAACATTCTAATACTGGTTAGGACCTCCTTGTGCTCTCAAAACAGCTTCAGTTCTTCATGGCATGGATTCTGTAACATGTTGGAAACATTCCTTTGAGATTCTGGTCCAGGATGGCTTGATTGCATCAAACCGTTTCTGCAGAGTTTTCAGCTGCACATTCATGAAATTCTCCTATTCTACCAAATCCCAAAGTTGTTCATAGCATTCAAGCAATGATTAGTATTAATGAACCCAAAATGTGCCAAGAAGATATCATCCACATCATTACACCACCACCACCACCAGCCTGAAGTGCTGACATGGCATTGTGGATGCTTGGATTCATGCTGTTGGCACCAAATTCTGCTGCTACCAGCTGTGTGCCTCAGCAGAAACTGAGACCAGGCTATGTTTTTTCCAGTCTTCAGCTTTCCAGTTTTGGTGAGCCTGTGCTCACAGCAGCCTCAGCTTTCTGTTCTTGGCTAACAGGAGTGGAACCCGACATGGTCTTCTGCCGTTGTTAGCCATCCTCCTCAAGATCTGATGCGTTGTACTTTCCAAGATGCTTTTTTGCTTGAACCAGTCTGGCCATTCTCCTCTGACTTCTCTCATCAAGGTGTTTCCATCTCTGGACGTTTCTGAGTTTTTTTTACCATTCTGTGTAAACTCCAGAGGCTGTTGTGCAAGAAAATCTCAGGAGATCAGCAGTTACAGAAATACTCAAACCAACCCGTCTGGTGCTAACAATCATACCACAGGTCAAATCAGTGAGCTTCTGTTTTTTCCATTCTGGTGTTTGACAGCAACATTAACTGAAGCTCCTGCCCTGCATCTGCGTGCTTGTACTGTATGTATTGTGCTGTTGCCAGACGGTTGGCTGATTAGATGATTGCATGAATAAGCAGGTGTACTGGTGTCCCTAGTAATGTCTTCAGTGAGCGTAGAGCACAATAATGAAAACAAAAGCAGGAATACATAATAAAATGGAAAAGCAAACCGTGCAGCACAGTGATCATAAAAGAAGTAGAAATTAAATCTATATGCTATAGGAATCCCGGGTCCTCCCTGCGTGGAGTTTGCATGTTCTCCTTGTGTCTGCATGGGTTTCCTCCCACAGTCCAAAGACGTGCAGGTTAGGTGCATTGGCGATCCTAAATTGTCCCTAGTGTGTGCTTGGTTTGTGTGTGTGTGTCCTGCGGTGGGCTGGCGCCCTGCCTGGGGTTTGTTTCCTGCCTTGCGCCCTCTGTTGGCTGGGATTGGCTCCAGCAGACCCCAGTGACCCTGTAGTTAGGATATAGCGGGTTGGATAATGGATGGATGGATGGATAATACAGGAAAGGATGATATTCCAGAAGCAGGCTATTTATAAGACTGCATAGCTTATGAAATACGCAGACCACAGTGACACATCGAAGATGATTCATCTGCACTGTTGCCGTCAATGTCCAGCCTGATCCATTACTCCTGAGCTTCCTACTGTATTCTTGTAATACTATTATTGTGATGTCAGTGTCACAGCTAAGAGAGGTCAGGTCAGCTGGTGGAAGAGCCAGCACTGGCCAAGTGCCATTTCATTTCCTTTGCCTTTCTTTTGTTGAATACATGGCATCAGTACAGCAAGTGAGATCATGCCCTCTCAGAATATGCTTTGCAGTTATAAACAACTGTTCTTTTAATTTTTATTAACTTGCGTCCGATCCAGGTGTTGGTCGTGCCTTGCGCCCGCTGCTTGCTGGGATAGGCTCAAGCTGCCCTGCCATTTTGCCCCGTCTAAGCGGGTTAAGAAGACGTTTTTTTTTTTTAATTACGTTTATTATTACTGGGTAGCATGTCGTTTGGTTGACATCCCAGCTCGGTCACTGTCTGCAGCGCGTTGGAGAATTGCTAATGTGTATTGTGATTGTTAAAGTTGTATGTGTTGGGTTAAGTGGCAAATCTAAATTGACCCACAGTGAGTTCATAGCACGCACTGTCCAGGGCTGGAATTGCGCCTGGATTTGTTCTGATCCCCATGAATGAAATGAGTATAGTTCAAATTAGTCAAGGCATTTTCTAAGCCGCTTAGTCCTGAACCAGGTCACGGGGGGAACTGGAGCCTATCCCAGCTAGAATAAGATACAAGGCAGGAACAAACCCTGGACAGGGTGCCAGTGCATCGCAGGTCAGACACACACTCGGCCTAATTTAGTGTCACCAACCCACCTAACCTGCATGTCTTTGGACTGTGGTAGATGGGGGGCGCTCTCGCTCCCTTGAACCCCTGTTCATGACTCCAAACACCAGGTAAAAGTCCAAAATCTGACTTTATTAAATCTCCACAGTGCACAAAGCACACTCTCCACCACTATACTCATTAAATTAACAATACAATAAACCAATCCTCCAGCTCCCAGACGCGTTGCCACCCTTCCACCCAGCTCAGCTCGCCGTCTGGGAGCTCCCACAGTCCTTTTATATCTCCTGACCCGGAAGTGTTCCCAATCCCCAGTCCATGTGATTCTCAATCACTTCCGGGTCAGGTAAAAGCTCTTCTCTTCAACCCGGAAGCCCATCGCTCTTCCTATGACGAACTTCCAGGTCATAGGGCACGAAGAAGTCCTCGGTCCTCCCTGCAGCTCCCTCTTGTGGCCCCCATGGCATCCAGCAGGGTTTTGCATAAAAACCACATTGTCCATGATGTCCTGCTGGTCTTCTGGGGACCTCCATGCTGCAAGGACGGCTCCACCTGGCGGCTTGGGGGTATTGGCCGGGATAAACGGCTGGCCATCCTCCACAGGACTTTGGGAGGAAACCCACGCAGACACAAGGAGAACATGCAAAGTCCATGCAGGCATTACCCAGGATGTGAACCCTGGTCTCCTTACTACTGTGCCACCATGCCACCCATTATTGTAACTGAGGAGCTTTGATAAAATTAGTGGCATAAGTACCATGTAGACCAGTGGGGTCATCAGGATCATTATTTAGATGCCACTGTCCAAAGCTGACTAATAAATGCCAGCAGAAATACAAGAATGCACCCCATAATATCAAAGCAGATGTATTAATCTTACCTCAATAGTGTTGTCTAGATTAGCCCCAAACGGCGCGGATGGCTTTCTGCCTCGGTAGATTTCCTCAAGCGTCATGAGTTGCTTGGCAATCAATAGGGGTGTCCAGCACGGCAAGTCATTGCCCTGTTTAAGCTTCACTGCTTCATGCTAAAGAGCTTTCGTTAGGAACAACACAAAAAGACTTCTGGCCCTGAAATTTCACTTGAAATATCCCATATTCTCAATTTATGCAATTAGATCTCTTCATGTTCATGGGTCAAGCACTGACCTCAGGGTGTTTGATATATTTCTGGTCATTTCAGAGGCATATCTCTTAAAATCTATAATACAGTCTCGTTCGCGATGGTGAAAGTTGAAATGTAAAATAGTTTTGGGTCTGACTTGTATTTGTTTGTCTTCATATTTGAATATTTTCGGCACATTCAATTCCAGTAGAAGCTCACAGGGGGGCAGTAGTGTGCTTTAAATTGTTCAAAAAGATGTATTCTGCCTGTAGCTCCGAGTCCCTGACAGAGATGATCATGGCGAAGCTTTCAAAGATATCAAAAGCAGCCATCTGGGATTTAATGTGCAGCTTGGGAACACCAGCAGCACAAAACAAATGAGTATATAGGATGAAGGATCCACCATTCAGCGTAATGTGGAAGGCCTTTTAATTGTGTATGGCATCCTCTCCGTCTCACAGAGAATCTAAAAGCATTGCTTGCCATAGACTGCTTTAGTTTTGCAAAAGAAGAAAAATCCCTAAAAATGGAATAAGTAAATAATATATCAGTCTTTAAAATGTGAGAGATTAATCATTTACGCAGTTTACTGAAATTTTTCAAAAGCCTTCAGAACATTATTTAAAAAAACACAGAAGCACCATTTATCACATGGCTTTCCAGTTCTTTTTTTGTGGTAATGTCATTTTGACTACCCTTAGTTTCACAGAGGGGCTTTTAAGTTGTGTTTTTAAGTTCTTTTATTGCCATTTCATTCGAGGCAATGTTCATGGCATCAGGTTTGTCTTTTAGCACAGATTTCTATATCTTGCTATTTACAGGTATGTGTTTGTCTACTTGCATGTGCTTTATACGCATTGTAACATCCACTAGACAGAACACAAAAGAACTCATTAGAAGGGGTTTGCCCAGTTTAACGAAGCCAACTGTTGTTGCTTTTTCACAATAAAGAAGTGCGGGGGTATTTTCCATATGTCGCTTAAATCATCCGAGATGAATGCGCGCGCCCGCGCTGATTGAAAGCCCATATATACTGAGTCTAGAAAACATGATCAGCAAGTCTTTGATAGGCTGCAAGAAAATGACGAACGAACGGGCGCATTCTTTCACACAAGCGAAGCAGGACCTTTTACTCGAAGGATATGAAGAATTTTAAGATTTAATATGCACAAGGGGTAACACTGCAAAAGCAGCCCAAATCAGAAAAGACGGCAGGCAAAAAGTGGCTGACAAATTAAACGCTAAGTAGTGTGCATTGTACTTACTGAATGCAGCGTTTCATTTCCTATGTGTCAGATTAATTATTATTTAATATGTCATAATTCCAGATCAAACGTGAGCACAAGGAGAACATGAGAACAGGTTAAAGTGAAGTACAAGAATATACTTCAAACTGGTAAATATTGGTATATAACTATTTAAAGAATTGTTGACATGAATCATATATAATATAAAACATTAATTTTAAAGCTAATAGGAAGGCAGACAAGCAAAAAACAGGTGGAGGTCCACGCGGTTCAGACCTAACCCCTGCAGAAGAGTTGGCTCTCCAGCAAAATGCCCATCGCCCTGTTTCTGAGGGCATTCCAGGGGGAAGCTCCTCCTCAGAACCAGTGGCAGGATGCAGTGGTCACTTCACTTCAGGTAAAGGATGGTCATTGCATATATTTGTCCTCAATCTGTGCCATAGGTATGTTCCATATAGCCCTCTTTTCTTGTTGGGTCAGTTGCAGGGAGTGTCATATCCCTAGAACTTGTGTCTGACCAACGAGATATTGACGAAGGTCAAATATTTGATGAAGACACTGTGTCTGATTATTCATCAGGAGGAGAGGTACATTTTCCAAATAATGTTTGATCAAACTCCACTCTGATCAGTGCCATGTGCCCCAATCACATTTGGAAATCCTGGGTAATGAGAATGTTAGGCTGATTATGAGATTCTTTATGGAACTGTGGGTGTTTTTGCCTGTGTACCTGCAATGGCATGAAACGCCTCTTTAATTGTCTGCACGCGCAGGTGACCAGTAAACACTATGAAAACCCGAAGGAAATATTTCAGAGCCAAACAGACTTTACGAATTGCCTGGCAAACTGCACTTTTAGATAGATTTTCCGCATCACCTACAGTATATAAAAAAAGTGCCACTTGCAAAAAACCTCAAAGCAATGCATACTATCTGTGTGGTTGTGAGAGCCCGACTTCGCATAGTTTGACTTCGAATATAAGGTGCTAATAAATCTTTGAGGTACAATATTCCCCCTGGTATCTTTCAAAAAGAATATCTTCCGGGAGCAATAAAGGATTTCCCGATCGCGCAAAACCCTCTCTATATGAAAATCTCTTCTTATAATTTGCGCACCGATATCAATTGGCTGCTCATTCATGAACGGTGAAGCCATGACTGAATGAATTCCATACACGGACACTGATTAAGTGTGAGAGCTAATCCTTGTTCACATAGAACAGACCTGCTCCGAGCAAGTTTGAGGATTTGGATGTGCTGCCATGACAACAAATCCAGCAAGAGTTTCGAAAAACCGACAGATCCAGGATCAGGCCAAATCGTCAACAATTACATCAGGCTGAACGAGTAATCCACGTACGAAAAATACCCCCCAGGAGTTTTTCATATCATTGTGTCTTCTGCCAGTGCTGCTCCCTAACTGATGACCTCTTACTGGTGCTGCGCCCTTTTATGGTGGAGGCGGAGCTTTGATGATGTCACACCTGCTGCACTCATTCAGGTTCTTCCAGGCTGCGGTGGAACTGAACTCACTTAGTTCAGCTTTTAAAAAAATATTGAATAACAGTAAAAATTAGCCATCCATTTACTGAGTCCACTTTTAAGGTTGTAGGGACTGAAAGTTGATAGCAGCCCCATGAGGGACAAGATAGCCATTGACTCGTAATAATAATGAAAATAATAATAATAATGGGTGCATAGTGGAGCAGTGATTAGTGCTGCATCCGCACGGCTCTGAGTTCAAATCCTGGGTGAACCTGAGGAGTTTGCCTTGACTCCCTGTACTGTGTTTGTGTGAGGTTTTCTTGTCATAGTCCCACATTCTAAAGGTTAAGTAAACCGGTGACTCGAAATGGACTCTTTATTGATGCGTGTGTGTAAAATCCGATGGCTTGGCATCCATTCATCCCATCCCATCTTGGGCTTCTTTAGCTTTGCACTTAAAACAATTAACTTAGGCGCCTGCCGCTGTAACCGTACTATGGACTTAATAACAGAAGGATGAACTGTGGATGCTGCTAGTAACCATTGTTATGGTTTTTCCAGTATTGTTCGCCTGGTCAATGTTTTATATTATTAATTTTATGTGTTTTGCTGTTCTTTGTTGATTGTTTTTGGTTATTTTTAATATTAGTGTTTTTGTTTGTTACTTTATAACGTGTTGTCTCAAGTTATGTTATTACAGTGAATGTCAATTTTGTAACATATTTTGATTTAATTCTCTTTGTTGAACCGAGGAGTGCGGATCCCCCAATGCTGCAGCAGGGGAATTAACCCCAGTGCTATTTATGAGACGACTTTCCAAATAACAGCTACCTCGATTCTGTAGTTAAACTTTCTGTTTTTTGATGACACACACAGAACAAGGAACATAATTTACAGCAATGAGATACGCTACACTAACAGAACTGACAATCCGTAACATGTTATAAAATAACAAGGAAGAGCAGTAAAATTGCAAAATAATAAAAAATAATCAACACAGAATAAAAATGCACAACTTAATGATTTAAAATAGCAGTGCTTTAGAAAGTACAATCAGCTGTTGTACCATGGTCCATGGGGGGCCAAAGCCTATTCTGGCAGAGTGGGGCATGAAGCAGGAGCCAAATCTGGAGGGGGGCACTGAAAGGCACATTCACTCATACCAGGCAAGTGAAAAAGCGGCCTAACTGGCACAAAAGGTTAGAGTGGGGAGGAAACTGGTGTGGCCTGCTAGAGGGGACTTTGTCACATTGACAGTGATGGCTCAGGATTTGAGCCCAACACTCTTGGGTACGCAGCAGTAGTTTTACAGCAAATAAAACAAATCCACTGACTGAACTGACCAGGGGACAGAATTCATCATTAAAAGAATTACAGTACTTCAAGAAATGATGACTTCCACAAAACAAGAAGGGATGAAAGTGTAAAAATCAAAGTCAGGGCAAGCAAAAGGTCAGAATACTGATCATCAATGTGAAAAGCATAAGCGAAAATCTTGGTGAAGAAGCAAAGAAGGAAGTTCAGATGTCGAAGATGCTCTGAGAAGCAATGACATCACTATGGTCAGATTTGTTTTTTCTTCTAAAATCACAAAAAATGAACGTCCCACATTCTACAGTGCGATTTTAAATGATTGTGCCGCACACAACAAGCTGAATACATCATTACTAACAAACAAGATGCTTACACCCAGGCTGCTGTGACAAAATGACAATATCTGGGAGAACAACAGTGCCATGATGGTGTTGCCATTAAAACATTAAGATAAATCACCCAGTATGTATAAAAAATGACAGGTTTTATTTTTATTTTTAAATGTTATTAATTTTATTGCAATCATTCCATACAAATCAATCAATATTTGCAAAAAGTAGAATTGAGAGCAAGTCGACCCCCACCCCTGAGAGAGAGAGCAAGGCAAACGGAGTAAAACTTAAGGCTTGTAAACATAATTGATAAGTTTGATAAGCCAATAGAGATGAATGGGGAAGAAAAAGAAATACAGAAATAATTGCTTCCTCTGTGTTTTAAGAGCTTATTCTAAAATATTACTGATTAGATCCTGCCATGTTTTGAAAAACATCTGTACAGATCCTCTAACTGAGTATTTGATTTTTTCCAATTTCAAATAGTATAACACATCGGTTTCCCACTGACTTGAAAGAGCAGACTTAGGATTCTTCCAGTTTAGCAGAATAAGTCTGCGTGCCAAAAGTGTAGTGAATGCAATCACTGTTTGTCTTTCTCCGCTTTAAACCCATCTAGAAGAACCCCAAACACAGCTGTTAATGGGTTAGGAGGGATTGTGAGTTCAAGGCTGTCTGAAAGGTAATTAAAGATTTTGGTCCAAAATGATGATAATTTAGTGCAGGCCCAGAACATGTGACCCACTGAGGCTGGGACTTGATTGCAGTGTTCACAGGTTGGATCCTGCCCTGGAAACATTTTGGAGAGTTTTAGACGAGACAGATGTGCTCGATATATAAATTTTGAGTTGAATAATTGTATGCTTTGCGCATATGGAGCTCGAGTGAATTCTCTGCATTGCTACTTTCCACTCCTTTTCTGATATGTTGAGTGATAGATCTTTTTCCCAGTGTCCTCTTGGATCTTTGAAAGGGAGGGACTGTAAAATAATTTTATATATTGCAGAGATGATGTCTCAGTCCTTGAGATTGAGCAATATTTTTTCCAGCATGGACGAGGGTGCAAGATGAGGGAACTCAGGAAAGTTCTGTTTAAAAAAGTTCCTAATTTGAAGATAGTGAAAGAAATGACAGGTTTTAAAACTAGAACAAAACATCCTTGGGCACAAAACCAAAATTAACATACATTTAAATTCAAAAAGGCAAAAGTCTAGCTTAAGAAATTCAGAAATGGACATCAAAGAAAACAAAAAAAAAATCCAAGAACAAGAAGAAGAAAAAGAAATGTAAAAAAATAATAACAGTGCAAAAAGTAAAAGTCAAAATAAAAAAAAAATCCAAACCATATGCTAAAATAATTCAAAGGAAACAAACAGAATTCAGATTTACAAATTCAAAAATGAAGTTGAGAAAATGAAGAAAGCTAAAATTCAAAATCTTAAAAACAAAGCAAAATTTAAAAAAATAAACCAAAAAAAAATAGAAGTTTCATAACAAAATACACGGAGACCTTAAAAAAAACATAAAAAGAGGAAACGGATCGAGAAGAACACCGAGGAAGCCGAGGGTAATTAACGGCTACCGGGGGTTTAAATAGCAAAATGAATTATTACATCTGAAACCTGTTGACGAATTAGGGGTCTCCAACCTAACATTAAAAATGAAAACATTAAAATAAGATTGAGAATGGTTAACTAAACAAAAAAGGGAACCGAACTACATAATGGACAGTTTTAGATCAATTAACAAAAGTAAAACTAAACAATGAAAATCAAAATGCAAAAAAAGTGTGCCAGTGTAAGGGTTTGTAGAAGCAGAGGGCCTAACTTTCTGTTTGCCTTTTCTCAACGTCTTGTCACGAGCTACACATCAAATATCACGTCGGTGACTTTCATTTTCTATTCTGTTCCATTTTATTCTAGTAAATGTTAGGTTGTTTCTAGTTTTGTAATATTCCAGTATTATGCATATACAGTAAGTAATAAATATGTGTGCCCCAGTGAATTCTGGATAACTGCCAATAATTTATGGTAGGTCTAGTATTCCCCACTGTCTCTTTACTCTTCTTATTTTTAACTTAAGAAATATATTTTCCACGTTGGATTAAAACGTATCTGTTTTCTTTGGACTTGTCCAGCCACTCTGTCAGTTATATTTTGTGCATAATTAATGGTGCACAGGAATGTGCATAATAGGCATGTTAAGCGGAGCACAGACTTTACTGTCATCTTCTGTTCTCCTCACAAACCAATTAGATTGTGGATGTAGGTCACTGCCTTACAGTGTAGCTCTTTGCTACTGTGAGAAACCAAAACTTCAGCAAAAACTTTTGCTTATGCTGTGAAATAAGTTTCTTAGACTTCATGAAGGATACCGTCCACTGTTTCCTGCAGAAAGGGAGCAGGTAATGAGCAAGTTACCTTTCAGGCCAATGTCAGACCTGGACTGCTTGTACTTGAAAAGAGATAGCAAACACTGAAACTTAACGCAAAGAAAATTCTGTTCTAGAGTCCGTCCAAAAATGTCTCAGTAATGGAATTTTCAAGAGTCAGCTACCTTTATACTTGGAAAAAATAAAAAATAAAGAAGTCCTAACACCAAGTGCTCTCTTCTGAAACAAGAGCCAATTATCAAAACACCCATAGAACTCCAATGCAGGCCTAATGAAGTAAGGTTGTACTGATTGTGCGCAATAGTAGCGGTATACGATTTTAGATGGAGTCAGAACACGAGTTGCACAAGTGATAACTAGTCAAGGGTTGCAGGAATTAAATAAACAGGCCAGGTCGTGAGACAAAATCAAAGATCAAGAAACGTAGCGAATTGTATTCCATTTTAATCCATTCACAAACTGGGGCAGTCAGAAAGTGTGTGATGTTGACTTTTATATAGTCGCAGTAATGACATTACACATATTACACACCTGGACATCCTGCCTAGCAGCTCCGCATCACAAATGGCAAACAATTACATCGTCCATAATTAAAACAAAATGGTGCCGTGGTAACACATATTTCAAAAATAACATGTTTAAAAAAAGTTCTGAACCAGAAAACTAACTTGACCGTTACATTCCTTAACCCTTAAAAACCCCAAGGCCAAGGAAAAGCTGAAAAAATATAAAGATCAGATCACAACAAACATACACCTCAATACTCAAAAACGGTCCTGGCACTGGCCAAAATCTTCACTTTTTCATGTAAGATATATAGCACATTTTCACTCCTTCATGCCTTTAGAGGACGCAAAAAAGCTGATACATGCAGTTGTTTTTAGCTGTTTAGATTACTGCAATGTACTCTTAGCAGGTCTGCCAAAAAGATTTAAATTGATTACAGCCATTTCAGAATGCAGCTGCAAGAATCCGAGCTAAAAAGAATAAATCACACCGGCATTAGCATATTTACACTGGCTGCCTGTGAATTTCACAATCAATTTTAAAATGCTGCTAATTGTTTGAATCACCTTCATATATTTTGGAATATTTGTCTCGTTACACTCCCAGTTGTGACCTTACATCCTCCTGTTGTGCTGCTATTCCGAGAGTAAAACGTAAAAGAACTGGTTAGACAGCTTCTAGTTTCTAGGCTCCAAAAATATGGAATAGTCTACCTAGAGAGATGTGTCTCGTCTTGGTGCCACCACCAATTGGATGAATTACCCTGTGGCTGGTGGAAGGAAGAACACACTGAGCTGCTGTCCTTGATGACATCTGCACTGGCTGACTCCCCATTTTTTATTCTTTTCTTGTATCTTACACATACGGTGGAATGCCCACTGGGGTCTGGCTGAGAGTTGGTCCCTGATCCCCAGAGGTTTATTGTCTCCACTGGAGTTTTTTTTTCTTTACTTACTTTAAAGTATAATTAGTATAATTTTTTTTTTTTTTTATAGATTATTGGGTTGTTTTTTTTTTTGTTTCCAATGGCTACCATTTGTAAAGCACCTTGAATTATACTCTGTGTGGGAAGGTGAAATCGAGCGGCCCGGGCACACACAGGCGGACACCGTTTCAGCCATCACCACACGTTTATTTACACTTCTAATATATACAAAGTCTATGTGCACCGCCACCAAACCAAACCCCAGTTCCCCAAAGTCCAGGCTCTCAATAGTCCTTTCTCCACACACAAATCACTTGGGCCTCTCCTCGCCTCCTCTGCACCGACCTCGTCTTCCTCCTCACCCGACTCCAGCCTTGATTGCAGGGCGGCGGCTCCTTAAATAGGCGGCTGATTGTCGACCACACCCAGCCACCTGTGACAACAGTCATATGAAAAAGTTTGGGAACCCCTCTTAATTCTTTGGATTTTTGTTTATCATAGGCTGAGCTTTCCCTTTTAATATGACATGCCTTATGGAAACAGTAGGATTTCAGCAGTGACATTAAGTTTATTGGATTAACTTAATGCGGTCTGCTTCATTTCCGTTGTTTCGATGTGTTTTCATTATTTCATTTCTTTTTTTTTACTTATTGTGGTGTTTTTTTAGGAACTTGTAAGTTTAGCTAAGTGCTTACATCTAATTCTGTAGACTTGGTTCAATGAAGCAAGCCTTTGCAGGCTCTCCAATATCTTCTTTCTTTGATGTACCATTGCAATATGTTATGAGTTAACTCCAAATTGTTTTGCCAGGGTTGAACTATGCAGAGCAGGATTAAAAAAATGAATAAGCAGACCTAGAGACGGACTTGACAAAAATCGATAGTGTGAGTACCGAGTCTGGGTAATTACCGATATAAGACACTAAAAATATCCTTCAACAAATCCCAAAATACTAACCAATATTCTTAAGTCTGTAAAAACCCAAAAGTTTTGCTAATTATCTAAAATGTCAGACAATTTGGAAGCACACGACATTGGCCCTTATATTGCCTCCAAGGTGATGTCATGCTTTGCAACTTCAGGGCCTGCCAAACTGTGGCAATGGAGCTAACAGTCAGTACACAACTCCAAAAATAGTGGTGTCCATGGAAAAACAAGATGGTTGCACACAAGTACATCAAATATTTTGCAAACCCTCAACATACTTTTTGCAGAGAAAACAAATGAAAGAACTGATTTTTTTATATTCCAAAACAACAGGTGGAATGATTGGAAGAAAGAACACCAAAAGCACATGAAACTAAGCTAAGTTTTCAAATTAAAACATTCTGTTTCCTGGAAATCGTCTTGTTAGTGCAACAAACCAGTGGCCTATTCTTGCACCAACTCCATCCTGGTGGCTGTCGTCATCCTCATCCTAACTTGAAGGCGAGCATACTACACTGGAAGACCATTGTCACGTCAGTCCAGAATCAAATTGTTTTTGCCATAACTCAGAGCGTGTAACAGTGTTTCTGGGGGTGCAGATTGTCCTCGAGCATTACATGAGGTACGGTGTACGGTGCGTATGAGTGTACAGGTACAGTGCAGTGTGTATATTGTTGTTTCTGTTTTAAGGGTGTTAAACGCCTTCACTTTGTGAAGTTATTTCTCCTACACCTATGGAGTTCAAGCCTCCTCTTATTCTTTGCTTAGCAGACACCTCCCTTTTCTGGAAGAGAACCATGACCTTACATTTGCAGGTTCTGATTGTTATCATAACTGCGTCACACACATATGTGACCCACCCAGCTGTGCATCAGAGGTCACAGAGAGATTAGGTCAAGAAGGCAAAAATCATCCCCAAACAGCAGAGATGCAGCCTTTAGGTCAGCGAGCTGGAAGTTCTCCAAGTGTCTGCTGTTCCTTGATATCCTGTTAATGAAACTTCTAAACAGGAGGGTGGACAAGATACAGCCTTGGTAAAATCCTATAGCCATCTAAATGGATTTTACTTCATTCTAAAAATGCAGACACAACTTTTTATCAGATAAGACACAATAATATCTGAGGAACCCTATGCTTCCCACAAGGTCCCTGACATAAGCCCCCATAATTCTTTGTAGGAACAGTTGTCAAAACCTGTTAACACTCAGGATCTGTGCAACTCTAAAGAGTTGGTCTGAACTTTCATCTGCTAGGATGAAAGCCAAAAGGCTAAGGAGTGTCCTCAGTACAAATCTGAACCACTTTAACCAAGATACCACCTCTTTCGCATTTCCAGTCTGATTTCAAGTGTCATCAGCTGGTTGCCCTTGCAGCACTTACAGAAATTGACCCAATCCCTCCACACAGCAACACTTCCAGCTTTAAATTAACACATTCTTTCCATATATGTGGTTATGTTAACACTCTTAAGAGTCATTTAAACACTGCAGATGCTTCCAGCACTGCTTCCTCTAGGAAGAACATTTCCGCTAGGAATTTTCCTGTGTTTCTTCCACCTCGCAACAATATCCCAGTTGCAGCTTTTGTTTTCCCACCAATGCTTAGAAAAGCCTGGGCAGTGTTCAGCCTGGCTGTCCCGAGGCATCAAATATTTTGACAGAATTTCTGAGAGGTGACCTTAAATAATTCTCAACAGCCTCATTGAACTCCTCACAGATTTGGACCCTGATACCCCTCCATACCATTTTGCTAACATTACGTTGCATGGGACATTCTGTAATTTGAAAGCTCCTCTGAATGCTGTTATGACAGGCATTGACCGTCTATAGAATCTAATCATCTACTTCACTACTACATTCTTGCTGATGTGAACTTACTTCAACAAAACATGGGAAAAGCTCTCCTACTCAGACCTGGACTCATCCTAAAAGGAGGCAATTGTCAAGCATCCCCAAATCTCCCTGCCCCCCTGCTTACGTCAAACTGATTTGTGAAGCTAAGGTGTGGCCATCTGATCTGACTCAACACTAAGTTAACAGCTCAGTGCCACCTCTTCATCTGAAAGTCCCAAACATAAAGCCTCGGACTGTTGCGTTGCTAGAAGATGACTTATCAGTGCCTTTCAAGGAGTAACCATCCATTACCATCCTAATATCCCATTTATTTTGAAAAAAGAAAAGCTTACGTGATAAGAACACTGCACTCTAGCAATGTTATAATATATGTTTGAAAGAAATGTTCAGTTTACGTTACTATAGTAAAAAAATGTTCAAAGTTTCAAAGTTAAATTACAGGCAGCTGAGCTGCCAATCAATTAACCTTCAAAATGTAATCAGAAGCACAGATGACAATATGTTTTATATTAGTAAAATGAATGCAGTAAACAATTAAAATTCTAGAATTGGGAGGTCAGTGTGATGCAAGAACGGGGGAGACAACCTATCAGCAAAACATGCTCCCCCGATACGCTAGTATCCTCAGGCAACGCTACCTGTACGGACACCTGCAGGGCATGCTGGGAATTGTAGTCCCATGGGGCAGTCTTATCAGGTTCCATGGCAACTGCAAGCAGGTGTTGCAGGGATCCCTGATACCTACTTTGTGGGGCTTCAATTTGACCCAGAAATACTTCCAATGGGTTGTGCCCTGGCACAAGACGTACTCCTGGTCCAAGAAAAAAGAAGTCGCCCAACCTCGTCCTTGTCATCAGAGTTGGGTGGAAGAGGTCGACGCTCGCCTGGGAGGAGTGAAAGGAGGAAAAAAATGAGTATTATTATGATTAGCAAAGCTTTTTGTAAAGTATTTTGTGACAATTAACCTTTTTGTTGTACCAAGATTTATGTCATTGTGGTTGTCTTTGGGGCTACAGCGCCCCTACTGGTCACACACCGTATTAAACGATTTTATTTGGAGATAAGAATGTTGGCATTTCTGCCATTATATTTACCTTGACATCTATGGTGACCAGTGCTGGACAACAGCAAACAATATCAAAAATGTCCATGAAAAAAAATCTTTCGTTATTCATGTTGTATAATCCACATGTCAAGTCATCCAATCAGATGCTCACAATGTCCCAGACACTGGTATTTTTACTAAAGTGTTGTTACATAAATCACTTCACTCATCCTTGTCATCTTTTCCCACTTCTATGTGGGGGTCGATGTTTAATAGGCTTTAGTGTGATGTTTACAGCTGGATGCCTTTCCTGACACCAACTCTTCCCATTTAACCAGGCATGGACTGGCTCCAAAAACGGAGGCTGGGTTTGATTGTGCTTGAGAGTGTTCTGTTTTTGTTCATGAGAAGAAGAAGAAGAAGGTTTCCCAAGGTGGGGTAATGTGCCTACCCATGCATCACCAAGAGAGAAAAAAATAAGTTTGTAAGAATCTGTCTGTTTCACGGGGAGGTGAATTGAAAAGAAAGAATGGCAGTTACCTCTCGCATGTAGCAGTAAATGAGACTTTCACTAGTGTTTAGCGCTGCTTCAGCGGTGCAACGTTACACGTCACTTGCAGTCCCAGCTACATGGTCCCACAGAGGCCTACATGCAGCCTGGTTCCTTGCCAGCGGTTCGTCACCATCCACTGCTGAAGTAAAAGAAAAGAGGTGAGCAGCATTTAGTTTGCCACAGAAAGTAAAAAGGAATCCTGTAAGGTAATTGAATCGAAGATTAGAAGAGGAGATACTAACTTACCTTAGATACGGATTCGAATGTGCGTGAGTTTCGTTCCCATGCGTGTGTGAATATATGCATGCCCGTGAGGCTGCTGTTTGCGAGGGTGACATAAGAACGTGCTTGCATCGCCCATAATTGGTTACAGGGTGACACAGTGCTTGATGATTGGTCAGCAAAACAGCGGCAAGTATAAAAGGCACTTCCTGCCTGTAGAGGTCGTCTTTTCCCTGAGTCGTGGTGCTGGGTGATTGTTTGGTGTAGCTCGATTTAAAAAGTACTGATTTTTCTTTTTGTAAATATTTTTGTGGATTGTATTATTGGAAGGACTGCGTGCTTTGTGTAGTCTCGTCCTGTCTGCAGTTTTATTTAGAAAGATACTAAATGTCTGTGTTTATACATGTATTGTTTTTGTTTCTTTTTCATCTGGGGACTTGCAATACTTACTATAAATATTGTACAGTTTCACTATTTTTCCGGGCTTTACTTTTTTGTGTTTTGTGTGCCTGTTGCAGTGAGGACTGCATAAGAAAGCCCACTGAATACTGTAAATAAAAACTCACGTTTGTTTTGCAGTCCTATCTTTTTGTATCTGTGTCTTCCTGCCTAACACCTCTCAATTCTGATTCCGATCAGACACCCAGTGTGTAGCCTGGTGACATCTCTCCCACTACACGGGGTGTCACACAGGGGTTTTAATTAAATATACCTGCGTTTTGCACATTGTGAACATCTGACTGGGTGACGCTCTGTGAATTATGCAACATACATAATGTGAGCTTTGTTTTTAAATGTACATTTTGTCTCTGTTTGCAGAGGTGGGTAGTAATGAGTTACATTTACTCCGTTACATTTACTTGAGTAACTTTTTAAAAAAAATTGTACTTCTACAAGTAGTTTTACTGCACCATACTTTTTACTTTTACTTGAGTACATTTGTGAAGAAGAAACGCTACTCTTACTCCACTACATTGGGCAACACTCGACTCGTTACTTCTTTTCATTTAGACATTTATATATATATATAATTCACTAAAGCAAGACACCCATGGAAAGCACGCTGGAAGGGGCGTGGATTCACTAAGCCGCCGAGAAGTAAGACACCTATGGTGCACACAGGAAGGAGCCACGCCCACCAACTCCAAGACCATTGGATACGACGACAACTCGCAGAGCCACGCCCACCAACTCGGACGCGACGACACAGAAGAAACGGCATCATTTATATTCGTCTGTCGTAGAGGCCACATGAACCTCCGAGCCATGTTGACTGTTCATAGAGGCATGTTTCTCGCGGAGGTGAATCGCCATATGCAGCGTGTAAAACGGTTTGCGAGGGGTATCCCATGGGATCCTTAAAACATCCTTTACAACTGAGGTTAAAACACAATGAAGTAAGCAGTCTTTAAAAACCGAGTTTTCGGTTACGACGCATGACCGCGTGCACCATAGCAAACTGTTTTACACGCTACATACAGCAATTCACATCCGCGACAAACATGCGTCTTCTTAGATGCTCCTGCAGGAACACGGAAGACGTTTCCCTGCCCACCAACACTCCTTTTTCACCGGCTCGCGTTAAGGAACAAGGACAAACTTTCAAAAAGATATGCCTGTATCTGCCAAAACCAGTCTTCACTCACGGACAATTTTATGTTGCTCTCTCCAGAGTTCCATCGTTTCATTCACTTTCTGTTGTATCCTCAAACCCTCCCCTTTTTAGACAACTGTGTCTTTCCAGAAGTGTTCAACCATCAATAAATAATTATGCGGCGTTTGTTATGCCGCGGGTTCACTATTGTGTTGTATTTTGCTCTCTCCAGAGTTCCATCTTTTCATTCACTTACTGTTGTATTCTCACACCAACCCGTTTTAGACAACCGTGTCTTTCCAGAAGTGTTTAGCATTCAATAAATAATTATGCATGAAATTGAGCGTGTGTCTACCCGGCGCAGAGAGGCGTTGGTAAGCCGTTGAACCCCATTCGGGCTGCAAACCGTGGAATTCCCACTAAGTGCGACTCATACGCTCCCACTGATTACGTCCCTATCCTTTGTACACACCCCCCTCCCACCTCGCTACTACCGTGGTCAGGTGTCTTGGTGGATTATACTGTATATAGAAAAGCAGCCAAAACCGCACAGAGCAATGAAAAGTCTGCGTGAGTCACAGGTGCATCTGGACTGTGCAAAGACGACAACGACTCAAGTGCCGAGTTGGAGGTGGGTACATGAGCAGGCAGTGCATACTGAACGAGAAATCAGCAGACTAGCATGACGGAGGGAGCGGAATGGACGTCCTTCTCCTCTCCTCCCGATCCACACTCCGCGCCTGAGTGCCGTCCACCCCCCATCCCTCCGTCTGGCAGGAGAAGGCGTGATGGCAGTCTGCCAGTTTTCAGTCACGGACGATTGTGTGTTGGTTCGTTCCGTGCATTGTTACAATGTTGCTTTTCTTGCTGATTTATTACATTACCGATTTTTCAAATGTTAATTTTCTCCCTGTGCTTAAAAATCATTAAAAAACCGGCCTGATTATGCGGCGTATGGTACGCCACGGGTTGGCTAGTACACTATATTTTAGTTGGAGAGAAGTCGTCAGTGGATCTACTGAATGACTGTTTCACCAATCAGACGTAGCAACAATAATCACATGGCTGCGTTTCACTAATCAGACGTAGCCATGCAGTCACATGACCACACACAAACTTCCTGCATCTGCAGCCTGTGACAGATGTTTTAGTCATACAGGGCTCTTGATCACTGCTAAACGGTCACAGCTTCACTGCAGGAGCCTTGAGAGCCAACTCCTGCTGAAGCTTAACCATCACTTCACTGAATGAAGAACAAGCAAGTTTTAACCAAACATGCACAGACACAGACCGTCAAGATAAAGTGAGACTTCTTGTATGTGCACAAGCTGCCTTGTTCTAATGTTATTTACTATCAGTTGTGCTATTTGGAGGGCAAGTGAATATGCAGTATTATACTGTCAGTGTACAGCATATCTCATCACTGTAAGAAGTTTGCACTGTTCAGACATACATGTTACCTACTGTAGGTATCGGCTTCAAAAGCTTTGTTGTGAAAAACTGAGATTTGGAACTTTGTGTTGTTTGCGCATCTTTATTTTGTAAAGATATTTATTTTTACTCATTTTTTATTTTATTATTTGAAAATAGCAGAATTTGCACATTATTTTATATTTTTGTCTGTAAATAATATAAAATAATGTGCAAATAATGTAAAAAAATAAATCATTTATTATGATCAAACAGTTACTCAGTACTCGAGTAGTCTTTTCACCCAATACTTTTTAACTCTTACTTGAGTAATTTTTTGGATGACTACTTTTTACTTCTACTTGAGTAATATTATTTTGAAGTAACGCTACACTTACTTGAGTACAATTTTTGGCTACTCTACCTACCCCTGATTGTTTGCTGTAGTCCAGTGTCACGATAGACCCTTATTATATCAGAAATTATATTATCTCAGTTCTGCATGAAAATAAATAAGATTACAATTTTTTCTCTGCCATCACCACGCAATATGTCGGGTAAGTAATATATTAAACATTTTTGGGTGGAGCGTTCCTCAGTTTCTGCTTTGTTGGTGCCAATCCAGACATTACAAAGGGTTTTTGTTACATTTTTATCAGAATGTAGCGAGCATGTGTGTATGTGACATTCACATGAACTCTTTTTCTTCTTAAGATTTAGATTTTATGGTGTTCTGTTTTTTTTGAGCCTTTTTAAAATTAATACTCCACAAAACAATATGACACTGAAGTAGCTGCCCCACCGTTAACATGTGGTGTCATTTGCACCCGTGTCTGCACTGCTTCCCACTACATGTCAACATTTGAATACAATTAAGGGAGCAGAAAAAGGTGAATTAAAAAAATACATTAAAACAAAGTTAAGCATTGAAAGCTATAGCAGAAAATGCAAATTTCTGAATTCTTTTACATGTCAATTTTTACTTTTAGTAAATATTTGCTAACTTTGCTGAGTCTTCTGTATATAAAATTTATTTAGCAAATATTGAGATGCTAATTAAACATTACTTTGAAAAATTATTTCAGTATTAAAAACATTAATTTCTGTATTTTAAAAATGTATATTTTAGGATGATGTATTTAAAAGTTTAAGATTTGTTTTTTCCCAAATAAGATAAATGCAAAAATACATTTGTGCACAGGCCGTCTCGCCTCCTGTGGTTTCTGTCTTCTCCTCTGCTTTATTTCCTTCAGTCTTAGAACGCTCCAGGCAGTTTGTTGCCATTGCATCTTTATATTTTCATAAATTAAATTATGAAGACAGGTAAACCTTTATAATAAGTGTAACTGAATGAACTGATGGTTTTGTGGAGATATTGAAAAGTGAGTCATTTTGCTGGCTTATTTCTGGAATTGTTTGCTTGATTTTCCAGACAAAACTTGGCATTTGTGCCACACGTGTCACCGTTCTGACTGCGCAACAGGAAGTGACCCCTGACCTCTCAGGAAAATAAACACTACGTGTGGGTCAGCACTGGCCATCTGTGAGCCATTCAGGGTCATTCTTGAAGTGAACTTTTTTTCAGTTTGTTTTGAAAGATGACTTCCATGAATTAAAAAAAAAAATTAAAAAACTGTCCTGTTTAAAAAAAAAAAATGGGATCACAATTTATACATTGTTAGAAATAATGCTGTAATCGACTCCTTATTTTATTCTAAATTCTCAATATACAAACACACCTGGACATACATATTAGCCAAAATGACACAGTTAGTAAAGAAATGTTATCAGAGCTGCAGTCGTTCCATGCAGAATTAAAGACTGTTTTAGATACAAGGTCAATAATATCATATGGCCCATGACTAACAAACATAACATTCCAGCATATGAAGTGAAATGTGACCTCACCTGGCCATGCTAACTGTTAGCACAACACTACTTTGTTTAGAATTTGTCTTAATAATTGCAGCTATATGAGATAAGCTCTATAGTCTAGAACTTCCAGGCTCAGCACGATGTGTTTTTATAGAACAGGGAAATGGCCCTACTGTGTGTGTGTGTGTGTGTGTGTGTGTGCGTGTGTGTGTGCTCACCCCATAGACACAGAATTACTAGACGCCACATGACCAGCAGCATCGTACGTCAACGTCGCTGCCATATAGCGAGTGGCATTGCTGTGGAGTGAAGTAATGAATAATGTGCTGCTTGGGATTGTACAAACTGCTGTATGCTCCAAACCAGATCCCGGGAGATTACATTTCATAGGTAAGGCTGAACAATTGTTTTGTTTATATTTGGCCAGTAGAAAATCCTGTTTTATAATCTTAGCACTCAAGGTCACCTTACAATAAAATTAAACAACATTAGTAAAATTAAAACAAGAGAATGATAAATCAAAAAGCAATAATTAGCAAACAAACAAAGATAACTGGCAGTAACAGTGCAAAATTCACAACTGGTATGCCAGTTTGAAAAGATAAGTTTTGAGGGTAGTTTTAAAATGTGTTATTGAATCGAGCTGACGTATATGAGAGGAAAGTGAATTCGCGAGTTGAGGAGCACTATGAGAGACGCTTGAGCTCCCATAGAACAGAGTCTGATGTGCGGTACAGAAAGTAGAGCAGCAGATGAGGTTCTGAGTGAGCGAGAGGAGTGTCAGTCTGTAGGAGATCAGTGAGGTTGTGGAGAGCTTTAGAGCGGTATTTAGTATTGTATTCAGTAGTGAACAGGGCTCCGTGAAGTTGAGAGAGAATAGGTGTAATATGTTCAGTGGATTTAGAACAGCAGGTTATTATCCTGGCAGCAGAATTTTGAAGAAGCTGTAAGCGATGGATAAGTTTTTGTGGGATGCCAGATAGAATAGCATTACAGTAATCTATATGTGAGGTGACTTGGGCATTAATCGATACTTCAGTACTGTGTTGCGTAAGATCAGGACGAAGTCTACAAATGTTTTGGAGATGGAAGGCAGTCCAAGAAATGTTACTTATATGAGAAGGATTATTTAATAATAATAATGATTATTATTATTTAATAATTGCCATTATTAGTGTATAAATGGTTATAAATAATTGCATTTAAACGATTCTCCAAAATCTGTTGTATGTAAACGATACTGTTTAAAACGTTATTGTTTATTCATCAGAAAACCCGGTTTCCACGTCTACCTGTATTAGTTTAAATGGTACTTTTGCCACTCGCAATATGGCAGACGCGCTGACGTATCGTGTTGACTGGGTAACACAATGAATGTGGCGTCTACCTATATATGTCTATGGCTCACCCTGCAATGGTCGGAAACGCTAACACACAGAAGCACATATAGCCATTTGAGGAGGCCATATATTGATTAGCCACAAAGCTGCACTGTGCATAGACTTTATAGCCTCACATAACTGACGTCACACATTGTGAACAAGTGGCAGTCCCTACATAGGAGCCCCCTTAACAACAATAAAGAAAAAAAAAAAAAAAATATATATCCATCCAGCCATCCATTATCCAACCCACTATACCCTAACTACAGGGTCACAGGGGTCTGCTGTAGCCAATCCCAGCCAACACAGGGTGCAAGGCAGGAAAAAAACCCTAGGCAGGGCGCCAGCCCACCGCAGGGCACACACACACACCAAGCACACACTAGGGACAATTTAGGATCACCAATTCACCTAACCAGCATGTCTTTGGACTGTGGGAGAAAACCCACGAAGACATGGGGAGAACATGTGAACTCCACACAGGGAGGACCCGGGAAGCAAACCCGGGTCCCCTAACTGCGAGGCAGCAGCACTACCATTGCACCACCATGCCGTCCTCTATAATAATATATATATTCTTAATTTCAAACACTGATCACTGTCAAAAAAGCCAAATTAAATCCATTGTGATCCATTGTGACGTGATTAAATCCATGTTGTTAAACAAGAATATGCAAGCACTTCCAAGGCACTGAATATTCTACTAGTAATAAAATTCAGTGTTTTGTTTCATGAAAAAATTTCCAAGGTAAACTGTGTTTTGCTTTCAGTGAAGTTTGTCCCATAAAGGGCGTTAAGTTCCTGTCTAGAACCAGCTTCATGAATTGCTTCTGTCATTTAGTGTTGAAATAAAGATATCTAATGAATGAAAAGAAAAATCAGCCGAAGTGTGTATATCCGCAGCTAGGATAAGGTGTTTGCTAGCTAATGGGGAGCAGCTTCCAATATAGTGAGATATTCCTGGGGAGCAAACACAGTAATGTGCATTTTAGTGTGTCTTCCTGCAGAAAATATTTGAAGCTGCATGCTATATTTAATAAAAACTGTACTTCACTCGTCCATGGTGATGTACATGAGAGACCTATAAATAGACCTAGAAATGCTAACATTTTATTTTTATTTATTTATTTATTTATTTATTTATTTATTTATTTATTTATTTTATTACTATTTAATTTAATATTGTTTCTTTGTATCAGTATACTGCTGCTGGATTATGTGAATTTCCCCTTGGGATTAATAAAGTATCTATCTATCTATCTATCTATCTACCTAAATAGAACTGATTTTGCTGGTGTCTCACAGAGGACATGCTTTACAAAGCTACAGACAAAATACACCGATAAACATGGAAGTGCGCAAGAGGCTTTAAGGAGGAATATTCCTTGTTTTACAACCAAAACATAAATAATGACTTTTACATTTCCCAATTGCAAAATCACCTGCAGAAATCATTTTAGTGTCAGATATGCAAATCCAAACTTACCCGTTTGACTCATTTCTCTATACTGCTGTGGAATGCTGAGCAGTGGGTGGGCGACCAGTTGACCTCCAGTCGCTCTCCAGACCTGCAGCTGTGCCTAACTAGTGTCACACACGTGCGCACGGGGGGGGGGCAGCTAAAGGGTTCGAGTGAGGGCAGTTCCGAATCTGACCGGGATGTAGCTGAGTGCACTGACTCTTTTTCTCGCTTTCCTGCTGACCATTCACAGGAAGTTCCACCTGGCCCTGTTGACATCACTTCCGGGTCCGGACCTATAGAGGAAGGCCTTGCCGGCTCCAGCCCCCTTGATGTCACGTCCAGGCTCGAGCCTATGGCTGAAGACCTTTTTGATCCCGCCCCTTTGACGTCACTTCCTGCCCTGACCTTTAAAAGCCTCCACCTTTTCCCTATTCCCTCAGTTCCCTCTATCATTTACTTGCACTTTGCAGCCAGGAAACCAAATATACGGGTGGCTGCCCCAAACCTTACTATGGCTCTTTGTGGAGTTTGTGACACTAGTTAGTGATTTCTTCTATTAAAATGAACTATGAACCCTCCAGAGTTTTTTTCTGTAGGAATGCTGGTGGTTGGAGTTTTTGTTTTCCTCTTCTCTATTTTCATTCGGCTTGTCCACTATTAAAATGCTGATATTTTTAATATTGTGATTGATATGTTAACTGAATTTAGTTTGCTCTGGTTTACTGTGTGTTTAAACTAATTTGCATTGTATGCATGCTAAAGCCATATGTTAATTTGTATTACAGCTCTGAACTTGTCACTAGTCTGAGTAGAGTCTCATGAAAAAAATCAATTGTATTGAATATTGATGTATCATCACCATTTATAAAATTCTTCTTTAATTTCTCCAATTTTGATTTCATCAGATCAAGATTCGTTTCTTCTTGGTGATACTTTATTTTAACAGTCAACATTCTGGATAACCTACAGCACAAATATTGCTCACGTTCAATTGTTCATGAAGAATGGATTCAACTGTATTATACGCAGAGAGCAAGAGAGTTTTAAGACAGCTGGGAGAAAAAGATTACCAAGATTATCATTACCAGGAGATCAAAATAATAAATAACAAATCCAGAAGTGCAAGACAAAATCAAATCTGAACAAAGGAATAGCAAAGTTCAAAACAAAATCACGAATTTAATGGCAATGAAGGTTTTTGGAATCCATTTAGTTAGATGAGGAAGTGAACCTAAAATGACCCTTTTATCCTGATGCGTCGTGATTGATAGGATCATGACCTCTGAGGACACACCCCTACTTGGACCGTCCTGACAAGAGGAGCCAACATGACACCATTGGAAGAAAAGAAGAAGGTGGCGGAAAAATAACCCAAATCAAAGTTGAAAATCTAAATGAATTGCATAGAGAAAAATATATCAGTGATTCTATTAGATACCATAGGTATAAAAAAAGAACAGAAGTGCATAACAAATGAGATCCAAGCCAGCCAAAAAGCTGTAATAAAATTATAAAATCCCCAGCCTGACCTGACATACTGAGAAATGACTAATCTCTATAGCTACAACTATCTCACGCACTGCTTCTCTATCACAATTTGCTTCACATTTTCTTCTGCATTGATATTAAAGTCCTGCCAGGCCTTTCCTAATATACACTATATGACCAAAAGTATGTGGACTCCCCTCCAAATTATTGAGTTCAGGGGCTTTAGCCGCACCCATTGCTAGCAGGTTCTTAAAATGAAGCCATGCGGCCTCTGTTGGCAGACATTGGCTGTAGAATGAGTCATAATGAAGAGTCCAGTGACTTTAAACACAGCAATGTCAAAGGATGCCACCTTTGCCACAAGTCAACACTTGAAATTTCTGCTCTTCTAGATCTGCCCTGGTTAACTGTAAGTACAATTATTGTCAAGTGGAAGCTTTGAGGAGCAACAGCAGCTCACGCTAAAAAATGGTGGACCCCACTAACACAGAGCAGGGCCACAGAGTGCTGAAGCACATAGCGTGTAAAAATCACATATCCTCTGTGGCAACAGAATTCCAAACTGCCTCTGGAAGCAACATCAGCACCAGGACTGGGCATCAGAAGCTTCATAGCATGGGTCTCTGTAGCACCAAGTGTTGGCTGGAGTGGTGGAAACATGTTTTGTCACTCTCTTCACTATCTGGCAGTCCGATGGACGAATCTGGGTTTGGTGAATTCCTGGTAAATACTACCTTCAGGACTGCACACTGCCCACTGTAAAGTATGATGGATGAGCTGTTTTACTAGGTTTGGTTTAGGACCCCTTGGTTCAAGTGAAGGATACTATTAATACTTCAGCATATAAAGACATTTTAGGCAATTGTGTGCAACAGTTTGGGAAAGGCTCTTTTCTGTTATAGCATGACTGTACCCCTGTGCACAAAGCCAGGTCCATAACAGCATGGTTTGATGATTTTGTTGAGGAGGAACTGAAGTTCTCTACACAGAGTCCTGAGCGCAATCCTACTGAACAACTTTGAGATGAACTGGAACGCTGATTGTGAGCCAGGTTTTCTTGTTCAACATCACCACATGATCATCTCTTTTGGATGAATGGGCACAAATTCCCACAAACACTCTTGAAAATCTTAAGATAAGCCTTTCCAGAATAGTGGAGGCTGTTAGAGCCACAAAGGAGAGGGGAGTAACTCCATATTAATGCTCATGGTTTTGGAATGAGATGTCCAACCAGCTCATATAGGTGTGGTGGTCAGGAGTCCACTAACTTTTGGCCATAAAGTTTGATGATGAAATTCTATAGGCCATCTCTATGTTTTGGTGCATTGGCTAGATTAAATTGAATCTTCAAAGACGTATTATTCTATCATGTTAGAAATTCAGTGGTAGTACGGTGCTCGATTTCTTGATTTTATGGTTTTCATCAAAGACTTAGTTTTAAAACAAAAAACATTACATTATAACCCACAAATAGCAGAAACTGATAGTTCATATATTTTGGTTCACAGGAACCATCACAGATCCATCAAAGCAGAATGTCCTTTTCAGGTTCAGGCTTAAAACTTTTTAGCCCCCCCCCCCCCCCCAAAAAAAAATATGCCCAAGGCAGTTCAAAATATTGATATATATAGCCTTTAATAAAAAGGAAAAAACTAAAGATTTTGTTTTGTTTGGAAAGGTTAATCTCCTTAGAATTTTTCATATAGACATATTTTACAATACCATAACTCAATTTTTACTAGTGATGTTGAAGGTTAAACTGTTAATATAATCCCAATTAATCTCTGCACAGTGGCAGATATCACTTTACATAAAAAGAGGCTATCCCGATCATAACAATTATAAACCTAATAATCTTATATTGCATGTAAAATGGAGATTAATGTAAATATATTTTAATTAAGGTAACATGGAGATTATAATGAGATCATTAGTGCATTCCCTTGGGTATCTGTTATAGGACTAATCCTTTCCTAATTTATATTCTTAAACTGTATACAGTATAGCATGTAGATTCAGTCAGAGTATATTACCGACATTTGCAGATGAAATGAAAATTCGTATAATTATTTACAGTGGATACAGGGACATGGTTAGGAATAGATTTTAGGGTGGGCCTGTGTAAAAATTGGATGTTCTAGTTTTTAGTAGGATATATCAGGGCACTTTTCCAAAAAATACATCTATTCATACAGTGATACATTCACATAACTGATTTATTAGGACCAAAAATGATCAAGGCAATCACGTTATTCTGCCACGGCGGAGATACACACAAAATCAGTCTGCAGAAATTATGAAGTAGTCTGAAACATTTCTGAATCCACTACACCTGTATAATGAGGAGATTCATATCAGTTAGAATTTATTAGAATTTAAATGTATTAGCACATAAAGCTGAACATATGGAGCTCCCTTGTGTGACTTGGCCAGTGAGTCAGGATTTGGTGTGAACATAAACTTTATGAAAACATGAGTCTCATGGGATACAGATCACAAAGTACTGCATATTTAATTTATGTCTTTCTACTCTATCTATTCTTTCTCTCCACTTATTTGGGTTGGCTGTATTTTGATTCTGAAACAGCCAAAGGTTTAATTAGGATATTCAATCATTGTTTTTTAATTATTATTTTACACAGTCACACACTGCAAAAAATGCATATGAAAAAACTAGAGAAAAAAACTTTAAATGGAAGTTGTTTTGCTTTTGTTTAGCAAACAAATCTGTCAATGGGGTAAGCAAAATTTACTTGACAAGATTTCTTAAAATAAGCCAAATAAATGTAAACAGAAAGTCAATAATTCTTACAGTAAGGAAACCAAAATGTAATCCATCCATCCATCCATCCATCCTCCAACCCGAACTCAGGGTCACGCTGGAGCCAATCCCGGGAAGGGTGCCAACCCACTGCAGGACACACACAAACGCCAATTTAGAACTGCCAGTCCACCTAACCTGCATGTCTTTGAACTGTGGGAGGAAACCCACGTAGACACAAGGAGACCATGCAAACTCCACGCAGGGAGGACCCAGGAAGCGAACCCGGGTCTCCTAACTGCAAGGCAGTAGCGCTACCACTGCGCCCCACCAAAATGTAATGTCATAATATAAATACTTTTTACTTACTTAGATTTCATTTTTTGCAGTGCACACGTCAACTGGCTTCCCATTGTTTTGATAGTTGACATTTTTTCAGTTTTTTCTGGGCTTTGTACATTATTATTCTCCGAGACCTGATCATTTTTAGCATGGTTTTGATTTCAGGTATACCTTCATGTTCTGCTCATATTTCGATAAAGATTGGTTAATTAGCCCTTTTCATACTTCTGTATTTCAACTGTGAGACGTTTTCGACAGTTAGATTCTCTTCCGATTGTCCTAGCCAATGACAGACTTGTTTAAGAAATGCTTCTGTGGTGTCTTTTATCACACACGTGTGCATGGGAGGCAGTCAGTGGGCTTAACTTATTGTAACTATAAGTCGGACCAGGGGATGGCGATGCACGCTAACACCTTTTGCTCTACAGACCTTCAGAAGGAAATCTCGCTTGGCCTCACTTCCCACTCCAGCCCTCAAAGCACGCTTCTTCCTGGCTGTCTTAACACATGGGCACAATGGGCACTGGCTGGGGCCCCCAGGAGCATAGGGACCCACGATGTTTCTGATGTCTATAAATGTTTCTGTTTAGTTGTCAAAACAGGGGCCCCAGTGTACTACTTTACCTGGGGCCTATGATGCTGTAAAAGATGGCTCTGTGCTGGCTGCCCTCTATAAATCCACCATATTTTTTCTCCTTTCCAGGTCCGTTGTGGACTCAGTCTGTTAAGACTACTGTAATTGTGCTCTTGCATAAAGTTATTTTTTCAAGTATATGGGATGGATACCCCAAACATTTTTCTGGATTTTGTCGCTTTCTTAGACTTTCTGTGTTTAACTTCTAAACCAAAATATCCTTGGCCAAGTTTCAAGATCTTTCCAACTGATGAAACACAAAGAAGAAAATTGATCCAAGAAATCAAAAGAAATAAAGAACAAAATACGTATACACCATTGCAGCCCTTATGTTTGTAGCTGGCACTTTACAATCAAAGTAAACAGTATGTGAACCCTTTGGAATGATCTGGTTTACTGCATGAATTGGTCATAAATAGTGATCTGATCTTCATCTAAGTCACAGGTACAGATATACACAATGAGCTTAAGCCAATGACACACAAAAAATTCTACTCTTTCATATCTTTATTTTACAAACGCATTCAACGTTCACAGTGGTAGTGGAAAAAGTAAGTGAACCTTGGGATTTAATAAGTGGTTGACCCTCCTTTGGCAGCAATGACCTCAACCAGGCGCTTCCTGTAACTGCAGATCACACCTGCACATCGTGCGGGGGGGAATTTTTGACCCCATTCTTCTGGCTCTGACTGGGCCACTCCAAAAGGCGGAGTTTGTTCTTCTGAAGCCATTGTGCTGTGGATTTGCTACGATGTTTTGGGTCATTGTCCTGTTGCGTCACCCAGCCTCTTCTGAGCTTAAGTTGATGGACAGACACCCTCACATTATCCTGGAGAATTTGTTGATAAACTTGTGAATTCATTTTCCCCTCAATGATGGCAAGCTGTCCAGGCCCTGATGCAGCAAAGCAGGCCCAAATCATGATGTTCCCTCCACCATACTTTACTGTAGGGATGATGTTTTGATGTTGATATGCAGTGCCCTTTTTACGCCAAATCATGTTCTGCTTGTTCCTCCCAAATAGTTCAATTTTCAACTCCACAAAACATTTCCCAGTACCGTTGTGGAGTGTTCAAGTGCTCTTTCGCAAGCTTCAAGCGTTCAGCAATGTTCTTATTTGATAGCAGTGGCTTCCTTCTTGGTGTCCTGCCACGGACTCCTTTCTTGTTCAATGTTTTGCGTATAGTTGACTCATTAACTCTTTGAGGGCTGAATATTTTTTCCAAAAAACTCAGTTTTCTGAACAGCACACAAAGCAATGGATTTCACACATAAATCAACCTGAAACGTCTGTTGCTACGTGCCATGGCTGCTGTTGGCTTATGTTTTGGCATCTCTGGTGGCAGTGGCTGTGAGGGGGCACCTCGATGGACAGCAGGAATGCACAGTGGGCCTGCTGCCTGGCTGTCTTCACACAGCAGGTGGTTTGTGGTGGCGGTTGCAGTGTAACACGATATGTGGTGGCCCTCCCAGGTGAACGCTGCTGTAGGTGCATCAGCTACGTGAAAGTGTTCAGCCCCACAATCAGCTGGGGGCCAATCGGATGATGCTGGCACCTCACTTTCGTTTTCGATATCCATCTCCAGAACACTTGCATCAAACTCGGAGTCTGACAAGTCAGAGTTCTATTCAACGAAATTGCGTAAAATGTCTATGGAGTATTTTGCTTTGCACATTCGCTTTGGTGTCTCACCAGATGTCGGTGCCATTTTAGAGGTTGTTTGCTCTTTGCTACTCCTGCACGTGTAGGGAATCAATCGAGGTTAAATTAACAAAGCTATGCCACTTTCCTTCTAGCAAAGGGAGTTGAACTAAAACATAAGGGTGATTTTTGTTGCAGTTTACTGGTGATCCCCGTCCTCTACCCCTGAATTTTGACAAAAGTTGACATCAGCCCTAAAAGAGTTAACAGAGATGTTAGCCACTTCTGATGACTTCTTCAAGTCCTTTGCTGTCACTCTAGGGTTCTTCTTTACCTCATTGCTGACTTCGCGTTGTGCTCTTGGGGTCAGCTTGGCAGGGTGCTCACTTCTATGCAGCGTAGCCACAGTACCAAATTGTCTCCATTTATAGACAACTTGCCTAACAGTAGACTGATGAATATCTAAAATCTTTGAGATGATTTTGTAACCCTTTCCAGCCTTATGTAGATGAACAATTCTTGATCGTAGCTCTTCAGACAGCTCTTTTGTGTGAGGCATGATTCCCATCTGGATATGCTTCTTGTCAAACGCTCAAACTCAAACTTTATAGTGTTTTTTATCAATCAAAGTACTTCTAGGCCACACCTCTGAACTCGTTTCATTAAATGGACTCCAGGTGTGCTAAATTCGGACTGCAATGAGCTTTTTAAAGAGTCATTAGCTTAGGGTTCACTTACTTTTTCCACCCTTCAGTTTCACAGTTTGAATGATTTATTCAGTATGGTCATAGAGAAGAGCCAAGCAAAATGACACCTTTTATTGGCTAACTAAAAAGATTACAATATGCAAGCTTTCGAGGCAACTCAGGCCCCTTCTTCAGGCAAGATGTCATAATGGCTAACACGGTACAACACCCTAGTACTTCAGTATGGTCAAAAATTCTCTGAAAATCTGCATATCTTTAGTTATAGGAGACTGTGTTTGTTCATTATTGTGACTGACATGAAGATATGGCCATGTTTTATATGGGAATTAGCCATCCATCCATCCATCCATTATCCAACCCTCTATATCCTAACCACAGGGTCACGGGGGTCTGCTGGAGCCAATCCCAGCCAACACAGGGCGCAAGGCAGGAAACAAACCCTGGGCAGGGCGCTAGCCCACCGCAGGGAATTAGACATAAATATAGATAATCACTAGGGGTTCACATACTTTTTACTTTGACTGTAAGTCTGATGAGTGCAGCCTTAAGACTGATGCTGCGCCTTTTTAGTAGAAAACCTTTGGTGGCCTACTGACATGGAAATCAACTTTTGAAAAGGCAAATGCTTGTCTCAGAGTTAATGTGTGGGAGTCTGCGTTGATGGAAAACACAACAGCAGGCCCCTTCTCAATGGAGTGCGACTATGCAACAGCCCTGCTCCTGGTCAGTATATCCAAATTAAATGTAATTGAAATGTGATTAAATGAATTTCATCTGTCTCACAATATGAACAGTCATTTTAAATGCAGGATGTCTTGACATTTCATGTCAGTAACATAATAACTCCCATACAACAAACATAGAAAAACTTTTAAAAGCAATATTTAGATAAATGGTCGCTAGGTAAACACTGATCATAATATGGTAATTTTATAAAACTACAGCTAATTCACCTTGTTTATTCTATAGTACAATATACTGAAAAGTGTCGTAACGTGAAATGTAAAACAAAAATGAATTAACTGAAACTGTGAGCATACTGCCATAAGAAAGTTAACAGACTTACCTTGGTAATTAAAAAGGAATTCCTCCATGAAATTTCACTGCCTTTGTCCACTTTTGGTGTACAGTGCTTTTCAACAACACTTCAAGTGAGACTAAAGAAATGGAATAAACAACATCCATTGCAGGTTAACTAACAGGGAGTACAGTAAATTTACTTATTGATGTGTCACTTAGGAATTTTGTAAAAAGGGCCAGTTTTATTAATGGTTACGTTTGGAAAAAAAAAATACCGTTACGCCATCTTGTTTTAATCAGAGAGTCGCTGCTGTGAGGCAGTGACCCGTTACTAAGAGCCGTGTTCCCAAAGGTTACGCTGTGTAATGTCAGTCATCAGTGCAACGATATTTAAGGCAGCTTTGCAAGTTCTTCACTGTCAAAGTTTGTGGATATTTTCAAGAAACCGTTTCAATGGTGTTTATCGTAGATATACTCATTACAAAATTTAGGCTCAGGAATATTTGATATTTTCCTCATGTTCTGTTACAAACAGCCAGAGTCTGTGTCAAGATTATTGCAAATGAAGTGACCAGGAGATTATAAGAGTTAAATGGATGGAGAAACAAGGGCAGGCAAAGCTAGCAAGATAAGCAAACCATGCAGTTTTCTGTGACAAAAAAAACATTAAAGTCAAAAACGTAAGCAGAATTGAGCAAGCAAACTAACCAAGAATACATTTAAAACCAAAGAAAACTCAAACATACACTTAAACTCTAAAGTAGGATAGCCAGAGGCTATGCCAGTGTTTTATATATGGTGTCCATGATGATGTCACACATCACAAAGTGGAGTCACATGACCAAAAGCAGTCAATCAAGCCCCAATTAAAAAGGAAATATGACCTCACCAAAATGGAGGCACCACGATGACAAAAAATAATAAAAAGCAAACCCAAAAAACCTAATTATAAACTCAAAATGACAAATGAAATTGATAAATAAGAAAAATAATAGTGTTAACAGAACAGTCGTATAATCATTTTGACATTTGACATCGACTCTTTCCTTATTTCCTGGATTACACTTATTTTATCAGCTGGTCTACAGTACATTGCTCTCCAACTGCCTGCCAAATCCAGGTAATGGCAGATTGTACTGTATAAGGTGGTACAGTTCATTCCTGTTTGGGACCCTGAGGCCTAGTTTTGGAGGAATCGCCTCATTGAGAATTTAGCAAACCCTGCTACAATGTTAGCAATATCAAGTTAGCAGTAAAATAGGACCCCGCGCCACGCTATATTGCTTTGGACTTCACAATCTACTGTCAAAGATGAACCAGGGCTGCTTCCAATTAAAGATAACATTGAAGGATATGAATACAATGGGTACGGAAAGTATTCAGATCCCCTTCAATTTTTCACTCTTTGTTATATTGCAGCCATTTGCTAAAATCATTTAAATTAATTTTTTCCCTCATTAATGTACACACAGCACCCCATATTGACAGACAAAAAAAAGAATTTTTGAAATTGTTGCAGATTTATTAAAAAAGAAAAACTGAAATATCACATGGTCCTAAGTATTCAGACCCTTTGCTCAGTATTTAGTAGAAGCACCCTTTTGAGCTAATACAGCCACGAGTCTTCTTGGGAAAGATGCAACAAGTTTTTCACACCTGGATTTGAGAATCCTCTGCCATTCCTCCTTGCAGATCCTCTCCAGTTCTGTCAGGTTGGATGGTAAACGTTGGTGGACAGCCATTTTTAGGTCTCTCCAGAGATGCTCAATTGGGTTTAAGTCAGGGCTCTGGCTGGGCCATTCAAGAACAGTCACAGAGTTGTTGTGAAGCCACTCCTTCGTTATTTTAGCTGTGTGCTTAGGGTCATTGTCTTGTTGGAAGGTAAGTCTGAGGTCCTTAGCACTCTGGAGAAGGTTTTTGTCCAGGATATCCCTGTACTTGGCCGCATTCATCTTTCCCTCAATTGCAACCAGTCGTCCTGCCCTGCAGCTGAAAAACACCCCCACAGCATGATGCTGCCACCGCCATGCTTCACTGTGGGGACTGTATTGGACAAGTGATGAGCAGTGCCTGGTTGTCTCCACACATACCGCTTAGAATTAAGGCCAAAAAGTTCTATCTTGGTCTCATCAGACACCTGAAGGACTCTGAGATTGTGAGAAATAAGATTCTCTGGGAATCTGGGAAAAAATTAATTTAAATGATTTTAGCAAATGGCTGCAATATAACAAATAGTGAAAAATTGAAGGGGGTCTAAATACTTTCCGTACCCATTGTAATCCATCAATTAGAGAGTAACACAGAAAATGATGATGAGAGTAGGATTGAGACGACACCACTGCCATGTGCCACTGAATTTGAGGTGTGAGCTTTGTTTGTTATGCATTTTTTTACCTAATATTGTGTCATATTTATTAAGCAAACACTTCTTCATTCTCTCTTTATTTCCACAAGTCAAGAAAAACTTAAAAGGGGGGTAGTTAAGAAAACTTGGTTCATTGCGGTTGGTGGTTGTCACAGGTATGAACGCCTTAAGGGTTCTGTCCATCTGTGTCTCATGTCCTCCCATGAAGAGACTTGCTGCAAATCCAAGCCCCCTGAATTAGGAAACAGCACTTCACACTGTTATGATAAAAGAGATTTGTTTTATTCAGCTAAGCTAGCAGACTTCAGAACTAAGAGTAGGTGGTACACTTCATCATCCATGGTGCCATTGCAGTGAATTTGGAGAGAGAAGGAGACTTTCTGACCAACAGATGGCAGCACCAGCTCCCTAGATACCAAAACTAGGACCAATATTGTCCAAAATCCACTTCCATTGGAGCTGTTAGTGTGGTCATGGATGTCTGCTGCTGCTGCTGCTTGTTTAGATCATCGGCGCAGCTCTAATATCTGCTATCAGATATCAGACCCCGACTTATATGCCTGTTCAAAAATTTGACACTTAATTTTTTTTTTTTTTACATCTTCTTGCCTCCTCCAATCTCGCATCAGTTTTTCTGACGCATCAAATTTAGTTGCAGCAGCACAATTACCCATTTTGTTCGATATTTCAACGATGTTTAATTTTAAACCAGCTTCATATTTTCTTCTGATCGAACACTCCATTGTAGATAAGGGATGCTCTTACGATAAAGGTGTATGAGGGTGTGAGATACAAAAAAACCCCAAATCAGTGCAAATGTCGCCTCGGAATTGTTTGGGTATTACTGTGTGGTCACGTAGGCACAATACATAGAAAAAAAAAAAGGCTCCGTGGTTATTCTCTCAGGTTGGCGTTAACTTATTATAATTGGACCAATGGCGTGAGTGTTCCGCCTTCGACTTCTACAACCAACATTATAAAATATCAGAAATTATACGGTAAAATCAAGTCCCGACTGATCCGTGGGAGAACTTATCCATCAGTATATATGGTAATTTCCTTGTGACTGGCTGGTGGCTGAAGCAATCCTATGGATGATTGGACATTACTTCTCATAGCATCTGCCAACAGAACTCGATGACCCTAAGGTGTCCGCTATAGATGATCTATACTTCTGACCCATACAGTAAGGTGTCAAATAAAGGGAAATTTACTCAAGATGGAATCTAGAAAACACTTCTTTACTCAAAGGGTTATGACAGCACACTAAAAAGTGATGCAGCTGAAGCAGAAACCTTGACAACATTTAAAACGTGAATGAAATGACAGTATCTGCTAACTAATCAAACAAGATTGATGGATGAAATGGCCATCTTTCATTTCCTAAACACATGATCTTATATTCTTATATACACTAGTAGCTTTACTCTCATGTGAATGTCATGAACCTTCAATTCTCTTCTCTTTAACTTGTTGATGGCCTTGTAAGTGCAATGTGTGCAGTGGTGTATTTAGACTTACTATATTCTCATTAGGCTTGTGACATGCTATAATAGATTACTGCATTAGCTGAATTGCATTTTGCAATCTGTATAATCCTCTGCGCTCACATACTGTGAAAATCTTTATATAAGAATCAGAAGAAATGAAATAAATAAATAAAGAGACTCTTTGAAGCAGCACTTAGCACTATTGTCCACAGCTCCAGGGATTTCAGATTCAAATGCCATCATATTTGTGTGGAGTTTGCATGTTTTCCACTATGTTTGTGTATTTGTGTATTTTTTCCCCTTGATGTTTCTCATCACATCTTAATATTCTGCGGGTTAGAATGATGTGTAACTGTAGATTGTTTCAGTGAGTATGACTGTGTATTGATGTCCCTTCCAGACTTGGTCCCTGCCTTCCACCTGATAGATTTTGGCTTCCTTTGACATTTTCATGGAATAAGCAATAGAAAGTGGATGTATTGACACATGTTCATGGAAGTATGCCCAACCAGTCTACATGTGTTTTGTGGACTTGGAAAAGGCATATGACCTCAGGGGGCACCTCAGCGTGCGCTTCACTGGTTGTTTATGGAATATGGGACACCAGGCTTGCTGTTATGAGCTACTTGGTTCCTTTTCAACTGAAGAGAGAGAGCTTGGTTTCCATTACTGGCAGTAAGTCAGACTTGTCCCTGGTAAATATGGGACTCTGCCCTTTGCCACCAATTCTGTTTCTCAGTTTTTATGGACAGAATTTCTAGACACAGCCAGTGGGTGGAGGGGTCCCAGTTTAGTGACCTCAGTATCACAGCTGAGTCTTTTGCACATGATATGGTCCTATTGACTTCATGGGGTAGTTTGCACATGAGTGTGAAGCAGGCAGGATGAGGATCAACACCTCCAAGTCTGAAATCATGGTGCTCAGCCGGAAAAGGGTGTAATGCACTTTTAAGTTGAGGTGTTATCTCAAGTATCTCAGGGTCTTATTTATGAGGGAGAGAAGAAGTGAGCCAGAAATGGACAGGTGGAGATTGGAGCAGTGTCATCAGTTATGCAGATGTTGTACAGTCAGTCATGGTAAAGAGAGAACTGAGCCAAAAGGCAAAAGCCTTTGATTTACCAGTTTATGTTCCTACTCTTACCTATGGCCATGAGCTTTGGGTAATGACCAAAAGAATTAGATTGTGGATACAAAAGACAGAAATGAGCTTCCTATGAAGGGTGTCTGGGCTTAGCCTTAGAGATATGGTGAGGAGGGCAGATGTTTGGGAGGATCTCAAATTAGAATCGCTGCTCCTCCACATTTAAAGGAACCAGTTGAGGTGGTTCATGCATCAGATTAGGATGCCTCCTGCCTCACTCCCTCCCCAGGTGTTTCAGACAGGTCCAGCCAGGAGGAGACCTTGGGACAGACCAAGAACTTGCTGGAGGTATTATATCTCCCAGTTGTCCTGGAAATGCCTCAGTATACCCCCAGAAAAGTTTGTGGAGGTGGCTGGAAAATGAGGGGTGTGGGTATCTTTACTTAGGCTGCAGCCCCCATAACCTGGACCCAGGAAAGTGGTAGAAATGGATAGATGGATAAACTACACAGATTGTAGTGCTTAATAAGTAAACATTGAGCTTTGATTTAATAGAAACTACAGGTTAGCTGGTCTCAGGAGTGCTGGAGGCCCTTCACGTGTCTTGCACTGAGCAAAGGTTTTATATGTTCAGTATACATCTGGACCTCAATATTAAAAATTAAGACTTTTTAAGAGAGTCACAAAACAAGCATATGTGGGGATGAGGAGCAGATCTGTGAAATGTTTTGTAATCCAGCTCCATTCAGGACCCTTTTGTCTCTCATAAAACCAACACAAAAGGATGATTCGGCTGATCACGTTCCTGCCACTATGTGCCAAGTGTTCATTGTTGCAATTTAAATAACCGAATCGGGCAAGTGATGTATAAAATAATGGAAAACATGGTGCTGCTCTCTATTCCTTGGAGTAAGCCCAGCTTTTTGATCTGGAAGTGATTAATTGACCCTGACATTCATATGTTTAACATCTAAACTGAGTCTACACTTGGACCGAGTCTGTGTTGATTATCCATGAGCTCAAACCTTGCTGTAGCATGGCAACCTCTAACAGGCTGGCAAACTCTACTGACTTCAAACCAAAGTTCGGCTGCTGTTTTTCGTTTCTGTCTTTTACTAAATATTGATGAATTAAAATAGAAACAAGCTTGCTTCAAAGAGGCCATTATTTAAAGAACAACAATACTTGTGTTGCCCATCTGAAAGTAAATGAGACTTTGAATGACATCTGGTCCTAGAAATCAAAACAAAGCCTCTTAAAAATGTATTCTTGGAAACAGAAAATAAAGCCACGGAGCTAGCCATCATATTCAACAGTCATCCGTGACTTGCCCTTTACTACGCAACAAAGCAAAAAATTTTATAATCAGATAATAAAGTATTGTAAAATAACAAGTCCTTCCTTCAATCCATGCATTTCCTAGCACACTTATTCCATTTTAGGATCCTTGGGAGCCAGAGGGTATCCATGGACTCTTCAGGTACAAATCGACAATCAGTCCAGGCCAGGGTGCCACAGGGGCAAATCGACAATCAGCTTAGGACAGGGTACCACAGGGACAAATTGACGATCAGCCCAGGACAGGGTACCACAGGGGCAAATCGACAATCAGCTTAGGACAGGGTACCACAGGGGCAAATCGACAATCAGCCCAGGACAGGGTGCCACAGGGGCAAATCGACAATCAGCCCAGGACAGGGTACCACAGGGGCAAATCGACAATCAGCTTAGGATAGGGTACCACAGGGACAAATTGACGATCAGCCCAGGACAGGGTACCACAGGGGCAAATCGACAATCAGCTTAGGACAGGGTACCACAGGGGCAAATCGACAATCAGCTTAGGACAGGGTACCACAGGGGCAAATCAACAATCAGCCCAGGCCAGGGTGCCACAGGGACAAATTGACAATCAGCCCAGGACAGGGTACCACAGGGGCAAATCGACAATCAGCCCAGGCCAGGGTGCCAGAGGGACAAATTGACAATCAGCCCAGGACAGGGTGCCACAGGGGCAAATCGACAATCAGCTTAGGACAGGGTGCCACAGGGGCAAATCGACAATCAGCCCAGGGCAGGGTGCCACAGGGACAAATTGACGATCAGCCCAGGACAGGGTACCACAGGGGCAAATCGACAATCAGCTTAGGACAGGGTATCACAGGGGGCTCACAAACACCATATTTCTCTGATTTAGAGTCATCAGTTAACCTACCACACCACAGTGAAACTGGAGTGCACAGATAAAAACTCACACGGACACGGAAGTGACATACAAACTCTATGGAGTTCGTGACTAGGCCAGGATTCATACCTAGGTTCCAGAAGCAGTACTTTTTTTATTCGTGTATTAATTAGGTAAATAACTAAAAACAATTTCATTAATGTGTATACTGTGAGTGTGTGGTTAAAAGTGTGCCCAGTGATGGTGTGCCGTCTCATAAAGATCTAGGACTTGCCTGAATTCCCAACACTTTCGGGAAGCCATCCAGTTTCTTTGTGCCCCGTACCGGAATAAGAATCATTGGAAAAACGGACCAGTGGATCTTTTTTCTGGTTATGTAATTAATTGTCATCATTTTTTCAAAGTAAGATGACAAAAGATTTATGAAGAGTAGTTTCTGGTGCTTGAATGTTACTGGCCCTGTGATGAACTGCCATCCCATCTAAGGCTTGACCCCGACTTGTGCCCATTGCTCCAGCTCCCAGGTTAAGATTGGTTCCAAAATTGGATTAATGAATTATTGAAAAAATTACATTAAAATGAATGTTTCTCCCCCTTGTGTTAACTATTGTATATATATATATATATTTTTTTTTTTTTTACAGTGTCAAGCGCCCAGTTTGTATTTTTGTATCTGAGGTTGGAGGGAGGAATGAGATTTTGGCGCAAGTCATGAAGGAGGATAGCATTCTGTCTGATGGAGGAACGCAGATGGTGTTTTTGTCAGAGGCTGGATGCTGTTTTGAAAGAGGCATGTGGGTGGATGGAGTTTTTCTAAAGTGACGATGGCATTTTGTTGTAGAGAGAGAAGGATGTCCTTAAATGAATACCATAAGCGTCAGCAACAATTATGCTTCATAGTGGTTAGCACTACTTAGACACAACTCCAGTGGACAAGTCTGAATTCCCTGCCCAGTCAATGGCTTTGTGAACTTTGCATGTTCTCCTTGCATCTGTGTTGGTTTTCCTGGGCATTCCAGTTAGTTTTCAAAGTATAAGGAAGTGTATTCATGAATGTGCAATGTTGGGTACTTATTTGATAATGAATGAATGAAGCAGATATATCAAGAATGATACGTTAAAATGGAGCTTTATTGCTGAATCACTATAAACAGCACGTTCTAGACCACGGGTGTCAAACTCCGGGCCTGGAGGGCCGCAGTGGCTGCAGGTTTTCATGCTAACCATCTTCTTCATTAGTGACAAGTTATTGCTGCTAATTAACTTAATTTAATTTAGTTTTAATTAACTTCACTCAGGCCCCTTAGTTCTTTCTTTTTTGCTTAATTAGCAGCCAAACAATAATGAGACACAAAACAAGCCGGCATATGACCAGCTAACCTGTGCCCATCACACAATATCTGAAAATAAAGAAAGGTGATGGTCTCAGGAAGGTTGATCTCTCAGGTCACCAAAACGTTTTGACGGTGTTCTTAGAAAAAACAGAAAAATCAACTGTTTTGGAAGTGTCTGCTGTGGTAGAATGAGAGCAGCAAGCCATGGAATTAAATAACAGGTTTAATTAACACCAAGAATCAGCTTCTTATTAAGAGACTGGTTGGAGTGAAATTGGTTGGCGTTTGAAATCCCAATTTAGCTGTTCATCTGTTGTCTCGTATCTCATGTCATTTCTGTTTGGCTGTCATTTAATGAAGAAAGGAATACATTAAGAGGACTGAATCCTTAAAAACAGGGCTAATTTAAATGAAGAGAAAAGAAGTTAATTAGCAATGAAAACTGGTCACTGATTAGGAAAGAGTAGCCACTGCGGCCCTCCAGGCCCGGAGTTTGACACCCCTGTCTAGGCTTTTCTATAGTGACCTGCCAAAGTCTTTATAATTTCTGTACCCCAGCATAATAGCTCTGTGTTTGTACACACAAGGCTAGATTTTAGAAAGGCCTTAGAGGAGGGAAAAGCCACATATACATTACAATTTTTTTAAAACATGTTTTGTTGTTATTGATTTGCATTTGAGGGTGGCACAGTGGTAGCGCTCTTGCCTTGCAGTAAGGAGACCAGGGTGTGCATCCTGGGTCCTCCCTGTGTGGAGTTTGCATGTTCTCCCCGTGTCGGCATGGGTTTCCTCCAGATGCTCCAGTTTCCTCCCACAGTCCAAAGACATGAATGTTTTGCGAACTGGTGACGCTAACTTGGCCGTAGTGTGTGGTTGGTGTGTGGGTGTTTCTGCGCTCGCCCTGTCCAAGGTTTGTTCCTGCATCGCTCCCTATGTTAGCTGGGATGGGCTCCAGCAGACCCACGTGACCCTGTGCAGGACTAAGCGGGTTTGAAAATCACTGACTGACTGATTCACATTTGACTGGAGAATTTTACACGTTTCTTTGACAACAAGTCAAATGTGGAACAAGTCAACTTGCATTTCTTCATTAAGAATTTGTAAAAGATCTGCTTTTTAATAAGTATGTACAGTACTGTAATCATAATTTCACTCCTGTTATTAAAATGGCTTTAAAGTCACATTTTAAGGAGCCTTTTCAGTGTCAGGAGAGTTTATTTTAGCTGCTCAACCAGCATGCAGTTAACAGACAATCTGCATATTAACGTGCAGCTTACTTGATACACAAATATGCAATGAAAAGCAAATGAAGCTCACCTGTATTACATGAACCCGGGGTGGGGTCTTAGGGGGCTGAGTTTAGTTTAGTCACACAAGTTATTACTTGACAGCCTTGAGGTCAGGTCGAGTTCTAGCAGTTGTGTTTTTTTATTGCTCTTGACGTGTCTGAGTGACCCCCAGTGTCCACGTCCGGGTCTTGTTATGTGTGAACCACAGCCTGTTCCACATCGTGCACCCAGTTTTGGGGTTTGAAGTGCCACTTTGGTTTGAGTGCTGCAGTTTCCACCTGCTTATTTAAAGGAACTGTACTTGAATCATGAGCATATTAAACATTGTAATAAAAACTAAACATTAATTATACCAAATAAAAAAGCACATATGATGCAAACAGAGTATTTAAGCATTTTTCTAAAATAATTGAATTTATAATTACTTTTAATAAAAGTACTCAAATCTTAATTTTTGGCTAATTTGATGGCTCCACTGTAGGTTTATTTGTTCAATATTGAAATTCAAAATTGAAGGTAAAAATTAAAAAAAATAAAAAATAGAGCCTTACTTCTGTGACAGTCCCTCGTGCTTCCCAGGTCTGTAAGTTCTGTTGGTCTTCTGATCGTTTTGATTTTGCTCCTTTTGGTTTTTGACCTTTTACTTTTGTTCTTGGTTCGTTCTGTTTGGTTTTACGATTTTGCTTTAGTCATTGCTGCACTTCCTTTTTTGGTTTCTTTAGTATTTAAATTTGCCTTTGTTGCTTTTAAATTAAATTCTTGTTTTGGATTTGTTTCTAAATGTTTTGATTACTTTGGAAATGATGGGCTCTTGCTTTATTTTGAATTTTCTTTAATGAATGCAATTAAACAACTAATAGTCTTATTTTGAAGAGTTGTGGCTGCTTGGAATTTGTTAGGCCTAAATCATGACAAAACCAAAATCGATTTCAAAGCAACACTAAACAAAGTTTAAAGTTGTTTGCTTTGGGTGATTTTGTATTTCTTTTAGTTACTTGAATGCTAGGTTTCTTACCAAAACTTTTCTTATGTTTGAATCAAAGTTCTGACAATATATGTGATAATAAATGTGAGCAGACATCTTTTAAACCGTAATCACAATGTACCCAGCAGGCCAAGGCATCCATAATTATATGTTATTTTCTTAATTCATGATATTCTTGTTATTGTATTGATTATTTTTTATATATATTTTTCATGTGTCTTTCCTTGTTTTTTATTGTTTTCCACAGGTTGTTTATTATTGCCGCCTTGGTTGCCATCACATCTTTTGAATTCTACTGTGTGACTTCACTCGTGACCGACGCTATAATAGACACAGCTCACATTATCCCAGTTTTGGAGCACAATTCGATTTTCTACTAAATCAACTTCTGTTTCTTTCTGTAGTTAGAGACTAAAACAATGGTTTTAAACTCCTGTCATGGAGGGCTGCAGTGGCTGCAGGTTTTCATTCTAACCCTTTTTCTTAATTAGTGACCTGTTTTTGCTGCTAATTAACTTCTTTTGAATTCATTTTAATTGACTTGCTCTTGAAGACTCAGGACCCTCACTTGTTTCTTTTTCCTTAATTAGCAGCCAAACAATAATGAGATACAAAATTAGCCAAACCAGGACCAGCAAACTGTGACCATCACACAATATCTGAAAATAAAGAAAGGTGAAGGTCTCAGGAATGTTGTTCTGCTCAGGTCCCCAAAACATTTGAACAGTGCCCTTAGAAAAAGAAAATCAACAGTTTTAAAATGTCTGCTATTGCACAATGAGAGCAGCAACAAGCCATGGAATTAAAGAATGGGTTTAATTAACGACAAGACTCGGAGCCTCATTAAGCAACTGATTGGAGTGAAATTGGTTGAAGTTTGAGGCCCTGACTTACTGTAGTTGGTCTTCTGTTGTGCTCTCACTCACTTCACGTTTCATTTCTGTTTGGGTGCCATTTAAGGAAAGAAATGAAGCAATTCAGGGGAACAAATCTTAAAAAACAAGTCAATTAAAATTAAAGGAAAAGGAATTAATTAGCAGCAAAAACAGGTCACTAATTAAGAAAAGGGTTAGAATGAAAGCTTGCCATGAATATTTCTGAACTTTTCTCAACATTTTTATTACACAATTTTATTCAACTTGTCCTCTCTGTTTGTCTGGGTCAAATTTTGCAACCAGTTTTTTTGCACACTTTTACCAAACCAATTTAATTCAAACTCTGCATGTATGCTGATCTCTGGTGACAATGCAATATTTCATCCGTTTTGACTTGGGATCTGTAACTGAATTCTGTCAAATTAAAATTTCTCATTTCCTCATATTATACTTTTAGTGATTACAAATATATATCTATAATAATAAAAGGCAAAGCCCTCACTCACTCACTGACTGACTGACTGACTGACTGACTGACTGACTGACTCATCACTAATTCTCCAACTTCCCATATAGGTAGAAAGCTGAAATTTGGCAGGCTCATTCCTTACAGCTTACTTACAAAAGTTAAGCAGGTTTCATTTCGAAATTCTACACGTAACGGTCATAACGGTCGATAACGGTCGACAACGTCCGCCATGTTGAACTTTCTTATTTATGGCCCCATCTTCACGAAATTTGGTAGGCGGCTTCCCTGCGCTAACCGAAACCGATATATGTACTTATTTCGATGGTATGATGCCACTGTCGGCCGCCATATTGAACTTTCCAACGTCACCAATTTTCAAACTTCCCGTGTAGGTAGAAGGCTGACCCCATCTTCACGAAATTTGGTAGGTGACTTCCCTGCGCTAACCGAAACCGATATATGTACTTATTTCGATGGTGTGACGCCACTGTTGGCCGCCATATTGAATTTTCCAAACGTCACTAATTCTCCAACTTCCCGTGTAGGTAGAAGGCTGAAATTTGGTAGGACCATTCCTTACAGCTTACTTACAAAAGTTAAGCAGGTTTCATTTCGAAATTCTACGCGTAAAGGTCATAACGATCAACAACGTCCGCCATATTGAACTTTCTTATTCATGGCCCCATCTTCACGAAATTTGGTAGGCAGCTTCCCTGCGCTAACCGAAACCAATGTGCATACTTATTTCGGTGGTATGACGCCACTGTCAGCCGCCATATTGAACTTTCCAATGTCACTAATTCTCAAACTTCCCGTGTAGGTAGAAGGCTGAAATTTGGCAGGCCCATTCCTTACAGCTTACTTACAAAAGTTAAGCAGGTTTCATTTCGAAATTCTATGCATAACGGTCATAACGGTCAACAACGTCCGCCATGTTGAACTTTCTTATTTATGGCCCCATCTTCACGAAATTTGGTAGGTGACTTCCCTGAGCTAACCAAAACCAATGTACATACTTATTTCGGTGGTATGACACCACTGTCAGCTGCCATATTGAATTTTCCAACATCACTAATTCTCCAACTTCCCGTATAGGTAGAAGGCTGAAATTTGGCAGGCTCATTCCTTACAGCTTACTTACAAAAGTTAAGCAGGTTTCATTTCGAAATTCTACGCGTAACGATCAACAGCGTCCGCCATGTTGAACTTTCTTATTTATGGCCTCATCTTCTCGAAATTTGGTAGGCGGCTTCCCTGCACTAACCGAAACCAATGTACGTACTTATTTCTGTGGTATGATGCCACTGTCGGCCACCATATTGAACTTTTCAACAGTCTTTGTTACTTATGGGCCCATCTTCAAGAAATTTGGTACACGGGTTCCCAACGCTAACTGAATCCTATTTACGTACATATATACGTTCATAGCCTGCAGCTTGGTCACCATGTGAGGCGGCGTTGGGTCTCCCATCCCATCACCTCCCACGTTGTTGGCTGCCTGCCTATATAAGGCCGTCCGTCGCTCCAGTCTCTACATTCCCTTCCTTGCTTCGCCACGGGATTCAC
>JANRMT010062819.1:53037571-53134870 GCA_026402145.1 Polypterus bichir lapradei | reverse complement strand
TCAACACAAGTCCTGCAAATACTGTCGTAATTGAAACAAACCATGAACCTCAAACTGATTATGACAGCAGCAATCCAAGCTGTGAGATTTGAGACAAGATTACTGTTCACATGGCCAACTGTAAGTTACATGCTCAAAAGTAAGCTCAGCGCACAGCTTGGTCATGTTACAACCGGATGGCCGAACTCACATTGTGGTATACAAAGAGATCCTTAACAAATAATTATTGGCATATTTTCCCTCAGTTTAAAAAGGTTAAATTTTCTTCTTAATAAAAATTTTAATGCAGTACTTCGCCGCTGCGAAGCGCGGGTATTTTGCTAGTATATTTATATAATGCTTTTAGCCAGGATACCTATACATGAATTTGCGGTGTTGGTCAAGTGGTTTACGTGTTGGACTTTCAATCAAATGGTTGAAGGTTCAAGGCCAATGTAGACAATTTAATAAAAAAAAACAATTTTGATTAATTGATATTAAAGCTTTGTCAGATTACTTCAATATGAAAGTTAAGCAGCATTGGTCAATTGCTTAGCGTGTTGGACGTTCACTCGAAGGTTCGAGAGCAGTGTGAACAAACGTTTTTTTTCAGTTTTACCATTTTTTTCATCATTTGTGTACAAATCTGGCAAAATACTCTTTTCAGTTATCTGGAGCTATTGGCTCAGTGGATAAAGTGTTGGGTTTTTCTCCAAAAGACAAAAGCACATTTCCAATAATTCACACGTGTAAGGTTTCACTGTGGTTAGGATTTTCTGAAATGAGAAATGAACAGGAATGTATGTTACATTTCACTTTAAGATGTAGATTCCATTCCACTCTATTCCAAATGCCATTTCTGTCAAATCACCTTCCCACTCAAGTCAAGGTTTTTGTAACGTGCCGACTGTGTGGCATTAGGGTGGCTAAAATATATATATAAAAAAAGATATTTAAGTGACACAATTTTATTTAAAAATGCACTAAAAAGGGGCGGCATGGTGGCGCAGTGGTAGTGCTGCTGTCTTGTAGTTAGGAGACCCGGGTTCGCTTTCTGGGTCCTCCCTGTGTGGAGTTTGCATGTTCTCCCCGTGTCTGCGTGGGTTTCCTCCCACAGTCCAAAGAAATGAAGGTTAGGTGGATTGGTGATTCTAAAGTGGCCCTAGTGTGTGTGTGTCCTGCGGTGGGTTGGCACCCTGCCTGGGATTGGTCCCTGTGTTGGCTAGGATTGGCTCCAGCAGACCCCTGTGTTCGGATTCAGCGGGATGGATGCACTAAAAAGTAAAAAAGATTTTTTTTCTTATACATGTACTAAGATTTTGTTAGTCATATATGACTAAAAATAGAATTGTGGGGCACCCATAAAAGAATTAATTTAATTTGATTAAAATGCAAAGATTCCTTAAACGATTCCAAAAAAAATAACTCTCACAATCTGAAAATGTCTCCAATTATAACAATTATACTACATATTTGAATCAACTTTTATATCATGTGTCATTTTCTTTCACTTTAACGAACTTGCTGACAGGGCCGACTTAACAGCATCATAGGCCCCCAGGTAAAGTAGTGCGCTGCTAGCAAAACAGTAACATACAAAGGCAACAGAAACATCATGGACTCCTTTGGTCCTGTGACCATTTGCTCCATACGTTAAGACGGCCCTGCTTGCTGAGAACAGCCTGGACGATGGTCCACCTACTCTTCCTGTGTTGGTGAATGCCAGAGCTTCTTTGAGGTTTTTTTGCCCTTAGCTCACATTAAAGCAGTTTGTTTTTCTCATTTTGCTTTCTTATTGAAAGAGATAAAGTGAGCAGATAACAAACTACTGTATGGTACCAGAACACATCATGGAATCTCCACATCTCCAAATCAACTATAAAGAAGTGGCTGTGCCCATGAATATGTACCACAGAATGGACAAGTACTGCAAAATGCAGTGCGCTTAAGTCACTGTCATAACAAACAAACAAAAAAAAAAGTACAGCTACATATAACTGCTCTAGACATGATAAATATTAATTCTGTGGTTGTGTGAGCATAAATCCACAACATCTTTGCTTAAAATTGCATTGAGGTGAGCATCTCATCTACTGGAGTGAACTTCGACTGTGTGGAGCCCAGCAAGAACTCGATGCTGGGACTCACAAAACTGACGTAGATGAAGTGGGTGGACAATCGCCAACTGAACACAAGAATAAATCTCACAAGCAGGTCTTCTAACATTTAATTCTAGTCTGACTAGCATGAGTGATGCCATTTCTAAATCACTTTAAAACAGAAGCATAATAGTTTTAGAAACTCATATTGTCTTTGTAAAGAACTTTCCAAAAGATGGAAGGAGCTTATAATCAGGTGATATTACATTATTCACTCCTTCTTGTGATCTTTTCACTCTTTTTCACCTTGCTAATTGTTTAATGGTTGCAGTGGCAGCATGCTGAAGTGCTTCCCTTTCTTTAACAACTTTTTCCACTTCTTCTATGGGATTCCAAAATCATCCCTGGTTAGGTAAGAAATCCTTCCAACATGTTCACGATCTGCACTGTGTCTTCTCTCTATTGGCTTCACTTTGTACACCTTCAAAAAGAAGAGCCCATGGGACATCCTGACCATAACTGGCTAAGCTGGCCACTCTCATTCCCTTTACTCAAAGGTCCTCCTCTATTGCCAGGCTGCTCTCCCTATCCATGAGATAAAGTCCAGCAAGAACGAGCAGAAAACTCATTTTGGTCATCTATACTCAAAATCGCTTTCTTTCATTCCGATTGACCAGTTAAATGGACCACTTCACTAGCACAGTCAGCGTTACATTAGCATTTACTGTTTCATGTTAGTCAGTATTACAGTCAGGTTTTACTCATGTTACATTAATTGAAGGTGTTTTACTAATCAGAGTGCAGAAGTTGTTTCTGTATTTCTGCTTTTAGTCTGTTAAATACTGTATGAGTCAGTCAATAGTGCATTAAAATGTATTGGTTGAGCAGACTGTATTATCTAGGGTTGCACAGACATTGTTTTCTGTGTTTCAATCACTTTTTCTATGCAATGGGGTGAACCATTCAAATGTCCAAATTTACTAATTTCATGTCAATCAATATTTCTTTAATATCTTTGTGTATCAAAGATGACTTACAGGTAACAACAGTACAAATATGTTTTAGTTACATTTTTTTAAATGTTATATTAGCTCAGATTTATTAAGCTGATTCGTTTATTTAATGTGGCGTACGGCTCACAACGGCGCAGTTGTTTCTCATCTCTACAGCTGGTGTGTTTTGTGCAGTACGTTTACATGAAACACTCAGAAATAAAGTAAATTAGGTTAGACAACTAGTGATATCTACAGATTACAATGGTGGAATTTCATGACAATCTTATGAAATGTTGACTTAAAATTTGCCATTATTTGTACAATGAATTTGTTACATTGAATATATCCATATATCACTATTAGCCAGTGTCCAGAACAGCTTACAAATGACATTTGTTTCTATAGTGCTAAATTTTGAAGAAATGTGGCTTATTACTTCAGCCACAGTGAACTTCTCCATATTTCTACAATTAATATGTGGCATTAAATACAGGTACATTCATTTCAATTTGAACATTCATCAGAAACGACCAATTGTTTGTACAGTTTTTCATTTTTAACTCTTTCAGGTTATGTGACTTACAGGGACACACAGGCAGACACTGGTGTCTGGTGAAAAGACAGGCTGTGGTTTATAGGGTTACAATTTACCACCCTGTGCTTTCAGCTACTTACTAGATGAGTTTATAATCATAAAAAATTCCTTAAAAATAATTTGGCATATTTATACACAGGTATACACACCAATACAAACCAATATATACATTCTGGTTATTAGAGAAACCTTTGTACTTGCATTAGCACCATTGAAATATGTTATTCTCTTCAGTAATGTCTTTCCAAGGGTTGCAAGGTACTGGCATTCCTAAAATTCAGTTCTGGTTTTAAAAATGGCCAAAAATGAAACAGCATTCTCAAAGATGTCAGTTAGTCAATTGCTTTTTGGCAAAATGAAAGTTATTTCATGTGGCAGATGTGCCAAGAAACTGAAAATTTCATACAAAGGTGTCTTGATAGAAGGGGGCAATCAGGATGTAACCAGGATTGAAGAAGAAGAGGACGTATTCGATGCACAACTGCTTAAGAGGATAAGAACATTAGAGTGTCGAGTTTGAGAAACAAACATCTTACATGTTCTCAGTTGGCTGCTGTCTTAAATCAGCAAAGTCAACTCCAGGATTGCTGACCATAATATGCTTTTCTAGTCATCTTCTGTACAAAGTCTGTTCCGTTTTGCTCATTTTAACTTTTTTCAGTTTCAAATATGGCTTTATCTTTGAAACCCTGCCTTTAAGGACAGCATCCCAGAGTTTTTCTTTTCACCATTTCAGAAAAGAAAAATGGGTTTCAGTGCCGCAAATGCAATTGCAAAGTTTTAGCATTTAAACTTGAGTAATTAAGGATGAGCTAAAGTAGTTGGCCATTTGGACACTGCAGGAATGCGTGCTGTAAACGGGGCTTTGCAGTCATACGTGAATAATAAATTAAAAACCAGTCATTTCAAGTCGTAATAACCATTAGTAATGTCTTGGTTATATTATTAAATCAGTTTAATGATATATTGATCAAAAAGGTATTAATTTCTAAGGAAAACACTGGTGATTCCAAACTTTTTACCAGTATACACACTTTCTCTATGTACAGTAATCTAACTAATCATTACCTTTATATTTAGATTAAAAAAAAAGATGTGTGCAATGCATTTCTAACTTTTTTCACTGGTCATTTTCTTTAATCATTCCTTTTAATACACTTTCAATTAGCACCTTTTTCACTTTGCTTTTAGTTGAGTGGACGTTTTAAAGTTGAACGCCACCACAATAATTTACGTTCAAAGTGATGATGTTCCTCAAAGTGAGCCTCTCAGTCGCGCCCCGTTACTCCGCTCGCCCCCGGTGTTTTGCGGTGTTCCAGGTGCCTTTTGCGCTCTTGCGTGCTCGCGCACAGCCCAGTCTCTCTCGGAATTGTCCTCCCTCTGCCGCTATCTTTTTGTCAGGCGCGCAACATTGGCACGCAACTATTCCCAGGACCATATTTCCTGTGCTTTTTCCTGAGTTTTTGGGGGTGGATTCAATAAGGTCTGGCAGTCACATGGATGCAAGTTTTTTTTTTCTTGTTGTTGGGGGGTGTGAATGTCCAAATGCGAGTGTTGCTTGGTTTAAAGTTGCAAGTACGGGCACCACTGGAGCAGTTTGGCTCCTTTTTAAAGTCGCTATTTTTATTTTTCGTGAATAGTTTGTGTTATGTATTTCGAGTAATTTGGATACAACTTTTCAATAGTTTTCGGCAATGTTACCGTTGTTGTAGCCATCGATTTCTTTCAATCATGTAACTCTGTGACATTTTATTTTTGTGTTCGACACACATTGGAAACTTTATTTCCTGGACGGGAATACAGAAATAATATAAAGAAGACCCTGGAGTAAAAGAGACGGGAGCGGCGAAGGAAACTTTGATGAATCCGAGCTGCATAATGACTGAAGAAGGGAAAGCGGAGCATCGGAGTGAAAGCGGGAAAGACCTGGAAAAGCAGCTCCGCTTGCGGGTGTGCGTTTTAAGCGAGCTGCTCAAGACGGAGCGGGATTACGTGGGCACGCTCGAGTTCCTCACGGTGAGTTCGTGCGCGCGTGGGAAAGATGGGAACCGACTGACTTGGAGAGGGGGGGGCGCGCTTGGGAAAAGGCAGTTTGAAAAGCGGGGAGTGGGGGCGAATGAAAGCGCTTTCTTCGTGTTACGCCTGTCAATGGACGGAGAGCCTGTCTGAGTTGTGAGCGCGCGTGTGTGCGCGTGAGATTGGAACACAATCGGCGTGCACCGGCGCGCGCTCGAAGCGGGGCTTTTCTCATTGCAGCATCTGTGTTTTCCCACGCCGTCGCTATTCAGCCAAGCCCGGTACTGCGCCGCTAGCTGCGCTTGTGTCTCCAGACTGAACTTTTGTGAGCGCCCTGCCTACCATTCAGCAAGTGCCGCTTGTAAACATGAAGCTTTGATTCCAAGTACCCCCCCCCTTCCTTCGACGTGCCCTCTTATCGGCACAGAGCGCCCTTCACCTCGATTGCTCCAAAAGTACCCATCTGGCAAGGGAGCGCAGCTCTTAAGAAGTGCTGTAGTTTACGGGCACAAAACACCCAGACTACAAAAAATATTAGACTAATTTTTGAACCTTTATGTCTGTAAAGTTATATTCCGTTAGACTGATCTAGAGGTAGCATCCGATTCGCACATTTTGTTTTACTTTACCCAGAAACCTTTACAATATTGGAAGGCGATTAGATCAATTGGCAGGAGCGTACAACATTGTGGCTGGTCATCCGTGAATCCTGTTGCTCTTTCTGGTTATTATTTACTCGTTGATCAGTCTGTGTTATATTGAGCCAGTAGGAACACACATCGTCGCAGAAAACCATTTACATAAACCAGTTTAATATCGTCAGGGGCCGCAGGGACAAGAGCCTATCCACGCAGCAGTAGGCACGTATGTAGCAAGGTTTCTTTTCTAAGATGGAACGTTATGTTTCACTTATGGATTTAAATGGCCATTGTATTAGAATGGGGAAATGTATATATCTACATTTAATATAATGAACAATTACCTCTCTAATTTAATCCTTAAGTGGCAACATAACTTTACACGTAGAAGGAAAAAACCTGGATGGAGTGCCCAATGTAGAGTGTCAGATGTGAAGTCTCCCAGTAAATTAAAACAAATAATAATAAAATAAAGCATTAAAACAATAGTGCAGCCAGATGCAGTTAGGCATCATTGACTAAGACCAGATGCAGCCTCTAGCAGTCAGTATGAGTGGGGAAGAAGAAGAGGAGAAGCTGTAGCCATCCGTTCATCCATAGGCTTCCTGAACCTGCCTAAATCATTACAGCAGCCGGAGCCTGCAAAAATAGAATAAAACGTTTGGTATATCTAATTGTTGTATTAACAGAAACCATGAAGTGGAGCCAGATAAGCCGAGCCAGTTTCAGTAATTTAAATGTCATCCATCAGTTTCCGAACCAGTTTAACCAAGGTGAGAACAGACTTTAAGATGGGTTTGTGCTCCGCCATGGGGTACACAGACCTTATTAATAAACCTACATTTATCAAGCACATTTTAAATGATTTGGAAGACATTTGGGGAAACCCAGAGAGAGATGCACACAGACATGGGGACCAAACTTAATTTTTTTTTTTAAATTTAAGAAATGCCTGTGCTGAAATAATAGTTCTGTGAGCCTTGGATAAAACGTCACTTGTTTAGATGTATTGAAGAAAATTGTTGGATTTTCAAGGTGAAGGCTATCAAACAATACAAAGATGTGACTTATCTTCTAAAATGGACAAACGCATGAAAAATGTAAAATGGGAATGTTACTTACAGTATTAATATATGATGGACAATACTGACTTCAGACTCTGAAAAGGATTTAGGGGTTTGACAAGATAAACGGGAGCCACGGGAAAAAGGAAATTCAGAAAATTGCAAATGGGTGATTGGTGATGCAAACTGTTATTTTCTTGGCAATGTGTAAACGCAGTAGAAAGGAGAATTCAGCTTATATTGTAGGAATCATTGGCTGTAAACGAAAGTCCAATTTGCTAATCGTGTATGACGTTTGGAGTACTGCATCCTCTCTAGTTGCTATTCTTCATAAAGGACATGACAGCACTAGAGGATGTGCGTCTAAGAAAGATAACCAAGTGCATCCTTGAAGGGTATGACCTACTCAGATGGGGCAAAGGGTCTGAGTTGGGCAGCAGTCCTTCACAAAGGGAACCATGAGAGTCTGGAACAAACTAATAAGTCATGTAGTGTGAAGTGGAGACCTTGATAACTTAAAATATATACTGCACGTCTGGGTATGATGTTGTGACTGTTTAACTACTAGTCAGCCACTCATTGCTGGCTCACTGAATCTTTGTCTTTTACTAGTAGAATATTTTTTATTTTCCTTGGCTAAGCCTCCATCTTTGCGACATTTCCCTCTGCAGAGATTTTTTTTTCGGGGAGTTCTGGTATTTTTCTCACAGTTAAAAGATTTGCTTGATAGATTTATTGACAATGATTAATTAATTAATTTACTGTGGTTGAGTGTGCTTCGTGATGGACTGGGGCCCTGTAGGGTTGGTTACTGCTTTGTGCTCGATGTGGTCGTGATAAGCACTAAACTAACCCTAACTTTAATTAAGCAGGTTTAGATAATGGATGGATGAAGTACCCACCATATGTTGACTCTTTAGAATTTATTAATATTTTTTAAATCTTTGATTTTTAACCATGAGGTGATTACAGATACAATGATGTGAATGTACTGTAAGTGAAATGTAAACATTTATCATGGCACTGGAGAGTGATGATGTGGTGCAAGTACTGTAGATTGCACATGCAAGTAAAAATTTAACTGTACGTTGTACTTGTGAAACTACTGCCATTATTATCACTGTTTTTATAAAACTGCCGTAGTTTGTATCTTGACCTCTAGGTTGCCTGTGTCTCCACTGGGACATCCTCCCAGACTATACAGTGCATCCGGAAAGTATTCACAGCGCATCACTTTTTCCACATTTTGTTATGTTACAGCCTTATTCCAAAATGGATTAAATTAATATTTTTTCCTCAGAATTCTACACACAACACCCCATTATGACAACGTGAAAAAAGTTTACTTGAGGTTTTTGCAAATGTATTAAAAATAAAAAAACTGAGAAATCACATGTACATAAGTATTCACAGCCTTTGCAATGAAGCTCAAAATTCCCTCCGTAATTTTTATTTTCTATAGTGGGGTTTTCTCTTCATACATCCACCCATTTTCCTAACCCACTACTTCTCCAGGGTGGGATTGCAGAGCAGCTAGAGCCTATTCCAGCCTTTACTGGGCACAAGGCAGGAGCAGTCCCTGGACAGGGTGTCATTCCATCACAGGGCAACACACACATACACACAAATGTGTGGGCAAATTTAGCAATGTCAATCTGCATGTCTTCAGACAGTCGAAACTGCAGAAAACCCATATGGACAACACACCTGGGATGCAAACTCTGGAAACCCATAGTGACTTTTTTGTTGTCCTTAATTTTTGTTACTACTGCATTGCTTTATTTTCTTTTTGTGTATTTTTCTACTTCAGAAATTGTACATATGACATCATACATATGTTACTTTAGGCCAGGGGTGCCCAATGTGTCGATCGCGATCGACCGGTAGATCGCAAAGGTTAGTGCAGGTAGATCACGTTGCATTCAAAAAAAATTTTTTTAAATGTTAGTCTATCATATATCCTCCCTATGGCATTTGCCACTTGATTGACATACAGGATGGCCAGTCTGAGAGCTCTTCTCTTCTAACACACTGGTCATCCTGCACGCACGATCAGACGTGTGAGTTACTGCAAAACTCCGGCTGTGATTTAGTTAGCTTTCCAATTTATATCGACTAAAGAAGGGATTGAAAAAAAAAAATATTTGGGGAGGGTATGGGCTGGATGTGGAATTGGAAGAGGATTTTTTTTCTCACAATGTCACAATCGAAGTGCGTTTGTCTGACGTCCGAGGTTCGATCCCTGATGAGAGGTGCAGTAGAGTGTGTACGCCTGAGGAGCCCAAAATAGGGCGAAACACGTGTAGCGTACTCTTTGCATTATTTGATAGTTAACTATGTAACATTCTATGATCTGCTTCTCGCAACTGAGAGGGCACCTGTGGCGGATGTTTGCCGACTTGCAGACCAACCACACGCGTTACCTGGTAGGTAACCACCCATACAATCAGACTGTGATTCAGACTTCGAATGCTATGTGTATACAGTGTTTATATATATATATATATATATACTGTGGTACCTCGGTATACGTCTGCTTTGGAATAAGTCCAACTTGGTATACGTCCTGTTTGGACACGAAAAAATTTGCTTAGTATATGACCTTTGTTTGGAATACGACTTGCGTGCCACCCTTGTTTACCTCTCTCAAGGCAAAGCCACGACTGCCCACGAGCGACAGTGCGCCAGTTGCTAGCATTCAGTGAACAACCCGTGCTATAATTCTCTGTGAATTTTCACGCGTGTGGTATAGCGGGTCCGCAGAACCTGTCAAAGGCCAGCTTTAAAATAAATAATCACCGTGCTCATGGCTTGGTGTGGGAGTGTGGTGGTTTTGTGGCTGAAGGTCCTCAGGGCGATTTGCAGTGTGGGCGAATCTCACCAAAGTGCACAGGTGAGAGACAATCCGCATTTGTGATTGTTCCTGGAGCTGCTTATCTTGATAAATAGAAGTGCGAGTCGGCTACAAGGGAAGGAAAAAGAAAGAACGGACGGGAGGTTGAGAGAGAGCGTGCGCGCGCGTGAAGTAGCTGAAGTAGGCAGAGTGAAGGTCAGCTGCAAGTAGGGCGACTCACCTGCTGGGAAGCAGGGGGGCCGCCAGGTAAAAAGGCATCGGGCTTCTTGTTGGTTTTTTTAAAGAATGCTTCCTGCTCTGTTTTAACCTTGTTGTTTTTAAGAAGACTTTTTTCTATTGTTTTTAACCTCAACGTTTCACTTCTGATTTTATGGATTATTTATTGGAACTTTGGAGACTGCACTTTAATTTGAACACCTTGTTTTGTTGATTGTTTTAATAAAAGCACTTTGCACTTTTTCCCCATCCCCTTGCTTTGTTGTTACCGATGAGCTTAGCAGTGAGGCGCATTACCGACGGTGTAGGGTTCAAGGGCTCCCCGACAACAGATGGGAGCATACGGCAAACCCGCATTGTCATAACGTGATTTTGTGTTTTTTCACGTAAATATGAATTTATTGTTGAAAAGTATGAAGGTGGCATGCGTATCTGGGACATGGCTGTTGCATACCGTTTGCCGAGAACGACGGTATTTACGATTGTGAAAAACAAAGACGTTATTAAAAAGTAAAGTGAGGTTAAATTTTCATTTATTTCATCTAATTTCTTTTGTATGTATGTATTTTAGTATTAAGCAGTGTTTACATTGATGGGATTGTATAAAATAATTTATAATATGCCAATAACAATAGGAATTTTTTTCATGGGAACGGATTAATCATTTTCCCATTATTTCTTATGGGAAAAATTAGTTTGGTATACGTCCTGTTTAGTATAAGTCAAAGGATCTGGAACGGATTAAGGACATATACCGAGGTACCACTGTATATATATATATAGTTGTATTTTTAATTTTCCAGTTTTGACCATGGAAAAGTTTTTGATACATGTTTATGTTCTGGTCCTCCTTTATTGCCTTCGTGGCCGGTCATCTCTTTCTCTTCTCTGGCAGAACGGTAAATAATGAGGTGAAACAGATGGTATTGATTACATTATAAGTTATTACACACTGTAGATAGGTGCCTAATTAGGATGGGAAATACAGGAAAAACTGACCAAAAAGACAGAGTTAGAGAGATTATGGCAACAAAAGAATTATGGGCTCTGGCAAAAAGATGCCAGAGCCAAGAATGAAACACTGCAAGTGACGATAGTAATACTGAGCACCTTGAGAGTAGTTATTTCAGTAGAAAAAGTGAAGGTAGTCAGAAAGGAGAAATATTGAATAAATGTCCCCTGTGCACTAGGGGGCAGCAAGGAACCCCTCTATTGTATGTGTGAACCTTTTCTACAGTACAGGCCAAAAGTTTGGACACACCTCCTCATTCAATGTGTTTTCTTTATTTTCATGACCATTTACAGCACTCCATCACTCTCCTTCTTGGTCAAATAGCCCTTACACAGCCTGGAGGTGTGTTTGGGGTCATTGTCCTGTTGAAAAATAAATGATCGTCCAACTAACCGGACTTCTGCACAACACAACTGCTGGTCCCAACCCCATTGATAAAGCAAGAAATTCCCTTAAATAACCCTGATAAGGCACACCTGTGAAGTGAAAACCATTTCAGGTGACTACCTGTTGAAGCTCATCGAGAGAATGCCAAGAGTGTGCAAAGCAGTGATCAGAGCAAAGGGTGGCTATTTTGAAGAAACTAGAATATAAAACATGTTTTCAGTTATTTCACCTTTTTTTGTTAAGTACATAACTCCACATGTGTTCATTCATAGTTTTGATGCCTTCAGTCATGAAAATAAAGAAAACACATTGAATGAGGAGGTGTGTCCAAACCTTTGGCCTGTACTGTATATACTGTGAAGGATAGACTACCTTACTGTACTTATCACTTTAAGAAGTGACAGGATGAACCTAGGGCTCTATGCTGATCTGTAGGAGTGCTTTTGGGGATTGCCCTCATAGTGCCTCACCCAAACGTTAGCTAAACTTTGAGTAAGAAGGTGAGAGAAAGCAAGGCCTTGAATGGCAGGAAGAGAACTGATGGTAAGAAAGGGAGTGTTTGTGGACAATTGGGCCAGCCATACCACCTGTAAGATAGGGGTCTTGATCCATTTAGAGAAGCCTAAAGAGACTGTCGGGTTTTTATTACTTCCTGATATTTTTAGTACTCTCTCTTGATTTATGTTAGTTATTATAACACCATTCTTTATAGTTTGGTTTTTACTTGGTTAATAGTTTTGTGTCTGAGTGGTCAGTTCCTTGGTTACTGTCAAAGCAATCATCTGCAAATCATAAATTGACAAGTTTAAATCAAACCCAGACTTTCTGTAGAGGCTCTCTTAGACCGTCTATTATCCATTTCTATTAAAGAGTACCTCTAAGTTCAACAAGATTTTTTTTTCCTTTGATAAAACAGTGTGGGCAACATTAACTGAAAAAGTTCTATCTTTTCAGTGTCCATCTATTCATAGTCTTGGTAAGGATTGCAGTGGAGTTTAGGCCAGTCCTAGGAAAAATAAGAACAAGGCAAGGACCAACTCTGATGCCACATCATATTCTCTCCGGGCATGACATTACCCTACACAGCAGTACGCCAATTTAGGGTCAAGCATGTTCTTTGGATGAGTGTGAAAACCTGACAGCACCACTGAAGACCCACATGGATGTTTGAACATTACACAGACTCCAAACAGAAGGCAAACAATTCGGAAACTGAAATGAGATCCAAGTGATGAGAGACAGTTACACTGTTGAGTTCCTTTAACTTAAAAACTGATATCCAATATAAAGTAAAGATTGGTAAGCAGTTACCAAATTATTCACTGGGGTTAAATCAACATTCCAGTTTCACAGTGCATTTAACTATCAATCTTTATTTTTTATTGTTAGGTTTTATTTTTTTTTAAGAAACAATGAATTAGACATGCATAGAAAATAAAAACAACAGAGCAAAGGGAGTACCCAGAAAAAGAGTTAAGAGTGCTTCAGCTAAAAGTGAAAATGGGAAACTGTGTAGAATGTTGGAAGCAATGTAAAATTTATTATAAGTGGAGTTCAGTATATAAGGTGCAGAATACGACATATACAGTATGTAAATGGATTTTAATACCATTTTTAAAACTTTACAGCATTGTTAATGGCACAGTAGAGAATTAAGGCACATTAGTTGCTTGACTGATTGATGGTTTCAAAGGATTCCAGGATGAAATATCATATAAATTGAACTAGGCAGGGTTCTTTTAGAAAATGTTGTCATTTGCACTTTAGTCTGATTTATACCAAAAAGCCATAATGTTGCATGCAGGTTGCATGCGTGATGCTGAATGTATTTCTTTTGATTATATTTGTTTACATTTTCAAGGTATCCGTTTAGTTAAGGTTGTTAGGTGATAGGCATAGTGTCCGGAGCTAAACAAGCATTGTGCTTTAGTTTTTGATGTCCGCTGTCAGTCACTCTACCTTCAGAGGTGGTTGTCCATTTGGTGACCGAGACATTGAACCTTAAGGACAGAGAGCAAGGACAAAGTGCCCTGTCACTTTCAGCAGACAGCATTGACTTATTTGTTCTTTGTTTTATAACTTGGATCACAATTATTTTGATACTAGTGGTGGGTAATGGTGGGATTTGCAAAGCTTTTCTTGGCAATATTTGACATAATTTAGAGATTTAATAATTAAGATTACACCACAACAGAGTCAAAGAGTCAAAGGTGTAGGAAGAGTCAGGTTTGGGGCATAACACCTTATTTTCACTATTTTCAATCTAGGGCCATCTACAACAAGAAGGTTTTTTTTTTTTTTTCTTGTTCAGCAGCTCTATTTTATAAAATATCTCATAGCATGTGGCAAGGTTTTTTAATGTTAGGTCAAACTAAGTATGATATGAAATCTTGATGTCAAACCTAATTAATCCAGTTCAAATTTCTGGGGCTGGAGTATATCTTGATAGCACAAGTGGCAAACCAAGAACAAACCTCAGATGGGACCCCAGTCCACTAAAGGGACACATTTCACACACTAATACTCTCACTGGGACAGTTTAGATTTGCCACACAACTTGGGGAGGATATACAGTACGTACTGTAGTACTCGGAGAAAAACTTATACAGACACAGAGAGAAATGTACAATTTCCATGTAGATGGTGTCTGAGTAAGGATTTTAACACAAGATAAGAGAACTAACTACTGTCACTTTGGTGTCATCAGCTAAATATTAGGAGATCAATGTGGGCACAAGTATATAAATAAGTAATAGCTGTTAGCTGTTCCATATGGTTGGCAGGACAGCTCATGTATTGCATGAAAACTTTGATTTGGCAAAACATAACCAGTAAGTTTAACTAGCATAGGTCAACACACCTCATAAATAACAAAAATGTAAATGGCAGAAGTGAATGCTATGGTGGCAAAAGCTTTGTTCCATTGTGACAACACAAACCACTGACACAGTACTACAGTACACACTATATGAATAAAATAAAGCATTTTTATTCTACCAAAACACATTCTACAATTACCTCTCCAGTAATAGGCCACAAATAACAGTAAATCACAATTATTATTCCTCCTTCTCTCCTCCATTGAGTGTCTCCTACTGCCTCCTGACTCTGACTCCCCCGTCTGGCAGCGGGCCTCCTTTTATGCTGGACCTGGGAATGCTTCTGGTGCAATTCTGTCTCATCTAGGAAGCCCTTCTGGGCCATAGAAAAAGTAGGGTGGTCCTCCCCTGACAGCGCCTTCTACCGATTCCAAAGGACCCCCACAGAGCTGCACTTCTGGACTCCATTTCCCTAACACCTGTGCCGGTGTCTTGCCTGGGTTCTTGTATGACAACCACTGCCACCTAGTGCACGAGGGGCAGAATCACTCCCCAGTTCTGGCTTCCATAGGTCCATCCATTATGTTATACTGGCTGGGCACAAAGTTATCTCCCCACCCAGCTGACCAAACTGTCCATCATTTCTCTCGTGAATCCTGTCCAGATAATAACCCAAGCCACACCCTTGCCGGGATGCCTGTTCTCTTCCTACACCAGAAACCAAGTTTCTCTATATTTTAATCAGGTAATTAACTTTGTATAACAGGTTGAGTCAACAACATATGAGGAATTTATGCTTGGAAAAACAATATGGATAACATTCTCAATAAAGTAAAGTTTTTATGACTGTAGACTTGGCAGCCTAACACTAATTTTCCACTATTACAAGAGTCTGAAAACTCCATGGGTTTTATGTGAGCAATGAGTAGAACCTATTCATGACACCTAGGCTTCCACATGGCTTAAGATAACTGGTGTAGTCCTGGAAGCCATTAAGTGAGACATCTGTGCTGAAAGAATAGAAGAAAAGGAGATCTATGTCGTATTTTGAGAGGTCCAGCACCTGTAGTAAATAGGGCCCTAAAAGCAAAAATTGAGAAAGTGTGTTTTGCTAGCATTTCCGCAGTATCTTTCAACCGTAGCACTATTTAGATGTCGTAGATAAGACTAAATCATGGGATCTGACAAAGAGAAATGTAACTAAACATAACCTGGCACCATAGAACATTTGCTAAATTTAATCAGACACAGAAGACTGACTAAATTTATTAGTATACTGAAAATGGTGCCTGTTCTTAGCAAGCTACTGCAGGCGTTTCCAAATACTAAGCAGACACATTCTAGGAACCATTATGTTAACTTTACAAGACTAAGGAAGAGTGCTTCCCTTTTTTTAACCATTATGAAGCGCCAGTTTCTAAGTGTAATTATAGAAATGCAGCAACTTGAGAGAAGTAAAATCTACCAGGTATAACGGAGACAATACTAATACCAATACTACTACTAGTACTAACACTAGTACTTCAGTAATTGGCGGCCACAGTGCTATGTGTTATTTGTTCTCTTTCATTTCATTTATTTATTTTGTATTGTGTTTGTGGTAATTTGTTTTTGTTGACATTTTTCTAACAATAGAAAACTTTTATTTGGTGTGTTTTCTATAAGCGGTAGAGCTATAGTGCAGTATAATGTAGTATATAGAAATTCAAAATATTTTTTTGGGAAATAGTCCTCATTGAAGAGTTTAAGTGCTGCAGCAGTAATTAATCATCCTGATTCTGTGGGATGAGAGTCAATTTCATTGTGATTTTCATGCCAAATGGACTAATTAATCAGATTATTTTTTTACACTGATAAGATGCTTAGACTATAATGATATCAAGAATGGCCTGCCGTTCCTTTATTCTGTAGTTATAGTGTACACTTTTCCATCTGTCAGTATGGTGAGCAAGTGTCGCTGCCCAAACATCACATTCAGTGGATCATAATGTACGGAATATTGTTGGTGTATGGGTGAGCAATTCCATTATCTAGAGCTGTGCTCATGCCATCTGTTGTTGACATAATTAATTAAATAATATACTTATGTTATGCTAAATATATTTCCTGCTGCATCTTTTGGATTTATTTTTTTTTGCTTTTCTGCCTTCCCAAGGAAACAAAATCAACATCGGCAGACACAAAAAATATTTACCCAACAAGGCTGCACTTTATGTGGATTTTCGATGTATGGCTTTACATCATACAGTGTGCCCTCTTTCAGGGCATGCCTGATTGTGGACAAATTTAAGTTGGGGAAAACTGCAGACAGTCAGTGCGACAGCCTATTATAGTGCAGTGATAGCATTTCCTTGGCAGACAACAAATAGTGTGGTGTTGTTTTTTTTTTTTTTACTGTGGTGTCAGTAATTATGTTATTTTATGTATAGGTTGTATTCAGGAGCCAAATCTAACACGGACAGCATAACATGCAGGCTGTACATTGAGTCTGCTGACCAAGGAAATGTGGCTGAGTAGTTTTAGTCATTTTACAGCTAACATGGGCAGTGCAAGGTTGTGGGTTTGCAGGTTTGTCCCTCGGTGGGGATAATCCAGCTTTGGATAACCTGCAAACCTACAAGTCACATACATCCAGTTGTTTTTATTCCATCCAAAACACTGGGAGAGTTCAAAGGAGTGACTATGATTTTGGGATTACATGACTTCTTGTGAGAAACAAAACGTTTGATCCTCTTATATAAACTAAAACACAATCCTCATGCCATTGCTCAGTTTATTCATTATTTTCATTATATGCTAAAAAGGATCTATAAGCCAAGGCTTACCTGTGCATGCAATATTTATTATTTAAACAACAACATTTATGTTTATAGCAGATAAACAGAATGAATGTAGCTCAAAGTGCTTTACAAGACATCAAAGAAATTATTACAATAAAAGAAAAAAGCTAAATTAGGCAAGAATAATAATGAAAATGTAATACAAAATACATCAATACAGGCAAACGTAACATAGATATACTGTATAGTTAGTAGAAAAGCAGTCTCTATTGTAAGTCTACAGGAATCTGAGCCAATCTGAATTCTCTTATGTGATATCATCTGCTCTTTCCTTTTTGCTCTGTACTTGTACTATTGTATTGTATTCCTGAGGTGCTCATCTAGATCTTTGAAGATAATTACTTGTGTTCTGTTTTGTGTATTGTATTTACCCCAATTTTTGACACCCATTGCAAGCCTAATCTTCCTGGAAAGGGGTCTCTCTCTGAATTGCCTTTCTCAAGAGTTTTTCCATTGTTTCCATACAAGGGTATTTTCTTGGGAGTTTTTTCATGTCTTCTTAGGGAGTCAAGGCTGTGGGGCTGTCAAAAACGGCCTGGTAAGGCCCATTGTAGCGCTCCTTGTTTGATTTTTGGGCCATACAAAAAATGTTGTAATATTTAATGTTCTTTTCTAAGCTTCTAAAGATGAGTATGATGGTAAAGTCAGATGGCTGGAAGGACAGAAAAAAGGAGACTTCCAGTGCAACATATGTTACTGTATGTTATAATGTAAATTTAAAGCACCTGCCTTGGTAAAAGTTCATTGTGTCTCCACAAAATGCCACCATTCTCACCCTCCACCACTTGCTTATCTTCTCTGCTTTCTCCACTTCAGATACAAACCTGATGAAAAAACATCAGCTGGAATGGTGTGCTGCTCCCTATAGCGTAAACTTCATTAGTTATGATGGATTCCACATAAAAATATAGATTGACTAGTAGTGACATCACAGTGCCGATAGGCTTATTTGAAGAGCCTAATTCAAATATTCATCAGCTGCAGTTTTTTGTTATTTGTGCCATCTTTATGATTTTTTGGAATTAAGTTTAGGGCTTAGCTATTTCCAGGTTTTAAAAGTTCAATTACCTTTTAAGATATTTTGGGTTTGGAAAAGTTCCCATCAGGTAATCACAGTTTACTTGGCAGACACATGCATGTGAGTAAATTGAAAAATGAAACCAAAATTTAAGCATAGAAGAGAATGTCAGAAGCTCGTGTGAAGGCACTGGAATCTTAGCTGAAACTGAGATTTTCATGCCAGGGTTTTAGCAGGCATGCAGAAGATTAGCTTTTTGTGCTGCTGTTCTATTTTACGCCATGCAAATTGCATGAGAGTTTAAAGAGCCCGACAGAAGTGTAAAGTAATTTATCCCAATTTGGAAGATTGAATGGAATGAAAATTGGAAGGTTATGTTGATTCTTGGTACAATTATACATCCGTACTGACCAGATTTTTCAGAGCTATTATGTTTAACCCAAGGTCTCAGTCTGTGTTCTAGAAGAGGCTCATAGGATTCTGGTTTCAATTCTTGACAGAACATTATTAGCTGATTAGTATAATTATTTGATTAATTAGATTTACTCTACATTTTTACAGACTCCAAGTGCTATTAAGTTCTATGATTCACTGTACAGTCTCATTATCAGTCAACAGACGGCAGTGGAGTATTTTTTTTTTAATATTAGCTGTTTAAATAATTTGGATGAGATGTTCTTTTGAGGTATGGTGTCTGAAACCTACAGATTGTCAGTTTCATTTACCTACATCATTTCTTATTTGTCTGTCTTGGTGGTAGTTTGCGTCAGAGTGCTAATCAATTTTAGTGCCTTGATATAGTGTCTTTCAGTGTGAGTGTGTAAAGTAGAAATTGGTTATATGGAGTAAAAGCAAAATGTCCATATTTGTAGCTTATCTAATGATATTTGATATGTATCAGATTAATTTTTCTAAAATACTGTGATATAAGTTATAGGCAGAACCATTTCAGAATGAAGTGTTTTTATTTGTAACATTAACATTTCTCTCTGTAATTGGCAACACGCACAGACACAATACACCATTATACACCATTAATTATATACTGTACATATTTTGGTATTGGTAAACATTGGGCTCTTAGATATTTGTCTTTCACACACAAACACACAAATCTTTTAGTTATATAAAGTTTTAAAATATGTATTTTTTGGTATTATTGCATTACATCTGTTAATTTACAGCCTGTCTCTCTCTTTCTCATTTTCTCTCTTATATACACACATCGGTTAATCAGGTGTAAACCACTAGGGAGAGTCTGACAGTCTCAAACACTTGACACAACTTCACAGACACAGTTCCAAGACAAATAAATGGTTTTAATTTCATAAATACATTATGCATATTTCTTCCTTCCAATAATTCATAACTCAAGAGTACAATTCTGTCCTCCTCCACTCCTCCCACATGAGCTTCATCTGACTCCTCTCCCGACTCTGACTCTGTGGAGAAGGTCCTGGCAGTACTTACGGGGCAACAGGTCTGTCACATGGCAGCACTTCTGGGTCAGGCAGAACTTCTCCCTGACAGAGGAGTTTGCCCCCAGTCGCTCCCTCTAGTGGCACTCGAGGACCCCAAACAGGGCTACCCACTAGAACTACAACACCCATGCAGTCCTATGGGTGTCCAAATTTCCCATTGCTTTTCTGTTATGACTAAACAACCAGGCTAGGATGCTCATCCATCCACATCCTTCCATTATACAGGCATCCCAGCCATGCAAGGAGCCATCCATCCCAGCCTGGATGCCAACCACATCATGCACAAGACTAAAGCCTTTGATAATGTTACACTAACTGTTGGCTACATAATTCAAAATTAAATAAAAGTTGGTGTGCAATTTTGATTTAAGTAAAGTATGATACAGCCTACTTCCCAATGGCAAAGTTAAGCCAACACCCAAAACACTGCAGTCTCATCCATTTATTCCAACTCACTGCTTTGATTACTTTGCTGCCATTACCTGTGGTAATGCACACTTATTTGATTTGTTTTAAAATCCAAGTGCATTTTGAAGGCCTTGTGCAATGATCTTGCAAGTGTGATCTTCCAAAAAGTAGCTTGTTTGTAGACACACATATTTAGCTCCAGTGTTTCTATCAAATGTACAGTGAGGCTCAGGTAAGGCTCACCTGCTCTGCTAGAGCACAAATCTGTGTTGCTTGCAAATAGTTTTCTCTTGGACCTCAGCATATATCTTTGGTATTGCTTTGGCAGAAAACAAAAATTAGATCCATCGTTTTAAGTAGACACTTCAATCTGTTTTTTCGACTATACTGATGGGGAATCATATCCTTCGCTATGTCTTCTCTCCATTTTGCACTGTTCTTTTTGTAAGGTACGCAATGAGAAAATCCGATGTAACTTGTTTTAAAATGACAGGTTGGTGCTTGTCTATTTCTGCCAGATGAGATCAGATGTGTGAGAGGTAAATTGTTGAACCAAATTAGGGGCATGGTCAAGGAAACAGACCTACCATAACTTAAAAGAAGATAGCTGGAGCTTCAGCCATTTGGATGAGGATGTGCAGTATACACATGCCTGATAGGTGATTTTAGTAACAAGGCCAACCGTACATTAGGAAAAGTGTCAGGGTGATGAAGTGCTGCAGATGCTCAAATAATAGTGCACTGTTGAGTGAACACTGTAGGCTCAAAACAATTGACAAAACTTAGTGTACGTCCTCCAAAAAGTTTGAACTTAAAAATGTATTGAATATAACCTTAACATTCTTCATATCTCCAGCCTTAGTGTAAGGTCTGGATGGCATATGGGGAGGTAATAATGGTGACTGCCTCATGGACCAAGCATTCTGGGTTTGATTCTTGCATCTGGTTGTTGTCAAATGGAGTTTGCATGCTTTCTCCATGCTTCCCCAAGGTTGTCCACTTTTTTCCTTCCAAATTCCCAAAGTCATGCAGGTTAATGTAATTAATAATTCTAAATTGACCTTGTCTAGGTGTGTGCATACGTGGAACCCTGTTTATACCTGACTCATCTAGGGTAGGCTGTGACTTCCCCAAGAGCCTGAATTAGTTTGTGTGCCTTATGTTTAAGATCTGCCCTCCAAAACACCACCCCAAACACTTAGTTAAAATTTTATTGGCAAAACAGACAAAAATAATCCTTTACTTGTTATTGTTCACAGATTTTTCATTCTGCATTCTCAGTGTATGCCAGGGAGTGGTTAAATTGGTTGCAGGTGAGCATCAGAGTCATTTTTTCTTTCTGCGCCGTGCCCGATTTAATGAATTATTGGAAAAACTGAATAAATGTAATACTACAGCATGACTCCATTTATAATCCACATACCAAAAGTAAGTTATATTAATAAGACACCAGCTGCAACAAATTTATTAAATATGTTCATAATTTGATCAATTAAATTGACTGAGAGCCAAAACTAATAGGGCATTTAACTCAGAGTGGATTTTACATTTTTATGTACCTTTAATCAAGTGACAGATATGCTAGTTTATAGCATGCCAGACTTTCAACTCAATCTTCAGTTGTGTCATGGGTTTTAAGACAAAAAGGAAGTTTTTTCTAGGAATCTGGCATATACTGGAGAACCAGCATAACTATTTAAGTTTTGTAATTATTTTTTGCAGCATCGTACAGAATAATATAGTATGTGCTATTCTGGCCACCCTACTGTGAAAGAGACGCAGCAGTTTTTGAAGTTGTACAGAAAAGGATGATTTGGAACATCCTTGGATTAAAGAGCCTGTACTATTTTTAGAGACATAAGGGGAATATATGGGTAATATAAATATAAATTATTATTTTGCTGATTTCTTTATCCAAGATAACTTACAGCATTTGAGATACAATTGGTTACATTTCTTTTTTCAACTGGAACACAGGCAGGTGAAGTGACTTGCCAGTGCTCACAAAGTGTCAATAGCAGGATTTCAATCCAGACCTCAGGGTTTAAAGTCCAAAGCCTTAACCAATATGCCACACTGGCTCTGCTATGGCACAATGCCTGGGAACACGTTCAAGTTGTTGGGATTAGGCTGGTGTTGTGTTCAGGATGTTTATATTTTTTTCAGCTTTTCCTTGGCCTTTAAAAATAGTGCATGTACATTATCATTTTAAGGGTTTTAGAGGTCAAAGATTTTAATGATGAGGTTGGTTTCCTGATTTAGAATATTTCTGAAGATATTATTTTTGAAGTATGTCTTGCCACGGCACCAATTTGTTTTTATTATGAGTGTTGTCATTGCTTAGTGTTTGTGATGCCGGGTTGCCAGGCTCTACCATGAATGTATAAAGCTCAGCATCATACTGTCCTAAGTATTTGACTGTCATCACTGTCCAAGTTTTTGAATATATCAAAACTAAATAAAACCCAACTTTATTAGTTTTTAAAGCTTTCACTGGTTATGAATTCTTTTCTGTTCGTGACTTTGATTTGAGTCTCGGGTGTTGGCTGCATGGAATATTCTGGTTACTAATGATTTCACTACATTTCTCAATCTGTAGTTTTAGTCTTGCTTCCTGGCTTCTGGCTCTCAATCTTGTGGTTCCATCCCTGCACAGTCAGAACAACTGGATCTCTCAAGTGGAGTTTTGCACTGCCCACTACAGTGGAGTTGAACTAGGTTAGACTACAGTCACATGAATAGGGCCATGGAGATTAAAGGGAGTTTTGAACATTTCATTTTAGCTTGTTTATGTTTCTACCCCCATATTGGATCATGTAATCTAAAAAGTGAGATGGGGTTAATGTCTTGCTCTATGTCTTTATGGCATGGTACTGAAAAGTTACCCTGAGAGGACAAACCACCACTCAAACAGCAGCTGAGCTGAAAGAGGTGTTCTAATTCTTAAAGCTACTTTATTAATAATTATGATCCAGTAGAATTGTTTTTTGTTAAACAAGGAATAAGTGATACAATGAGAAAAAACAAAAGAAATGTAACCAGTCAATCAGTCATTCTCCAACGCGCTATATCCTAACACAGGGTCACGGGGGGGGTCTGCTGGAGCCAATCCCAGCCAGCACAGGGTGCAAGGCAGGAACAAACCCCGGGCAAGGTACCAGCCCACAGCAGGAGAAATGTAACCAATTGTATCTCAAATGTTGTAAGTTGTCTTGGTAAAGATGTCAGCCAGATAGGTAAATAACAATGGTGCCGTAGATAGTGTTTCTGCTTTACAGCTTCTGGGGTCAAATCGTAGCCTGTCACAGTTCTGGTTGAGTTTGCATATCTTCCTTTGTTTGTATATTTCTTTTTGTTTCCCTCTAGATACTCCTGTTTTTTCATCTGCATTCCAAATATAATGACTCTAAACTGGCCTACTCTGTGATAGAGTGGCACTCCATTGAGGTTTGGTTTCTTCCTCATGAAAGAAACTTTTAGGATGGACCCTGGCACCATGAAATTAGATTAAGAAAATTCAGTACATGAGTGGTTGCAAAGATAGATTAAAGGGAGGCTGTAGGAGTCATGTGGTTAAATAAGACAATTGTTTGAATTGGCACATTTTTAAAACCAGGCAAAATATTTTTTTATTTAATTTATTTTTGGTATTTGGTACACTGTATTAATCTCTGAGGGGAAATTGTCTTTTTACATGACATTTTGGGATCAGAGAGCAGGGTCGTTTATAGGAAAGAAACAAAAATGAAACATTTATTTTCTTGACCTGCGTATTCCAGTACACAGTGTGTAAGGTACTGGAGACTTTCTAGCATCAGAAGCTAGGCAAGAATCATTCCTGGACTGAATACTATTTCATCACAGGGAATATTCGCTTGCATAGGTCAAGTTTAGAGTTGTAGATGAGCCTAACCTGCAAGCATTTAGGATGTGGCGTAAAATTGGAATAGCTTATACACAGAGGGGATGAGCAAACTTCACTGAGACAATCACTGGGACAGAATTGGAATCCAGGACTCTGTAGCTCTGAACCACCAGCTATTCTCCACCATGTCACCATTTAGCTGAAGCAAAGTAAACTTAATTCGTAAACATTCTAATTACCTTGAATAAAGTAGTCTTTAACCAATCTATAAAACTACATACAGTACTTACAAAAAATAGCATTTACAATTGAAATTTGAAACAACTGTAAGCAACTAACCTCCACTAAGGGAACCTTTAAAGTGTAGACTTTAATCCTTGTCAGGAGATGCTTGTGGCAAACATGCTAATTTATAAAGATGCAGGCTCATTAGGATAACAATTTTAAAGTTGACTGTAGTGATGGAGGTTGTCTTTAAAAATGAAAAGTTTTATATACTGCAGAATATTGATTCTGACACTAGATTCTTAGCAGGTAAGAGATCAAACAGAGTGCTATTAATCTGCCTCAGACTTCTCTTATTATTCATTTATTAGATATAAATATTTTACTTTTCTAGTACAAACAAAGCATTTGAATTTATCATGATGTAGGGCTTTTATTGGAAAACTGTGAGCCCCAAACATCGAGGCAGTCTATCAATATAGGTTGAGTATCTCTAATCTGTAATACCAGGGACCAGAAATATTTCAGATGTTGAATATTTTTTTTAATATTTGCATATACATAATGAAATATCTTGGAGTACACATTGATCAAGTAGGGAAATGCAGCCAAACCACCTAAATGATGACTTGCACGTATTGAAACTGCCGCACAGCATCTGTCCCGTGCCATGCAGGTAGAGTGATAGTGCTTCATAGTGCTCGCTGCTTTGTGGAGTACACTAGCCCTGGCTCTCGATCATGTGTTGTAGCTGTGCGATGCTTTACAAGCAACAAATCTTGCACTCTTTCATTCCTCTTTGTCGATTGTGAGCTTTGTGGTGTTCAATGCTTTATTCGGGGAGCAGGCACCAACACACTCAGAATAAGTAAATCTGTTTAGAACTTGTTCATATGTTGTTCACAACTAGATTAAAAAGAGAGGTGATGATTAGTGAGCAGCAGTGTGGTTTCATGCCAGGAGAGAGCACTACAGATGTGATGTTTACTCTGAGGGTGTTGATGGAGAAGTATAGAGAAGAAGGAATTGCCTTGTATCTTTGTGGACTTGGAGAAAGCATATGACAGGGTGCCTAGAGAGGAGTCATGGTATTTTATGAGGAAGCCGGGAGTGGGAGATGCATTCAAGGTGGAGGTGGGATTACATCAGGGATCCCTTTCTTATTTGCAATGGTGCTGGACAGTTAGACAGGAGTACCTATGAACTATGAGGTTTGCGGGTGATATTGTGATCTGTAATGAGAGTAGGAAGCAGGTTGGGAAGACCCTGGAGAGGTGGAGATATCCCCTAGAGATGAGAGGAATGAAGTTCAGTAGGATCAAGACAGAATACATGTGTGTAAATGAGAGGGAGGTCAGTGGAATGGTGAAGATGCAGGGAGTAGAGCTGGCAAAGGTGAATGAGTTTAAATACTTGGGATCAACAGTACAGAGTAATGGGGAATGAGGACAAGAGGTGAAAAAGAGAGACTGATTTGTGACAGACAACAAGTGAGACCAGATATGTTATATGGGTTAGAGACAGTGACACTAATGAAAAGACAGGAGACCGAGCTGGAGGTGGCAGAGTAAAAATGATAAGATTTTCATTGGTTGTGACGAGGATGGACAGGATTAAAAATGAGTACATTAGTGGGTCAGCTCAATTTTGAATGATTTGGAGACAAAGTCAGAGAGGCAAGATTGTGTTGGTTTGGACATGTGCAGAGGAGAGATGCTGGGTATATTGGGAGAAGGATGCTAAGGACAGAGCTGCAAGGGAAGAGGAAAAGTGGAAGGCCTAAAAGGAGGTTCATGGATGTGGTGAGAGAGGACTTGCTGGTGGTGGGTGTGACAGAGCAAGGTGCAGAGGACAGAAAGATATGGAAACGGATGATCTCCTCTGGCAACCCCTAATGGGGGCAGCTGAAAGACGAAGAAAGATATCAGCTAAGCAATAAAAAAAATCAGAGGGAATACATGTGGTGTCATGTTGATGATGAAAAAATTTTTGGATTAGTAATACTGAACCTGTTTGCTCTTTGGGAGTTTATTTAAGTAGATTGCACAGTAATTGCTTTTAGTGCAAATTAAAATTAGATAATGAGGCACATTTTACAGTTTTCATATTTTACTGCTATAGAACATTGAATCACAATGAATTTAATTTGACTTTTTTCACAATGATCAACAGAAAAAAAGACTTTACTATCAAAGTGAAAACAGATCTGTGCTAAGTGGTCTAAGTTAATCACAAATATAAAACGTAAAATCAATCATCACATAAGTATTTTCATTCATTTAATCAATTAGTTAGATGCACCTTTGGCAGTAATGGGAGCCTTGATTCTGTGTGCACAGGTCTCTATCTGCTTTAAACACTGGGACACTGCCATTTTTTTCTCATTCTTCTCTAGAAAACTGCTGAAACTCTGTCAGAATACAAGAGGATCATGAATGAACAGCCTTTTTCAAGTCCAGCCACAAATTCTCAGTCTGGACTCTGCCTCTGCCTTTCCAGGATGTTAACGTTGTTATTAGGTTATTCCTGTGTAGCTTTGGCTTTATCTTTGGGATTGTTGTTTCGCTATAAAACAACACTGCTGATCATCTGTTAGTTAGAATATTGGTCTAGTGCAGGAGAAAGCAGAAATATTACATTCAATTGCACCCTTACAAGACAGTCAGATGTTTCCACTTTCTAAGGAAGCTCTGGAGCAAGAGAGTGCCCCCATTTAAGAGTAAGTATAGGAATGAGAGGGAAAATCGAAGTGGAAGCCGAACAAGGGGATAAAACAGTGGTAGGAAACCAGAGAACAAACAACTCAACCAAAGCACAGAATGAACAGTAAAGTCCAGACAGCAAAGCAAATATTCTACCACTAAAGAAATTTTGCAAGTGCCTTTAACTTTTCTAATGTTGGAAAGAAAAGAAATTTGTAGTTTTTGACTTCCTCGATTTAAATGAAGGAAATTTTCATGTATATGCCACAGTTTTAATTAGGGGCTATATAGTGTAACTGTTTTTCTTTATTTTTCTTTATTTAAATTAATGTTTTTTGCTGTAAGCATACTCTCTGTATGGGGGTTTTGAATTTATTTTTCTTCATTTTCTCTCTCCTTCTGTCCTCCAAGTGTGTAGCCCACTGCCTCCTAACTCTGAGTTGCCTTTCTTTTAAGCACAGACCCAGTAACTGCTTCCGGCCTCTTGTCCCAATCATCCACAACACTTCCGGGTCATGTGGAAACTAGGGCAGTTCGTCCCAAAAAACAGTGCCCTCTGGTAGACCTCAAATAATCCAACAGGATTGCATTTCTGGACTCTGTTTCTCATGTAACTATCTGGGTAACCTTATCAGGCTTAGCCCTGAGGAACACTGCCACCTGCCTTGTGGGAGAATGACCTACTCCTGGCGAATCCATTTACCCTGTCATTCCATTATGGCCAGTTATGCTTTTATTCTGGTCAGGAGGCCAGTTGTTCCTCTGGGACACTGATAGTTATAATAATTTTGAATTGTTTTTGACTCCATCTTTGTTTCTTCTGGGCATCAAAACTTTGAAGCTTTTTGCTGTAGCATTACAATGTAATAAACCGAAGACACTCAGTGTGTAATGTCAACCATATGACAGGATAAAAGTTCTTTTTTCCGTGGAATTTTTTCACATCATTTGCTGTTGCACAGTACTGGTCATGACTGAATTCTGTTATATCATAAACTTCTTTCTGTCATTTTGCATGAAAACGTGAGATTAAATTTTGTTTTGTCCTACACTACAAACTACATGAAGTAAGTGAGATATAAAAAAATAGCTTTTTTTTTTTTTTTTTTGGTGGAATATTCTCTTAAACTCCACCCCTTACACCTGACGGCCACACTGTAGACTGTGGCTTTTTAGTTTTTAGGTTTTTACTTGTTATTTAAATTCAGTTTTAGAAAGCCAAGTGATGCTTAATTTATCAATATTGAAATATCTTTGCTGTTGTGCCTCAAATTTCTACGCACTGCATATTGTTATATGACAGTTATGTACAGTAGATGTGAAACCTGTCCATGGCTCCACCTCTCAGTTCAATTTCTGTAGAATGTGTTTATTTAGTAGAATTACAAATATTTTCTTTATACTAGGCTGACCCGCCTCCACTTCTTAAGGCAATTCAATATGTAGATCAATTTGATATTTTATACAAACTCAATAATTTGGTTATATTGCATTTGAGCGGTATTACTTTAATACTCGTAGTTTTTGTTATTTTTGTGATGAAATTTTTTTCTATATTGAGGTCGCCCTTTTGAACCCCCCGATATTTACTACGCGGTGAGGCATTTGTACTCCATCAACATTAATTATTTCCAGAGACATAATTTTGTCTATTTTTCCAGCGCATCGTGCACAAAAGCAAGGGAACGATGGGAGCACCAGAACTCTGCTCATATCATGTCGCTTCGTACCGCAAGCTGCAAGTATTAAGTCTGTGATAAGCGGAATACCGCTACGCTTTCCACTCACGGGATGAAAGGACAATCCTGACTGCTTTTATATAGTAAGAAAGAAGAAGAAGATATCGCACAGTCTGGAGTAGAAAATCATCTTTTACCTGGAAAAACGAAACTACAAATCCCATCGTGCATTGCAAAATGGACGGGGCGTGTGTGAAACTCCGTGTTACTCGCACAGTCTGGAGTAGAAAATCATCTTTTACCTGGAAAAACGAAACTACAAATCCCATCGTGCATTGCAAAATGGACGGGGCGTGTGTGAAACTCCGCGCCTGTGTAGCACTCACGGGACGGAAGGACAATCCGACCGCTTTTATTTAGAAGGATATAAATCTTTGTGTGAATATTTGAAATATTAGCAGTTGCTTCATAAACAAAGAAACAAAATGAATACATAAATCATAAGAAAACAAATAAACAAATAACACACCCTCTACAAATGTATTGGTAGGATGCTAGCAGGTGACTCCAGTCCCCACTTTTACTCCATGGCAGGCGCTCCCGCAGAGGTCTAATTCAGTTCTTGCTCCCATATTGCTGTCACTGTCAGCAGAAGCAGCAGACTCCAGCATGTGAGCTCATGTGCACAAGTGTTCCTTTTCATTTCAATTTTCCAGACTGCATACTCTGTGCTCTGATGAATGATATGCTTGATTTTTGTCGCCAAAATGCTTACGTTAATTTAAACTCCTTAAATTTGAATTGACTGTGTTTTCAGATTAGCTTAACATTTTAGTTATTAGTCAAGACAACACAATGATAACATTAATATATCTTTACCTTGTTATATTTTGCTTTTTTATTAAATTATGGAGGGCTTCATCAATATTATATACATATTTTTTAAACTGTACAGAAAAATTTTATTTATTAATTTTTATCTTGCTTAGTTACTCATATATTTTCTTTGCAGAGGTTTATTTAGCATCATATTGATTTTTTTCATTGGAGGCAAAATACATTGCCTTGCCATGGCTCCAGCTATCTGACAAAGGGAGTATTGATATCATTGGTTGGAAAGGCAGCTGTTGTAACCTCCATGGTGGCAATGGAAATTAAAGGGGATTATGGACTTTGAGAGGGTTGAGTGTTAACTGCTAGTGGAATTTTGCAACACAGGTGTCATAGCATATGACAGTGCTGCAAGCATGGGGTGTGTTTCTCTTTTTTTCTCATTTGAAAGCAATCTGTTCTTTGTTTTAGTCTTCCTTGTGACTGCAATGCAAGCATTTGGCATCCAGTCTGCATGACGACTTGCTAAAGAGCTTCTATGTTTTACAGCAGAACTGTACCTGTAGTTGTTCTTATGGAAAATTAAAGATGCCATGTTCACTATTTCCTATGCCATTTTCAGCATAAAGGTAGATTTTGACTCTTGGTCGCACCATTTAAACATGGCTTTAGATTCACTTTCATTAGCACTGAATTTAAGTTACGTCATTGAGTTTTCCATTGTAAAGAGCTTTGTCCTGCAATGTATTTTATCACTATGATAAAGTATTTTAATCGGACAAATCCTTGTGTAGAGCATATTTTTCACATTAAATGCAAAAAAAAACAAAATCCTCACATTACAATTTAGCTTTCTTACTTAATAGTGCACCTCCTGAAGCTAGATGTGGATCCTGGAGAAGCAGTTATCTGCTTTATCACTTCAGTTTTGGCCTTGACATCTTTATACCAAAAAGAACAAGGCTGTTTCAGTCCGTTTTTTAGGAAAAGAAGATTAATTTGTCAATGATTATCCTTCGCATTTAGGCAGGTTTATTCTTTTTTTTATTTTTTGCCTTTTTGCTTTAGATATATTAAACTGACCTTCTCCCTGTTCTGTGCTTCAGACCTTGACTCCTCCTTATGTGTGTAACAGCAGGAGCCATAATGAAGAGGCCACTTTTTTCAGTTTTGCTGTGTGGAGCTCTTACAATATTAGTAGCTGCACTGCTCTGTCAGTATGTTTTTCTTTCAAGTTGCAAAGGAGACAGAGTAACATGGTTTGGGGTAGCTTTCAGCATGTTGTCATCTGAAACAAATCAATAAATGGTGAAACACCGTATTAACACATAGTGTTGATGGTACATGGTTTAGTGCCGTTTATATTACGTGGATGTGTTCTTCTCATACTCACATGATTTTTCTGTATGGGTCTAAGCAATCCAAAGAAAAGCCATTATGTAAATCAACACATCTTAATTGGCCACAGTATTCGCTAAAGATAGCCGTCATCTTGAAACTGTTAATTTGGGATAATCTTCAATTCACAGAAAAATTGACCAGGAGAAGGTATACATCGAAAATTGATAAATTATGTGCTTTAATTATGCGGCTGTTTCCTCTGTGTTATTCTTCACTCAACAAACTATGGTTATGAATAGAGGATTTTGCTGTTAAATGACCTATTGTATAATAATTCAAAAACACATATAATGTTCCAGTCATCTAAATCAGTGGTCCTTAGATTTGGTTCTGGGAGGCCACAATGGTGGAAGGTTTTTGTTCCAATCTAATTTCTTATTTCGAATCTAATTCTTCTTGTTAACAGAATTCATTATTTATTTCTAAATATATTTTGTTCTGTCACAAGATTTTTCCTTTCTGAGGATATGATGCAAATAATGTGTAGCCTGGAGTAATTTGTAATTCTCAGTCCTTCAGCTTTTTTCTCTTCCATTTCTTTCAGAATGTTTTTATTGAAGCAGATACTACTAAATGAAGAACTTTGTTCCAAAAGAATTTATGTACATTATCTCAAAAGTTTCATTTATTTTTAACATTTTCAGCAATGTTGTTTGCAGCTATTATTTCCAAGAAGAGTAATACAAAAATCACAGACTTTCTATCTGAGTGAAATTATGTGTGCTTTTCCTTTTCCATGCCACCTCCTTAAACCCAGGGGAAATTTAGAACTTCTAAAAATGTTTTTCAACTCACAATATATAAATAAGCAAGGGCCCCCTGGTGTACTTATTTTTCTTTTGGGATGGTGTCCAAGTAAACAAATCAAAAGATTATCCTCAGTAAATAAACATGCTGGCAGAATGCAACCACCTAGAATAAGAATCTCTGACTTGCAGACTAATTTGCAAGCTCCACACCCAGCAGAATTGTTCCTTTGCAAACCATTTTCAAAAATGATTCCTCTAAGATTATGTCAATACAGCAATCATTTAATCTTGTTGAACTAAAAGGCACATCCTGGATGTTAAATATAATACACTTTTATGATAATAGTATTACTACTTTGATAAATATTATCTCTTGTGTTTATTAAAAGATGTATGTCTTAATTGTTACAGAGAATCAGTCAGAGTTTCTGATAATGAAAATGCTGCCATTTGGATTTTCTGACACAGACTAAACAGCCCACTAAAGAAGCATCTCTCATTAGACTTTTGCAAGACTTTATTACATAGATGCTGAAATAGGTCTTTGTAAAGATTTTTATTTGAATTTTTGCTTTTCTCACTTTTTGTCCGGGTTGTTTTCTTAGTTTGTGTAATCTGGCACCTCATTTACGTATGCATCTTGAGCTATCTGTAGACACCACAAGCACTGCAAATCTGATGATGTGGTTATTTGTTTCTGGCTGTAATATCATGATTGACAACCGAGTAGAGTCTAGAGCTGTGGCGTCTGCTTTGGAAAGCTGGTCATGGTGTTTTAAACAAGCAAGGATGAGACTTGGTTGCCTATACAGGTAGTCCCCAGGTTACAGACATCTGACCTACGACTTACGAACAAGGCTGCAGCTGCGACGCGTAAGCCTCAGTAACTGCCGCTCTGTCATCTTTGGCCTGGTGACGCTGCAAGCTTTGGCTGGAGGGGGGCGATTTCGCTGCTCGCACAGTGTAGTGTCCCTCGGGCGGCCCCCGGCAGCAAGCGGTAAACCGTGGTCCATAGTCACAGGGGCCACAGGTATCACTCGTGTGCAGGACGATGGTTCGCTGCCCGCCAACTATGCCGCCACAGCTACTGCTTCTGACTAGACGCAGGCTGGATGGAGCGGAGGGGGGATGTTTCACTGCCCACTCAGCACACACGACTGGTAAGGCTGCAAGCGGTGACCCGGTTGTGGCTGAATGGAGGCCATTGAGGGTGAACGGGGCGGCGGGGGTAGCATTGTAGTGTGCCTCGGATGGCTGGCTGTTGAATTAGGGTTGGGCGATTCACTACCTGCCTTTGGCCGCACTGTATTCGTTCTCGGTGGGCGGACGCTGCAGGCAGCATACTGTAGTGGAGGTGACTGTGTGGTGGGTGAGTGATGAACCCCCCTCCTCGCCGCCCCCATTCATTCTCAATAGTAAGCCAGCTTGTTACGCACATAGCAGGAAGTTGTCTCTTGTCAGTACATCAGACGTGTTGACAAGTGCCTTCCTGCTGTGATAGCGTGTACTGTATAGCGCTGTGTAGAGAGCTCATCTTAACCTTTTGTCTTCACCCTTAAAGAATGTCTCTGAAACACAATTCTGATGCAAGTGCTGGTGATACAGTAAAGAAGAGAAAAACCATCACCATTGAAAATAAAGTAGAAATAATAAAAAGGTTAGAGAGAGGTGAAACTCCATCATTCATTGGCAGAGCCCTTGGTTACAGTCGGTCAACAATAGCATTTATTAAAATAATGTACCTGTTCCAACTTGCATACAAATTCAACTTAAGTACAATCCTACAGTCCCTATTTTGTACGTAACCCGGGGACTGCCTGTATTTCAAAGTCCATTGGTGAATTATAAAGGTACTGTACTTACACAGTTCCAGTTTGTTGTTAAGGCCCAAAACCATGAACAACTGTTTTGAAGGCAAAGCTGGCATCAGTTAAAGGCAAGATATCATATAGCTATCCGAATGTGCAAGGTGTGTATGTTGGGCTAGCATGAGGTGCTGTCCAGTGATGTGTTAATGTGATATGCAAACTAGAAAGGGTCTAGTGCACCTGAATACAACTGTTATATATGAGCTTCTCCATGCACTTTGTGCAAACAAGAAAGTCTCTGATTGGAAGTGAATGCTATTAGGTATTTCAGTCAAGGTGTGTGGCTTTACTGGGCAATAAAGTAGCTTTATCAAAATACACAGGTATGACAGACAAGTACAGCAAATTGTTTAACAAATGTCTGCGAATCTACTCATTAACTAATGTAGAAAAAGTTTGAAAATGTAGATAACCTACTTTTTGTGTTTTGACATTTTTTATTCATCCTGCATATGTCATGCTCATTGAATTGGTTTGTTTGGAGCTTTGATGAAAGGCTTTGTATTTTGTATTTCAAAACAGAATAAAAAGTTTTTCAGTTCATCTGAAAGGTGAGGTGTTAGTTCTTTCACTGGATTTGCTGTTATAGTTTGTGATTGCTTTTGTGAATTGTTTACATTTTTCCTTGTGTTGGGTTTTTGCCTATTTTTGGCTTTTTTGTATAGTTCACGATGACCAGAATATGATATAGCAGTCATGCTTTGAAGTTTGGTGTTTACTTCATTATAATGCAGGGTTTTAATTAGGAGATAGCTGGGCTAATGAAAGAGCCTTTGAATGCCTTTTATTTAGTTGTTTCAAAGCTGTTCATTCATTTTTTTACTCTGCTGGATCTAACCATCTTTGTACATTTGTATATGTGGACAGTATAGTCTATAGGGTTTGTTTTTAGACTGGAATAGGATAAATAAAGGATTTGTAATTGGACTTACTGAAGTACTGTGTGCATAAGCCACGCAAGGGGATTGTATGCCACATTAATCCAACAGCAGCAGAGAATCGGACTGATATTTCCTGTTGTAGGTAAGGAAACATGCTTATAGTACTGTGGTGGCACTTTTTTTTCACGATTGCAACCGCTGGAAATTGCTTGTAGAGAAATGACCCTCCAGGTACATGTTTTCACATTTATAAATTGCAGTAAAAGACTTCTCTGTATCCATTGAGTGCTAGCCAGAATGCGGAAAAATTCCCATGAAATGCACAAGGGTTTACTTTCAGCTATTTCTCTGCAAATTGGAGCAGCCAGCCATCTCCTGCTTTGCATTTTGACTTTTTCCACATTATTAGTCGGACTTTGAGATCCTGTGATTGACCATTTGCCAGCAGGATGCGAGGTGGTCTGTTTGAATCCACATTGAAGCCAACTCTATCATCATCAAATGCTGAAAATCTTGTTTTAGGTGACTCCAGTCTATTGTACTGATCAGTAAATGAAAGGGAGCCCTTGGTTGAAAGTAGGTGAAGATGCCTTCTGTAGAAAACAATCAAAAATCACCATCAAACCACAGGTACATGAAAACCTCTCCTCCTGATCTGCATGGGCATCAATGACTTTTGACCCTTTAGGGACCTCTGTTTTCCAGGCAGTTTAAGCTTGGATAGGCACTGGGGAAAGGGTTGTTTTACTACTTAGATGTACATTTTGTGAATTGTATCAGATTTCATGGCTGTTCTTTTTTAGCTTAACGTAAAAAAATGTGATCATCCAAAAAAGTTAAAAACTTGTCCTTATTTTGCCAACGTTTTTCTCCCATTAACAAAGTTTTACATAGAACTCTTCATCCAAATAGTGGCCGCATTAAGCCCTTCGTAACCTTTTTAAAGAGAAATATTTTAAGAAAGTAATTGTTTAAAAAAAGGTTTTAACAAAAATGGTGCCACACAGATTGTTAGAAATTGTAGACATGAATGCCTTAATCTTATGCATCATTGTTATAACAGGATGCCATGAGTCAGCAGAAGGCTGGATAAACTTTGTTCATTCATTAGCTTGCAATAAAGAAATAAAAGCAAATGCTAATTTTAAAGAGTTATTGGAGTCTTAAACAATGCAAGGCTTCAATGCTTGTTCACAGAAGGACATTCCCTATCTTTGTCTCTCATTGAATTCAAGTTAATACTACATATGGCCAATCCTGGTTACTCCAGTAGGTTAAGTGGCTGGTATTGCAGACTTCCTTGTTTGGAAGAGGGGGGTTTATGTAACATTTTTTGTGCTAAAATGATTCTGTTTCTCATAAAACAGAAACGAAGCATTCATGTTAAGTCCTGGGAAGCATGAAATTTAAAACCAGAATAATATTTATAATGTATTAAATTGTGCCTTCCTAGACACTCAAGGATACTGTACCTGTAAATGTTCAATGATTAGTAATTAGAAAATGTATCCTCTCTGTTTTATATGTTGGCTATTTTTCAAACTTCTGTATAATCATGTATAGTGTATATAGAGTATATCCATCCATCCATCCATCCATTATCCAACCCGCTATATTCTAACTACAGGGTCACGGGGGTTGTATAGTATAGTAGAATTCTGTTTTAGATGAGCTCCACAAGAAAAGGGATGGCCGGGAAAATAAACATCTAAAAAGTGTCATTTTGTCCTAATTTAGACAGATATGAATAATGCATTTTAAAATGTTTAATATAGTAAGATACTGACAATATTAAGACAGATGTCTTTCTTATTTGTAGACTGATGTTATGACCTATTTTTTTATGGCCTCATGCTCCAATGCAGGGTTCTTCCACTTTACAGGATAATCTGTTAAGATTTCAGAAGGTGAACAAAGCAGGAGAAGTGTTACCCTTGGCAGGGCAACCCAAAGGGAAATAGTGTAGCTACTGGAGTTAGTGTCATCCATCCATCTGTGAATTCATTTTCTAACCAGTTAAGGGTTATGGGACTATGGCAACTATCCCAGTAGCATTTGGTACAAAGTGGAGCCAACCCAGGCAGGACACCAGTCCACTGAAGAGCTCATTCAAGCACAGACAAAAAGATACCCACACTCACTCACACTAGGCCCTTTCAGAGTCACAAATTCCCCTTAATTCATGTATGTTTGGAATGTGAGAAGAAAAACTGAGCTTTTAGAGAAACAACCCATATAGGCATTGGGAAAACGTGCAAACACTCTACAGACTGTGATGAGGCTGCAATTTAAATTGAGCAAGATGCTACCAAGTAGCTTTAATTAGTCAGTAAATGATCCTTGGAGACCCTTGACCAGAAATTTTCAACCTCTTGTCTAGAAACAATGTGACACAAGGCTGCAAATGAGCTCGACCTGCAGATAAAGTGTCAGATGTGGACTTCAAAGGATTCTTGATCATGCTTTTCCAAAGAAGGGCTGTCCTTTTGATATCTGATTTGAATGCTTTAAGCAGTGTTACTCAGAGGGGAATGTCACATATTTGATTTATTTTTGCACACTTGTTTGTTTTAATGTTTTGTTTAAGTTTTATGTTGTACTCTCTATGTTACTTAGCTTCGCTGATTAAATTTCATAAGACAATTAGCCTCAGTTAATCAGATATATCAGAAGTACTATGTAACTAAGTACGGTTTTGTTCTGTATAAAACATTTGTAGGTTTTTGCCAAGGGCTAATATTATTGTCAGTCAATGTGGTGTAGTGGTTAAGGCTGTGGATCTAGGACTTCATGCTGTGAGGTTGTGGGTTCAAATCCTGCTATTGACACTTTGTGACCATGAGCAATTCACTTAACCTGCCTGGGGTACAACATAAAGCAAAAGACATGTAACCCATAATATCTCAAATATTGTAAGTCTCTCTGGATAAAGGTGTCACTCAAACAATAAGTAGTAATAATAATATTAGGTCATTGGAGCTGCCTTCTCATGAACATGGTATACACAGTTGTCCATGAATAAAACATTCCTGCATTAGGTCAATTTTTGGTTTTCCTAGTGACTTGGCTTCTGTTGATGGTCACTGCAAAACACAGATGTATAAGTCTGGCACTTGAACTTCACTGAATTTTCTGTTTCCATTTCACATCTTACAGTATACGGCTAGTGTGATCACGTCTCTTTTTGCCTGACCAGGACACCACCTCACTTCTCTCATCTGCCTACCATTTGCAGAGTGCCACATCTAAGCACAGTGCACAGCATGTACGTTAGCATAATATTAATTAATATAAAAAAATAAAAAATTTAGTGACAAATTTAAAACGCGGGTTGGCTAATTTCCATTTTTCTATAATATCACCAAATTTCAATAAAAAGCATTTTTGAGATTTTGGGGTATTTCATTTTTCTTTTGTGATGGGGTACACCCCTAAATATAGATATATCAAAATGTCCTTTCTTAGCGGAGTCCTACTGCCCTAGATGTATAATCCTGCCAAAACAAAAAATAGTTATTTTCTTGATGAGTGAGTGAATGAGTCAGTCAACTTTCCATTATACTGTGTATATATACTCTGTGTGTGTGTGTGTGTAATATATATAATATGATATAAAAGAAACAAGTATATAGGAGTGCCACTTGCGTTGAAGTGTGAACTGGATGTGAAACTCTGGTGACAAATACCATTTTGGAAACTAAGTATATATAAACCTTGAACATATCAAAGTTTTTGATGCACAGATACCTGCCTGGTTCATAATAAGTAGTTATCATTACCTTGGTGGATGCTTTACAAGGTACTTGGCTATTGTGTATTGTTTGAACACTTAAATAAATTTAAAGCTAATACATGATAACAGTAAGAGACTAAACTGCACACATTTTCTGATCAATTTAAGCTTCTAGGAACTTCTGTTTAATTTAAGTTTTTCAGCACAGTTTATAAATTGCAGCGCCTCTTGCAGATTTCTCACACTTTTCATTTTTGTTCATAGACTGATGGATGTAATTTTTGATAACCCCATTTATTTGTGACTCGATACTCTCATGTTTCATATTTTTGTCCACATTTGACCACTCCTTTTGTCCATTTGTTCCTTCATTTTATTCAATCAGTTAGTGACTTTTTATTTCTCCAATGAGGTCACTGTATTCTCTTTAAATATCACCACTCATGACACTTGTGCCTTTGTGCTGGCATAACTTCTTTTTGTTTACTTAATCCTAAAAATCCAAGTGAAAGGAAGGATTGAGCACATGCAAGGGAAAATAGAGTATTAATGCCTGGGCAGACTCCAAATACAATGAAGTCATTTTCAAGTTCCTTTATCATCCTTCTTATATCCTAAAAGAAACAAAACAAGAAACTTTAATCACTGTTGAAGTTTCTTTTTCCCCTGTTATGACCTTCAGGTTACTGTCAAGATACTATGCTGATAAATGCCTTCAAGATCAATATTCCTGGATTTATCTGCATGACCTGCCATTCTAACGTTGTAGAAACATTAATATAAATAATTTAAGAGCAATTGTTACCTACACTTTTTTAGACTATGATGGAATTATAGTACAGTATTTCCCAAACTTCCTCTCATAAAAGATCTTCTTGACCTGCTAGTTGCTCCTTTGAAATATCCCAAACAACCTTTAAAAAAGGAGCCTGACTGATGCAAACAGTCTCTTCCCATTATAAATATTTATGTTGTTATGAGTCCAGATTATAGAGGAAATAAGGCATTGCAGGAAGAAAATGACCTGCTGCTGGATACTTCCTGTGTATAAGTCAAATTTAAAGGTGTTTAATTCTGAAGTGTTATGATTTCCATTTACTGTTTTTAAAAAACAGACTAAATATTACTACTCTGTCCTTTACCATTACCCTGGCAGGTGCAATATTAAAATATAGTATCATATGAAAAGCCTTTCTCACATGGTGCAAAACAGTCACATATTTTCTAGATTTCTAAGCTCTTGATTGTCATGTGTGCAGAGGACAGTGAAATTCTTCCTTGCATTGGCTAAGCCCTTACTTTTAAAGTGTCATAACAAGTATGTTATAGCAACAGAGGAGTTACATTCTGGGTAGGCATTGCTTTTGTCATAATCTGAGTATCAGTCATACATACAATTGTAGAATAAATGTTCTCTTGATCAACTCAATTGTCACTTGACAGATTGATTAACAAGACTGTAGACAAGCAATACCTGGCGACAGTTTATAGCTACACCCTACTCCTCTGTTATTGACCGATTCTGGGAATTTTTGGGTCTTTATATATACATATATAATATATATATATATGAAAGAGAAGGTCTGTGATACGGTTTGCATATTTGCAGCTGGAGATCCATATGTGCTGGGCTTTTGAAAATGTTTTTGGCAGCAAAGGCCTTGTGATAGAAGTCCTCACAGGCAGAGCGTATTATGGAATGTAAAAGAGTACATAGTGAGAACTCAAGAAACTTCCTGTCTTAAACTGTCTTTTGAACAGAATTTCACTGATAATGAACACCTTACAATGCAACTTTTAACATAATGTATGTATTTTTTTTTGTTATGGTAAAAGATATACCTACTGTTTCATGAGAGATACATTTATTGTAAGGGACAATGTCAATTAGGTGAAATTTGTGGAAATGCTGCACACTGTTTCAGTTTTTTTTTCTGTAAAATGTGTTATATACCCCAAAAGGCATGTCCCTAAAAGAATTGTTTGTCTGATTGTTAGAAATATAGAATCATTAATTCCTTTTTAAAAAATATGTTAAAATAAGTGTTATTAAACTTGACTGTTAATGTCCAGCCAAACTTTATTTTATGTAGCACCTTTCATTTTGAGCGCTGGCATTAAGCAGTTCACCTTCTGAAGACTAGGAAAATTGAAACACAGTTCTTGTGGCTGCCTCTAGATGCTGTAGTGAAGTCAAAAGAAGCATGCATTCAGAAGGAATGAGTGAGCTCTGGCGTAAGTTGTGCAAATTGTAATATACATGCTACATAAAAAATTGGCAGTAGATCTCCAATATATTACACGCTGTCTGTATTATATGTTTCATTTACTTTCCAGTTGCTTAAAAACATGCACAAATAAGCCATGCAAAGTCTCTTAACAAGATCCTTCCAGTGAAAATGTTTCCATTCAGTTCAGAGTCCCACAAATAGGTCCTGTTGTTTTCTTAAGTAAGGCTCTGGTTTCTGGTTTAGCCCATTTCCTGGACTTGCATGATTAAGTTTTGGTTGTTTACTTTGAGAGACTCTTTTGGATGTGTGTGGCTGCATGTCATCTTATGCCATATTTTTATTTTAATGCATCTGTTTTTTTTTTTTGTTTGTTTTGTTTTTAGGATCATTTTGGCTCATATTGGCAGGGTCAATTGTATTGTGCCTCTCTATTCCATGCTTATTTTTCATACCCAGACAGGTCACACAAAAGACTGCATTCCCGGGGCAGTCAGTGGGAGGTACAGCACACTGACGTTACGTTCTCATGCTGTTCAGTCTTCCTTAGTGAGACAATGCTCTAATAAGACTCTTTAACAGTACAGCAAGGTTACATTTATTTAATTTTTGTTAATTTCCTTGTCACGTCATTTAGAATTGTAGCAGCTTCTCTTAGAGAAGGCTGCAATTATTCTTTCTAATTTTAAGCCAATAAATACAAATTGTGCTTCCTTGATTTGTTTGCTGGTTCACGTTTTGTATTGTTTAACCTTCAAATACATATAATTGAGGAAGTATTTTTATTATTTAGTTGCTTTTCTAAATGCTTCTATGTAATTGCCTTTTGTAGTTGTACTTAAAACTACTTTAGAAGCACATTCACATGGATTGATGAACACAGTATATCACTCCTTGAGCATATGTTGTGTACTTGCATGGATACTTATTCAGTATAATTACATTTTAAGCTAGTCTTGGCGATTGCTATGTTAAAAATTCAAAAGGCTTATGTTAAAAGTTCCTCAAAAGTAATGTTGTTCACTTCAGATTGTAGCTTTCTGCAGGGGATTGACAAATATTTAATTATATAGGTGACAGTGACCAAACCAATGCCTTTGGTGCTTGTGGTGAGCCTTTTAACAGTAGCTCTGTGTTCTATTTGTTTTTCTTTTTGTTTCCAAATATGTTTTACTAGTTACTTGTCTTGATTAAGCTGTGGAGCCAAATGGAGTCAGTTCTTGAATTCTTAAGGCCTTTGCCAACCAGCTTTTGGGGTGGCCTCTGTCACTTGTTGACTCTTCATCTAATGACTGCAGACCAGTGGGACTTATGTTTTAATTTGTATCATGAACCTCTTTGAGACTTTGCTCCTTTAGTGATATAACACTTTGACCCAATTGCATATTTTGCCTATACATCTGTCTGCTCCACAAAACTTATTCTCACCTGGACAAAGCTAGCAGCAACACTGTGATGATTATGTATTTTGATTTCTCCAGTGCCTTCAGTACCATCCAACTGCGTTAAGAGGTAAGCTCAGAGATATGCGGTGGATGAGCCTATGGTGTCCTAGATAATGGACTGTCTGTCAGACAAACTGTAGTTTGTAAGACTTGAGGGTTACTGACATGGGTGTGAGCAACACTGGAGCACAACATGGAACAGTCCTGACCTCAGGCTAGGAAGGAAATCACTATAATGCACTAATTGGGTTTATAACTAAACATGTATTTTTCAGCATTTAATAGCATGAGACTCATAAGAACATAAAAAAATTTACAAATGAGAGGAGACCATTCATTCCATGAAGCTTGTTTATTTAGTTTAATAGCAAAACTGTTCCAGTTTTTCATCCAGATACTTGTTAAAGGTTATCAAAGTTTCTCCTCCAACTACATGTCTCAATAGTTTGTTCCAGATTCCCACAACTATTTGCATAAAGAAATGCTCCCTGGCTGCAGTCCTGAATGATCTTCCTGCAAGGCCCGCTGGTGTCCATGAGTCCACGATTCACCATTAAGTGGAACAAATTCTGCTGGATTGACTTTCTCAATGCCTTTGTGGATTTTGAAGACCTGGATTGGTCTCCTCTGCTCAAGACTAAACAGGTTTATGTCTCTGAATCTATCAAACATTTGCCCTTAAGTCCTGAGATGCACCAGGTTGCTCTCTTCTGCACAACTTCCAAGTGTACTTGTAGCGTTGTGACCAGAATTGCATACTGTATACTGTACTACTCCAGATGTGGTCTCAGTAGGGCATAATATAGTTTAAGCACAGTGTCACTCAATTTATATTCATCAGTTTTTACAATATTATTTAACATTTTATTTGCCTTTATAATTGCTTCTGCACATTGCATAGACAAAGAAAATGTATCAGCATAAACTAAGTATGCATTTATGAAGCAAATTGATGTGAAGAGCCCTTTCAGACCTAAAGAATGACACAGAATGCTGCTATATTGTAATCCTTCGATACACATAGTTTAATAGCCCAAGTAACAAACAATTATGATTTTTTTGTCTTAAACACCAGGGCAAACTGAGTAATACTGCATGTATTTAAAGAAGTTTAATGCCATTTAACTTTTTAAATCTCTTGTTTCAAATGTTTCTCCCCTTATTGTGATAGGTCCTCAGGCAGACAAGGGATTTATAAGAAAGAGAAAGGGTGACAGGGCAAGGATAGGTTGAGGTAAGCCCATAAAGAGAGAGAAAGAGAGATTGAAAAGCATGCACAGGCAGTAGAGATGAAGGTTGTCATATAAGTACACCTGTGAAAGGTTGGTAAGCACTGTTAATTTTCTTAGTCTCAATGGATGGGCCAGGGTTTCCCAAGGTTACTAGAGGACAGGGGACCAGGCAGGGAAATTAAACAGTTCCTGCTGAATAAAAAGCAGCATATGATTCTTTGCTGGGAGGACAGAGACCTGATGATCTCTTTGAAGGAACTGGCAGCAGGGGAATTTCCTTTTTAACTGAAATTGTAACTGAAGTCTCAGAGGTGCAGGAACAACAAGGACTGCTGAGGAGTTCTAACCAAATGCCTTCATGGCAAAGGTAGGGCCATTCCAGCTCCTGAAAGCAATGGCAGGGCATGGCTAGAAGTGGGCCCTCTGGTTCATGGAGTCTCAAGTTGGGAAGTGTGTTAGAGAAAGAACTTAAGTGGCAAGAGGTATAGAGGCCAGGATGAAAAAGAGAGAGCTGGGAGCTAAGAGAAGGGACTACTTTGAGCAAGCCACCCTATCTAGAGGACAGGAACCTATATCGGTTAAAGCAGAATCACAGCAACTGCAAGTAGCATTGCTTTAGTTGTTTTGTTTCTGCTTTCCTTATCTCTGAGCAGATCCCTGTATGTGGATTCTATTAACAAACAACAATTTCTTGTGCATTTTGCCTCTTTTGTGTCAACTGGCCATAGTTCAAAAATTAATTAATAGATGGAAATTGTTGGGTTCCATTAATGTTAATTAGTTTCAAATTAATTAGTTTAAACAAATCTGTGTCTTTATATGCACTCATTATACAATTAGTAATTTGTAAAGTTTGTATTTACAGAACTTGTTGCAGTGCTCTGTGCCTGAACTCAGTGAAGAGTGCTATACAAAAGTAAATTGAATTAAATTTAATTCTGGGTAGGAGAGTCAGCAGTGTCCTATCGTTATAGCATGTTGTTCAAATATATTTGCTAAACATGAAGGGCTGTGAAGTTTTATCTAAGTGTTGGTTGTTGTATTGTTTTTTGGAATTGAATTCATGAAAATGAGACTTTTTTTAAATATGTTTGCCAAATCTGATTACATCTTGTACTGCTGGAAGTCAGATTGGCCTTGTACAGAGTGTTCCTTCCTTTCACCTTCATTTTTTTTATAACATTTTTTAATAAGCAACAAGTAGGTTAAAATTATTGGACTTTTAATAGCCATGCATTCTGTATTCTTTATTTGGCATATTTTATAAAAAATATTCCTTCCCATTCCAAAGATGTTGATTATGAACTGGAGCTCACCTCAATATGGAGTCCTCTCTTACACACAGTGCTATGGGGATGATCTACAGGCTGCAGCCCTTTATTGGAATTGGGAGGTTAAGGAAATGAATGAATACATGAAAGTGGGTGGATACTGTATTATTTGGAGACCTGACTATTCAAGTAAATACTTGCTCACAAGCTATATTGGCCATTTTCTGCCTTGGTAAATTGGAGTTTTGAAGTCAAGAAGACGTGAAGTGTCACTTACTCAGTAGCCTCAGCAACTTGCTGCATTAAATGTAAACCAAACGGGGGAATTAAATAACACTATGTAATCTATCACGTCTTCTCACATCTTTGAACTGTTGGAACAAACTGATACAGCATACACATTGTCAACTCAAATTCAAATCTTTGAACTTAATAGTTTGAGATGACAATTCTCAAAGAGCAACCAGTTTTTAAGGATGACAATTTAATGCATTATGAGGACTTTTCTTCCATATTTTGTTTATTCTGCCATTATGCAGTGAGTTTATCTCCACTATTCTAAGAAATTGATCATTTGAACAGCACATTAAAATAATGAAATGCATTTGTTAGGGTTAACAGATTTCTTGTTCCTATATAGGGAGAAATCTGTTCGTAATGTCTGCTGCTGTTGGATTAGAGTTCATTTCACATAGTGGGATTAAGCTGGCAATAAAAATGATAGATGGTTGGATGGAAGAACTGGTGCCTGGAGCACATGAAAAGAAATACTCAATATTAATAACCTCTTTGTTGCAGACTTGCATATGTTATTGCAGTAATGAATTTAATATTCTTTAAAAAGTAATGTAGCTTATAAAACTTAGCAGACTAGGAATTTGAGTACACATTTATTTATACAGTAGACCTTGTGCCATATATTTGATCCTTTAGGAAACAATCCATTTTCATAACAACAAAATACAGTCATGTTGTGGTGTTTGAAAGATAGCATAATGCAGGCATTTTTAATACTCTGTCAGGAGCACCTGCTGACTCTAATGGACTTGCCGAACACTTTGCTAAACTAATATTCATGCATCAAATTTAGTTTGTTATTGGTCACTGTGCTTGCAGATTTTTATTTTGAGATGACTTTTCATGAGTTGCAGAATGATTTAATTTTTTGGAACACAATTCATTGTCTTCAGAACTCAAGTTGAGTTCATTGCCTGCTTTATTTTCTATTTCCTTTGTGGAACCCAAAGCTGCAGTGTATTTTGATATACATGCTGCTCTCCGGTACGCCTGCCAAGGAAAGCATGTCTCCAATGTCATTCAATTATCACAGTTTGTAAGGCAATACTCTGCAAGTGGTGAAAGCTGTGTTGGGAGTGGAGAGTAAATGAAATTGCATCGTCTTATTGATGTATACTGTATATTTCTCATTTTCAAAGTAAAGAACAGTCAGAGGAGGCCCCAGAGCCATTGCTTTTCAGATTACAGATAAGGTTTGTAAAAATTTGGGAGACCTTCATTTTTTGCAGACAATTGTTATGGTTCAGAGGGCTTTAGATTGTAATTGCCATTGCAGAGATTAATTTATCAAAGTTTGCTTACTACAAATACAAAAGCTTATGTAGTCAAGAAAACAGTATATCAATAAGGAAAGAAAAGTAAGAAGTCTGCCAGAGACAGGTTTAGAATTAAAGAGTCAAGATAAGGGATTTTCAGCCTGATAGAGAATGGGATTCATAAGGAGACGTCAGCAGAGTGATTTCTAAAGTATGAAAGCCGCAAAATTGAGTGTACTATAGACCACTAAGATTTTGGAGTAATGCGAAGGCCACTTTAAAAAAGACAGAGGTATTACTCAAAATCGAAATGCAAGATTTGAAGGCCTCCATGTCAAATAAGATAGATGTCTTCTGCCTGGACACTTTTTTTTTTTTTTTTTTTTTGTGATTATGCCAACACTCATCTCAAAAAGGAGAAACTACAGGGTTAGCCATATGGTGAAAAATAAAAGAATGTTAGAATCTGAGTTTTTTTTGTACTGTAGGTTTTTGTCAGCTGTCATCTTTACAAACTGTGATCTTCCTTTGGCCAATATTAATTAGTCTTTTTATGTAATCAAAAATGTCTGGGCAAATTACAAAATAATGTTGTAGGTGTACATTACCTTTCATAATTAATGAGATGATGTTTCTAACTGTTGTCACAACTGGGTGGTTAGATAAGGAAGACATCTGATGTATTATGAAATATCAATATGTATTATCATGTACCACTCCCCAGTTTATACCTCAGAGCGACAGTATGATCAGAAACTGCTGTGTCACTCACAGCAAGGAGTATAATAATAACAATAAAAAAATCATTTGGAATTCCAAGATCAACACTTGTCTTTACTGAACCATTCACTAATAATCTCAGACCTTCACTCTGCTATTGGCAATATAAAAAAAGAATATTAATACTTTACGCTAAAATTGGAATTACTTTACAAAACAATTCGACCAAACAAAACATACATTTCCAACCTAAACCAAGGGTGACAAATTATATTATATGATAATATCACAAATATTAAACCATTTCAACATTGACCAGATGTAAAGTTTGATTATAACAGTCCAGGTTTGAAGCATTTCTGTTCAGAGTGAGATTGAAGGTACCAAGAAGATTTCATCAGCAAGCCACCATAATTATCAGGAAAATGATTAGTCCTACCACAAAATATTTGTATGCTCCAGACTATGGGTGTCAGAAAGAGCATCATCAATCATATACAATTCAAATCCATATGAAAGAATTCTTTTTTTGACATTTGGTTGTAAAAGAACAGTCTTTTTTTTCCTTTTAACCTCACACTAATTTCGGCATTGTGATACTCCAGACATGCTATGCTGCAATACTTTTGTATTTTTCCATGTGTTTTGAACATTATTTTCATAATTGTTTTCAAAACTGTTAATTGGTACTTTGTATAATCATTTATAAAATGGACAGATTTTTATACTATACAGATTTTACACACTTCTCCAATACCCCTAAAAGTATCATTTTGCTCCAGATCTGGTTCTGTTTTACTCTTGAATCTTAGATTCCTTGTTGTTTTATAGTAAAACCATTAAGCATTTATCATTACAAACAAAAGCTGTTTCCTTTTCTTATTAAACATAATGGGAAATAACTGGCCTATTTCTGATTTTCATTTTTATTACTGCTTCAAAACAAACACTTTAAAGGAGCTTTTTCAGTGTCATGAAAGCTACATTAACCAACATGTGTCTTATGGAGGTTGCTGGCTTGACACATTATATGTGGTATATTTTTGCTGCATCTGTAAATGGTGAAAATAATCCTGTTGAGTTTAATCCTGTATGTTATTCTTTGACCACTGGACCCCCTCCAAAGAGCTCAGCTAGTGCCCCACTCTACAAACTTATCAAATTAAGCTGCTCCACAATCTTGATCAACCTTACACAAACTTTTTTTTTATTATAACTTATACTTTTTGTGATTTGTTTTAAAATTTTGCTATGTGTTATTTTTTTACCTTAAACTGAATTTTTAAGTTACAGTTAATGAAAGTTGCCAATTAATAAAATATGATGAGGTAACACTTAATTATTACAATGCAACATTTAATACTTTCAGTAATTCCTTTTGTGGAATGTGAATAGACTCACCATGCCTCCCCTTATTTAAAATGCAGACGGGCCCTGACTTCACATCTTTTGCAGTCAAGGACCAGAAAGGCGCACAGTGGAATGGAAAGCTGGAGGAGGGAGGGTGCAGAGGACTAAAGTAACGAGTGCATTTAACGTTTTTAACTACATAATCAGCAGTGATTTTGTTTGGATTTTATATGTGCATTACAAGCATGGGAAGTGTTCTGGTTCCACTTTTCCCTTTGATCAAGTCACTTTCCATGCACAGAAAATTACGTTTTTTGTGAAGGAGCATTTGTGGTTTTTTTTTTTTTTTCAGCCTGACTGGAGTTTTTTTTTTTTCTATCCTCCTGGCCATCTGACCATACCTTTTTCTTTGTTACATACTGTATAATATTATTGCTTAATCTTGTTTGTTGTTATTGTATATTAACTTTCTTTTTATTTAATCTTATAAAGCAGTTTGAGCTACATTGTTTGAATGAAAATGTGCTATATAAATAAATGTTGTGCACCAGTCATAAGCTTTGCATGCTTAGCAGACAAACCGTGAGAAAAATATTAATAGTAATGAAGCATACATAGGCATGTTGAATACAAATGCACATGTAGGATTTTCCTCTTAGTGAGGGGTTATGAACCAGAAGACCTGTACTTTTTTAAAGCACACAGCAATTCTACTTAAATATGTATCAGTGCTGTGACAATTTATTATACTAATATTTATGAATAGTAATTTGGAATTTGCCTATTTTGGTAGACATTTATAGATATACAATTCTGTGCCTTGGATTTTCTAAGCTTTCAAGTAGCAGTTCCTCTTACAGTAACATTTTGAAAATTAACATTTTTTTGCCTGTTGTGTAGCTGTTATATTTTAGTTTGCTCATGGACTGTTTGTTATGGTATAAAATAAACAGTTGCTTTCTTTATTTTCCAGGGATGATTTCTGTCTAATTGTGTTTACTCAGCTCACTTTGTTATCTCACAGGGGACTAGAGCTTATCCTGGTAGTATCAGCAGCAAAGGGAATCTCAGTGAGAAAGATTCATCTTTATGGCAGGACACGCTTGCGCACACTTCCAGCCTTCCTCATTCAGGGCCTCTTTAGAGCTGCTGATAAACTTATCCTACATGTCTTTAAGATTTGAGTGGAGATCATAGTACCAAGTGGTTTCTTTAACATTTTCTACAAAGTGAAATAAAAATAATTAAATGTTGAGTGAATGGTCCGGTGATATGAAAGATTGGCAACATGGATGGATGTGCTGGCATCATTCATTTGTGTGCTTTTTTGTTAAATTTCTTTCTGTAGTATTAACAACTTCACAGAGAATAAAATAGAGCACAAGCATTGGATTCAAAGTTTATAACATTTTTAAACTACTTTACAGCTAAATAAATTCTGCACACCTTTTAAACCATTAAATGTTTAATTTATTTCAGTTTCATAGATATATTTCAAGTGTATGACCTATCCATCGACCTAGAAAGGTGTGATCGAGATAAAAAAAATCCATTAGTGTTAACATAATTTTGACTCACCCTGTGAGTGTGTGTATGTATGTGTATATATATATATATATATATAATAAAATGACAAATGTAACATATGCAAATGCTTTTGTTCTGTGTTGTGTATGAGAAAGTGTTCATCAAACACATTCACTGTAAATGCTGAAATGCTGTGCAAAATACCAAAGACAGAGAAGGATGTATGTATTTAAGATAGATTACACAGTTCTGTAATTTATATTAGTGGTGTGTCTGAATGTACTTTGATGGTTTGGTCGTTATTAGGGTTCAAGATGGAGAATGAGGTGATGAAATGTGTGAACAAATGAATGCAACTAGCTATATTTTGTCACATATGCAGTACATTTGAGCTATTTGGCTCTTTTTTGGGTTAGTGCAATCTATTACAATGGCATTTTACAAGTAGGGTTTTACTATGCAGACTAAAGCTATTCTTTGCAGTTACTAAAAGCACTTAAAAACATACAGTGTGCCAAGCTGGAATTAGAATTGCCTTGTGTTGATGAGTTATGCTGTGTTTTTTCTTTTTTGATCTTTATGATCCTTGCACATGCAGTGAGAATGCCAGATTAATTTCATGAGACTGATAAGTAAAGCAATTCTTTTGCATAAGAACTTGGTGTAAAACAAAAGCGAATATAGAAATATAATGGGGAGTCTTCATTTTTGAAGATATTATTCTTCACCAATTATTTTTATTAGCTGTCACTGAGCATCACTTGAAGTTAGAATAGGATTTCTGTCCAACATTTCCGTATTTCATTCTGTATTACCCCTTTACATCCTGAAAAAAATTTGAAACATTTACACCAGATTTAGTGTACATTGATCTAGGTTAGTTCACTTCATTGTTTCAGCTACAGAATCATTAGTGATTGTATTTAAGAGATTCTAAATCCATGTCCAAGAAAAAAATTGACAAGGGAACAGGGTTTCCCTGTTGATAAGGATGTGTAAGGTGATTGGAAGAGGAAATGACGCACATTCCGGCAATTTTGGTGTCTATTTATGTAAACTGTATTTCCTGACAAAGGAATTCCTGGTAGAGGCAGGAGGTGGGAAAAGAAACAGACAATGGCTAGTTATGGATTAACTTGTATTGGCACAGCACTTTGTAGTGCTCTTCTGCAATAAAGATATATGGACAAGTAAATTGTGTTTATGACATTCACTTGTGCATGGAAGGAATAAATTAAACAGTAGTTTTAAGGAGTATATTAACTGAGATACTGTCACCAAGCACTTAAAGGATAAAATAACGTTTAGTTTGTTCCCCAGAATTTATATGTTTGTTTGAGGAGTTAGCTGGGGCCACCCTTCAACATTTTCTGATAAAGTGAGGTGGGCACAGCGAGCACTTAGTCAGCATGTTTTATTTGTTTATTTGTGTACCGTTTAAGTGTTACACAATGAGGATGTCATCAGCCTTGCCATTTTCATTTTTGTTTGTCATATGTTGCTCTGTCACACCTGAACACTTACACGTAAGTGATGTCATGATGACCATCTTATTTAAGAGAATACTGTATGCTTAGTCATTGTCTGAAATTGGATTCAGTAAAGGAAAAAGCTTTTTTGTTTAGGAGAGAAAACTATTTTCTCCAGCAGTTTCATTTCAAAGCAGTGTTAGACTGTAATGATTTGTATTCATCTTCAAGTCCATTTGTTTGCTAGATGAATTATAACCTTTTCAGTGTGTTGTCTCCTGCTCAGTTCCAAAGAGTTCATTTTGCTTCATCCATTATTTTGCCACCTCAATCTCAGTATAAAGTTAATCTTTCAGATCTGTCATTTTTTGGGATGATTTTAAATGCTTATGACACAGCATTACCAAAAAGTGGTAACTGCTTGGATGTAAGAAAATTTAGAGGACACAAGGTTTGTGAAGGTTTTATGCGATTTGACAAAGTAGTATGGATTACCGTTTAACATTCTGAGTAATGAAGAGGGCTAGCAGATGGTACACACATAGCAAGTAGCTTTCAAAATGACACCAACTGCCTGGCAGTTATTTTGCCTCTTTAAGTAAAAGGCACAGTTTTTTTTTGAATGGAAGTGACTAGGACAAAAAACCTCATGTAACTTATGAAGATTCGTTAACCAAATGTCTTTCATTGAAGCTAAATAATAATTCTAAATCATAATCAAGAAAGAGCGCTGTGGTTCGTAACTGTAAACACACTCACACATAAAAATATATTTTGCTTTTATTCTGAAACTCTGATAAAGACAGATTTGAAGCCTCAGCTTTTAAGGTCCCACACTTGTGACATCAATTGCACGACTTCCAGAACTGCACTCCCCAGCAACTGTACTAACATGGCTGTGCCCAAGGAAATACAAACTGGCTCTGTAGGGGAAGTGGGGGGGAGTGCCAATCCTGCCACAAACCTCCAAGTTTTCTTTATAAGTTGGAGAACCTACTTGCAGGGCTGGATGCAGATTAACATCATACTTTACCCAACACAAGCAACTGCAGGTTAAGGGCCTTGCTGAAGGGCCCAACGTAGTAGTCACTTCTGGCGTTTATGGGATTCAAACCGACAGCCTTCCGATTGCTGGTGCAGATACCTAGCCTAAGAGGCACCACTCCGTCCGTACTGTAGAAGACATGAAATAATTTCATAATGAGGAAAACATGGTAAAATGAAAGAATACATATCATTGCGGAATTCCTTGGTCTGAAAAAAACCAAAACAGGCGTAAACCTTGTTGCAAAACATCAGAAATTCTTGGATAAAAATTAAAAACAAAAATGATTTCCTAACAGCAGTGAGCACAAATGCAATATGTTTCAAAATATGCAACCAATTGCTTGATTTGATACAGTTGGCTTTGAATGGCTTGTCAGAAACCTAAAATAATTTCAAGTAAATTTTAGTTATGTCTTGCTATACACTGCAACATTCGAGATATTTTTCATTGTATCTGCTTAAGCAATGTGCATACATCTTTAGTGTAAGTGTCATTGCTGATTCAACATATATATAGTTGTTACTTGACATTCATTTAAGTAATAGATTTACATTTACTTACTTGGATGACACCTTTATCAAGGTGTCATCCAACATTTGAGATACATTTAGTTAAATTTCTTTTGAGTTTTCAATTGGGGCACAGCCAGGAGAAGTGACTTGCTCATGGTCACACAGAGTAAGTAGCAGGTATTGTACCCTCACCCTCAGAATCTGAAGTCCAAAGCCTTAACCGCTATGCCACACTGCCTACCAAAAGATAGATAGATTGACCATATGCATGGAGTTGGGAGGATGGTACATAAAAAGCATCCACGAATGTTATTAACAGCAAATATCTTGAAACGTGTGTATACTTTTGACAGTTTCATAATGAGAAAAATTGCAGTATGTGACATTCATAGCTGGATGCTAGTAATGTGTAGTGGTTACATAGTGTTTTTTCATTCATCTCTTCTGGCTGCTAAAATCACTGATACACACAGCAGGCAAAACAATTGGCAGAAAAGGTGCTGAAATGGTAGTTCAGTTTGACATTATTGGGCTTCATGTGAAGTTCTACAAGCCAAGGCTAAAATGTTGTTGTAAAATTACCTTGGTAAATAATCCTGTGTTTAAAAGCCCACATTTTGCAAAAAATCATATATTTTGTTTTTGCTTGATATATTTTTATCTAATACAATAAAACAAGTAATTTTGTGGTTTGATGTTGTTGGGTGGTTTTCAAGATTCTGGCTGAAATGGTTAAAAGAATGTTTTGTCAATTGCTGTTAACAGCAATTAGAGTTCCTTAACAAGAGTAAATGAACTATAGGTGTGCTAATAGATATTTTTGTTAAGTTTATTTTTGTGGTCAAAGTATTCTAAATCATTAATAAATCTTTTCATGACCTAAGTGAAAAGGAGCAAAACAAAAATGTAGGCTAATGTTTTCACATACTAGAATGTTGGTAATCTTGGGTTTTCCCAATAGTGTTCACTAGTAGAATGGCAGTGTTTAAGCACATTTGTTTGGAAACATTGACCCATTTACATGGGGTACACCCAATAGATACATTAATATCACATTTCTAGATCCTGTACCAGCAAGACCAAAGATGCTGTAACATCTTTAGAACAATATTTAAAATATAAAAATAGTTATTAAATTACTGATTAAAGTAATCATATTGCAATTTGATATGTGCCACTCACTGCACCATCAGTTCCGGACAAGTCCATCAAGTATTAGTATAAGTATTTCTGTAAACATTTGACATGGAGAGGTGCTTATGATGTGATAAAAATATTTAATATTCTCTGTAATTGCTTTAGTAATTGCATATTTCATTACCCTTTGCATGTAGCAACCTTTTACGAAGCACTCTCTCCTTTCTTTCTGTTTTTTTTATACAATTATCAATGTTATTAATTAGTAATGTTAAGATTTGGACTCTGACCTATTACTATAAATCTTAAAATATTTTTTAAATTGAAGATTGCAATCGCAATCCTGTTCATCTCAACTGCCTTTTGAACAAGCTGAGAACCTGTGAGGTGTTTACAGGGTGAGTGTAGAGGATCTGAAGACTACCTTACATACACAACATCTGAGAATGTAAGAGAGATTCTGAAAACATAAAGTGGGATATATTAAATACGTCTGTACTCAACTGGAGGTTTAGGTGTATGAGTAAAAGTAAAAAAGCAAGCACATTATTAGCGAGCATGCTATTATTAAAACTAGATTGTGTGATTCAGACATTGAAATGGTGACTGAATTCATTCATGTTGCCACCTAGGGAGATAAGTTACATTATCCTGGTTAATGTTCATTAACTTGACAACAAAAATGATTTACTTTGTTATTAACACACTGTAGATGAATCATTCTGACCCTAGAACGCATGTTCTGTTTGTGGACACAACAAGCTGGACCTGCTCAATTTAAATGTGAATGCATTTAAATGTAAACCTGTGGTACAACTGGGTAGATCTGATCTTTTCTTATTCATGTTATTTACAGCAGCAGCTTTCTTATTATCCAAGCCAGAAGTTCTTATGTGTGTTTTGGGGATGTTGTTTATTATAATATTTATACTTTCTCGAGCATCTGTAAGTAGGGCGGCAATTTGGCACAGTGGTAGCACTGCTGCCTCACAGTGAGGTAACCAGGGTTTGTGTCCTGTGTCCTCTCTGCATGGAGTTTACATGTTCTCCCTGTGTCTATGTGGGTTTCTTCTGGGTGCTCCAGTTTCCTCCCATAGTCCAAAGTCCAAAGACATGTGGGGTACGTGAACTGGTGATACTAAAATGCCCCTAGTGTGTGGTTGGAGTATGTGTGTGTTTGTGTGTTCGCCCTGCAATGGACAGGTGCTCAGTCCTAGATTTGTTCCTGCCTTCTGGCCTATGCTATCTGGGATAGGCTCCAGCACCCCCAGCAACTCTGTTCAGGACTAAGTGGATTTGAAAATGACTGACTGATTTGTAACTAAACATTTTACTACAATTTGCACTGTGTGTATACAATAATTATATGTTCCAAATATAATTTGATTTTAAGTTTTGCTGTAGTTGTACTGTAGTATGCTATAAGTTAAGTTCTAATTATTACTGTCTATGTCGTACATGTGTTTTGAGACAGTACTCAGTTAATAGCGCTATATAAGAATGAGTAAAGGAAAGAAATGTCCTAAAGTGACAATATAAGAACACTTAAATGAAAGAACATTCAAAGCATTTCATTAGGCAGTATAAAATGTTCTCTGGAATAGTGAAATGTTAGTAGCAAAAAGCATAACAGACTAAATCTACAGAATTACTGGTTAATACCTTTATTTTCCTTCATCAGTTTCTTTTGGCAATTTTACATATTTTGTTTTCTTCCTTGTACTTGTCCTACTGTCCACTTTACCCAGAGACCGAGCAGCTTACTTGCAACTGAGTCATCTGTGCCTTTCCATTCAATGACCTAGTCTTTCTTTGTCTCATGAATGACCTATGTCTAACAAGCAGGAATGCCCAGGAAATGTGGACCCAAATATTGCACCTGATGTTCCCACAGCTGAGGCTTTGGAGCATGTGCTCGACTTTTTAAAGTTCATCACTGCACTTGTTAAACAATAAAAGCATTCATGCCAGTAGAAAATGGCCTTCACATTCGCAAAATCCAGGGTGTAGCTGCTGAGGCTCTCATAACAAGCTGTAAAGTATTTATCAGATCTGCTACTTAAACACGTTTAAGTGATGTGCAGCTTGGTGCAATGAATCATTATTAGAAGGCTGCCTGTCGCAATTTTTACTTTGCCATACATTTTAATTCCCTTGAAGTTGAGGCCCCAGCTTTTATTAGCTTTCTTTAAGAGGCACTTTTCTCAAGAGCAACAATATAAATCACTTCTTATGGCTGTTTTATAATTGACCTCATAGAAAGAAAAAAAATAAAAATAAAGCATAAAAAATGATAAGGCAGGACATCTGGAAAAGAGAGAAAATTACTTGAAGGCCCATTGTGACAAACTAAAATAGTGAAACCTCCTCCTTAGTAAACTGGAATAATGTTCTCATGACCATTGTCTTTGGCAGTTTCCAAAAAAAAAAAAAGAATGAAAGTGGGCGAGAGAGAAAGAGAAACATCTGGCTTCTTTGGGAAGTATGATTTATGCCTATAAATAATTTATATATGCATAGCAGAAAGGAGCCTGTTTTAGAAGTTCTTATTATTAACAGAACAAGAGTCTATTTGGGAAATCTTGATGCCATATTTTACTGCTTAATATACCTTTCTGTTGTAAGACTGTAATGTTTTATTAAAACTGCAAATTTATTCTGTGAATGAATAGATATGGAGAAGAAAGTGACACTTTTGCAGTATTTTGGGGATAAATGATATAGATCTTTTCACTGCTTCTGTCAAGGCTGTAATCAAAGTTTAAAAAAAAAAAAAAGCAAATACTGAGGTCCCAAAAAGAATGTACTGTACTTAAAATAAGGGAAAGTGTGATTTAATGTTTTAACTGCTCATTAGCCCTATTTTGGAAGAAACTGACAAATTAAATAATACAAAAGATGACAAGGTTTTTAATTTTTAATGTAAATATATTGATACAGTGATCCAGTGATCCAGTGCTAAGATTTGAAAATGCAAGTTGTTAATATACAATCCAGTCTAATGGACTGACCCATTAAACTTGTCTTTTTATATTAGATTTTAGGGTGGCATGATGCCTGCCTTGATCACTTTCTGTACGGACTCCTTTATCCTCATATGTGGAAGGTTTTACTGGTTTGCTGTATTTCCTTCTACATCCCAAAAGATGTCTTTTGTTTAATGGACACATTCTAACTGGTTAAGCATGTGTGATAATGCCTCGGTCCAGAAGCTGGACAAAGTTGGTTTGAAAATGGCTTAATGCTTGTAATTTCACATGAAATTATCTTGGTGCCACTGGTTTCTTTCTGTTTCCTTTTTTTGTGTGTTATAAGATACATAAGAACATATGAAATTTGATAAATGACAAACAGTCCATCCACCCTGTTTGTTTAGCAATTAGCTAAGCTATCTCAATTTTTATCGTTACATAAAAATAAAACTCACAAGAGCATAAAACCTTTATGCTGTTAATGACTTAAGGCCATATTGGTAATTACACATTCATCTTTGGATGTGGCCTGTGCTCTCTGCTCAGCAGTCCTAGGCTGTGAAGTGTGCCTCAACAGGTGAAGTCACTCATTTTACTGGCTGGTTTCTGGGCTGCAAAGACTGTTGTCTTAAGGTTGATTCAAGGTTTGGTTTGGTTTACACAGCAGTAATCGTGTTTCATTTTAAAACATAATGCATACGGTTCCATACCTGCTTATTCCAATTAAGGGCAGTAGGGATCATGAATCTATACAAGCAAGACTGGGTGCAGAACCACCTACGCAAGTCAAGTTGGGGAGCATGCACTGGTACAGTGCGTTGCTGCACCCACTACACAACGAAACAACTCGGGATCCCAGTTTGCAACCCCCCAGGCAGACACGCGGTCCAGTTCCACCCTCTAGAAATGACCCTCTATCTGCCGCAGCCAGGTGTTATGTGGGTGACCCCTTGGCCTGGTCCAGCCACTCGGGTCCCCAACAATGAGGATCTTACGAGTTGGATCGCCCTCGGGGACATGCGCCACATGGCCGTAGTGCCGTAACTGACACTCCCTCACAATGCAGGTAATGTGCCTCATTCGGGACTCCATGAGCAACCGCTCATTCGACACAAAGTCAAACCAACGGTACCCAAGGATTTTCCGGAGAGACACAGTACCAAAGGAGTCCAGTCTTCGTCTCAGGTCACTGGATAGCGTCCATGTCTTGCAACCATATAGCAAGACAGGAAGCACCAGGACTCTAAAGACTTGGACCTTTGTCCTTTTGCATAGATATCAGGAGCGCCACACACTCCTTTCCAGTGGCCTCATGACCCCTCATGCTCTCCCAATCTGTCTACTGACCTCATAGGAAGAGTCACCAGAGACACGAATGTCACTGCCAAGGTAAGTAAACCTCTCTACAAGGTCAACACTGTCTCCGCAGACAGACACATTGCTGATGGCTGTGCCCAAGAGATCATTAAAGGCCTGGATCTTGGTTTTTATCCAGGACACTCGTAAGCCCAGACACTCAGACTCCTCACTCAGTCTCTTGAATGCCCCGATCAGAGCCTCCATTGACTCCGCGAAGATCACAGCATCTTCAGCAAAGTCAAGATCCGTGAACCTTTCTTCACCTACAAATGCCCCACAGACGCTGGGCCCCACGACCTTGCAAGAACATACCCCTGACGAACCCCAGAATCAACCTGAAAAAATGCAGAGGACCTGCCTCCACTCTGCACAGCACTCACAGTACCAGTGTACAGGCCGGCCATGATATCCAGCAACCTTGAGGGTATCCCGCGAATCCTCAGGATATCTTACAGGGCAGCTCGATCAACTGAGTTGAACGCTTTGTGAAAATCGACAAAGGCTGCAAAGAAACTCTGCCGACACTCGCGTTTGCACTCTATGAGAACTCTCAGGGCCAGGATGCGGTAGATGGTAGACTTCTTAGGCGTAAAACCAGACTGTTCCAGTTGCTGGTAGGTGAACAAGTAATCACAGATCCAATTGAGGACAACCCTAGCAAGGACCTTACCCGGCACCGAGAGCAGTGTTGTCCCCCTGTAGTTGCTGCAATCTAGGCGATCACCCTTCCCTTTCCAGATAGGGATGACGAGTCCCGTTTTCCAGTCAATTGGGATGATGGCAGTCTTCCAAATGGAAGCAAAGATTGCTTGCAATGCCAGGAGGACAGCCTTACCTCCAGCCTTGAGAAGTTCATTCCGGATACAACAGATCCCTGCCACCTTTCCTCCTCTCAGCTGGTTCACCACCTGTGCAATCTCAGTGAGATTGGGTGGTTCACAGCTAATTGGAGGATGAGCCTCAAGAACCGTGGACCCAGAGATATCCAACGTCCTAGCTGGAGGATCAGCTTTGAACAACTGCTCAAAGTAGCCAGCCCAGCGGGTCACAACTGCAGTGTCATCCGTAAGGACTGTTCCATCAGCTGCTCTGACTGCGACACTTGAGGAACAGATTCGGATGTGCGTAATGCTTCGATTCCTCTGTAAGCAGAACGTGGGTCACCAGACCACAGATGGTGTGTCACTTGCTCACAGATTCCTCTAGCAAACGCCTCTTTATCTGCCCTCGGAGCCCTCGCAGCCGTCCATCTCAGTTCTCGGTACAGACCAGAATTGCCATTGAGCTGTGCGCTGCGACTCCTTTCAATGATATCCAGGGTGCCCTGCGAAATGAAACACCTCCTTCTGGGAATACCGGTAACGCCAACACAACCCTCAGCAACCTTCAGGGTCTTGTCACAGAAGGTCTCCCACATCACGTTAGGATCGGCAGTCGTACCTAAATCTGAAAATTCCCCACACAAACTGTGTGCTGACTCATTAGAAACAGCCTGGTCTTGGAGTCTGGCCAAGTCCAGGCTCATTTTCCTAGCAGGTGGTAACCTACTGGACCTAAGCTGGATCCTAAGAGTGGCAACAAGAAGTCTGTGGTCAGAATTCACAAACTGGGCACTTCTGTAGACCCTGCAGTTTTGCAAGAGCCTCCAGCGTCTGCCCACGAGGATGTGATCGATCTCTTTCACTGCACCACCAGTATTAGAGTACCAAGTCCAATGATGTGGTTCAGGGTGCTGGATCCAGGATCCAGCAATTTGCAGCCCCTGACCTTTTGCAAAGTCAAGGAACATGGAGCTACTTTCACCATGGTCACCAGACCCATGGGGACTGAGACAATCTTCATAGCCAGCCCTGTCAGTGCCAGTGGCTGCACTGAAGTCACCCATGACCAGAGGAGTGTCACCTCATGGGCACGCATCAACCACCGAGCGAAGCTGCAAATAAAATGTCTCCCTCGCCGAGACATTACTCACTGCAGTTGGAGCATACACTGAGACAACAGACAAGGCACCCAGGGAGTGCCATAATCTTAGTCTCATAATACACTTGTTGAAACTTGTTGTTGACATCGGATACTAGCGGAAGAAGCCAATCTGGTACAGCAACAGCTACTCCCTGAGTATGACAGCCATCAGACCGACCAGACCAATAAAAGGTGTATTCACCTACAGTACATAGATCTGGCCAGTCCCCGGTCTGCGCACCTCAAAGAGTGCCACCACTGAAATGCGGTATTTACGCAGCTCCTCTGACAGCAGAGGAAGATGATCATCTTGCCGGAGAGACAAAACGTTCCATGCGTCAACCTGTATGGGCCGCCTCAAATTGGGACCCGAGTGCTGCCGTGCAGCGGGCGATGCCTCAACACCACACCAGTTCAGATCTCCAACAGATCTGACCCTATTGGCTCTCCAACAGTTTCGACTCAGGAGTTTGGAGCTCCTGAGGGCTTTCTCCCATCTCCTTCATGATGCGAGCAGCCTTCCTATGGACGGCTACAGCAGAGCTACTCCCACGGAGAGCAAAAAGGAGTCCTTTCTGTAGTTTTTTACGGTGGCTGGAGTGCCAATCCTGCAACCAACCCCCATGATTTCCCTGTAAGTTGGGGGACTGCTTGCAGGGCTGGATGCAGTTTAACGTCATACCCAGGACGTTAAAAAATCAATGCATCACATAGCACATTCATTTAAAAACCTACAAATACTTATACAGGACCATTTTAGAGTGCTCATTGAAATTAACATTCTAGTTTTTGGGATGTAGAAGGAAATTTAGAAAAACCCATGCTAGCACGGTGCAAAAATGAATACTCCATTCTGGCAGTGACTGGGCTTGGATTCAAACTCTGTGTCATGGAGGTGTGTAGGATCTGAAATGTGCCTGCCTAATGTATACATAGAGAGCGAGCATAGCAGAGTCCCTCAATGCCAGTTTGTCTGAAGTAAAAGCCACCCCATAAAGCAGAGCTAGCAGAATGAACCTCATTTGGATGATTTGACGTCAACGAATGTATCACAAATAAAGTCTTTTATTCTGAAATGAGTCGAAAAATAGGTAGGTCATCATACACAGAAAAGACAACAGAAAGAATAAGAAAAAAGCAGAATCCAGAAACGGGTCAGAGCACAAGAATAAAGACAGTTATCACTGGAAACACTGTGGTATAAGGGGAGCTCAAAATTGTGGATTTTCCAAAGGCACTAAGTACATGATGCTTGAGCAACATCACTATCTGAGCATCTCCTTTTATTTCCCCTACCTCTTCCATAATATGTCTGTGGCAGAATTTGTGTTCCATAGCAAGAGATGCATATAGGAGGCAAAACAGCTGCAGAAAATTCCTGACATGTGGCAGCAATGCTTAGCAGTGTGTGTGGCAATGCCTGACAGTACCTGACTGTGGTGTTCAAATCCCAGCACAGCGCAGAACATAACAGAGATATTTTATTACATCATATGCATTTGGTTGAGTTCAAGGAGTGGTAGTGTGTCTGAACTCTGATAATGCTTGGGAACAAATGATATCTCCATGATCTTGATTGTTAGTAATCTTAATCCTTTGGAATAAAAATTGCAGAATACATAATTTCAAGTCTGCTTTCTGCTATATTTATGTTTACAGAACGAATGGGTTAAATCCAACAAAAATCTTTGAAAAGGAGAGAAGTGCTTTACCCCATCTGAGATCAGTCAGACACCTCAACTGTAAGATTGAAGAAGTAGGCATACTGAGCTTCAGCTGTACTGGCATATTTCAATTGCAGACATACTATTTAAATTATAGTAGCGCCCACAGCTACAGCCCATTTTGGGAAGATTCGGTAGAATGTTTATCTTCCATTTAAGAATCTCGGATTTGAGATAAATTGTGTGTAATCTTGTAAATGACGGTAAAAGTGATGTAGAGGGTCCAATTACTGTGTGTTTTACCGTGCAGTGCCAACTACAATTTCAACTCTGCGAATGAAAAGCAGGTGCCCTTTCAGTTATCAGAGCGTCACTCACCTGTTTGAATTGTTTTCATCTCCTAAGGATTCAAATATTAAGTTATTAAAATGTTTAAATGTTTTGGTGTGATGTTTTAAGAAACTTTTATATCAGTTCTAATGGTGTATGATGTATATTTTTTGTTTTGTGACAATTTGAGGGGTAAAAACCAGCTTTGGACACTGCAGAACTAAATAAAATTGTTAACTTTTACTCTTTCATTGTTAACTTCGAAGAAGGGTTAACATTAATGTTGTAGTGTAATATTGCACTTGCAGAGTGTTTAATTAGCATACATGTATATTAGTAGGAATGAAAGGTATAGATTAATGATAGTCTGACACTGTAACCAGGTAGAAATGAATCATGGCACTTTTATATTCAGGATGGAGTGGAAGCCTGACGGAAGTTCTGATGCAGTGCCAACAATCATGAAAGCTAATGATTCATTAATAAAAAAAAAAACAAAAAACGGAGGGATAATAACAGTGGAGATTTAAAGTGTCGGACAGGTTGACCCACAACAGTAGGCCTTTATGCTTCTGCTGTCCAGACTTTACAGTAAGTCTGTGTGTAAAACTGTAGGGATGGCTCACCCTCTTATCCACCATCAAACTTAATAAAGCAGGTCTCCTTTTCACATTTTATTACTTGTCTATATTTAAGTATGAATATTGTTAGAGTACAGCAGAATCTTAGTTCTTGTAAAAGTTCCCAAAGGATTTGAGCTGCATATACTGCTCAGGATTCTGTTTCTCAGAAAGTGGATGTAGGATGTTAGTAGAGAGGAATGTAACCACTGTGTGTGACGTTAGGACTCGGAGTGGTTGTACTGAAGATTCAATTTGGAATTGCCGTTTAACTCTAACTTGTACATCTTTTGGCAGTACCCAGAAACAAACTCATGCAGTTTTAAATCCAGTACAATGCATTTGTGAACACTAACCACTGTGCCACCATAAGATTAGAGTAGCATAACATAATATAATGTAATCAAAAATAACATTGTAAAAGCCACTTAATGTAATTCATGGTCTTGGGGGATAGGCTTGCACTATCTTAATTTGGAATTGCCAGTCAAATTTACATGTATGTTTTTGGCATGTGGGCTAAAAAAAATGCAGATAGAAAATGGAGGAAATTGTGGAAATATGGCAGAGACAACAACCAGTAATGGAATCTGAACCTGAAGTGAACCATACTCGGTGAGACAACAATAACCACTGTCCTAAACGCTAAATGAAATCAAACCATAATATGTTCTAACCTGAAGTTCAGGACCATGAAGCGGCATTGGATTCAAATCTGAAACCAGTTCTGGACAAGGTGCCATTTCTTTATTCTGTCTGTAATATAATATTTAGTTTTGATCAGTGAAATTCACCGGAGTGTCTTTCATAGCAAATTTCCTGGTTTCACAAATTGCCAAATTTAACATTTGCTGGGCAGCCAGCTTAGACAAGCTTTTAACACTCCATTATACTCTGTGAGGTCAGAGTGATATCACAGAGCTCTAGCAGCCATGTTGGATGTGGATGTAACTACCTGATGTGTGCTACCTGCCCGCTTTGTGTCTTGAACTTTCACACATGTACTGAAGGTGCACCCCACCTCATACTTTATGGTGCAGCCTGATCTGCTTTGCGCATGGTTGAACAACTTTGTGGTGTTTACATGCATATGTGATGTGACCACCTGATAAGTACCTCATATGGATTTGCACACAACATTCAGAAATAAAATTGTAGTATTTTCATTTAAGTTGTATATAAGTGAATTATAATATTATAAAAACACTTTGTTGTTCTGCATAGATTCATTGTATGTGTGTTTTCACTGCATGTTGAATTAAGCATGTTTTGCTTTGTGCTATGTAGCACAGAGTGGGTAGTGACAGCAACAGCCTGCCAAGTAAATAACGTAGATCTCTTACATCACAGGCTCTGGGTGTTAGTCATAGTGGTTGGAGCTTAAGAGATGGACAAAGAGAGAAAGTATATAAACACTCAAAGTATAATTTTATTTCAGAGAGGCATGGTGGTGCAGTGGTAAATACTGCTGGGCCACAGCTCAGGTCATATTTTTGGCCACAGTAATTTGGTCTAGCATAGTTGACAGACATTTCCCTAGCCTTCAGGGTCACTTAAAAGACCACTGCACCATTATAATCCACTCAAAACTAGTTCTGTTTCTCTTTCTCTATTGACTTCTGTACATTTTGCAGAATTTGCCGAAATTCATGAACATTTCCTCATTTTCACCAAACTCGAGGCAAAGTGAATGCAGCAGGCTTCGCTCATCACTGGTATTATTTTCTGTACATCCACCCATTTTCTAAACCTGCCTTATACTGAGCAGGATCAATATTCTGTGTTGGCCTTTGTTCTGCCTGGCCCTCCTTCCTCCAGACATACTAAAAATAGTTTGTTTCTTCTTGTTTTGTTCTCAAGCTTAAACTGAGCTTCCCATAAGCATCAGAACAGTTTCCAGCCTGATGATGTTAGATGTTCCTTGAAAATGCATGTCTTCAGAAAACATCTTAAGGCTGCTTAGTCTTTTAACATCTGTGCATTTCTCCTGCATACTGTTTCTTCAGCTGTGCTGACTCTATCATCAAGCTTTGGTTCTGTTAGACTGCAAGCTTGTGTCAAGCCTTTGGATTGATTGTTCTAAGCTTCTTGAGCTTCGTGTGCTTTATTTTAAATGTTATTTTCTATTGCTTGTAAATTTTTTATTTTGTAGTTACTCTATATATTTATTTTTAATGACTTTATAGGTCACTTTGGACATAGACATCTGCATAATATAATTATAATGGGTTTCTGAATATTGTTACTAATTAAAAATAATTAATTAATATGAAATTAAGACATCATGAAGATAAAATCATTTTTTATAATTCACTCTTCTGCCACTGAATGCTGTTTCAGATGTGGGGTGATATCTTATTAGTGTGAAAGGACAGAGGCAGAGTTTCCAATTTCTGACTCTGAGATGGAGACTCCATGCTGTGTATGTGATCCTCTTTGCTTTTTCTGTCATAACCTATTTTGTTAATGTTCTATCTCTCACTTAAGACTTCATGATCTAATTGAATTATTAAATTAGAGGCAAGTGAACTCCATTCATAATATAGGAAAATTTCCTCATATGTGGGACAGTGGGTGAAATGTTCTCAACATCTATTCTTAAATAGGAAAAACCATTAAAGACCAAAAGCATTCAGGCTTAAGAGATGAACAATTAGAAAGAACAAAGTTAACCAGCAATACAGAGCAAAATTCAAAATACAGCACAAGATATATTGTGCTGCATTTAGTCCCAAAACTTGAAGGAAAACCAGAAATGGTTGAAATTTGATTGGCTCAGTATGGCTGTGGATATCCTGGAGGACAGCAAAGGGGTAGATTTTCAGTTTTAGCATGACTAGGGAGAGTAGGAGTAGTGAGCAGACAAAGTAAACTGTTAACCCGTTTTAGTTACATATGGAGAGGCCAGAGACACGTTATTGAGGGTCAGAGCCATACAGTGAAGTAGAGTAGTAAAGTGAGTAAAGGAGGAATATAGAACACTAGTTAGGTAGCAGAATTCAGGAGGAATTGGAGACACTGGATGCCATTTACTGGAGTGCTGCAAGGGAAACGTTCCTGTAGTCCAGCTGAGGGAGAACAAAAACCTAAAAATGAGACTGTGGCCCTCTCAGGCACAGAAAATGTTTCATTTGGGTTAGGATGTGGCTATACAAATAGATATATGAAATGAGCTTAGCATCAAGTCTGCCTAAGGTTATTCGAGACATTTATGGAGCTGTACTTATGAGTACCTGCTGAAATAATTTAAAAAGGAATGATACAGAAAATTCCAGAGTGAAGATGATTGGACTGGCTGCTGATTAGGGCATTGACTACGTAGTACCATTACCTCTTCTTGCACTATTTAGATGGTAACAGACTTGTTGTACAGTATGTATGAAATGCTTAATCTCTGCTGTGTGTTTTCCAAATAAACAGAAAATCCAAAACAAAGGATCAGGATTTCTTTCTGATTTAATACAACATTTTGGTATGAAGTGGTCTTCCATACTCCTCTCCCTCAACTATTGGTGGGGGGGCGGGGGTTGTGCCTGTAGGGACAAGTTGCCCTGCCAGAATAAGTTCAGGACCAGGTCAGGTGCAATCTAAGATGCCCGTATAGATTTACATGCAACTTTTTTATCTTTTTTTTTTGTTTTTTAATTCATTTTTTTCTTCTCTTAGCTAAATGAAACACAGATATTTAAGAAAAAACCTGTGTATTACGTCCAGTTAATATGAAATTAAGGTTTGTAGGCGAATTGTTCAACAACACTTTATTTCATAGTTCTTATTTGTATTTATTTATCAAAGTGAGCCTGGTTTTGCGATGATGACTCCAGCCTCTTATTTTTGTTATGTTCTGTATTGTTAACTGTTTTCTGTGAGCCACTGTGAGTTTGAGACCTCATGGCTAAGGACATTTTCATGACCTTGTTAACTTTTGCTGTATCACTAAGATTGCAGCTTTCATTTGGTAATTAAGAACTCCTATTCAAGCTGTGTTCGAGTCCTTTACGGCAAAGATTTCCTTCCTTCCCGGCCATGCCCTTCTTTACATTGTACTAGCTGTTTCCTGTGCAGTCTGCTGTTTTATGCCACATTTCATTACCTTGGACCATATTTCTAGGGAGCTGATTTAAATAGAAGAAGTGAATATGTCCTTTGATGTTATTAAAAAAATAACTGTGTTGTTTCACCCAGCCTTTTCAGGAATGGTAACAGTAGTCTCAGTTGACATGACAGATATTAAAATATATGAAATTTCAACTATTATTACTATTGCTGTTGTTGTAGCTGGATTTTCAATGGCCTTTGTGATACAGAATATTATGTTGATGGGGGGGGGGGTGGGATTGCCTGCTTAGAAGACAGTGTTGATTAACCCCATCACACTAGTCATGCTGCCCTGTAATGTGAACACCACAAAATGTGGAAAAGCAAATGAGGAATAACGCAGGAGATATACTTTCATAGAATGACAGGAGCACTACGCAGCGAAAAGAGGTGGTTAGATATTTTTCAAATGGAGCTACTTGTATTTGTGAGTTTGCCATTTGTTTCTTATCCTTATGTGCTTATTGTAAAGGCACAAAACCAGGCACAGGTTCAGATGAAGACGTTTGTGGCCTTAGAATATTGTACAGTATTTTGTTTATACAACAGGATTGCTTTTGGATACATGATACTGTTGCAGTCCTGGGGCCTCACATATGACATTTTGCAGGAATTTGAGTGTGAAAATATGAGCATGCCAGAAAAGCAGGAAAATGCATACAGAAGAAAAAACAGATTTATAAAACTTGGTGTATCTACATTTCCCCTATTCAAATTTTAACCTTTGTAAATCTCAATCACCATGTAAATGTGTATATGTGAATATGCCTCAAATGCTGTCCTGAAACATCCACATATGGAAGATGCTAAACAGCCTCATACATACTGTATGTCAGGCATGTCAAACTCACTACCATTGGTGGGCCACTTCGACTGCCATACTTGCATCAGCAGGCCGCACGGTAACAAATACTATTATACTGTTATACAAAGTTACTGTAGCTTTCTTTCCAATACTGAAAACTTAAAAAAATGTAACACTTAAAGTTTAAAGAAAAGCAATTTATTTCCATACACTCTCCATACAACAGTGTACAATTAGAGTCATAGCCTCTTAGCTAGGTCCTTATATTATTATATTATATTCATTGCTTATATAGGAGTCTTACAGTGTGAGATCTATTTCTTTTGTCCCGACACTTGGCATCTCTTGTTAGTAACCAGTTCGTCAATATCAGGCTTGAAATCTTGTGCAGCTGCAACTTTTATGAGGGATGAAAGGTGCTCGACAGTAAGTCTTGAGCGATGTGGGATTTTGGTAGCTTTCATTAACAAAAACAATTTCTCACAAAGGTAAGTGCTTCCGAACATAGACAGTACTCTTGATGGCAACTTACGGATCTGCACATACGAGGGTGGCAGGTAAGCATACAAGCCTGGCACACCAACTTCGTTGTATTTTGCCTTCAGAATAGAATCTGACTGCAGTTCAATCAATTCCATTTGGATATTCTCAGGCGCATTCTCAGCGTTGTAAGAGAACAGCGCAAAGTCCTGTTCGTATGAACTGAAATCACGAAAACGCTCACTAAATTCATTGCTCAGTAATTCAAGTTGGAAAAAAAATTCTCCAAAAATCAAATTTTACTTTACTAAGTTTACTTCAAAGTTTATATGGTAAAATAAGTCGATATGCAAAAAGCCACTTGACCTACGCTAATTTTAAAAACTCAAAACCACAAAAATATCTTAATAAACAACTTACCAACTTCTCACGTCCACTTCAGATCTTCAGCTGTAGTCTGCACTAACTGTTCGTTACAATACTAGCAGAAAATTACATAAAACTAGAGCAAAAAAATGTGAAAATATGCAGGCAATTACTACTCGTGATGGTCAGTTCTGCCCAGTGGCCAGTCTCAGCAGCCCAGCCAGTAGTGTAGCCTAGCAGGGGCGGCTCTAGGCTTGTGGCGGCCCTGGGCAGAGAAAGAATCGGTGGCCCCTTCGCCTGCCAATGTCAATATGGTATCTTATGCACGGCGGATGGCCATGTCCGTTGCGGACACTGCATAGCCGCCTCGTGCTCATGACACGCTTCTATATGCGCGTGTCCGTAACTTGAAAACCAAGTGGCGGCCCATGATATTCTCATTATGGCAGAACGTTATAATACTACATATAGCTTACTGCTCCGACTCAAGCGACATTAGTAAATACAGCGTACTAATTAACAAGAAACAATGTTTTTCAGCCACATTGCCGTAGGCTATGTCGTTATTTTCTCATTGTGTTTTATATTCAATATATATTGGCGTGGCGGCCCTGTGCAGGTGCACAGTTTGCACATGCCTAAGGCCGCCCCTGCTGCAGCCTAGCACTTCAGTTGTGACGTTGCGGCTCATTAACTTTGGTCAAGGCTCATGGCTATACTAGCAGGTGACGTTTCCGGTACCGTAATGCCATGGGAAAACGACCTTTTGTCAGAAGGCAGAAGAAAGAAAAGTCAATAAGTAATGCCGAAGATGCAGAATGATTCAATCACAAACGATAGTAAGCATTTTTGTACAAGTTCAGTGCTAACTAGGATCTGTCATGTGGGCCACACAGATTTCTGTTGCAGGCCGCATGTGGCCCAGGGGCCACGTGTTTGACATGCCTGCTGAATGTAATCACGATGCTGCTGAACTTCATTGGCAGGAAGATTAGCCTCCCACCTGATGCATTAAGAGCCCCCCAACTGCATTTGAAAGTATCTGGCTGTGCTCCACAACTGAGAATGTAAGATCAGTGTGGCATTATAGCACCTCTCCTCTGCGTTCTAGTGGTCAGTGAAAAGTGTGAGGCATCAGCATCTGAGTGGGTGACCATTATTACCTGGCACATGTAATGACATGATTACTGCTGCAATGAATAGTACAGGCCATATGAAAAACTGACAGTTCACCCAGTTATCTTAACAACAAGCCATTCAGCACATACAGCACCATCACGTCTGACAAAGCTACTAAGCCTACTTTGCTTCAAAATAAATGAATCATGGGTTGACTCAGGCCACTGAAACGTGACATTTGTCAGCCATATCTTGGCCTCACAGTTGACTTGTGCAGTAACGAAATGTCACTGTTTATAAGGTTAACAAAAGCAGCGTCATTCTTGCTAGGTGTCCTTATTGCAATATGAATGTAAATTGCTGCAATTACGTTAGCAGATGCGGATACTGCTGCAAATTGCCTTTTTATGTTGGCAAAAACACATTAAGTTGTATGTACAGTATGTGCACCCACACCATGCAAAAACCAAATGTGTAGTGCCTTGTCACTCGGTCAGTGGCTTCAAACACAGAAGGCAAGAGGCAGTGAAATATGACACAGATATTCCTGACCTGTTGACCTAGTTCCCTGATTAATGACAACAGGTAGTTGACATAAACTAACAAAAAAACTAAAGTGCAAATACGCATCATTGGCCCTCTTAAAGGGGAAATAAAATAAAGTCTGTACATCATCACGATCACTTTTAAGGTGTACTATGTTTGTCATTTTAATGCAAATTATAATAAAATGGTTCAGTGATATTATTATGCTTGAGAGTTGTCATTTAGCTGATATCTAACAAAGTAACAGTTTTTTCCCATTCTGTTTGTTTTCTTCCTAAGAGAGTTAATAACATCAGTTTACCCTCTTCTACGCGGTGGTGTGCTGGGGAGGCAGCATAAAGAAGAGGGACGCCTCACGCCTGGACAAACTGGTGAGGAAGGCAGGCTCTATTGTAGGCACGGAGCTGGACAGTTTGACATTCATGGCAGAGCGACGGGCGCTGAGCAGGCTCCTGTCAATCTTGGAGAATCCACTGAACAGGATCATCTCCAGACAGAGGAGCAGCTTCAGCGACAGACTGCTGTCACCGTCCTGCTCCACTGACAGACTGAGGAGATCATTCCTCCTCCACACTATGTGACTCTTCAATTCCACCCGGGGGGGGGGTAAACGTTAACATTATACAAAGTTATTGTCTGTCTGTTATACCTTCATTGTTATCACTCTTTAATTTAATATTGTTCTTTATCAGTATTCTGATGCTGGAGTATGTGAATTTCCCCTTGGGATTAATAAAGTATCTATCTGTCTGTCTGTCTGTCTGTCTGTCTGTCTGTCTGTGGTAAGTCAAAAAGCCATTTTTGTGATCATTTGTTTATTGGAAAATAATTAATTGCAGACATTAGAACAAGAATAACAAGCCAAAAAATATCCCAATACAGTATACTCGTTCCAACCTGCACCAATCCTTTCGCCAAAACAGCCCAGGTTTCATTTATTCTTGATCATTGTGGTTTAATTTCCCCACAAGCTAACGGTTAATGTAGTTTAATTATTAATTCTTACAGCTGAGGCCTTAGGTAAAGTCAGATATAAAAAGGAGATAATTCTGAGAAAATGACTTGTTAAGGAGTTTTCATCTAGAGGCAAGTTAAAAATTTTTAAATTGGTGCCTAAAGTGGTAAAGAAAAGAGGTAAGGAAAGATTAGATATATCCAAAATTCAGGTGTAAATAGACAGGAACAAGACAATAAGGAGAATAGAAATCAGCTGATGTTGGACTATAATTTGGAGACTAAGGAACAGTACCAAAACATATGTGTGAATGTGCCTGTAACATTCAAGTTGTAGAACAGACATTGTGGGCTTGTGGTTAGGGTGTAAAGTAAAGTGTTTTCTAGTAGCAAAATAAAGGCAGTGAATTATCTACAACTGGGTAAGCTGATAATTGGGATTTTTGGAACATAACATTTTTATTTATAATTGAGACAAATTAAGATCCCTGTCCCATATATTAAGAAGTGAAAGGGGTTTAATACATGGTTATGTTAGGCATGAACATACTGAGGGAACAGTGCATTTAGAAGGAGGAAGTGTAGAAACAAGATGTAAAATAACATAATCTGGAGGGTTTGTTGAAAAGGGAATGCCACTTAATTTATGGCAGCAAGGATTTGCAGGAAGAAAGAAGAGGAATAAATAGAGATGTTAAATTTGATGATAAACACGCAGAGCCCACAAGTAGACCATCGAGGAAAAACTTCAGGATTCACCCCCAATTAAAAGTGAAAGGTTATGAAAAGGAGGAGACTGGTTAACCCATTTTGATTTATAGCTGATGTATTTTTTTAACCAGTTGCCTTATTGTATTGTATAGGAAATAATAAGACCAAATCTAAGTTTTACATATCTTATGGTGAGACTGGAAAATATCTTGGAAAAGGTATGTGGTACAACTAGGAATGATTCAGTAGGCATCCAATTAGGTTGTAATGAGGTATCAAACCTTGATTGTATTGAATGGAGTACTGTATAAATTCCCAGTAATAAAAATTTGAAGTTGGGCAGGGCAAGACCCCCATCTTATTTAGGATAGGATAAGATAGCAATTTACCAACAGGCCCAAATGATAAGCTTAGAAGTGATAGACTGAATTTTGGAACAGTAGGATGCTGGAGAAGAAAGGAATCATAAAGCTAATTTAATTGACATGGAATCCATCCATCCATCCATCCATTATCCAACCCGCTATATCCAAACTACAGGGTCATGGGGGGTCTGCTGGAGCCAATCCCAGCCAACACAGGGCAAGGCAGGAAACAAACCCCGGGCAGGGCGCCAGGCCACCGCAGTTGATGTGGAATGCAATGTTCATTTTAACAGAGGGAAAAAGAGCTGTAAGAGAAAGATTCATTTTGGACCAAAAGTTCAACCAGCTGTTGGTTTCAGTGAGGACAGACTGATAATTGTACAGTTGAATTTTAACTTGAGAGAATGATTGCATCTATATAAAGAAATTATGAGACAATGGATATGTCAGGGGGAAGGCCATTTGTCTTAACACAAATTATTAAGAGGAAGTAAAGCAGACTTAGACTGAGTGATCTTGTACGCTGAATCTGTCAAACAGGTGCGGGACTGATGGTATATTCAATGGAGCGTTATTTAAAAATAAAAGATACATGATGGGAAATAGAATGATGGGAATTCTGTATCAAAATTGAATTAACATTACTTGAAGAGCAAATCACACTTGCCAGTGGCTCGAGAGAAAGACCAAACAAAGCAGTAGACAAGAGGCAGCCCTGACACAAGACTCTTGTGACAGGGAACGGAGGAGAAATGTTAGAATTGGTAGGCATGACTGCTGTGGGTGATGAATACAAACTCTGGACCATGCTAACAATGTTTTTTCAGCAAAATCCATTTACTGCAGAACTACCCAAAAGTATGGCAAGTTTAATCTGTTGAAAGCTTTCTTGGCACTAAGGCATAATAATTTTGCTTGTTATTTTTTTTTTTCAAAAGACATATATGTTAATAAATTAATCTGCATATATGTCTGAAGCTTCTCGGGAGTGGATAAAGCCAGTTTGATTTGCGCCTATTAATTTACCAATAATTGGACTTGGTCTTCATGCTAAAACTTTAGCTAGCATCTTTATCTGTACTGATAAATGATAAAGGTCAATAGTTCTGGCAAGAGGAAGGGTCTTTATCTTGTCTGAGCATCAGTGAAATTATCGTTTCTTTAAGAGATGCATGTAATTTTGACTTAGACAAAGACAACATTGCCTAAAGGGGTCTGTCAGTAAGTCTGATAAACACAATATAAATCCTGGTGGTAGGCTGACAATCCCAGGACTTTTGCCCTTTCCCAGGATCACAGAGCTTCATGCAGTTCTTGAATAGTAAAGGGTGCATCCAGGATTTCAATATTTGTCTTGTGAGACGTGGTCATTTGATTGTAGATAAAAATGCCGTAAGGAATGATGGGATGCGTTTTCCTGAGCAGAAAATAATATGGCAGAAAAAAAGGAAAATTTGACCATTATTTCTTTTTATCTCTGACATAGTTGAGAACACTTCATTCTTCCTCAGCTTTAATGCTTAAAGCTGTCTGGGTATTAACACGCAGTGCTGGATACTTGCTAGCTCGCAGTAATTTCTAGCGTGGACAGTCTTCTTGTTATGTCAGCATAAATGACACAAGCCTTATGTTGTTTCAGTGTACTTACACCTCTTGGCCCAAGTAACATGAATGCTTCTAAGCAATTACATTATGTTGGTAAACATTCCTGCAAAGGTGAAATGAGTAAATGTACACCTTTGTAAATGCAATTTCTGTGGAATTTGACCCAATCTGTTTTAATGCACAAATTGCCTCCCACAAAAGTAGAATACAGTTGTATATGGAGACCTTTTGGTGGGCAGTGACTAAAAAGTACAGAAGGGGCACTTCACAGGGCAGAGTTTGTTAAATTACAGTATCATGTATTCTGCTCTGTATTTGTATAGGATTTCTGCATTTTTATTTTATCGGAGAGTTTGGCCAGAAATTGTTAATTCTAAATGACTAAATAGGAATTCCATGCAGTTGTTAGTACTTGCCTGTGTTTGGCATAATCTTAGTGAAGAGGAAGAGTATAACAACGGATACTGATAAAAAGTTACTAATAAACATAAGATAGCCATGTCTTGTTCCAATTTGCATCAATTTGGAGGTATCGCTTATCTGTAAAAATGGGAAAAAGAATTCTGTGGCTATAGTACTGCAAGGACTTCAGTTCCCAGCTGTCAACAGTAGTGCAAAGGGCAGTAGATCAGTGCATGGTTTAAAGAGGTTTTGCGCTTTCTTTAGCAGAAAATGATTGCTTGAAGTGAAACTTTGGTACTGTGTTATAGAAAGCATTATATACGATCATGTCATAGTCCACGGATGGGTTTTATGTGCAGACTGCACATTTGCCTGTAATAAAATGTGTATGCCTAAGACATGTATATCATAACCAATAACATTCTTTAAGACTAATGTATTGTATGTTCTACAAGTTCCCAGTTTATATCCAATGGGAATTTCCCGATTACCAAGGGGCACTTCATATGCTAATCAAGAACCAATACTGTAGTTAAAATTTGCTGTGTGACCTGCCAGCCCAGGTAAAAATAACATTTGCAGTATTTTTGGAGAAAACGTAGATAAAAACACCAGACTTTCAAAATGTTTCATTATTATTATGTTAACGCCGCCACAGTGCTTCCCCAAACTGCAACATATTGGGCAATGGATGGTGGCCCATATACAGTAAGTTCTGGCGTAGAAAAAAAAAATTCTCTATCTTCAAAGAAGGCAGTTACAGAGTCTAGATGAGAATGCAGAGCAATTCTTTATTTACACAGAGTTATGCACAAATGCTCATTGCTGCTGGAAAACTCTCCTGCTGTATACAGCCATGAGACTCACTTTTGTGGATTCAAGAAACGGATACCTGGACGATTGTACTGTTCACAACCAGAGATAATGCATATGTCACAAACATAGTTTTTGGTACCAGTTATGTCAAATATAATACATACAGTATGTGTGTGTATCTGTGTGGTTAGGGGTGTGGCGGGGTGCTCTTCGTAGCAATATCAAATGAAGGATCAGACCCAGTCCTGGACTGAATGTTAGTCTATCCTTTAATTCAGACTCAATTAATTTGACTCCCCAGTTGACGTAATATGCAAGTCATTTGGATGTGATTTTTCTCTACAACGTCATTTCTTCAGATCCTTAGGTTTTTGACTCTTAGATGCACTCTCTGGGCAGAGTTTCCATATTCTTTCGGTGAGTTTTCAGGCCGCCTGTGACCACCCTATGCCACCAAGTGCTCTGAGCAGCTCTTACTTGTATACCTTTCAGTGCTTTGGCCATTCTGCTCTAGCCTGATTATTGCAATATTTATTGTATATTAAGGTTTTTAAAAGTAATTTAAATGTAATTTCATCACACTTTGTTTTAAACATTGTTTCTCATCATTTAATAATATATGTTACATTTCTGCATGTTTCTATAACAGAAATTATTACATACTGTGATCTGCAAATAAAGAGAACAAAATAAAATAAAGGTTTGGCATCTGACACTCCAATGATGCTTCCGGTCCAATTGTGGTTTGTATGTTGACAAAGTGAGATGGGGCGGAGCTTCTCTGCTGTGCTGGAAGTGAAGTCAGGGTGCGTTGCTGGTCTCTTTCAGCACTTGGAGACTACAATTGAAGGAAAGGTTAAAATGTGTGCAAACCGCATAAACCATCCCTGTCTTAACATCAGTCTCGAGTCTTCCAGTTTGCTCACTCCTCGCTTGTGTGTGACAAACCTGTCTAATCCAGTTTAACTGCTTAAACACCTGTTGTAGACATCTTTTATTGGGCGGAAATGATTTTTTTTCCTGGCAGAAATTAAGAGCTGCATTTGTGTGTTTTATATAATAATATAGCTTAGTTAGGAATAATAAAAAATTAAATGTTCATATTGTATAGGAATCTTATAAAGCTCTCTTTACAGATTTATTTCCCTTTTAAATACAGTAGATGTGTGCTTTGTTACTGTGTACTGCAACAAGCCATGCCTCTTTATTTAGGGGTTTGGGCTTTAGTTTTATTATTGAAGCTGAATATACAGCAGCAGTTTTCTAAATGTCTGACTTGTCACATAATCAAGTTCTTCCTCCTTGTGTACTTGGAGAGATCAGTTAAGTTAATGTTAAACTTCCTCTAGCACGACTTCAAGTATTACTAAAGATACCAACACATCATTATTTGAGGTTTGATGTGTTGGTATCTTTAGTAATACTTGAAGTCGTGCTAGAGGAAGTTTGATGCTAAACTTAAGGTCAAATGTATGACCACATTTTAAATAGTGTGTTTTATTGTATTCCTCTTTAAAAGCATACATTTTTTGTCTTCTTTTTATATTTTATTTTCTTGCACTCCTTCCCGATAGGAGAAGTAAAATGGAATGTGCAGCTGACTCAGACCTGTCTGCCCACCATTCAATTATTATTTCTTTCTTTTTGATGAAGAGCTGAGTTGAATGTAAGCTTCATCCATCAGGTCAACTACTATTGGCTTTTCTTCTTTTGTATGGTTTAACTTGCACATATTTGAAAATACAGTGAGCCTTGAAATACCACAATACATTCTTTAAATCATATAACTCTCAATTTAGTGAAGTGTAATGAAATTTCAGTTATCAGTTAAGAGCCTCAAACATTTTAGTTCTATAAAGCTTTTGTTACCAAAATGCATTGTTTTTCATTTCACTTATATTTCTAAAAGTTTGCTTTGAATTATGACAAGGTTTATTTTCTTTTTAGTGGAGGAACCTGGATGAATCTTAATTTCATTAATTTCTTTATAACAAAAAATATTTTAGAACATTCCTCTATAAAAGATATTTTAGAACATTCCTCCATGCAAAAATGCTTTTTATGAAGTGTACGTGCCCAGGAGATTGGACAAGCACTCCGGCCAGAATGGAGAAGGATTTCTTGCCAGGCTGGTAAGCCATAATGGAAGGATGGCCAGATTGCGGATGCAGTCCGGCCTGGATGCCTTATAATTTCCATCCAGGATGAGATGCTGGAAGAATGAATGGAATGATGAAAGCTGGAAGCTGGGAGCAGTTCATCCCCTATATTAATAGGTGGCAATGTTCTTAACAAGTAATTACAGTTTGGACTCCTGCAGGGCTGCAATGGAATTGTAGTCCAGAAGTGCTACCCTGTAGGGGCCCTTGGGTGATGGTAGAGGGCATTACCAGAGGAGAACCTCCCCGGTTTCTGAATGTGAAAAATCGGATGAAAGATGCTCAGTTGGCTGTAGACCTGATAGGGGTGCTGTGTGAACTACAATTTTTTTGTTTGGTTGAGAATGTTGACCCCACAGGTGGCACTTAGCATAAAGTTGCACCAATTTTCTCTCTTAAATGATACCATACAAAGCACAAACACATTAAAAATTTCCTGCATTCTTATTAGAACCTCGCCATCCATTCTGTGCCTCTCCAACCACTTTAAAAGTCAAAAAGAAGAAATTCACAGCATTTGGCCCCAATATTACTAAAAGAAAATCACAGCACCAAATTATAATATATTTGAGGCAGAGAAAGGACATGGGTGAGCTTCATTTTTGTTTAATGTCCACCATAATCAAATGTGTGAAACATGGTGTAAAAATGTGCTGCTTATTCCAAAATAATCAAGCCAATCCAGTTTATTATTTGGTGACACAAAAAATAACACACTCTTGCCATAATGAACAACTAGATTTACAGGCCCTAGAGTGGACACTGTTGTTGACATTGCTGTTGTAAAGTCTGACCATTGTTCTCAAGCTATACTGTCTGGACTACCAGATGGGTTGAAGTCTTGCGAATGTGTGCTTTCCAAAGTCTTGCTCTGATGTACTTTTCTGATGCACTGTCCTTATTAACAAGACTGCCAACATATTTGATTGGAGCATCATTTCAAGTGATAGGTGCACTAGGGTTTGCATTTATGCACACCACTTGTGTTTTAGAGGCACTGATTTTGAGGCCTGTTTGCTTAGCAAAGGTGATCATTCTGTCAGTCTTCTGCAAATGGTGTATTTTTGAGGTTTGGCAGTTGTTTTCCTTTGCATGATCTAGTCAATGGCAAGCAGAAAGAATATATGAGAGATGATATATCCCAGCTGTACTCTAGACTCCACTGAAAACCACTCTGACAGGGTTCTGTCAACTATGACTCTGCACTGAAAATGAAGGTAGAACATCCCCATTAGTGTGACCATCTTTGGCGGATCTCCATATGACTTTAAGATCTTTCATCAGGTGTCATGGTGCAGGCTGTCAAAGGCTTCCCCGAAGTTTATGTATATAGGGATCCCACTCTATGCACTGCTCAATGATGTTCCTCAAAGCAAAGAGTTGTTTGATGCATCCCCTTCTCTTCTAAATCCTGCCTGTTCCTGTCTCAGCTTCTGGTAAACTGCTACAACTGCTTCTGCCAAGAAGAATCCTGTGTAAGACTTGGGATGGAATTCAGAGCAGTGTGATGCCTTGCCAATTGTCACTGGAGGCTGTCTTTCTTGTGGAATCTGACCCTTGTTGTTGGTTGTAGTACTTGCGTTGTAATTTTTCAGACAGCACACAATATGAAAGAAAAGTAATTTCAGACTACCCATCAGTGACTCCTATTTATGTTTAGTATGTGGTTGCTGAGTTTCAGACATGCCATACAATCCTTGTGAAAGCTGCCAGTTGCCATTTGAATGATGACTTGTATTGCAAGCAAATATTACAGTAAAATCTGGACTTATAGTTCTTATTTAGTTTTAAACTTGTGAATAGAAGCTTTACATTAAGCTAGTTGATATCTACCAGTAGACTTCAACTTGGCTCCTGTAAGATGTAGCAGATATTCCCCTTGAAAAGTTACCCAAAAACTGTTGCTCATATCCAGACATGCACTGTATGCAGGAATTAAATAGCACAACAAAAATGTAATGCTGTGCTGTTACAGTTGTTCTTTGGCATGACTATTAACCAATGACAAAAGCATGGAAAAACATTCTCTGTTGGCACAAACACATGAAAATGAGACATGTGCATTTAGGCTACAACAAAGGAAACAATGTGTGATATCAAAAAATCTAACACTAGGCTGAAAAAGAGGGTGAATGGCAGCCTAGCAACAGGTTACTTCATCTTCTGACCATGCACAGTGGATGTAGCTACATATATAAAATAACTTACACATAGTGTATTATATAAGATGATACACACACATATATATCTATCTATATGAAAAAAATGTGACACTTTGAAGTCCCACAAGACTTCTTGCACGTCACGCCCTACTTACAAACAATTTATTGAGGTTCCACTGTATATATATATATATATATATTGTGGCGAGTGTCTGGGGTTGCTACCCAACCTGGACACCCAGGTTGGACCTGAGGAGGGTTTGCGCCTCCTCCAGACCACGAGGAGTCAACCGCCCTGGTGGCTTGGGGGACCACGGGTGCAGAGCTTTGAAGCTCAGTCCTGTAGGGGCCCATGGTGACCGCCAGGGGTGCACCGATGCCTATGGACCCCTGGACCTCAGGACTTCCGCCACACCTGGAAGTGCTGGGGGGAAGAGGATCAGGGACACCCGGAGAGCTTCTGGATGCAGAGCCGGTACTTCCGCCACACTGGGTAGTGCCAGTGGAAAATTGCCGGGAGGCACCTGGAGCACATCCGGGTGTGTATAAAAGGGGCCGCCCCCCTCCATTCGAGGCTGGAGTCGGGTGAAAGAGGACAGAGCTCGGGAGGAGAGGAAAGAGGCAGCCTCAAGAGAGAAAATGCATTGTATTGAGGGCCTAGACTTTGGGATGATTGGTGCTGCGGCACTGGGTTTGTGCGTGTGGACACTTGTATATAGATTATAAATAAACGTGTTGTGGGTGATTTAAACATGTCTACCTGTCTGTGTCCGGGTCGTTCCCCACAATATATATGTGTATAATCTTATATAATATGCTACCGTGGCTGTCCGTTTGTCTGTCCAGGATTTTAAAGTACCAGTAGCTCGCAAACTGTTTGACCTATCGACCTGAAATTTGGTACATACAGTATATGCTACGTGACATCTACTATGCACTTTAGGGGTGATGATTGATCTCCAAGGTTATTCCTCTTTTTATTTTTATTTTATTTTATTATAGAATCAACTCTCGGCATTGCCCAACAGGGCGGCCATATGGCGCCGTTCTCATCCCTACCACCTTCGCCATCACTTCCCCTACCTCTTCATTTCTTAAATCATTCTTGAGGCAGATTGAATACTTAAGTGCCAGCTTAAGTGAAAAATTAAGGAAAACGTACTAAGTAATTGCAACATAAACATTGACTTAATCGGTTTTAACATGAAAAGATGCAGACGAAAGAAGAGAAGAAGTGAGCCGCTAGGGTGGGGAAAAGAAGAGCTGCTCAGAAAGCAGCAAGCGCAATAACCTCTGAGCAAACGAATGCTAAACGTGTATGCACTGCACATTATCATACGGTACGCTGTTACTGGTATATATATATATATATAATGTTGCTGTAAACAAGCTAAACAGAAAAATATCAGAACATTTAGCACTGAAGCACAGGCAAAGATAACAAAAGCCAATTATAAAACATTACCAAAATTACAGAGTCTGTCTCCCTTACAAAATGAACTGAATAGCTTATTTATTTATTTTTTTTAAACTATGCCTCCAGGGCTGCTGGAATTGAGGGGGAAAATGGCTTCCAAAACCACATTATTGGTAGACATCTTGGGTCACATTGCAAACAATACAAAACAAAGAGATAAAGAGGACTTAAGACGTAAGAGCCAGACATAGATAAGGTCAAACCTTTTGTAAGTCACACTCCTGCACCCTCCACCCGCAAATGCAGAACTGGTAATCAGTCCTAATAGAAATACAAGACAGGGTTTGAAACAAGGAGAGTATGTCTTAGCAGTCCGTCCCTATGCTGCCTAAATGTAAAAGAATGTAGTGTATGGTGTGTGTATATATATATATATATATATATATAATGTGTGACTAGAGGGTGACCATTCAAAAGCAATATAAAGACTACAGGATTTTGGATCAAGACTGGGAGATAAGGAGGTAAAGGTCACTAGTCCTAAAAACACAGCTGCCTTAGAGGCAGAAAGGAAATAGAAAAGGCTCTTTTAAAGGGATGTGTGAGTTTTCAGAGAGAGATGAGCAGGCTTTGCCTTGATGACTTAGGCAATGACAGATGCTGCATCCTTTATGATGTGTTTATGTTATCTACTGGCTTCCCATTGAAGTGAACCTTTTGTTTTTAATCAAGCGTATTTTTTTTTTCTTTTTTGTGCACTGCTATTTTTGAGCATTTCTCCATTTTAGTCATGGCTATTTCTATATGACAAGGAAGCTCTTGACTTTGACATCCTGCCTATTCTACGTGTTTTGTCTGGAAATTTAATTGCCACCTGGGGAACATCCTGTAAGAAATTTTAATTAAGACTTTGTCATCAACAGACGAACAGTTTAAATGCACCTGAGAAGAGTGCCAATATTCCCTTTATTAAAAATGGTATGACTTCTATTTTATCTTAATATGCTGTGAGTGCTGAAGAGTGAAAAAATTTAAATATCCCATAATTATTAGTATTACCTCAGAATAGTTTCCTGAACAAGGCAACTGACCATGTCTCCCTAAAACAGAAATAAGAAAAAGTGGTAACAAAATTTTTATGTCCTAATAGCTCAGCAGACTCTTAGGTTGTCTGTATTGCAGGAAGAGTGGTGTAGACATTTTAGCTCATCACTGTGATGACACAAATCAAAAATAATATAAACAGTGCACATTTAAAAAAAAAATGAAAATAAACACTAAATTCTTAAAAAATTGTGTTGCTCATTCAGCTGCAAAGAAAAATATGAATTTCCAGTCGTTCAGCAGAAGCACACTTGACTTTTCTTATAGAGTTTAATGAAGAGGCTGTGGGATAAAGATCTAGCACTGCACACTATAAGTCTTTAATAATTTTTTTGTTAAAATGATGTTGGGTCTGCTTCTTTAATTATTTAAATAGTTATGTAATACATCAATAATTTTTCTCAGATATCTGTGTTTAATTGGTTTGTGTATATATAGTTCAAAGAGATATTTATATTAATTTACTTTGTTTGTTGGAAAAGCTTGCAAGTAATGTTTTGTGTTCTGGAAAAATATGTAACTCCACATAAGAAGAGCTAGAAGTCCTTCCTTGATCATATTTCTCAATACTACCCTGATATTTTGACTTACTCCAAAAATATAGACACAAAGAATAGAAATATGTACAGGTACTTTGAAGAGTCAGTCACGTTGTTACATGGGGAGAAAAATGAAAAACATAACTTTCTATAATCTAGTTCTGGACATGTTTGTAGCACTGGTGGTTTACAACGTATTTACTGTTCTTATCATCATATTGTAGATGCTGAAAGCCATTTTGATCACACAAATTCAAAAACAATGTTACCTTGGAATCTTAGAGAGCAATACTCGTTCAGAGATTCATCCTTACCTTGTGAACATGTGCCAAGACCAGTTTGCTGGCACCAATGGAACTGAAAACAGGTTTACATTGATCACTCACTAAAGATTGCTTCTCTCATTTGTAATTCAAGCATTAGACCTCATGTAATTGTCTCCACCATGATGCCAAAGATTAAAAAAAATATCTGGTACAACTAAAAAAATCTTGTCAATAAGTATCATTTTGTATGATATTGTTACACCCTCACCCCCTTTAAACTTGATACCCTTGGCAAAAGGCTTTTCCAATTCAGGTACCACTGTAACTGAGACCAGCTTTATCTTCGCTTCCACAACAGCTTACTCCCACCTGGTATCTAACCTGACCCCAACTTTTTGACCTGTTACATAGCCGTTATCTAAGCACTGGAGTGGCTGAGTTAAAACAAGATGTTTTGCAGAATTTTAGCTATTTAAGATAATGTTATGGATACATAACAGGTTTGCACATCAAAAAGGTTTACGTAATGCCACACAGATGTTACAGATAAACAAGGAGGAAAGGGGAAGACATAAAATTGCATTGAAATTAAATCTGGTTCTGCCAACACGTATAAAAGAATTAAAGCTTAGTATCCTTGTATGTGTTTGGTTTCCATAGCTTCAAAGATAAGAAATTGATAAATGATGAAATAATGTTTTGCTCAGATAATGGAAATGTAAAAGAACATATGGTGTTATTGGTAACATCCTTAAATAAACTGGTCAATTCACTACCACTTGAATATTAATATGCAGAGGCAATGAAAGCAAACTGGCATTCTTAACAGCATTTTTCACAGCCATACTCTTTGTTCCAGGCTATCTCGGAGGCCTAGTTGCTTTTCCATTGTCCTACAGCAGGCAGGAAACTGCTAAAGTGCCTGGCTTCGTGAGGTGGCTAGTGAGACAAACAGACAGCTTTTCTGATTCTTAGACAGAAGCATGGCACTACTCCCAGTTTTTCTTTTCCGGGTCTTTTCATGGCAGCTTTTCATTTAAATTCATGCTGCCAATCAGATTGAGAATGGAGTAAAAAATACTTCTCTTGTTAACTGTAGCATGCCTTCCTTCTACAAGCCAGTCCAGCATTTTGAGCCAAACATTGGCATTTGGTATGCAGGCTGGCCCACTGTTTATCAGAGTTCAGTTTGCCACTTGCAGTAGATTTACCTAATTGAGCCCTGTTGTAATTACTGTTGTGCCAGGAAATTAAGTTTTCCACCATTTTCTGACTCTTCTACAATCTCAAAAGAATGAACACTGAAGGAAAATACACATAAAAGTATGGGCTCAATTAAAAAAGTAAGGTTAATGAAAACATTTAAGTAAATTATAGGTAAGAAGAAAATTGGAGACAAAAGTCAACAAGAGCATTTTATTTACAGTTTATGTTTAGGCAATATGGTTAACCAAGTGGTTTTCAGATATGAGAACCACAAATATTTGTTTTTTGTTTAAGCAGTGGTACATTCTCCAACCAGTAATCCATGCTCAGATGTTTTTGACCTTTTTTTTCAGGTAGGAAAACCTCTCAGCTGTCATCATATTAGCTGAAGTCATAACATGGAGTAAAGTGAGAAATGTGTCTTTTTAAATGATTTCATTGAGCAGGTCATTTAGTTGAAGGACCCTCCCTTAATGATCTGAATAACTTCAAAGCTCTTGAGGTTCAAGTAGATTGGGAATGCACACTTCCTAAAGCTTACTGGCACTGTTTAGGCTTTCAGCCCTTGTGGCCTCCTTCTTAATGTCCATGTGTGTTAAAAAGTATCAACTAGTAACCAACATTGGCTGTACTTCTAATTTTATACTAATAATGTAGTATTAGACTTTTGCTCTCATCTAAAACTTTACCATGTCTTGCTAATAGTTAACTATATGTATAGAAATCTCCTTGCATGAGGTATATAGGGATATACTTTTTAAAGCATGTCTTTTTCATTATGAACCATTTTATGGCATTCCAAATATACAGTACAGTGTATCATTTTTTCTCCTTTTGATACATCCATTTTCATTCCATTGTTTACATATGACATGCACTATATATGAATACCAAAAGTAAATAAATAAAATGAGCTTTAAGAAGAAAATAAGAGATCAAAATTGAAAGAAGACTGACAAAAGAATGATCATATTCAAGAAAGGGTCAATATCCTATAGAATAGTTGGACATATCTCTGTGCTGTATAGCATGTTTTTTAGCCATTGCAAAATAATCAGTATTTCGGGAGATAGTAATGAGCCGATAGAATGGCTTTTGAGAATGTAATATATATCTGAGAAAATTCCACAAACGACTATGTCTAGATGATTAGGGTGATCCACAAACCAATATGAAGAGTTGATGTTTGTAGAATTATTTCTCTACAAGGCTTATTTTTGACTATTAGGAATAGCTTGCATTCCTGTCATATTTCGACCTGATTGTGAAACATTTAGAGGTTGCTCCATCAGTTTATTTGTACCGTTAATACATATGTATTCTTGTGAGGTCTTCTTAAGTTGGTGCGGCACGGTGGCACAATGGGTAGCGCTGCTGCCTCGCAGTTAGGAGACCTGGGTTCGCTTCCCGCGTCCTCCCTGCGTGGGTTTCCTCCGGGCACTTCGGTTTCCTCCCAAAGACATGCAGGTTAGGTGCATTGGCGATTCTACTGTGTGTGTGTATGCGTGTGCGCGCGCCCGGGGTTTGTTTCCTGCCTTGCGCCCTGTGTTGGCTGGGATTGGCTCCAGCAGACCCCCGTGACCCTGTAGTTAGGATATAGCGAAATGGATGGATGGATGGATATTCTTAAGTTGCTAAGTGATTAGTAAACAATAAAAAAATGAAACTGAGAATATTGTAGTACTTAAAGTGAAGTTCTCACAATATTCTAGTAGCAATTGGAAGATTTTAGAACATTGTTGTATTAAGTAGGAGATTCAGGGACATTCTAGCACTAAGTAGGAGTTTCTATTTTAGCCCTGTGTGAAAAAGATGTTGCAAAGCCTGCAACGGCCACCATTACCAGACATTCCTTGACAACTTAAGCTGACAAATGAACCTGAACAGCTGAAGTTGGAGGATGTGGTAACAGAAAGAACAACATCCTTCTTTGATATCCTTATAGAAAAAGGCAAAGAAAGGGCTTAATTGTTTTTCAAGAACCCATCAGAACAGTGACAGATAGTCGGCACACGTAATGGTAGTGAACAATGCAGCTGAAAAAAATCTCATCAAAAAATACAGTGACATACTGATAAAGGTCGAACAACTAAACCAGATTATTCTTCGACTGGTCACAAACCATGGCAATAATTTTCCAACTTAATCAAAGACAGCGTTAGTATTGAAGACCTACAGTGTGCAATAGTTGTCGGCTGTTCAGCACAGATGACATAAAATCTGCAAAATGGAGTGACCTTGAAATCTTGTTTATTTTCATTAAAATTGTATGTACTGTATTTCTTTGGATGGGGGTTGAATTCTGTTTTATTAATTTTGTCTCTTTTTCTATAGTGTTTTTCTTTTTTTTCCTAGTTTGACTATGAAGTAATTTTTTATATAAGTTTGACTTGATTGTATGCAATGTTATTTTCTTTAAATAAAATGACATTTTTTTTAATAATTGTGATAAAGAATTAAACAAGCATTGTGGAGAACTTGAATCTGCTAAGTTTTTTTTTGACAACCCTACTGAACGAAGGTCCATAAAGGTTCAGTAGGCTTCGAACAGTATATTAAAATAGGTGTACCGTAGGGTCGCATTCTTAAAAATGTGATATAAGTGAAAATGGATGATCTGTATACTGTGGGGAACAGCACGGACACAGACAGGCAGACACCGATGGTTTATCACCACATACGCATTTATTAAACGGTGATCACGGGCCCCTATAGGGTTGAGCTTCCATGCTCTGTTCCCGTGGTCCCCATACCAACCAGGGTGGCTGCCCTCTCATGGTCTGTAGGAGGCGTAGTCCCTCTTCCGGTCTTTCTGGGTGTCCCGGCTGGGTACCACCCCCAGCCGCTCGCCACAATATGTTTAAAATTTTATATTGTGACTATTTTGAATTTATTTTAATATGGAGGTTTACAAGTTTATGCAGTGGTTATTTCTGTTGCTGCACACTTTCAGGGACTTCATTTTGAAATTTCATTCATAGACCCATAGGAGCTAGCAACCCGTTCCGTGAGGACAGGTCTCCCACGAAGCGAGTCCTACTTGCGTGCATCTAGGTTCCGGTCCTGCAACACAATAAGCAGAAACAGGGGCGGGGCTCCTCACTCTGACCGGCACCCCGGGATTTGCTATTTAGGTTTCCGTGCCCCCCAGATTGGAAAATCAGACGGGACTGCTCGCACCCCGTTGCTTCAGCTGACTTCGGGGTTTCCCTCTGCCTCTGCAGAGGGCGGCCCTTCTCCAGATGTGAGCTCCCAGCCTCACATCCCTCTCTGTCGGAGGAGCCGGCTCTCTTCCCCCGGGTCCTCCTTTTTCTCTTGGATGCCATGACGGTTTGGGTCTCCTAATGGGAAAGGAAGAGACCCCTTGCTGTCTGCGTCCCAGTAGAGCGACGTGAGACCAACGCTGGCTAGGGGTATAAAGCACTAGGACCTGTGGCACTCATCAGCCGGCATCCTGCCTGCTCTCTCGCTCTTTCCGCCCACACCACGCAATCGGTGACCACCGCCGCATCTACTATCTGAGCCCCTGCTTCTTGAATCCGGTCAGAATCATCACCATTCTTTTTTCTGGGGTCTCGCTTTTTCTTTACAGGGCCAGTTCCACTTACCTGCCCCGCCGTGCCGCTCCGGTCGGAGCATCCAGCGCCGTGTCATTCCGCCCACTCTCGCAGCATCTTCCCGGACGTGACCACCTTCCCCTCCAGCTTCTTCAATTCCTCCCGGAGGGCACATATCACCTGTAATAGCAACTCTGGGGGCTGAAGGCACTCCCCCAGCTCGCGCAGAGCCGCCAGCAAGCACAGACAGTCGATCAGCCCTACTCGCCGGCTGCCTGCCATGGGGCTGTCTCCCTGTCATGGGGCCATCTCCTCAGCCCAGTCGGGTCCTTCCCTGGCTCGGGACGAACATTTGTCGGTCCTGCCTCTGACCGATCATTGCCGGGCACGCAACACACACCGTCGCTTTGAGCTAATTTTTGTATGAAAATGTGCTATATAAATACATTTTGTTATTGTTGTCCAATCCCTTGTCTGCCTCCGTCATCTTTGCCACACAGCCCCTGAAGCGCTGGCAAGCCTCCTGGCAGCTCCACAGCTGCCGTGGCTTTCCGAGCTGCAGCGGTTCCTCCTCCACAGCTCTTCCTGGCGCTGCCGCACTGACGAAGCCCCGCAGATCGGCACGCGTCTGCCACCGGCACGGATTCGGGCAGTCCCTGCCTGCAACACAGAAACAAAATCCGGCCCTCCAGGGACGACTGCCGTTGGACAGGGAACTCAACTCCCGGATCCTGTCTGTCTGGCGTGGCCTTGCTAGACGTGATGCCGTCCCGGTGCGCTCGTAGGAGTCCGCTGCACTCCTGCTACGCTGGTTGTTGTCTTCCCATCATGTGGGGACGGCGCTTCTGTGAACTGTGGGCAGTTGTCGTTTTCCCATCATGTGGGGACGTCGCTTCTGTGAACTTTGGGCAGTTGTCGTCTTCCCATCATGTGGGGACGGCGCTTCTGTGAACTGTGGGCGGTTGTCTGGGTGAGTCGCTCTCGCGAGGTTGTGTGTGTACTGCTCCCGCGGTGTGTGTGTGGGCTCTCCGGCTGCTCCAGACTGCCCACAAAATTATTTTTATAGAGGGGTCCCCATCTTGAACCAGGCAGAGAGTCCCATCTGGGATGCCATTGTGGGGAACAGCCTGGACACAGACAAGCAGACACCAATGGTTTATCACCACACATGCATTTATCAAACATTACTTATTATTATTTACAACGTTTAACAGCACACAACCCAGTGCCCCTGCACCACTCACCCTCAGTACAGACCTTTTCCTCAATGCCTCGCCTTCTGGCTGCCTCCTCTCCTTCAGCTATCGAATGGAGGGAAGCGGCCCCTTTTATCTTCACCGGCCGTGCTCCAGGTGCCTCTTGATGAACTTCCGCCGGCACTTCCTGGTGTGGTGGAAGTGCTGATGTCCAGGGCTCTTCAGGCATCCGGGTGCCCCCTGGCAGTGACCATGGGCCCCTATAGGGTTGAGCTTCCATGCTCTGTTCCCTCAGTCCCTATACCAACCAGGGCGGCTGCTCCCTCGTGGTCCAGAGGAGGCATAATCCCTCTTCTGGGCGTCCTGGCTAAGGTGCAACTGATATTCTAGAATTAAAGTGAATATGGAGAATGGAGGAGAAATGTTACCACCCCCACCCCCAGCCGCTCGCCACAATACTTTTAAAATTTTATATTGTGACTATTTTGAATTTATTTTAATATGGAGGTGACAAGTTTATGCTGTGGTTATTTCTGTTGCTGCACACTTTCAGGGGCTTCATTTTGAAATTTCATTCTTATACAATTTGCTTGTTCTGTGCATCTCTTTGTAGACTTTACTCGGGGGATTGTGAATTCATTACTTAGTTTAATTTGTTCATTCATTCACTTACTGAAGCTGTTAATTCTAGTTGACATTCATAAACAGCCATAGCATATCATGGCAGCATCAGGAGCACAGCAGAAGTGACAAAGGACTCAGCACTAGTGTATTTTCATGAGAAACTCATTACCTCCCCACCAAATGCATTCCTACAGGGCCTGTTGAAAGTCACCAGTCAGATTAACCAGTGCTTCTTTACAAATATAAGGTGCAACTGATATTCTAGAATTAAAGTGAATATGGAGAATGGAAGAGAAATGCACACTGGCTATGTGACTGCTGCATAATTCATATGTGTTGCTTTATGTAATCAAAAGTGCGAATGTGGTACAATTAAAAATACATTTGTTTAACATAATTTCAAATAAAAGTAGATATAAAGCTGCAGATGTCTTATTTTCCTTTTCTTGTTTTGGTCTTTATGAGTCTGTACTAACAACCTTAGAGATATCAAAGGTGGCTTTATACACAGGACTTTGTGATTCAGTGTTTATCTGTCTCACTTAGTCTACTGTTTATACCATATACTGTACACATGGCTGGTTGGTATGGTAAAGCCCTTGGTCATATTCTATGAGTAATGTTTTCATACTGGTGTAGAACTAATTATTGATTTCTTTCTTTCTTGTCTCTCTTACGTTTATTAGAGGGGCAGAAAAGTAATTCTTAAGTCTTATTGCTAATGTTTCCATTTTTTATTAGCTAACAAGTCATTTTCAAAGCTGCTGACTTTCCAGTGAACATAAACAATGAGTTGTTCTTTTGAAGCCCCCTCCGTTATTTTTATTGATATCTGATTACTGTTTTCTCATTTCTGCTAGGGCAGTGTGTTCTGGTTTAGCAGCCAAGACACTTGAGTTTAAATCACAAGTTTGTCATTTTAATTCTCAGCTGTGTGACCCTGAACAAGACACTAAACTGCCTGTTCTCCAACTATTAAAAAAAAAAAAATAGCTGTAAACAATTGTAATGTATCATATTCCTGTAGGCTGCCTTGGATAAAGGTGTCAGCTAAATACGGTATGTAAGCTAAGCTATTAAAAATCTAGATGATTAAAATGAAGAGGAAATCAAAATGTACAATATAAGACTTATGTGTACTTTAATTTATCAGAAAAAATACACATCTTTTCTTAATAAATCCATCTACTTTTGGTTTGTTTCTCAGGGTCAGGCTTGTGGTGTCTTCTGTAATTTTCCAACAAGAGTAAATCACACATTGTGGTGTATTTCCAAGTCTACAGCATATAAGCAGAAATGAACAGTTTAATTTATAAAGCTTTCAAGCTGAATGTAAAAATATGTGTATGGTTAAAAAATTGGTGCATACAAAACCCATTAGCCACAGTGGTCCCTTAAGACCCACTTTGAGGTCACTCTAAATTGCTCCATTCTTAGTGCTTGTATAGTTGAGTCTGTGTGTGCCCTTCACTCACTGGACTCCCATCGAGTAATGGATCTTATGCTTAGGCTTCCTCAGTAGAGAGCAGTTTCCTTTCAAAATGGTCAGGTAAAATTAGGCAGGAACTGTGGTACTATTTTCTGTATGTACATGTATTGTTTTAATTAATGTTGTTTCATAATGATTTTTCCATGGAATTTAAATGTACATGTTTTTACTTTAGTGAAAAATAACACTTTATATACCCGACATGGGCCAAAATATATCAATAAACACCCTCTGCCACAATGTCTTTATAAACAAGACATACAGGTACATCTCTGTTCATCACAGTCGTATGGTCTGCCTCACGTCTGTCTTGAAGCTGTTTTCTTTCTTTGTCTTTTCTTGGACATTGTACCGGGTTAGGAAATATTACCATGGACCTACTTTAAGCACTGAGGAGAAAAAAAATTACATCAACTCCAGAACCAGCTCTAGAATTTTTGCTGTCCTAGTAAATGCCCTAATGTCCCATTCCTTGGCACATTATGAGTAAATGATGCAGTTTACTTACATATATTAAGTATATCACTAAAAGTCATTTTAGCAAATGTAAAACAACGGTTAAGTGTCTGTTCCTTCTGAAACATAGGATCATTTAGCATCCTTTAGATTGCTCTGTATGTTTGTTTTTGTACAGTGTATATATAATATAGAATCCTACACTGTACGCACTGTGTATTTTTTCAAATATACAAGTTTGGTGTACATTTATAGGTTAGAAATGGTCATTCAAATAACATTACTTAGTACTTACTTAGTTACTTAGTAATTGCAATTTGTAGAGTGAAAGTAACTTTCAGTTACCTGAAACATTGCCCTTGTTAAAGGTACACACCAGCAACATGTAGTGAGATGCATCATTTAACTGGTTATTAAAAGCAGCGTCACTATGTGTTTATGTAGTCTTGGAAGGTGAATTCAGCAGTTGTCCAATGTGGGGCAATTTTAAAAGAAAACAAATCAGCCTACAACATTCAAAACTGCCACAATTTTTGCTACACAAATTCTATCCCTTGCTCCCTGACCAACTGAAAAGACACATTTTGTCTTGTGAGTTATTTAAGTATCTATTTCACAAACAAATTGAGATAATCAGACTCAAAGACAGTTGAAATGCTCAACTCTAATGCATATATATAATCATTATATAAAACCCCAATTCTCTGTCTGTGAAGGTTCAGGTATATCTATCTGAACAAAGTCAAAAACATCTAGAAGATGTTTCTCCTCTCATCCAAGGATCTTCTTTGGTTGAAGAAAACTAAACTAAAGGAGCTGCTCAGATGAGTGGTGAAACATTTCTAAGAATACTGCTAATAAATAAACTGTCTCTGTAGGTCATATTTAAATGTAGCATTTTAAACCACTTCCAGCATTCCCCCAAGAAGCACACAGAGTCTTCTGCTGCTCTTTATAGAGAGCTAAACAACAAGAAACAGGCTTTGGGCTGTAGAAAAGTGGTTCTTCAAGGCCAGCTGCATTACAAAGTGAAATGGAGTTTGTTGTTGGTCTGCCCTAAAATCTGTAGAAATAGTTTGGCAGAATCCAAAGATTTAAACATTCCCATGGGTCAAAAAGAGTTTGCTGTTTATTAGTGGACTTAGTACAGCATTACAGAAGTGTAGTCACTACTAGAGATTATATTAGTTCTATGGTAGAACTGTGTAAAGTTTGCCAAAGAAAGAGATACAGTGAAACATGGGTTCACGAATGTCTCGGAACAAGTACAAATCGGTTTCCGACCAAAAAGTACGCCAAACTTTTGCATCTGTTAACGACCACAGACTCGGTATACGAACAAACCAGTTTCCCTTTTGGTTTGTGCGTGCCAATGATTTCCGCACGTGTTCAGTCTCTCCCTGTGCAGTGAGCGAGGGAGAGAGAGACACACACATACACACATACACACGAGAGAGACGGCTGGACACATAAGGCCAAGAAGGCAGTTAAAGCATGCACCGGGCTTGTTTTTAAAGAGACAGATCCGAGCATTGTTTTAACCTCGTTGTATTTAATGAAGACTTTTTTCTATTGGATTTTAACTTCCACTACACTTCTGTTTACAGCGATCGGTTCGTAGCGTGCATTTTTGCAATGTTACTTTTCTTGGTGGTTTATTAAATTATGGATTTTTCAAATGTTCATTTTTTTCCCTGTGCTTAAAACTCATTAAAAAAAGTGTTTTTAGCAAGTGGTTCGTAGTGCTACAGTGCGAACTCTTGCAGTGTTAGTTTTCTCTGTTGTTCAAGGTTTTCTCAGTGTTATTCAATGTTTTTACATTTAGTTTACTATTACACTGTGCATTCTATGGTGTAATTAACTATAGTTGTGCTTAAAAATCTTTAAAAAAAAATATATTTACATATAGTTTGTATGGTCTGGAACGGATTGATTGTATTTACATACAATCCTATGGGGCAAATTACTTCGGTTTACGACCAAATCGGTTTACGACCAGTGTTTTGGAATGAATTATGGTCATGAACCGAGGTTCCACTGTATATAGTAAACAGAGGATGATTTGGGTCACCACAGGTTACCCTGTTTAATGTTTGGTGATGAAATGTGAAAAGTGAAAAAAAAAATCACTACTGAGGATTTTATGGCTTCTTGCAGCCTACAATTATTTCTTCCTGCAGACGTCCTTCTCAGTCAGATCTCAGGTCCAGTATGATGGACTTCCTGTGGTCTCTTTCCTCAATGAATATCGCCCTCACACTGGACAACATGAAGTGCTTCAAGAGGCTACTTTTGTGCGACTTGAAAACCACACTTGCCACATCACATCACCCTCTCCAGTTTGCCTATAACCCAAACCATTCCATTGCATATGGCATATCATCTACTCTTCATCTGGCCCTGTCCCATCTGGACAAAAGAGACACTTATGCTAGATTGTTTTTAAATGACGTCAGTTCATCTTTGAACACCATCAGCTCTCAGAACCTCAAAGGGAAGTTGTGTCTGCTAGGCTACAACACTTCCCTATGTAACTGGATCCTGGACTTCTGACAGAGAAGACAGCCAATCTGCTTTGGAAACACCAACTCCAGTACCATCGCGCTGTGCACTGGCATCACCCAGGGCTTTGTATTCCACCCACTTCTGTTCACTCTGCTGACTCATGATTGTACAACTGCAAACAGCTCTATCACCCGCTTTTGTTTTGCAGTTGAGACATCATTAGTGGCCAATGGGGATGAATCACCTTACAGAATGGAGATATGATGGACTGCTGCAAGTGTAACAATATGTCTCTTAATTTGGAAAAGATGAAAGACATAACTGTTGACTTTAGGAAAGCCCAAGCTATCCACCCCCACTGTACATCAAGGGCTATGTGGTGGAATTGGTCAAGAGCACCAAATTCCTTGGTGTGCATCTGGCAGCTAACCTTGCTTGGTCAATTAACCCCACTTCCATTGCCAATAAGGTGCAGCAGCTTTTCCTCTTCCTTTGATGTCTGAAGGAGGCAAACCTACCTCCCCCCATTCTCATCACATTCTCCAGGGGCACCATCAATAACATTCTGACCAGCTACATTACTGGCTGGTTTGGGAACTGAGGTGTTTCTGACCTCAAGGTCCTACAGTGGATTTTTCACACAGCAAAAAAGATAATTGGGACCTCTCTACCCTCCATTAAAGACACCTTTATAAAAGTTGCCTCTGCAAAGCCTGTATCATTGTGAAAGACCACTGCCACCCTCCCGCAGTCTCTTCGTCCCACTTTCATCTGGTAGAAGCTTCTGAAACATCTGAACCAGTTCTGCAGCAGCTTCTACACTTGGCTGTGAACTCTGGACTCAATTTGTTACACTTGTTACTACTGTTGTTTTTTATTATTGGTTGTTGTTGTTTATTTATTTATTAATATCTGTTTCATATTTTTAATATTAACTTATCTATTATTTATTTTTCTTTAGATTTATAGTATAGTTCTTTACCTGTCTTATGCTGTCCTGTGTTTATGCATATGTTGTCCTGCGGTCTTGGGGAACATTGTTTCGTGTCACTCTATGTTGCGATACTGTGTAAGGATGGTATGTCTATAAAGCCACTTTACCTACTTATGGTATTATAGGGCAGAGGAAGCAGAAGGAGTGGAGTTAGATGTCTTCTGTCTTGCAGTGAGTTCTCCTCCATTCTAAACCAAACAGAAAATATTTTGTTAATGGCAGAGTCACACCCACATCCTTCCCTGTATTTCTAGATGAACCCAAACCCGTAAGACACACCCAATGCTTATGTGCGTGACAAGTTATTAAACAAAGCAGAATGCTCATGTATCAGTTCATCCATTTCCTGAATGTACATCATGCATTACTGGGTTGCGAGATCCGAGAACCACTCATGATCAGACTACAGTTCTTTTCAAGGCGCAATCACTCATATCTGGCCAGTCTGCAGACATTATTTAATCTTTGTTAAGTGAAAGGTAATTGGCGTAACAAGAGGAACACCAAGTTACAACGGAAAATGTGTAAACCTCCCACAATGACACTGACGGGGCCGTTATTCAAACCAGTACAATGTAGTTCAGTCTAAACTTTGCTGGGCTCAGCCAACCATTGTGTACAAAGGCATGTGATTCTCAGGCAAGATCAAATTTAGGCATCTGCTGGTCTTCCACAGGAAAAGTGGAAGTAGTCTCCTAAAGAACAACAGTTCTAGTTTTACAACAAGAAAATCAGATTCTCTCCTGCAGAATGGATGTTGTTACAAAGCATAATACATTTGTTGCTTGAACAAATAATTTTTCCCTTAGGCAACATGTTACAACACAGAATGAGTGCACTTTCTGTTTAATCGAGAAAGTCAAATTCTTAAAAACGGGCATGAAAAGCCTTCAAACCCTAGAATGCAGGAGACACTGATAACACTGTCTTCATTTCCATGTCCAGTATGTTCTCTTGATTGTTGACTAGCAGGCCAAGTGGGAAAGTTTAAGGGAGTGGTGATCTTTGAGTAATTTAGCATTCAAAGGTGGCATCCCTGTATCATACCACAGAACATCTTCATACTGGGCAGGGACAGAATGTACGCATAGCTCTGGTTTGTCTGGTTTGTATAGAATGTGATTTTAGACATACTGACCATTGCATTGTTTTCCTGCTTGAGGGCTGCACTGTCCAGAAGTGTGTACTTTTGTGTTTCCATATCCCACAACAGTTAGACTCAATAGAATTAATGACTCTTATTTTTATGCTTGCCTTTCATTATGTAAAAGATTATTGATAGACACACTAAAACATAGATGAGTATTTGTAAGTCCATATTGTGTTGGTTTTATTAAATGTAATTTAGCATTTTATTCTGATTGTATCCATCCTTTAATTTTCTCAAACTTAAAAGCACTAGTCATTCATTGCAAAGCGCTTATAAAAGCACTTGGACTTTTTCATGATTTTCAGTAATCCTATAAACTCCTATAAACACATTTGAGATTATGTACACCACATGTCATTGGGAAGTGCAAGGTTTAAAAATACATTCTGTTTAATTATCAATAGCCCTGTGTAAGAGTCTTAGGCCACCAAAAATAATTATTTTTAAAGCTATTTATCTCGGTAGTAAACAAGTGTTTATTTGCTTGTGAAAGCATTGAAATAAGCGCAAATAACATAACATCATATAATAAAAAGTAACAAGAATGTCTTGTGTTTTTAAAACAAGTCAGGATTTTGTGTGGCCTACCTTGGAATGCAAAACTAAAACAATTTCATTTGGTACACAGCTGTATAATTTTTAAGTGGTCCTCTGATAAATTCTTCCAAGCTTCTTGCATGATTTTGTATAACCCGTCTTTTGACTAAGGCTGCTTTATGGTCTTTCTCTGTTTAAATGATCTAGTAACACAGCTTCAGTTATACTGTGGTCAGGGCTCTGAGGCGACTAGTGTAGTACTGTTAAGTGTTCCACACCACACCAAGCAGGTCTTAATATTATTTGCAATGTGCCTGGGGTTGTTATTGAGCAGAAAAACAATGTTTTGCCATTAATTCATATAGTATGATGGGCTAAAATCCCCTTTTATTGTGCAACAGTCATCATTTAGTCCTTTTTGACCAGATACCCTAAATTTTAGTCTAGAATGCACTCATAGACCTTGACAGAGCTGCCACCATGCATCCCAGTAGGCTGCAGACCGGCATTAGTGTGTTTCTTGCTAAATGTTCTTTTGACATACTGGTATGCTTATGAACTAAAAATGTCAAGTTGGACTTTTTGTCAGTGGCTAGTTGTCCTGTGTGCACTGCAATGTCCACTGCTTGTTGTCTTTTAGTGAGAAAAGCTTCCTAGCTTCAAAATGCCCTGCAAGATCATTTCATTCAAGACTTCTTTTTACAGAATGATGTACTTTAGAGCTAGATGACTCTGGCAGATGCTGAGCAGTCATTTCACTGAGTTTCCTTTTGTCCCTTAAGGAAGTTATCTTTAAGTGCTGTTCATCACATAACAACAGTTTCTTGGATCTTTCATTGTAGTTCAGGGGTGCCCACACTTTTTCGGTTTGCAAGCTACTTTTAAAATGACCAGGTCGAAATGATCTACCTACATTA
>JANRMT010062819.1:52997988-53032571 GCA_026402145.1 Polypterus bichir lapradei | reverse complement strand
TAGCAGATCGTTTTGGAGCCATAATGAAGGGCTTGACTATGCACAAAGATAAACACAAAAGAGCACAACTCTTTACACAGCGAAAACACGTTGATGCTGAATGAGCGAGACAAGACTTCCTGGTTAACACTGCATTCAGCACGCAGAAACTTAACTGCGTGCTCTGATTGGTTAGCTTCTCAGTCAGGAGAACTTAACTGCGTGCTCTGATTGGTTAGCTTCTCAGTCATCCGCCAATAGCGTCCCTTGTATGAAATCAACTGGGCAAACCAACTGAGGAAGCATGTACAGGAAGTAAAAAGACACATTGTCCGCAGAACCCGCGAAGCAGCGAAAAATCCGCGTTATATATTTAGTTATGCTTTCATATAAAATCCGCGATAGAGTGAAGCCGCGAAAGTCGAAGCGCAATATAGCGAGTGATTACTGTAATACATTTATGGTCACTACAGTACTTGGATTTAATAATCTTCATGTGGGAAAAGTCTGACTCGCATAAATAAGTAGAACCAAATAATACAGTCAATGAGGTAGCTCTTGGAAGGACTTCTTATGCTTAATGATCGAGTGACTCACCCGGAACGATGCTTCGGTGTGTTTGCCTTTGATTTTGAATTCAGCCGAGTGAAAAATGATGGCTGTCCGATTAACTGCAATTTTAGTTCCCTCTCCTTTCTCTTTCTCAGATCGCTTTTCGGAAGGAAGTCAGTTTCATAGTTTTTATGAACAGTTCAAAAGTGCCTTTCCACATTTTTCTTCTTTGGAATAGCAATGATAGATTGACAGATCAGACAAACGCACTTCGATTGTGACATTGTGAGAAAAAAAATCCTGTTCCAATTCCACATCCAGCCCATAAACATTTTTTTTTTTAAATCCCTTCTTTAGTCGGCATAAATTGGAAGGCTATCTAGATCACAGCCGGAGTTTTGCAATAGCTCGCGCATTTGATCGTGCGTGCGGGATGACCAGTGTGTTAGAAGAAAAGAGATCTCAGATTGGCCGTCCTGTATGTCAATCAAGTGGCAAATGCCATAGGGAGGATATATGATAGACTAACGTTTAAAAAAAATTTTTTGAGTGCAACGCGATCTACCTGCACTACCTTTGCGATCTATTGGTCGATCGCGATCGACGTCTTGGGCACCCCTGTTGTAGTTTGTCTTCAGCTTGTATAGTTTCTTCAGATTTTTATGACACCAGAGCAGCACATTTTGAAAGTCCTGCTTGGTGTACAGTTGCTAACTGTCTAGAGCCTTGCTGATAGAAAACATTGATTTTATATCTGTCATAGTGTGTTAGCTTAACCATTTGTAAACGTCTCTTCTCTATATACCCATTTTTTTAAAAATTAAACTACTACACCACTAGCACGCCTTGTTCAGCTAATCACTGCCTCATTCATTTGAAAGACTAGGCTGCCCTGAGGAGAGGCTTGGGAAACAATCCTATGATGTTCTAGACATCTTCAAAAATATCAGTAGTTTTTTAGAAAATAAAAGTAGTTATTGTCATCTTTTATTGTAGTAATAGTTATTTAGTCTTATAAATAATGATTGCCCATAATTTTCTTAGTTAGCCTAAGTGCTCGCTACTGTATAAATATATGCTATATACATATTGTGAATAAATGATTGAAAAGCAAACAAGAGGTTGGGGTGTTAATAGACACCCTGCTTATTGTCCAAGTGGAATTCAAAGCAGTGTAAACAAAACTTGCAGAATGGGCAGAGCTGAAGGCAGGAAATGATGTCCTCTGAAAGCCTTATACAAATGGAGAATTTAGTATAATAAAAATATTAGTATTGAAGTAAAACACATCATAATTGATAACACTCCATTTGGCATTGTACCAGCCTACCTTGACAGTTGTCTGGTCTTCAAAGGGTGCAGCAGGCTATCCCTTTAACCTCCCTGCTTGTTTTTTTTTTTTTTATCACCCATCTCTTAAACATTTTGTTTCAGTCCACATTTTCTGGTACACACTGCCAGCAAGACATTATTCATTGCCTTCTAATTTCAAAGTCAGTGCTTAAAAGCAGGCATCCATTTATACCATATTCATCATTTTCTGGTTAACTGATTGCCCTATAAAATACCATCCAGTGTACAGTACGTGGCCCTAATTCCATTATTATTCCTAAGACCCTTATTCCTTGAATGAAGCATGGCCAAAGTATGTTCCCTATGGGCATTCATGCTGCTATCTTGTATGACTTCCTGTAAGACTTGTAATGCCTTCCACATTGTTTGCTGTCCTCTTCATTAAAAGATCAAAGGTGCTGATTGAGCAAAATAGCAAAATAACTCAAAATAACTTTTTACGAGTGACAGTCTGCTCAGGCTATATATGGGAGACATGGCATCCCTACCCCTAGAGTTTTTTATAATTTCTATCTCTTCTCAATTTTTCCACTGTCTGCCTGTCAATTTTTTTTTAGTTCTGATCATGGCCCTCAAGTGGGTCACTTCGTAAAAAACTGTAAATCAGTGTCAAGCATATGTTCTTAAAATTTATTTTCCTTAATGTGCAAACACAATCTGTTGATCTGGTAAATGATGAGGAATCAAAATATAGACTTGTATATACTAACACTGGGCTTTAATAATCAATTTTTAATTTCTATAGTGTCTTTAACAGCATTGACACAATGCTCTAGAGATTTCAGTGTGTCTTGAAAAAATATTTGAGTGCTTAGCACTTATTATCTTATTAAGTAGTTTTTCAAAAACACTGTCCTTTTTGTACAAAACAATATTCAATACAACTTCTGTGATTCAGTAATTTGCACATTCTCCTTGAATGTGCATTTGTAATTACTTTTATTATTTCCCTAACCTTGCAAATGTTCTCTATTGCATTCTGTACTATGTTTTTAAAAGTTCTTAAGTACTGACAAACACTATTTTACTTCCACTGATTCACCAGCTCACATTACTTGATGTGTTTTCTCTCTCTTTGGCCATCTTTATGGTTGAGTGGACTTTCTGTTTTATAGAAGAGAGAGACATTTTATGTAAGAGGCTCTTCTGTTTTTGCTTTCTAGTTAGTTATGTTGCTTATCTTTAACAAAGTAATCAGCTTTTTTTTTACCTATTAATTTATTATTTATTCTATTTATTTTAGTATATATTTACAACTTGGTTATTCAAAAACAGAGAAAAATAGAAAAAGAATTTCTGGTTATGCCTGAAATTAACTTTAGAGAATACTGCAAAATATCTGTGGTACTTCTGTAATTAGTACACAAACCTTACCTTGAGCCAAGGCCAGTATACAAGGCTGTCATTTCAGGGTTTTAGGTCCAAGAGCTGCACTATCATAAATCACTACCTGCATACTATTGTGTACTTTTTTCTGTGCAACCCATTACTTATTTATATACTGCATATTATACTTTATATATATTGTAAGAAAGATGCTATATAGCGCCCGACCCGACACAGATTAGACACAGGAGGCACGTGTAAAATTAAATAAACTTTTTATTTTCTTTGTCTGTGGGCTACGCCTTCCCTGTACCCACAGACACAACACAATCCCAAGTACACAATAACATAAATCTTGTTTTCCTTCTCCACCACTCCTCACTAGGCTTCGTCCTCCTTCCACCCAACTCTGGCCACTGAGTGGTGGTCGCTGGCTCCCTTTATAGTTCACCCGGAAGTGCCCCTGGTGCTTGATCCCTGATTTCCGGCTGCACTTCTGGGTGTGATGAATTGGTTGCCCACACGGGCTCAGGAGTCCCAAATACGGCGCCCTCTGGCGGTACCTGCAGGACCCAACAGGGCTGCACCCAACTCCATTTCCCAGGATGCCCTGCGGGAACCCGAGGCACTGTTCCACCCCAGGGAGGCGGCCAACTAGCGTTCAGGGGGAGGTATTGCAATGTCCATGGCTGCTCCTCCTGAATATAGTGTGCAGGGGTGTCCCGGCTGGGTAAGGACGCCAAGCCCCTGTCACAATATATATATATATATATATATATATATATATATATATATAATGGCACAGCCTTCCTTATCATTGCGCTTTATCAGAAAGTACAGAGCACATCCTATCCAGATCAGGCATCAAATAGCACATAAACCATCAAACACCCTGTGCACATTTTGTTTTATGCTAAAAGCAGGAAATCAGCAGTAGAGACTAGTAACATAGTATACAATATACCAAGCAGCACATGCCCAGCTGTATACTTGGGACAAACATCTAAAACACTCGCAACACACATACAAGAGCATCACAATGCTGTCAGAAGGAAGAACCCATGGTCTCTGATATATGGACAACTGGACACACTTTTAACTGGGGAAATTAAGAATCAAGGGTAATATTAAAAGTACCAGAGAGCTGGCTGAATCATGACTATCAAATGAAAATGCCATCAACAGACACTGAACCCAGCATATGCAGGCTTAAAATGAAAAACATCTGCATATTAAATAAGACTTTATGACCAACACCTTCTGAACCCCACCTAATTATTGATTCCTGTATGTTTGATCATTTTCCTCTGCTGATGACTCTGGTAAAATTTAAAAGCTTAGGAATAAAAAACTATTTTAAGATGTGTAATTCAACTTCTGTCTTTGTGGATTTCTAGGTACAAATATGCAAATCGTATCACAGACCTTCTGTTCTAGTCATATTTATACATTGTGACAATAGATGGCGTTATACCAGTGCTCAACCCGACACAGACAGATGCAGGAGCTCTCAAATGCTTTTATTTTCTTCACCTTGTGGGAAAACACCTTCCTCGTTTCCCACAGGCACAATACTTAATACTTTTTACTTTTTCTTCTTCTCTTTTCTCCTCCACTTCTCCTCAGCAAGCGTTGTGTCCCTCCTCCCAACTCTGGCTGCCAGAGTAATGACTGCTGGCTCCTTTTATAACAACCCTGGAAGTGCTCCAGTTGCTCGTTGACCTACTTCCGGCAGTATTTCCGAGTGTGGCGGAAGTGCTGCCCTCCAAGGCTCAGCAGCAGCTGCAGCACCCCCTGACGGTGCCCCCGGATCCCAACAGGGTTGTATCCAACTCCATCTCCCATGAAGCCCCGCGGGAGTCCGAGGCACAACTGCAGCCCATGGGGGCTGCCATCTAGCGTCCCAGGGGAGGAACTGTTCTGGCCACGTTTGCTCCCCAGGTCCTCTCCCTGAAGAGGTGTCCTGGCTGGATAAGGACCCCGGCTGTCTGCGACAATATATATATAAATATATATATGCTGTCAAAGTAATCACGTGTTTACGTAATAAATTTGCAAAGCTATAATGCATTATTTTTCTTAATCACATTGTTTGAAATCCCTTGCTGTCTAAGCCAAATTGACATTATTAAACAAAATCAATTCCAATTTTAAAGATTGTCCAAAAGATGCCTAGTTTTTAAACAAACATACAGGTAACTGAAAATGTTCTTCAGTTTTTACAGAAAAGTAGTCAAATATCGATGTAGTTATGCTCGAGATCAGTGGATCTCAACCTGTGATGTACACAAACTGCAGTCAGATGGCACACAAGGAAACAAATGGGTAACAAGTGGGACTTAAAAAGACCATTGGTTACACAGTTGTCGAACCTGTGTCTCAATGCTCACCTGTGGTTTGATTCCACAGTGCTGTCTCGTGGTGCTCCTGCTGCCAGACTTCACTCCTGCCTTCCCCCCACCCTTTTTTCTTCTGTATCCATTGTCTGTGCCAAATCTCCTAGTACTCACATTGGATTCGAGGGAACAGGTCCCTCTAGCTTTCACACCTTTTTGAGCTGATCCATGCCCTAATGAAGGATTCTTTTATGAAAGAGAGCATCTCTGGCAAATGCTTGCTTTCTAACCCCTTTACCAGCACAAGTAGTCTGCGCCAAATGTCTGTGTCTCTTTCTCTCAGGTTTGGTCCTCCAGTATTACTAGAGTTTAAGTTTTGGTGAACTTGCCAACATTTTTAGAACTGTTTTAGAAACTGACAGACTAATGCAGAATAATATACAAGGAAGGCACATTTTTAACAATCATCCACCTTAATAACAGGTTACGTGTCTGTGTGTCTCTCTGTCTGTGTGTCTGATTGCCATGTCTCAGTCATTCCAAAAGATTGTGCTTCACAAACATTAACACTGCTTTTACAACTCCTGTATGAAATGGCATATAATAAACACATATGCATTGCATGGTGAGTGTAAATGTTAACGCTGGGGTCTATGTTGATTACTTAAATTACAACCCATCTTAGTTGGGTAGCAGAGCTAGGTAATAATAAAGTCCATTTATTTAACATTTAATTTTAGTATTAATATTAGTCATCAGAGAAAGCTACTGTTTCAGACAGAGTCGCCAAGACTTGGTAAACCTCATCCTTATATTAAAAATAAATACAGGAATAGGCTGAAGTTAGAAGCAGAACTGCGCTTAAAGTTATCAAAGGTGGAACCCATCATTGACAGTAATCAACCTATAAAACACAAAGGCAATTAACCTTCACAACTGACTTTAAATTTTTCCTCTTTTTTGACCTGCAGTTATATGTGACATATAATTTGTTTACCTTTTTTAAACTGGATGCACATGCAACTATATAATTTTTATAAATGAAAAATATGGACATTTTAGGATTTATTGTTTTTATTCCTTATCAAACCATGCTACTGATCTTACTTAAAAGGTAATTCACTATAAAACCATTTGATGTACTATGGAAGCTGGCCTGGACACAGAGAGGCGGTCATCGATGGTTCACCAACCAACACACGTTTAATCATATTTTACAATATTTACAGTGCACACAACCCAGTAACCTGTACCAATCTCCCTTAAAGTCCAGGCCTCTCAATAGTGCCTTTCACTCTTCTTGCCGCCTTCACTCCTCTCCTCCGAGCTCCGTCCTCTTCCACCCGACTCCAGCCATCGAATGGAGGGAGGCGCCCTCTTTTATATCTACCCGGATGTGCTCCAGGTACCTCCCAATAACTGATTGCCGGCACTCCCTGGTGTGACGGAAGTGCCGGCTGTGCACCTGGAAGCACTCTGGGTGTCCCTGGTCTTCTTCCCCCCCAGGGCTCTTCAGGCATCCGGGTGCCCCCTGGTGGTGACCATAGGCCCACCTATAGAGTTGAGCTTCCAAGCTCTGATCCCATGGTCCCCATACCATCCAAGGCGGCTGCCCTCTCGTGGTCCGGAGGAGGCGTAGTCCCTCTTCCGGTCCTTCTGGGTGACCCGGCTGGGTACCTCCCCAAGCCGCTTGCCACAGTACATAACTAAAACTAAAAAGCATATAAAACCATGCAAAAAAAACTCTGTAATCACTTATTTAAATCACCAAGTGCGGTGTTAGGCGGATGAGTGGTAGTTATGAAGCCTCACTTTTAGTTTTGTCTAGTAAGAGTTAAAAATTTAAGATTGAAAGAAAACCGGGATACTTTAAAATATTTCAATAGATGCCACAAAAGGTGCTACATGGTAGATAGGTATACAGACAGATAAAAAAAAAATCTTGGAAAAACAACACAGTTTGAACAAGGTGTATGCCTCTTGTGGCAGATAAAACATTTTTGAATGAAACCAAGCAGGACCTGCGCTTATATAAACAGGCCAGTTTGTTCCTTGTATGTGCACATTCGAAACTTTGTCAAAAAGGTTAAAAGATGTGCAAGAGCAGTCTCCAATAACGTTTTTACAGGGTTCTTGTTAAGCACCTGCACTCTTGTCCGCCTTTCTTTCTTTCTTTCCCTGCTATATGCATATCCTTTTCCCTTTGTGTCGCACAAGTGGAAAGTCCATGCCCTTCACAACTGGAGTTTGTTTGTGTCTGAAACAGCATTTGTCCTCAGGGATTATATTTGATGTCAGTTCGCCAAGAATATGAGCTGGGCATACTGTGTTATTGTTCTCGCTACTACTGCAAAGAAGACTTTTTTGGTGAGACCAGCCAAGCTCCTGGCGGCTTTAACTACATGCCTATGTGGAAAAGATGTGCAGGGCCATCGTTACATAACTGCCCCCCACACAATGGCTTCCCCTGTTTGACAAATGGGAAGCATGACGTGATTTGGACAACTATTTCAGCCAGGCTGGCAGTTTCCTTTACACAAGTGCCTACTTTGAAGTTTAATCCTTAACTGCAGAAACCCTTTAAGTAGATAATTGAAGGTCCATTGTAGTACAGTAAACTCCGGCGTTACTGTTCATTCCACAGTGTGATTGATGAGCACAGTAAACGCCTGAGAGAGAAGCTCAGATATAAACAATCTATGCCTGTTTCTTCCTACAGTTTTTTTAATGTAATCAGCCTCTTCTTGAATGATCTTCCAACAACATCAACATATTTAAATGTGTGTTTTTAAGATTAAAGAGAAGGCATTAATTTTAGTCAGTTTAGTTTTTCCCAGTTATTAAAGTAATTTACTGAATTAGTTTGATAAAGATCATCGAATGGCAGATTGTTGAAAAAAAGAAGCGTTTCAGTACAGTATTTGCATTTCATCCACCCATTCATTCTTGAAGTTTCATTACCTTATTAGTTCTGTTTCAGGTCATGGGAGGGGCAGCGCCTGTGTAGTTAATAACACTGTTCCCACGTTTTGGTCACAGGGCACATATGCACCTAAAAATGGTTTTGATTAGAACAAGCCTAAATAGTCGGTCATTTCCTATTCACCCAGAGTCTCTGAGCAAATATCAGCCACACTAAGTATCTAATTCAGCATCATGCAGTCCCTCATCATTCAAATTTGTTTGATTGCTCAGACCACCAGGAACAGCTACAAAAATTAAAATAATTACACCTCATTATTCTCCTCTACACACATACTTAGAATTTTGTATACAGAATATGGCTTTAAAGATCCACGTCCCACACAGCAAATGAGCCCCCTTAGGAGTAGCTATAAGGTAAACTAAAAATCGTGCCTTAGTTAATGTGTCATTCAAAGTATTTTGCAGGGGACACCCTGAAATGTGAAGGGGTTTAGGGATGCTTCATTCAAACAGCTGCCAATTGAAATTGGCCGATTTTCACTAAAAAAAGACCAAATCGGTGATTGGTAAAAAGACTGATCACAAACACCGTAGCTCCCAGTCTTTTCTGCTTTACAGTAATTTAGTTGTACTGCTCCTTTGCGGTAGTTCAGCCAGCACAGACCTTTTTTTTTCTTTTTTTCTTTTGCAGTGTTAACAGAGTGGCAAGTGCAAGCTTGTTATATCAGTAAAAACAGCGATGATTGGTATATTAGCCTTTTAAACAAAGTGGAGTAGTAAAGTGAAAAAAAGCAATCTGAGAAGTTGTCCAACAAGACAAGAGGCAAAAACGCTACTTTAAGAAATTCAGACCTTTTTTCAGACTGGTTTTGCTGTTCGAGAAATGGTGAAAACTACTGTTTCTAATTAAGTCTTGTTTCAGATAGGTACATTACAGAAAAAAAAACTAAACAATGTGACAGCTTGTACTTATGAGAAGCATTTTATTTTCTTTTATGCCACATGTATTATGGATGAATATTTTTGTATATATTTTATTAATTTAAGTATGTATTTTAAGGAAATCCTATTTACTTTAGTATTTTATGGTCTTCTGAACAATAGCCAACAGAATTTAATTTTGTTAATAAAAAATGAACAGTTAACAACAGTGGTCTATAGATTATTAAAAAATACACTTTGTTATAAGACACAAAACTTCTGTTTGTCTGGTTATACAGGAGATTAATGTAAAATGCTTTTCAAAGGGATAAAGAAAACAAAAAAAATCAGAATCGGCTGATCAAGTAACATGAAATCCGTGATTGGTATCAACTTTAAAAACCTGATCGGCACATCCCTAAAGGGAGCTCACTGAATTTCTTTTATCTAGTAGACATCACTGATGGCCACTGGTAAATTGAGGAATGACAAAACATTTTAGTGAAAAATTACATTTAACTTTACTTTTAATGCTGCTGTAACTTCTTGAAACAAGCAAGACACATATTAGCGTTCCAAATTAGAAAAAGGATCATGAATAAATTTGTTTTCCAATGCTATATTTTTTGGCTGTTTAGCTATTTTTAGGTGTCTGAGTTCAGAGAAAGGTCCAAAGGCTGAAGAGGCTGACGAATTCCAGTGAGACTGTGCTCAGGATGTTAAACCAGTGGTTCCCAAACAAGACTTAATTATAGTTTAAAATGTAAAAGAGATTGAACTCATTAAAGAAAACAGGATTCATTTTTCATTAACTTATCCAACCTTCATTTTTTTTCCTGAACAGTCAGTTTCTATGGTATGGTCATGGGCAGCCAAACCCTGTCAAACAGGCAGGAACTTACCCCAGTTGGGACAGAAATGCGCCATAGAGTACACTCATGCATATACTTATATCACTTATACAGAGTCAGTCAGTCATTGTCCAACCTACTATATCCCAGCAAGACAGGAACAAACCACGGGCAGGGTGCCAACCCACTGCAGGGCACACCCACACACACCAAGCACAATTTAGGATCGCCAATCCACCTAACCTGCATGTGTTTGGACTGTGGGAGGAAACCAGAGCACCCAGAGGAAACCCATGCAGACACGGGGAGAACATGCAAACTCCATGCAGGGAGGACCCGGGAAGCGAACCCGGGTCTCCTAACTGTGAGGCAGCAGCACTACCACTTCGCCACTGTGCCATCCCCTTATACAGGGTGAATATGCAAAATTCACTTTGCCACTGACTAGCTTAGGACATTGGAGCAGTTATGCTAACTACTATGTTTCTGTGCTAAACATTCAGTATTTCCGTGTTTTCTTCAAGTCTGCTCACTCTTGTCCTGGAATATCAAGAGTAGCTTCTTTTGCTTTATTCTCCATAGACAGAGCTATGCAAATTCAATTTTCTCCTTACTTTTTAATCTGTTTTTCACAATATCAAATAATGGACAATAATAGGTCTGTTAGAGATCTTAAGTTTTTTTTTTTTAATGCAATATACTTTATTATGGAACACTTACATCTGATATTTCCTCTAATTACAAAAATGTTTCTTTCCTTTCAAGTTAATCAGTCAGCTATACTGTATATGGTGTTGCTAGATTCTAGGATAAGCAAAGAAGGGTCCATCCAGCCCTCCTTCCATATTTCCATTTATTTTGTCAATGTATAGCATGTATCTCATATTGCACCTTTTTGAAGTAGAGTTTAAAGTGAATAACATTCTAAATTGCTCTATAGTATAATATTTCCAGGAGCAAGGGCATCCCCAAGAAGGCACAAGACAGGGAGAAATCTCACAGTAGACCTCCAGTGTATAATTATTATGGCAGGAGTTACACAACATGACATACCAGTGTTAAAAGGCAGGAGCTGCATTACTGGGGATGAGTAGGGCTACCAGAAGAGGTTGGAAATGTTTTGTGTTCCCTTAGGGTGGCATCCGGTAGCCAACTTAGTAGGTGACCAGATGCCTGACTGTCAACATCTCCTGACCTCCATGTGGCAATATGAGGCTCCTCCTTATAAAGAATGAGAACAAGGTGGCACTTGAACAGATTAAGGTCCCATGGAGGTATGTTAGTAGGCCAGAAAGCCTCCCCATATGGTCACAAAATGGCACATACAGAAGTTGCAGGTAGCGTGGACAGCTGATAAGCTGTTTGTCAGATTTTGCCTATTATTGGTGACTAGAGGGACTGCTAGAGTTCATTCTGCAGTATATTAAAGTAAGAGACAGCTTCAATCCAGAAAATTATTCTGAGATTTGACCAAAGGTGATATTTGAAGGAGTTTAAAGCACACCATCAGGTGGGCAGGGTTCAGGTGTCATTTACATAGCCTGGAGCGTTTTTATCTTCTTGTGTTTATCATTACTTTTGCTGTTTTGTTAATAAACACGTTCATTTGTATGGCATTCGTATAAGTGCATAGTGTGGCCACTAAAGTGCATTCTCCTGTTACAACAAATAAAACCAATGTAGCTGAGTGACCAAATGGGGAAAAGATGGCCAGATTCAATGAGCTTGATGGTTGTGCCTTCAGATCATATCATTGTCAGTCCCACGTATTTTAAGCATTTGCAATTATGTGACGATGCGGGTTCTCTTCCATGCTCTCATCTTCTGTTCGGGAACCCTGAACCCAACAACGTCGATAATGTCACCGAGATGAGCTGACAAATAGGGACAAATCTCTCAAGGCCAGGGGATATTCCATAAAGTGCTTTTATTTAAAACAATACTCAAATCAAAAAGTGCAAAAGTGCAGAGTCAAAGTTCAATAACTAAATCCATAAAATCAAGTGTCCAGTGGGGTTAAAATCAACAATAAATCCTTTAAAACGCAAGGTTAATATATGCAGCAATTAAAACGCAGTCTCTTTCTCTCCGTTTACTCTCCAGCCCACCTCTGTCTCTTTCTCCCCAGCTCTCCATTACTCGTGGCCAGCGGAGACCAACAACCACGAGCTCCTTCAGTTAACCTCCGTCTTGGCCTCCATCAGGAAGTCACTGCCAGACCGCCGATGTCAACTCTCCTCCCTCAATCCTTTGCGCACCCGCAGTCGCTCCTCAGATCCTTCGGGAGGGCACCTCTCCTGCTCACCCCACTCGCTGGTACATTCAGTGGGGCGAACTAGCCCCTAGAGCGCAACAGAATAACGCTCCTTCGCGGGACCCCAGCTCATGGTGTTTCCATCTTCCAAGTGGCCGGCTCGTCACCACCTGACTGCTGTTTTCCGACCTCTTACTGCATCCGCTTTTCTCTCTCCATCAACCTTTCGCCTTTCTTTTCTCTTTCTACGATCCTTTTCTCCCCTCTCTGGTGTACCTTCGTTTATATATACACATATACCCCTCTGCCTCCGTGGGCACAGCGTCTTAATTACATGACCGCAGGAAGTCAATGAGGCAAACAAGAACGACCGCACCCACACGTGCAGGTGCGACTCGCTCCAATCACCTCATTAACTCCCCGCGGTCGTGCAATCGTGCCCACGGAGAACGACACGGCTATACGGATTTTAAAAAACCTGACTTTTTTTCGAAAGCCGCGGACCCGCTATACCACATTATACACACTGCTAATTAGAGGAAGTTTAATGGCCAGGCAAATTTTAGCAATCAAATACTCAAACAGCATGCAACTACCCATAAACATGCAACAGACAAATCTCACATATTAATGAAGTTAAGACTGACCGAAAGAATAAAACCTAATCACAGAACTATACCCACTGATGGCCAGGCTCTTCCATAAATCTATATGCCGCAAGGATACCATCAAAACTGTTTTTTAGTACCACAGAAGATGTGCATTTAATCCTTAAACAAAAACAAAGTTTCATTTGCCATTAGATACTCTATAACTTGACAGAAACGGTGAATTTAATTCTTGTGTATTTTAAAATTGTGTGGCCCAAGGCTAGAATTGCTGGCCACTTTCTAGTTCACAATCATTAAAGAGAAAACTAACATGAATTTGAAACAAAATGAGACCTAGCAAGATGTTTCATGAATTAACGTCTTCTGTATGTGCATGGGTTTTGCAAACTGGGGAGATGGAAAGCAGCAGGGACTGAGTTTTAAGGAACAGATTAGTGGCGAGTTTAGTAGAGTGAACAACCTCCTTATAACAATGTCCACAATTATACAGTATATGGTTTAACCAGAACAGGTTATGTGAACATAGTGAGGATAAAAAGTGCAAAATAAACTGAGGATATTGTTTCTCTGGGCTTTTCTTAATATGTTTGGAAGCCCTGTCTATCATTGGGGTTGATTAACCCACTTGCCTATCTTAAAGTACACCCAAGCACTTCCTTTCTCTTCTTCTTTCTCTTTGTCTCTCTCTCTCTTGATGCTGGCTTCACTTATTCTTGATATTCTATCCTTCACCACAATCTCTCCTCCTAAATCCAAATTCAGCAAGGTTGTGGTCATAAGCTAGGTTTAATATTTTGCAATGTCTCTTCTGGTCATGATGCTCAATTTATTTGGGGCCCAGTGTTGAGCCTATATATCGGTACAGTCATCGGCTCAGTCAGTATTACTGCTGTGGATCCCAGGTACTTTAAAATGAATTTTTTAACAAGAATTCAGGGACACATGCAGACTTATTAAGGGTAAATTTTGCACAAATTTTATTCACACAAAGAACCATAGACATATGGAATAAATTACCAAGTAATATGGCAGAGTAAGGTACTTTAGAGACCTTCAAGAACTTGACTCAATGTCATTTTTGAAAAATGAGGTGGATAGGATTGATGAGTTTATTGGGCTGAAAGGACTGTTCTAATCAAAATTGTTCAAATTTGCTCCAGATAGATTAATGTAGAATTTCTTCTTCCACCTCCTAGTGTCCTTGTGCCCCTGGCCCCTTTCTTTCCTATAAAAAGTCTTTCTCAGAGAAGCATTCCCATTACCTGCCTTAAAGAAGCAACATGGTCCCATTCCTTATAGTCTGGTACAGCATGCTGAAATTTCCTGGTAGATGTCTACTTTGAAAAAGTGTAATGACCCACAGCACAAGACAATATATGAACTTCTGCCGACCCTCAATAACTCACACTCCAGTATCTTTCTTTCTCTCTCTCTGTCTGTCTTGCTTTCCCTGCCTCAGAATTTGCTGGATTTCCTTGTCTCTCTTCTGCTAGGGGAACATCCCCCATTATGGGGCACCCAGCACAGAAAGAGGTTATACCACCCCTCATGTTATAACCACTATAAACTGGACCTTTCTTGCTGCTAGAGTGGTGACTTCCTCTGGAAGTCTATTGTGAAGTTTTAGTTTCCAAGCGCCTTCCACATTATTTTGTTACATGAAATGGAGTGATAGGCAAAAGCAACAAAATGGACTAGATGTTGAAATGTACAAAAAATAAAAAGGTGTGAATTTGTACTTAGAAAAACTAATAATAGTCAAAGCCAAACTATTATTCAAAAGTCATAAAGGGCTAAGCAAGAGTTCATAACCAAAAAATACAAACTAAGAACTACCCTCCTCGTAGCAATCCATTATTGTGTCCTAGCAGCTAAACATAAGATTGTGAAGCAGTGCATTTCCACAACAAATCAATATAAAAATATAACCAAGCTTAAATAAAATTCTTTTAAATAAATGATGGTAGACTTGAATTCTTTGCATTCACAAACAGAAGAAAGTGTATCACGTCTACTAGTAAAGTTTATGAAGCTAAATAAAAATGATCCCAAAATCAACAATAACTTCGCTGATTGTGCCCATGTTCTTGAAAACTTCTTACTGATCTGGCGGTCCTTTACACCACTTTTGTAAAATTAACTATGACACCCAGTTTATAAACCATGATCTCAGAGCTGAATACAACAGATCAAGTTTGTTAGTGGCTGTAATGATTAAAATAAAGTAGCTTTAGATAAATATCAACCAGCGATTGAATAGCATGTATTTAATTTACAATAAGGTGGAAAACCACAAACGCTTCATTTTGTTAACAAGTCATGATTGTCTTGTGCTGTATGTTTATTTGCAAAGTTTGATGAGATCTCCACAATATCATTTACACTTGGGCCTGCTAAAGATAACAAAACAATTAAGATTGGTGTAGAATAGGCTAAATTAAAATACAAGTAGTTGTGGAGTGATTAATTGGCCATCTTTGATAGTATGTTTAAGTGAGTAGTTGATCAGCTTTCTACTGGCTTATTATTTGGCGTTTTATACTTTTAATATGTTGGAATTTTGAAGTTTTTCCTTAAAGAAAGGAGCGCTTTGTGGGATGCAAATGCTGGTTTTACTTTTTTACTCACTATTCTGAAAGGAAGTGGCTAATTCAAGTCAGCTATAGGTGGTATCGGTCAAGTTTTGTTGTTTTATTTACTGTATGGTATTGGATCACCAGTAATTCATACTGTACATATTCTGCTTTTTCCATTATAAGGGCTGGTTCTGTCCCAGGCAATGCTAGATGCAAGCAGGAGTCAACACTGAACTTAACTTCATTCCAACACAGGACACATATGGGCACACCTTGTGCCAGTTTAGAGGCACCGTATACTTATCTCTGGTATTTGGTAGAACACGAGGGTACGCAGACAAAACCCATTCAGACAAGAAGGAAACAAACAAATGCCATACAGCCAGGGACCAGGAAGCCAGGATTGAAGCTGGAGTCTCTGAATCTGTGAGGCAGCAGTGCTAACCGCTGTACCACCTTCAAAGTAATGATGATGAAAGAGTTGATCTGCTTGCTCATTTGAAAATAAATGGAAGTATGGCTGATTATTTCTATGTCAATGTTTATTCTTGAAGTGGCACTGTTAGTTCCTCCCCACTATAACTTAAAACACATAATTCAACAGAACACAAGAAGCCATAGTCCTAGGTTTGATAATTTACTTTCTTTGTAGATCATTTCATCAGCTGGGTACAAGGTAGTGATTTTTTTGCTATTAATTAAAAAAAAAAAGCAAAACAAGTAACATTTTTTTAAATCAGCTGAAGTTTTATGGAGTCATGGTTATCTTTGTACTCTCAACATGCGATAAACACAGGAAATGATCGGTTTCCTGAAAATTCCAAGGGAATGCTCAGGAGGGCTGCATGTCTCTAATCATCCACTGCTTTTCAACACCTTTATCTTTTTCTGACATTGAAGAATTATTTTTGGTTTGTTTTAATTTCCATGTGCTCTTAAATACCTGCAGTTACCTGGACTTGCAGTGGACTGGCTCTGTTATCAGGCATGTGTTTTTTGTAGGGATTAACAACAATCCTCTTCTTGGCACCAGTGAATGACCTGCTTTTACAAATGTCTAGGTGAAAATGGAAGGGAGACTTCATTAACGCACGCTGGATCTGCATCCATAGTTAGGCTAGCTACTATTCAGTCTCTACCATTTGATATCAAACTTGATTTTTTTCTTCTGTAATTTAAGTGACCAGAGCTTCCCATTGTATATACTTCTTAATGGTTTTATACACTTTAATATTCATACAGCCAGTGTAACACAATCCTTGGTTACTTACATAAAGCCAATGGATTTGCATTATATGATGAACAACAGAGGTAATATGTCTTTACCAGAACCACGATAAAGTGACCTTAAGGAATTTCTCCCTACAAATTAATATTTTCTCTTCTTTTTTGTTACCTAAAATGACATGGTCAGCAGATGTTAGCACAGCTGCCTCACAAATCCAAAGTGAATCCTGGCATTAACCCTGTCTGTGTGTGGGATTTATATGTTCTCTTGTGTCTGTCTGGGTTTTTCTTTGACAATTCTGGTTTCCTCCCACATCCCAGACACCTGATTATTCAGAGACTCTGAAACAGCAAGAAATTTTCAGATTATCAAATAAATCTCTGATGTACCAAAGCAGAAAAAAATGCCCATTTTTGATGACCATAACTTGCATATCAAAGGGACAACACACATTAGCAAAGAAAAGAGAAAGGCAGAAAGAGGGTGCCATGGTTTGTGTTGCCGCCTAACAAGTCCAGTGTTTGCACTCTGATTCCAGATGTTACATGACTGCATGTTCTCTCATGTTTTACCTTATGAATCCTGGCTTTCCCAAAGGCACACCATTTTTTTAAAATATTACAAAATAATGAGGAGCTAATTTCAAAATATTTTGAAATAAAACAAAATGGATCAGACACTGTTTGGGGATATCTAAAATTCATTTGAAATATTGTAGCAGAGTTTTAGATAAAGAGTCGGTGTAAAGATACCTGTGATGAATTTTAAGATAACGTGATTACATTTCAAGATATCTTGGAATAACTCCCAGTCCATTTTAAGATATCTGAAAAACATTTCATGGTAGCTTTAACTAACTCCCTGTGCATCTTAGGATACCTAAAATGCAATTAGAGCCTTCTTACGTACAATTCAATGTCTTGAAATAACTTTCTTTGGATGTAAAGTAGGTTGCATGGTAAGTCTAGTTCAATCTTGGATGCTTTTGACTATTTTGGGGTGATCTTTATATTGATGTGTTGATGACATCAAAAGCAGTGAGGCCTTGGTGCTTCACGAGAAATTCCCATAGACATGGATGATGCAAAACCCACAAATTAGCGGCGCCATCCCTAAAACAAAACAGCATCAGAAAAGATGGTAAAAATATTAAACTTGTAAACCAAAGCTCTAAAAATTCTTATTAAAGAATTGCATTCTTTGGGTGATAAACCCCGAAAAGCAACATCAGGATTCGTATTCAAGCTTCAGGGAATCCCAAGAAAAATTAAAAAGAAACTCAGATCATAATAGTTTTGAAGTGAATTTGAGATATCTTGACTTGCGCATTAAAGTTATGATATTTTGAAATTCAATTAAGGTATCATATCATCACTTTGACTTGTGTTTTATATGTCTTATATATATTTTACATATCTTAACACACATTTCCAGACATCTTAAAATTGGTTTCTGATCTTTCTGAGATATCTTAAAATGTATTTCAATAAATCTTGAGTTTTATTTAAAAATCTGTCTTAAAATATTGTAATAGTACTGAGCCCTGTATCATCCAAGAGTGATGTCAGTGCTTATTGAGCAGACATTTCAGATTCAAAAAAGAAGCTCAGTGCCAGCTGCAGGAGAGCCAATAAAAAAGGTTTGTCACAGTCACATGACCTCCATTCTGGTGCGGCTAAGCGAGCTGTCCTTCTAAGGAAGAGTGAGTTACCTAAAAGAACGATGAAATGAGCAACAATACACCTAATCAGCACTGTCAAGCAGAGTGCATTGTTGTAATATTTTTGAAAAGACTGAAAGTTTCAAAATATCTGAATACCATTTTTAGATAGCTGAAATACAGTTAAAGATATCTCAACTACATTTCCATCCATCCATCCATTTTCCAACCCTCTGAATCCGAACACAGGGTCACGGGGGTCTGCTGGAGCCAATCCCAGCCAACACAGGGCAGGAACCAATCCTGGGCAGGGTGCCAACCCACCGCAGGACACACACAAATACACACCAAGCACACACTAGGGCCAACTTAGAATCGCCAATCCACCTAACGTGCATGTCTTTGAACTATGGGGGGAAACCGGAGCACCCGGAGGAAAACCCACGCAGACACGGGGAGAACATGCAAACTCCACACAGGGAGGACCTGGGAAGCGAACCCAGGTCTCCTAACTGCGAGGCAGCAGCGCTACCACTGCACCACCGTGCCGCCCACATTTCCAGATATCTAATAATAACTTTCTGTCAATTTTCAGATACAGGTTTCACACTATCTCTAGATATTTTCTTGAACATTTTGAGATATCTCAAATGCATTTAGAAAAATCTTAAAATAGACAGGATATCCCTTTGAAGGGAGAGGAAATATTACAAAAAAATGAGTTAGAGATATCTGAAAATGTATTTTAGCTATCTTGAAATGCATTCGGGATATATCAAAATGCATTGGAAATATCTTAAAATGTAAAGAAACTTATGCTGAAATATCTTGAAATGTGTTTAAGATATCCGAAAAGGTGAAGTGCATTTTAAGATATTGGAAAATCATTTTGAGATGTCTGTATATGTTAAGTTGACTTACTAAGAGGTATCTCAAATTGATCAGGATAGACAGATGACAGTACTTCTAGATCAATTAGAAGTATAAAAAAGTACAGATTGTGAATCTCATCAACTCCACCTGGTGCATCCCACAGAACCCAGTAGGGCTGATCCATTGACTACAGGTCCCAGCATGCCCTGTGGGTGTTCTGTGTGGGAATCCTAACCCATGGAGTCTGCCATCTAGTGTATTGGGGGGAAAAAATATTTATCAGTGCTCATTTGCACTGGCCTCCCAGCCGGGTAAGGATCCTTGTTCTGTCCTGGCTGAGATGCCAGGCCATGTGTGCAATTCATTACAACAATCAAAAAGGAAATTGTATGCATTAAAGCAACAGAGCAAGATAAAAAAGCAAGCACAAGGGAGTAGAGATACTACATAATTATACCTACAATGATTACTAATATACAAATATTACTATCTTAAATTCTTTGTCAGTACAACAGCAGCTATTCTGTAGAAGCGAAGCTAAGCAGATCCAACATATTTAATGCAGTGAAGCATCTACTACGCCTTTGTGAAACCTACAGCTGAAAAACACACTTAAGAGATCCAATCATAAGAATAATACTTTTTAGTACTACATTTGAGAACATGTTTGAAGTTTTACTAGACTGGACAATTCTAGTCTTACTAGTGATATAAAGTAAGAAAATAACAAAAGTAGTTGTAATGATCTTAAATAAATAAGCGTCAGCACGCTGCAATGCAAAAACTGAATTAAGAGGCTTCACTTAGTGATTGGATGATTGTCCTAAACGTCAATTCAGCTTTTACCAAAATGGGCATTCTATGAAGGGTGATGTCAAAGCAACTTAAACTAGAAATTTAATTTGATTTTAAACAGCTATAGAAAAATAGGAAAAATCAACCAGCTGCAGTGTCAACATAGACTTGAAGAAATTTGTGTGGATTTGCAGTAATGAAAAACATTCCCTCGGAGGAGTTGTGTGGAGGTTTAAGTCATTATAGTTGCATTGCTTTCATTAACATTTGAATTGAATTGAGGCTATAAAAAAAGAAACTAAAAACTTAATAACTAGAGCAAAAAGTGCATGAAAATTTCATAAGGTGTTAGGTAGTACTAGGGTGTTGTACCGTGTTAGCCATTATGAATGTAGAGAAAAGCCAAGCAAAATGACACCTTTTGTTGGCTAGCTAAAAAGATTACAATATGCAAGCTTCCATCTTGCCTGAAGAAGGGGCCTGAGTTGCCTCGAAAGCTTGCATAGTTAGCCAATAAAAGGTGTCATTTTGCTTGGCTTTTCTCTACATAAGGTATTAGAAAAACTTTAATATTTTGAGTCCTCCCTGCGTGGAGTTTGCATGTTCTCCCCATGTCTGCGTGGGTTTCCTCCAGGCGCTCCGGTTTCCTCCCACAGTCCAAAGACATGCAGGTTAGGTGGATTGGCGATTCTAAATTGGCCCTAGTGTGTGCTTGGTGTGTGGGTGTGTTTGTGTGTGTCCTGCGGTGGGTTGGCACCCTTCCTGGGATTGGTTCCTGCCTTGTGCCCTGTGTTGGCTGGGATTGGCTCCAGCAGACCCCCGTGACACTGTGTTCGGATTCAGCGGGTTGGATAATGGATGGGTAATATTTTGAATTTTGGGTGAACTGCTATTAATGTGAATTTACTGTAATCATTCAGGTCACATAAGCTTAAAACAGAGTTTATTGTTGGAGTCCATTTCATATAGTGGGTAACTTTCTCTTTAATGAGTGTGTGCTTGTTTTGACATGTTACTAAATAAAAAGCCAGGCTTTAGTTTAATTTTGATTGCCTCATGAATATCTCTAAAGGCTTGCCTTGTTTCAGGACTTTGAGATGAATGCTGTTAGGGGAGCAGAGTCCCGACAAAAATAGAATGATCGGCTTAAACACTTTAGCAAAGGGTACTGAGTGATGTTGTGCAGGTATTTTGAAATTGTCCTTTTTAGAATTGAAATTCCAGTCAGTTTCTGGTTTTTCTGAAAACACAGAAGAAGAAAAGATCAAACAGCATAAAATGGAACATAAATCGGTGATGATTGTTAGGCTTTACAAGGCCAGCGGAATACAAAGATGTAGAATGCCTTGATGGTGTAATGAGGTGTTACTTAACTGACCTTGCACCCTGTTTGAAGGTTTACAACATTGTGTAAAAATAGTGTCACCAATTTTAGAAGCTTTTCTTCTGTTGTTCAAAAAGTACACACTAGACCCCCCTGCTGGTCTTAGTGAGCTAAGGCAGTTGGGAGACTGAAGAAGCTTTTAATCTTCTTATTCTAAGGTTTATTGTGACAACTGACTTTGAAGCCTTCCAGGGGGGTTTGTGGGTTGTGGGGTTTATAATTTGTGTGTTTTTTTTTTTGTTTTGTTTAAATCTTTACATTAATTATTTAGCTTAACAAGCTGGAATTCAACCCAGAATGTTATATTAGTTACATAGGTCTGGGAGAGGAATAAGGGTCGAGCTTGTTAGTGACATGGTGGATTGTGCATTTTAAAGTTGGCGCTATCACTAGTGGGTGGATTCCTAAAAAGAAATATTCTTTCCACGTTGCGACTTCACATTGACCCTGTTTGTGTGAATGATGCTGCCAGTTTAGGTTTTGACATCCGTGATCCTGTAATGAAAAGACACATAACATACTCGGACCAGCTTAATACAATTCTGGATCCTGTCATCACTAACTATAAGTCAGGAACCAGATGTGGACTGTGTGCCAGTCCATCACAGGGTCCACTTTCACGCTCAGCCACACTGACAGTTTAGAGTCACCAGTGAAAAGTACCTGCACAATTTTGAGAAGTGGGAGGAAAGTCAGAAAACCTGGACAACAAACTACAAAAACACAGAGAGAACATACAAACTCCTCTCTACTAGTAAGATCAGCTGCTTCTTGTTATGTCTTAAGTTAGACACAAGGTAAAACTGTGCACGCATGCTCACTATTTTTGTAGAGTGTTAACAGACCCATCGGTCCTTTAATTATTCACACGAAAACCCTTGAACAAGAAAATAAATGGCAAAATTGTAGTCACATGTACTTCTTTAACTCGGGTTATTTCAGCCTGTAAATATATGATGTTAAATTTAGCATAAAGATGATGTGTGAATTGCTTCTTAGACTCTACGTGTGTATGCATCTTAATCAATTGGCACCTTATCCAGTGCTCATTCGTAACACTTAGGGTCTGGAATCCTGAAATACTGTAATTGTAAGTAAGTAGAAAACGAGTAAATAGTTAGATATTGTGGGTAAGTGTGTTGGAGGGAGTATGGTTCAAAGCGGAGTTGTCATTATGGTTTGTTTTGTTTTTGAGAAGCAACTGGTTATAGTGACTGCCGTGAACGTCATTATATAAAATGAAAACTTGTGTTCTTGGGCCTGTGCTCAGGAAAGGACTGGCATCTCCAGGTTTTTTACACTGCTTGCTGCCTTTTGGGCTCATTATCATTTTATTTTTTGCTGAAAACATGTTTAAGCTACTTAGTTTTTAGGCCACACGAGCCTTGACCTTCAAGGAAAACACAAACAATGAATCCATTATCAGCAAGAATCAATTGATGTGTTCCAAATAAAGAGGTTAGAATCAATGAATGGAGGGATGATGCCTGTCTGACCCTCCCTTACCACAAATATCCATTGCTCTGATTAAACCACCTCTTTTTTTACTCTGGCAATTTGTAGTTATATCTGTAGGCTTACTGTAATGCTAGCTGTGGGAAGTGTTCAGGTTTTCAATGGTCTGTTAAGGAGAAAGCAGATGGAATACAAAATCAGAATGGGGATCAACTGGCAAGAGTTTATTTGCAGTCACTTCACAGACAGACCTTTTACTATTGAACTGAAGTGAAGAAAACTAAAGTACTTTTCACCTTTATTTTTCAGTGTTTGAAGTTTTTTGAATAACATTTGAAAAAATGTGTTTTCCGTTTTGGATTCAAAATGAAAGACCTCATGTTGGAAAGACACATTTTTTATGATGTAGCTCATTGCTCCCTAGAGGTGCGTACAGATTTCCCAAATTTTGCAGACACTGTTTTAACTAAGACTTAAAAACATGGATTTTGGAGAGTTAACTGAAACATTAACAAAATGGCAATTCCTCATGTCCATTATGAAACCTGCAGAGTGAGAAACAAAAAGCCAACAGCCCTCATTTTACTAGGACATTCAAAACAGATCAGTAGTCTGGACACTTTACCATATTGCATAGGAAATGTAAAGGCTGCATTTGAGTCACTTTTAAAAAAAGTAAACAATTGTTTTATAGCTTAACGTGAAACCAGAAAAGTGTCAGTTTACAAAGGCTTATGGACGTGCTTCTTCCTCAATTCCATTTTATTATTTAATAGAGATACTATAATATTATAGCTGCTAATCAAGGAGATTTATACTTTTATTGCTTTTGTTTTTGTGGTAAAAGTTTCTTTTGGCACATTTTTTCTTTTCAGGCCCTGATTCTAACTTTATCTGATTTCTTTCCAAACAGGCATTTCTCCATCGACTGAACCAGTATGCTGCTTCTAAAATGGACAAGAATGTGACAGAGGAAACAGTTAAGGTCAGTATTGACAAAAGTCGGTGTGTTTATTATGTTTATCATTTCTAAAATTAAGACAAATCCAGAAGCTTTCATTTTTTTCCTTAGTTATTATTTGTTCATTAACTCCTTAATATTAAAATAGCATGCCAGTATCTCAATCTTTAGCATTGTTGCCTCATAGAAAGGTTGGCTTTCTTTTCTTTTTCTTTTGTTTCAGATCTCTTAGTTACTTCATGTTTTCTTAACCAGCAGCCAAACCATATTTAAATTGAAAGCATGCAAACATTAGACTTGCTTCCTACAGGGCCACCATTTTTGATCCAAACAATTTCTTAATTAGAAGCAAATTCTTTCTATTAATGAAGTATGAGCCACAGCGTGAAGTTATGGAAAAAAGTAGTGGAAGCTAGGTTAAGAAGTGAGGTGATAATTAGTGAGCAGCAGTATGGTTTCATGCCAAGAAAGAGCACCACAGATGTGATATTTGCTCTGAGAATTTTGATAGAGAAATACAGAGAAGGCCAGAAGGAGTTACATTGCGTCATTGTGGACCTGGAGAAAGCATATGACAGGTTGCCTCGAGAGGAGCTGTGGTATTGTATGAGGAAGTCAGGAGTGGCAGAGAAGTACGTATGAATTGTACAGGATATGTATGAGGGAAGTGTTACAGTGGTGTGGTCAGTGATAGGAGTGACTGGTGCTTTCAAGGTGGAGGTGGGATTACATCAGGGATCGGCTCTGAGCCCTTTCTTATTTGCAATGGTGATGGACAGGTTGACAGACGAGATTAGACAGGAGTCCCCATGGACTATGATGTTTGGTGATGACATTGTGATCTTTAGTGATAGAAGGGAGCAGGTTGAGGAGACCCTGGAGAGGTGGAGATATGCTCTAAAGAGGAGAGGAATGAAGGACAATAGGAAAAAGACAGAATACATGTGTGTAAATGAGAGGGAGGTCAGTGGAATGGTGAGAACACAAAGAGTAGAAATGACAAATATGGATGAGTTTAAATACTTGGGATCAACAGTACAGAGTAATGGGGATTTTGGAAGAGAGGTGAAAAAGAGAGTGCAGGCAGGATGGAATGGGTGGAGAAGAGTGTCAGGAGTAATTTGTGACAGACGGGTATCAGCAAGAGTGAAAGGGAAGGTGTACAGGATGGTAGTGAGACCAGCTTTGCTATATGGGTTGAAGACGGTGGCACTGACCAGAAAGCAGGAGACAGAGCTGGAGGTAGCAGAGTTAAAGATGTTAATATTTGCATTGGTGTGACGAGGATGGACAGGATTATAAATGAGTACATTAGAGGGTCAGCTCAAGTTGGATAGTTGGGAGACAAAATCAGAGAGGTGAGATTACATTGGTTTGGACAATGCAGAGAAGAGATGCTGAGTATATTGGGAGAATGATGTTAAAGATAGAGCTGCTGGGGAAGAGGAAAAGAGGAAGGACTAAGAGAAGGTTTAAGGATGTTGTGAGAGAGGACATGCAGGTGTTGGGTGTAACAGAACAAGATGCCGAGGACAGAAAGATATAGAAGAAGATGATCTGCTGTGGCAACCCCTAATGGGAATCTATACTAATAAAAGGCAAAGCCCTCACTCACTCACTCACTCACTCACTCACTCACTCACTCACTCACTCACTCATCACTAATTCTCCAACTTCCCGTGTAGGTAGAAGGCTGAAATTTGGCAGGCTCATTCCTTACAGCTTACTTACAAAAGTTAAGCAGGTTTCATTTCGAAATTTTACACGTAACGGTCATAACGGTCGATAAAGTTCGACAACGTCCGCCATGTTGAACTTTCTTATTTATGGCCCCATCTTCACGAAATTTGGTTGGCGGCTTCCCTGTGCTAACCGAAACCGATGTACTTACTTATTTCGATGGTATGACGCCACTGTCGGCCGCCATATTGAACTTTCCAACGTCACCAATTTTCCAACTTCCCGTGTAGGTAGAAGAATGACCCTGTCTTCACGAAATTTGGTAGGTGGCTTCCCTGCGCTAACCAAAACCGATGTACGTACTTATTTCGGTGGTATGACGCCACTGTCGGCCGCCATATTGAATTTTCCAAACGTCGCAAAATCTGCAACTTCCCGTGTAGGTAGAAGGTTGAAATTTGGAAGGCCCATTCCTTACAGCTTACTTACAAAAGTTAAGCAGGTTTCATTTCGAAATTCTACGCGTATTGGTCATAACGGTCAACGACGTCCACCATATTGAACTTTCTTATTCATGGCCCCATCTCCACGAAATTTGGTAGGCGGCTTCCCTGCGCTAACCGAAACCAATGTACATACTTATTTCGGTGGTATGACGCCACTGTCAGCCGCCATATTGAACTTTCCAACGTCACTAATTCTCCAACTTCCCGTGTAGGTAGAAGGCTGAAATTTGGTACTTATTTCGGTGGTATGATACCACTGTCGGCCGCCATATTAAACTTTTAACGGAAACCGATGTACGTACTTATTTCATTGGTATGACACCACTGTTGGCCGCCATATTGAACTTTCCAACGTCACTAATTCTCAAAGTTCCCGTGCAGGTAGAAGGCTGAAATTTGGCAGGCTCATTCCTTACAGCTTACTTACAAAAGTTTAGCAGGTTTCATTTAGAAATTCTACGCGTAACGGTCATAACGGCCAAGAACGTCCGCCATGTTGAACTTTCTTATTTACGGCCCCATCTTCACGAAATTTGGTAGGTGGCTTCCCTGAGCTAACCGAAACCAATGTACGTACTTATTTCGGTGGTATGATGCCACTGTCGGCCACCATATTGAACTTTTCAACAGTCTTTGTTACTTATGGGCCCATCTTCAAGAAATTTGGTACATGGGTTGCCAACGCTAACTGAATCCTACGTACGTACATATATACGTCCATAGCCTGCAGCTCAGTCACTGTGTGAGGTGGCGTTGGGTCCCCCATCCCAACGCCTCCCACGTTGTTGGCTGCCTGCCTATATAAGGCCGTCCGTCGCTCCAGTCTCTATATTCCCTTCCTTCACGTCTCCCTACTGATAACTACAGCCTTTTTGTTTAATCCACGGCTTCTCCGCTGTTTTATTGTTTGTTTATTACAATTATAGTTATTGTATAGGTATTTTAGACTTGCTTTACATTGCTCAGGTACCCATTTCATTTATCATTCCAACCCCCATTACCATGTCTATCGAGGTGATCACTATCGATCAAAAAACTGTCACTTACCGAGTGGTTTTCATACCCGGAGTTGGCACCTACCTTTTCCATTCTCTTTGTTACATATTGCACAGCCATATCAGGCTCACTCTTGATATCCGGAGGAACATTGTGTCTTATGTATTGAATGACTGGGACAGGTTCAAGGTGTGGACTGATGACGGTACAGGAGATAATTATACTACACAGGAGCACTATAAGAGTGAAATGCTTAAGCCCTTCACCTGTGGTTCTGCATGTGAGTTGATGGCTGCCGCTGAATTGTTCGGTTGTCGCTTTCAAGTGTACCGAAATGGCCAAATATTTTACACCTTTCGACAACCGCCAATGCCTCTTAAACATCTTAGATTCACAGGTGACGATTTCAGTAGTGGACACTTTGATGTTTATGAGTGTTTAAACTCTCAAAAGCTGGATGTGATTTTATTGATGAAACCGGTTGTGTGCTTACAATGCTTGACAGATGCCGAATGTCACTTCAACACAACAAATCCTGCAAATACTATCGTAATTGAAACAAACCATGAAACTCAAACCGATTATGACAGCAGCAATCCAAGCTGTGAGATTTGAGACAAGATTACTGTTCACATGGCCAACTGTAAGTTACATGCTCAAGAGTAAGCTCAGCGCACAGCTTGGTCATATTACAACCGGAGGGCCGAACTGACAACATGGTATACAAAGAGATCCTTAACAAATAATTATTGGCATATTTTCCCTCAGTTTAAAAAGGTTAAATTTTCTTCTTAATAAAAATTTTAAGGCACTACTTCGCCGCTGCGAAGCGCGGGTATTTTGCTAGTGTAAAATAAACACCTGATTGATGGAGTGCTGCAAGATGGTCATTTTTCCAACAGGTTCTTCCATCTCAGAAGAGGTTTTCTGTATTTCTCTGTTAGAGTGATAACTGAGATATTCTTAAGTATCTGATATATATAATTCCAAAGCAGTTGAACGTAACAAAGAAAGATTTTTTTAAGAAAAAACGTTACTGATTCAGTTATAAAGTGCTTCACTTACAGGTCAGCCATATATTTGCTCCAGCTCCTTAATTCTCTGTGAAACATTTCACAATTAACAATAAGTAAACATAAACCGTAATGTAAGGGAATGTTTGATAATTACTTAGTTTTTGGTCACCTCCATGACCAAGGGCTATCTTATTAATTTGCTTGGTTTGGCCAGAGAGACAACTCTAGAAGGAATCTTGGTGGTTCCAAATTTAGTCTGTTTCACCATTATTGTGGCCATTGTACTCCTGAGAACACTCACCAAAATTTAGAAATGATTTTTCACCCTTGCCCTGATCAGTGGCTCACCAGAATTTTATCATGGAAGTCTAGAGACTCCTTTGGATTCCATGGTTTGAGTATTATCCTGACATGCATTATGAATTTTGGGATCTTGTATACACAGGCATGTGCTTTCCTAATACAGTTTGGCAGAGGTGGACTCCAGTCAATTTCTAGACGCATCTTAAGTATAACTAAAGCAAGCAGATTGCATCTGACTAAAATTTGGGGTGCCACAGCAAAGGGTCTAAATACATTTTTAGTTTTAATACATTTGCAAATCTTTCTGAAAACATGTTTTCAGTTTGTCATTATGGTTATTGAGGGTAGATTGATGAGCAAAAATGGTACATTTATCCATCAAAAATTAAATCTTCAACACAATAAAGTGTGCAGAAAGTGAATGGGTTTGATTGATTTTTGAATCCACTGTAATTCTAGTGCACAGGAAATACACTGCATTCTTGTAATGTAATAAATTGTTTCACTGGTTATTGGTTTTTGTCTTTTACTTATAGTACAAGGTCTAATCTTCCAAAACAAAATCACCTTTTCCCTAAATACATAAAAGCAGTGACTCCTGCGCTACTGCAAGGTTGTCAAAATGGACAACTGCCTTTTACAAGCAAGTGCAATTCCATTAATATCAGTAAAATTATTCTATTTAAAAACCGAGGAAATACGTGAACCGCATTGTGGCACTAATTCATATTAACTGTAGGTTAAAAAATCATTTATGAATTACTGGTCACTTATTATTCTACAACAAAGTACATCTCAGTCTGTAGACTAATCACATCATGTATAGTAATTTAATGTTTATGCAGCAGTACCCTAAAGCTTTACTGAGTACTTCCACAAGAGGATGCCTGTTAACTAAGTAATATCAAGGTACTGGCCCTATAGGAGCTCTGTTTGAAATTAAAATGGTAAACTGCAGGTAGACTGACAGTTAGCTGAAAGAGTGTGAAGAATAAAGTGTGAAATGAAGAAATGAAGTCTACCATCCTGAAGCATCGTAACATTGTATCGAGTCATTACATACTGCATACTATTAAGGTACCATAGAAGTTAGCACAGCAGGCTGGCTTCTGAAATCCTGCACTTTAGAATGATTGGTGACCCTCATTTGTCCCTGCAGGAGTGTGTATGAGTATCCCCTGGGATGCGCTGGGGCCCCTTGTCCAGCTCTGCTGTAATAGGCTCTAAATCTCCATGGCCCTATAATGGAGTAGGAGAGTTTAGTGAAAAACAATTGCAAATTAGAAATTCCGGTGTGCTTGTATAGTTTGAACTAAAAAATTTAAACTTGAGGCAAAACATATGTTAAAAATAGTAACAATGTTTATAAGCTTGAGGTATTTTTAATTTTAAAAAATGAAATTAACTCATATTAAAACATATTCTATCTTCGTTTGAAAGTTAGCACAGATTACATTTATAAAAGAAAGTTTAGTGAAGAAGCAAATCTTTATGAGCTTTCATATAACAAACCACAAGAATGAAACAGGATACTAAAATAATGCTCGAGTCTGGGGTGTGAAGCGGACAGGGTGTGCAGTAAGTTACAAATATATACAAGAATTTAAAGGGAGCTCTCCGGAACTTTTTGTATATTGTACATTAAAGGCAACAATCCAAAACCCAAACCTTATAATTATAATTTCCTTTGACTAAATACCAAAATGTTATGTTTATTCAAAAGTCTGTATTGTACATGCAAGGAATTTAACTGCTATCCAAATAACAAATGATTCCAAAGCACTGCAGGTTTTTTCATCAATGTTGTGTAAAAATGAACACATCTGTTAAGCAAATGCAGCTCATAGAAAATTCTCCTTTGTAAGTGAAAAATATAAAAATATTAATAGAAATCTAAAAAAAGTAAGCTGACACTATTTCTGAATTTAAAAGTAGCATATGAAAGGTTCATTTTTATCACGACAGGAATGATCACACTCATTCATGCACTGACACTCACTAATAATGGGCCAGCTGTGGGTCTCCAGTTTATCTACCCTTGGATGCCTTTGGGATGTTGGAGGGAACTGGAAAAACTGTTTGAGTACAGGGAATTTATTGAGTGTAATGAAATAAAAATAATCTTTACTTTTTTTTGTGATCAGGCTGATGAAAGCACATTAGGTAGCAGGCAAAAATCCTGTTCCCAAGGACAGGCCTGGATCAAAGTAATAATAAATAAATAAAAAATAATCAAACATGAGAACCAAAACAGTATTCAAAAATCTTCATCAAAAACCACAGACAGATATCAAGAAACCCAACGGAAAACAAACCATAACAAAATTACTGTTATACATTTTAGTTTGTGGGTACAAGGATCATTTGGGCACTTTATTGTTTTGACATGTTTCTTTATTTCTTATTAGAATTCTTCTTTTATTTTCAAAAAAAATATTATAATGACATACTGCTCAATCAAAACAAATAATAACACAACAGATACAAGTGTTTACTTTAAAATCAATACAATGAGAATTAAAGATAAATAGAAATTCAAATGAAAAAGCAAAATAAAACACGATTCAACCTCCATCCAAGAGAAAGAGAGAGGATGAGAGGAACAAGCAGAAAAATCCCATCTTAATTTTTTAAAAATATAATAGTGCAATCAATAGCATAAGAGTGCCCGGCCTGCTTATTCTGAAATTCTGTTAATGAATTCCTGCTGTGTTTTAAAAAGGTCTAAGAGAGAATTTGATTTTCTAATGTTTAATTATATAGAATGCTGCTTACCCACTGAGTTATTGAAGGCGGGTTGTGAATATTTTTATTGACAGATTTGAAGTTATTGTAACACCAAGGCAATATGAGAAGTGTGTAAAGAGTTTTGTCCAAAATGATGCTAATTTAGGTCTTTCCCAAAACATGTGGCATAGTGATGCTGCAGCTGGATGGCATCACCTGAAAGTTAGATCTTGTTCAGGGTACATTTTAGACAATTTCAAACTAATTATATGTGATTAATGAAATATTTTGAGTTGAATTATGGCATGCTTGACACAAATTTAGAGCTAGAATGTATTCTCTGTATGGATGAGGTCAATTAAAACATCCCTTTCTCACCATTGTCTAGGATTACTGAAGATAGATTCTTGAAATATTATTATATATTGTTGAAATTCTGTCTAACTCTTCTTCAAGGCGAACCATTATTGTCTCAGAGATAGATATGAATGAGACATGTAGAATCTTGATAAGTTTCTTTTAACAATACGTGTAACTGGAAAATTACATTTGAAGTCTAATTGCTCAAAAGACTGTCAATTTAAAGATCTCGAAATGTCTTAATCCCTAGTGTTTTTCATAGGTTAAATACCAAGTAGGTGACGCTGTGTTAGGATATAGCAGGTTGGATAATGGATGGATGGTTTGACAAGTTGACAAAGGAGATTTTTCACGTTTTGGAGAAATAGGCAAAAGTTTCTCTACCTTAAAATAGATTCAATATTGGTTTCATATTTTAAGTAATTGGTGGACAACTGGATTTCTGGTAAATTAGCAATAGCTAGTATTGATCTGAGCAGATATTAGGGCATATAAAGAAGATTTAGAACAAAACTTGTTTTCCATTGCAAGCCAGGCCTGTGTCAATTCATGAATTCCTGCTGATTTACAAAAGTTGATTGTGCATATAATAGCTATCCAGTAGGAAAATCGAAAGTTAGGTAGTGCCATGCCACCTTCTAATTTTGGTCTTTGCCTTTTGAATATATGACCATTTTGAATTCCAGGGTAATGATACTATGATTGAGTGTAATTTCTTAAAGAATGATTTGTTGATTTATATAGGCATGCTCTGGAATGACACTTTTTAAGACAATTGAATTTAGTAGGTGACACTGACTTCTGTGAACTTATGTGTGCCTTAAGATCTGAAAATAAGATTACTCTAGGCAGACTGACTCCAAAACTCAAATGACTGGTTTCCAACTGAAAGGCCAAGATTGTTATTTCTTCAAAACTATTCTCTTAAATTTCCCAAAGTACACAAAAATGTCATTCCAGGGATAGGAACCAAAAAACATTTGTCTATGAATGACAGGGCCAAGCAAATATTTTATGAATTAAGACATTTATTAGCAAAAACCAAGCTCACAAATATAAAAAAAAATGCTTGATAAAGTAAAAAGGGTATGCCTAAAAGTTACCCAGAGAAACAAAAGTCCCAAAATGCAATCTGAATATCAAAACCAAAAGAACAAAAGCAAAACTCAGAACCCATCCAAAAAAGGCATCTAAAATGCTCTACAAATGGCAGGCTAGAAAGTTCACAGGCCAACACAGAAGAGGCTCACCTCACACCGGCTTTCCTCAGAAATCTACCTGCAGGACAGAGCCTGAGCTGCCTTTGAGAGTTCAAAAAATGTAGTTTAAATATTGTCACACATGTGCGCATGGGCTTGAGCAAGGGCAATTCCGAGTCATACTGGGATGTGGCAGAGTGCACTGACTCTTTTTCTCCCTTTCCTGTAGACCATTCATGGGAGATCCCACCTGGCCCTCTTGATGTCACTTCCGGGACCGAGCCTCTGGATGGAGACCTTGCCGGCTCCGGCCCCTGTGATGTCACGTCTGGGCTCGAACTATGGCTGAAGACCTTCCTGAGCCCAGCCCCTTTGATCTCACTTCCTGTCTCCCCCTTTAAAAGCCTCCACCTTTTCCCTATTCCCTCAGTTCTGTTTTGGACTCAGTTTTGTGCACATCAGTGCTGTATTCATTTGAGCAACTTTGCAGCCAGGAAATCAGTTAAATGGGTGGCTGTATCAAACCTTTCTATGAGTCTGAGTCTAGTTTGTGACAATATATATATATATATATATATATAATTGTCTTACAAGGGAGATTAAATCATTAAAACTCTGGCTTGTAAACAAAGTCCCAAATTATAATCTTTATAAATAAGAGCTTTTTATTTTATAAAAATAGTGGAATTAATAAAAATGCTCAAAACAGCAAAAAGCAAGTAAACAAGTCCCAGTACTAATTCTTTAGCAAAAAAAAAAAACAAAGACTGCAGAAATAATGAGAAGCTCTAAGAAAAACACATATACACACACACAAAAATAACACTATTAACTTCTAACTACAATGCACTGCTGCTGAACTCTTTCCTCTGGGCTACTTATCAAGCCAGAGTGAGGACCCAGGAGTGATGTCAAGGAGCCCCACCTCATGTGGCTCAACCCACAAAGTACAAGGAACAGATTACATTAATAGAGACAGTGCACAATTAATTTCAATTTCAATTCTTTATTGTCATGTGTACAAGTACCATGTACAATGAAATGCTTGCTTGCTTGTGCCCCTGCAGACAGTGAACATAGACAAAAAAAAAACCCAAAAAAAACCCACACACAATATTTATTACATCATATTAAAAATGACCAGAAATAACAAAGACATGAGAAGCACTAACTCTAAATAAACAAAAACAAAACTATATATATAAAAAACAACATGAAATACACACAACTTCAACCCAATACTTAACAGGAGAGATATAAAGGCAGACCTCCTCTTGGGGAGAGACCCACAAAATAAAATGAAGATGGCTATTAAGTAGTTTGATAATTATTAATATATATTTGTAAGTAAGCTGTAAGGAATGAGCCTGCCAAATTTCAGCCTTCTACCTAGACGGGAAGTTGGAGAATTAGTGACATTGGAAAGTTCAATATGGCGGCTGACTGTGGCGTCATGCCACCAAAATAAGTATGTACATTGGTTTCGGTTAGCGCAGGGAAGCCGCCTACCAAATTTCGTGAAGATGGGGCCATGAATAAGAAAGTTCAACATGGCGACATTGTTGACCGTTACGCGTAGAATTTCGAAATGAAACCTGCTTAGCTTTTGTAAGTAAGCTGTAAGGAATGACCCTGCCAAATTTCAGCCTTCTACCTACACGGGAAGTTGGAGAATTAGTGATGAGTGAGTGAGTGAGTGAGTGAGTGAGTGAGTGAGTGAGTGAGTCAGTCAGTCAGTCAGTCAGTCAGTCAGTCA
>JANRMT010062819.1:52939235-52980801 GCA_026402145.1 Polypterus bichir lapradei | reverse complement strand
AGAAGAATTAAATAAGAATCTGACACTTCAGCGGACGTTTTTACCCGTGCACAATCACAAAGTGATTTCAAGTGAAGCTGCTTTTATGGGAGACACAAATGCACCAGTGCAACTTGCCCCACTTTCCCTGTTGCCAAGTAATGTTGAACCAAGTCGTCACTACGGTGTTCCCAAATACGCACTTTGCTGATAAACTGAGCGCACTGAGTTTGCACGGCGCTTTGGTGACTTTGAAGAACAAAAAAAGTCCGTCTACATGCGGCTCGAACCTTGTGCATGTTTGGTAGCACATATCTGTGTGAGAAGCTCTTCTCAGTGATAAAGACTAACAAAACAGCACACAGGAGTCATCTCACTGATGAGCACCTGCAGTCCATCCTGAGAATCTCCACAACACAGAACCTCACACCAAACATAAACGAACTTGTTGCCAAAAAAAGATGCCAGACGTCCAGCTCTAAAATGACATATGAGCAAAGACAACTGAATGATTTGATTTGTTATTGCTGAAAGGAACACATTTTATTTATATTTCCAGGTTTTGTTATGCAGCATGTTCATATTTGAATTTATATAATTTTGACAGGATATATTTTTATGGAGAGCAAAATCTTTTGGGATATTTAAAATCTAAGTTTATTTTTATATAAAATTACATAAGAGTAAAGAAATTTGAATGTTTGTTCTTTTAACGTTTACTTTATTTCTAACTTGTATAATTTAGACAGGATATATTTTTATGGAGAGCAAAATATTATAAGTTGTTTAAGGTTTGAGTTGATTTATTCAGGAATAATATTCCTGTCTGTTTTTACCATTCCTACCAAAGATATTTCTGTCGACTAAATAAAAATTCCTTCTATTTAAAATTTAAATAGAACTTGAACAAATACGATAGTTCATAATATTCACGCAGACTTGCACGTAAGAGCGGGAGTTATCTGTTTTAACAAGCAGCGTATTGCACTGATACGAAATAGCTGTGTGTGTATATATGTAGATATGTATGTATATGTATAGATATGTTTATATAAGTGTGTGTGTATGTATATATATATATATGTATTTGTGTGTATATATGTGTGTGTATGTATATATGTGTGTGTATATATATGTGTATATGTATAGATATGTATATATATATGTTTATGTGTTTGTGTGTAAATATATATATTTATATATATATATATATATATATATATATATATATATATATATATGTGTATATATATATATATGACAGCAACACTCATCACTCACAACAGTGACAAAACAATTACATTGACAATCATGTTACGTTATTTTCAAAATGTTTCCTTTTCTTTTTCATTGCTTCTTTAACACACTACTTTTCCGGGTATTTTGCTAGTATATATATATATATATATATAAAATAGTTAGGCCCATAAGTATTTGGCCTTAGACACAATCTTCATCATTTTGGCTCTGTATGCCAGCAAAATAGATTTGAAATACAGCAATCATTATGTGATTAGTGTAGATTTTCAGCTTTAATTTAAGGGGTTTACCAAAAATATTGATTGAGACATTTAGGAATGACAAACATTTTCATACATGGTCCCTCTATTTTCAGGGGCTCAAAATTATTTGGACAAACTAACATAATCATAAATATAATGGTTATTTTTGATGTTTGGCTGTAAAACCTTTACAGTGAATGACTGCTTGAAGTCCGAAACTCATGGCCTTCTCCAAGTGCAGGGGGTCCACCCTCCTGATGCTTTGCCAGGCCTTTACTGCGGCTGTCTTAGGGTGCTGCTTGTTCTTTGGACTGTAATAATAAGACAAAAAACAAGTCAAGGTTTGGGGTTTTGAGCCCCGTATACTGTAACATAAAGGTCCAACTTATTCTTAACAAAAATATCATTAAACAAAAAGGAATGGGAGGGCGGACATTATAAGGAGTCGGACCGGAAATTATATCTGTGGAATGCTGGGAAGGCGTGGTGGTGGATGGGTAGAGGACGTCATCAGTGGGGGACCAGAGGGAAGAAAGGAACTTGGAAACGTTGTTGTTTTGGTTGTCTGGGGAGGATTATGGCGGCAGCTTTTTGTCTTTTCTACGGGAAGAGAGAGAGAAAGGTTAGTACACCACCATCGTCCCCTGGCCCGACTTGTCGCGACGCGCGTCGGGTCTTTAAGCTGCTCCCCATGTGCTCGTGCGTGACAGGACTTTTGACCATCAGTTTTGTCATCAGCAAGTGAAATGCATGTCCAGTTGGGTTGAGATCAGTTGATTGACATGGCCATTGAAGAATCTTCCACTTTTTTGTCTTGAAAAGGAGTTGGTTTGCTTTCGCTGCATGTTTTGGCTCATTGTCCATCTGTACTGTAAAGCGTCATCCTTTCAGTTTTGCAGCTTTTCGCTGAATCTGAGCAGGTGGTATAACCCTGTACACTTCAGAATTCATCCTGCTACTTCTGCCAGCTGTCATATCATCAATAAACAGCAGTGAGCTATTTCCATTGGCAGTCAGGCATGCCCATGCCATAAAACTGCCTCCACCATGTTTCACAGATGATGTGGTATTCATTGGATCATGAGCCATTTCATCTCTTCTCTATATCTCTTCTATGAAACAGCTTGTCAGCCAATGCCCAAATACGTTTAAGCCCTTGGAAATGGGGGAGTGGGGGGTTTGGTGATTATGGAGAAAAATGCCTGTCATTCTTAAATGGCTTATATGATATTTTTGATAAACCCCTTAAATTAAAGCAGAAAGTCTGCGCTTCAATCACATAATGATTGCTTAATTTCAAATCCATTGTGGTGATGTGCAGACCCAAAATTATAAAAGTTGTCTCACTGTCCAAATACGTAAGAACCTATTTGCATGCATATATAAATATATATATTTATATATAATATATATATATACTCTATATTTCTAATATAAATTTAATAACTATATTAATAAAAGTAATAAAAACAATGTAACATGTAAAAACTAATTTAAAAAAAATAACACATGAAAATGTTGTAAAAACAGAAATGATAACATTCATGACTCAGCTATCCACTTAAGCACTGAGCACACCCATCAGGGTTATCTGTGTGAAAATTGTGGAAGAAGTGCAAAAGTTGAGTAGCAAGGATATCATATGTTGGAACCCAATACCTGTCCTCTGGACCATATCTCTTCCAAATTCACCAAGTATTGGACCCTGGAAGTTCATTTTTTAGAGTCAATAATCTTTAGGCTGCGCAGGGCTTAAGTAACAGAATGTAATGCACTGGCTTTAGTCAAGAAGAGGTCAGATGGAGTAGAAAATGTGCCAGAAGAGCTAGCTGATAAAGGACAGAACCCCCTTTTTTGATGATTTTATACAGACTAGTGAAATGAGACGCTAGTTTTTGGAATGGAACTCTCAAGCGGACATACCACATTGTGAGCCATACCATCTGCTCAATCTTATAGTCCGGAGGAACTCTACTTTTCCGATCTGAAAGATTCTTGGCAGTGGTTTTTGCCTTCGTTAAATTTTATGTGAGAGTTGCCATAAATAAGGAAACTTACAAACATGGTCAGTTAAACTTTGCAATGAAGTATTAACTGAGGGGATGACAAGCAATCCATAAACAAGTTTGGAAAGGATGTACCTGTAATCAGTAGTAATAGTGGTTAACCAATTTGGGACAGTTCTGAAATGACTAAGTATTCTACCTAAGTGATTTGATGATATTCACCAAAGCAACATAGATATTTTTTGAATTCCTAATTGATCCTTTTTGCCTCACCATTGGTCTGAGGATGAAACCCAGAATTGAGATTTAACTGGATGTGTAATTTTTTACAGAAGTCCTTCCAAAATCTTGAGTCAAATTGCAGACCAGCAAAGTACTTTTTGGAAAACCAAGTAATCTAATGTTATACTTCTATAGAAAAGCCAACAAATTGCAGAGCAATAAAAACATTAATATTACTAACACATGCAGTAATGTACTGACTTGGTGAACCCATCTATGATAACCAAAATTAAAGTAAAACCTTTAGGGGAAGAGATGGAAATCTCTTAATAATCTTTTAATAATAAAATTTCCCTCTCTGTAGTAGGCAAAGAATGTAAACGACCATGCAAATGTTCAGAGGAATTTATATCTCATTTGCAAGTGTTCCTAGCAGAAACATATTCTTTGATATCTCTTCTCTATGAAGGTCATCAAAATATAGGTACACCTGTTCAACAGTTTTCCATATTTGGAGATGACCAGTAATCACAGAGTCATGGCCCCAGTTTAAACCTTTTGTTTTAAAAACAAATGCTGTGAAACTGAGAGTATGAGGTATCAGTAGGAGATACCACTGGGCCATTTACCAAGCCATATGACTTAATGAGGCACTTGTCCTATAGCAGTATTAAAAGATATTTTTATAACTTTCACAAATACAGATTAGATTATATGCTCTTGTTCAATGCTACTAAATAAAGAAAAGTAATTTACTTGATTTATGAGTAAGGATATCAAAGGGAGGGTATCATTATTTAATCAATACATTTGTTTTAAGAGTCCAAAATTCCTTTTAATAAAGATCTCCTAAAACCAATGATATTCTAGTGGCAAAGTCCCTTACTTTTATAGTAGGAAGAACAACTGGTCTGATGAATGTCTAAAAACACAAAGATCCTGAGAAAAAAAGTTTTTTATTAGGCCAGAGGCAACCCAATCCCATTTCAAAAGGAGGGTAATTAAGCATGCAGGAGGTTTGTTCAGAGTGTAAATTCTATGTGCTCAGAGAGGAGTAGCAAGACTTTCAGCAATCAGTCCATTATCCACATACACACCTCGATCTTTTGACAGATGTGTTCAACCAGTCCAGAACTCACACATTTCCCAGCACAAAAAAAATAAAAAGAAAAAAACAGTGCTGTCATTTTCTATGTTGCTTTTTTACGAAAGCTTAAGTTTTGTCAACTCAGACTGCAATGATACTACCTGTTTCTATGCCCAGGGTGCACACACTGAATATTGAGAAGATGTTATTACAAATAGCCACAGTTTGTTCAAAGTGTCCAAACTTTTTTGAAAAATAAAGGACAGACTCTCGAGCAAACTAGTTTTTGAGCATTATTCTGGTTATGATTTTTCTGGTTAGAATTCTCTGGTTTTGTTAATTATCGTTTTGTTAATGACCTTGAGGTCAATGAATTTTCTAAACATTTCTTGACTTGTATTGTTAATAACTTGACCAATATCTGACTACTCTTCTGTAAATTCCTAAAAGAAGTGTCTGTCACTAAAAAAATGAATTTGGTGACTCATTATCATTATCATCGGGGCAGCCGAGCCGGCGCAAAGATAAAAGATAAGATTAAATCGAGACAACTTGAGAGAAAATGGCGTTATAAACCGTCGGTGCCTTCTGTGATCCTGGGAAATGTGAACTCACTACCAAATAAGATTAACGAACTGGCTGTGCTGGTGAAAACTGTCAGAACCTACAGAGAATGCAGCTTGCTGTGTTTTAGTGAAACGTGGCTAACAACTACCATCCCAGATGCTAACGTGGAGCTACCCGGGTTTAGCACAGTTAGAGCGGACAGAGACGCAAGTACCTGCGGGAAGAAGAAAGGAGGAGGACTCGCTCTCTATGTCAATACAAAGTGGTGCAACTCAGGACATGTAAACGTTAAAATCTCCAATTGCTGCAGGGACATCGAACTGTTGGCCGTAAGTCTGCGTCCGTATTACTTGCCCAGAGAGTTTGGACACGTGATTGTTGTCATTGTTTACATCCCCCCTCAAGCGAACGCGGAGATAGCGAGTGACATCATCCATTCCGCAGTTGCTAAGTTACAAACGCAGCACCCTGAGGCACTTGTGCTAATCGCTGGAGACTTTAACCATGTAACGCTGGACAAAACATTACCTGCCTTCTCCCAGTATGTGGATTGTAACACCAGGGGAAACAGGACTATCGACCTACTGTATGCAAACGTTAAAGACGCATACAGCGCCACCCCGCTGCCTGCGCTTGGGAAAGCAGATCATAACCTGGTTCTGCTACAGCCTCAATACAAACCAAGAGTGAGGGCGCTACCTACAACCACACGCTCATTCAGGAAGTGGTCCCCTGAGGCAGAGCAGGCTCTGAGAGACTGCTTTGGAACTACAGACTGGGATATATTCCTGGGGTCACATAGTGAGAACATTGAAGAGGCTGTTGAATGCACAACTGATTACATCAACTTCTGTATGGACATTGTAGTTCCAGTAAGAACAGTACGCTGCTATGCTAACAACAAGCCATGGGTTACAAGTGACATCAAGGGCCTTTTGAACCAGAAGAAAAGGGCTTTTAAAGGTGGTGATCAGCATGAGCTCAAGCGCGTGCAGAAGGAACTCCGAGTCCAACTCAGGGCGGCGAAAGAGCAGTACAGGAGAAAGCTGGAGCAGAAGTTGCAGAATAACAGCATGAAGGAAGTGTGGGATGGGATGAAGATTATCACTGGCTGCAGCTCGAAGCGGGGTGCCGCCATCGAGACAGACGTGGAGAGAGCAAACCAAATGAACAACTTCTTTAATAGGTTTGATCACCCTAACCCACTATCACCTCGAAGTACTGCATCCTCCAACCATCCTTCTGCTGGTACCAGCATAGGTGAGACATCCCCACCCACAATTACAGCAGCCCATGTGAGCAGAGAGTTGAAAAGACTTCGTGCCAGCAAAGCAGAGGGTCCAGATGGTGTATCGCCACGACTGCTGAAGGCCTGTGCGTTGGAACTGGGGAGTCCTCTACAGCGCATCTTCAACCTGAGCCTGGAACAGGGGAGAGTCCCAAGGCTTTGGAAAACATCTTGTATCACCCCTGTCCCAAAGGTATCACGACCTAGTGAGCTGAATGACTTCCGGCCTGTTGCTCTGACGTCACATCTGATGAAGACCATGGAGCGGCTGCTGCTTCACCACCTGAGGCCACAGGTCCGCCACGCCCTCGACCCTCTGCAGTTCGCATACCAGGAGAAGGTGGGAGCGGAGGATGCCATCATCTATATGCTACACCGATCCCTCTCCCACCTGGACAGAGGCAGTGGTGCTGTAAGAATTATGTTTTTGGACTTCTCTAGCGCCTTCAACACCATCCAACCTCTGCTCCTTAGAGACAAGCTGACTGAGATGGGAGTAGACTCACACCTGGTGGCATGGATTGTGGACTATCTTACAGACAGACCTCAATATGTGCGTCTTGGGAACTGCAGGTCTGACATTGTGTTCAGCAATACAGGGGCACCGCAGGGGACTGTCCTTTCTCCGGTCCTGTTCAATCTATATACATCAGACTTCCAATATGACTCAGAGTCCTGTCACGTGCAAAAGTTCGCTGATGACACTGCTATTGTGGGCTGCATTAGGAGTGGGCAGGAGGAGGAGTACAGGAAGCTAATCAAAGTCTTTGTTAAATGGTGCGACTCAAACCACTTACATCTTAACACCAGCAAAACCAAGGAACTGGTGGTGGATTTTAGGAGGCCCAGGCCCCTCATGGACCCTGTGATCATCAGAGGTGACTGTGTGCAGAGGGTGCAGACCTATAAATATCTGGGAGTGCAGCTGGATGACAAATTGGACTGGACTGCCAATACTGATGCTCTATGTAAGAAAGGTCAGAGCAGACTATACTTTCTGAGAAGGTTGGCATCGTTCAACATCTGCAGTAAGATGCTGCAGATGTTCTACCAGACGGTTGTGGCGAGTGCCCTCTTCTACGCGGTGGTGTGCTGAGGTGGCAGCATAAAGATGAAAGACGCCTCACGCCTGGACAAACTGGTGAGGAAGGCAGGCTCTATTGTAGGAGTAAAGTTGGACAGTTTAACATCTGTGGCAGAGCAACGGGCACTAAGCAAACTCCTGTCAATCATGAATAATCCACTGCATCCACTGAACAGTGTCATCTCCAGGCAGAGGAGTAGCTTCAGTGACAGACTTTTGTCACTGTCCTGCTCCACTGACAGACTGAGGAGATCGTTCCTCCCCCACACTATGCGACTCTTCAATTCCACCCGGGGGAGTAAATGCTAACTTTTTTCATTTTTATTACTATTTAATTTAATATTGTTTCTTTGTATCAGTATGCTGCTGCTTGATTATGTGAATTTCCCCTTGGGATTAATAAAGTATCTATCTACAGTGGTGTGAAAAACTATTTGCCCCCTTCCTGATTTCTTATTCTTTTGCATGTTTGTCACACAAAATGTTTCTGATCATCAAACACATGTAACCATTAGTCAAATATAACACAAGTAAACACAAAATGCAGTTTTTAAATGATGGTTTTTATTATTTAGGGACAAAAAAAATCCAAACCTACATGGTCCTGTGTGAAAAAGTAATTGCCCCCTTGTTAAAAAATAACCTAACTGTGGTGTATCACACCTGAGTTCAATTTCCGTAGCCACCCCCAGGCCTGATTACTGCCACACCTGTTTCAATCAAGAAATCACTTAAATAGGAGCTGCCTGACACAGAGAAGTAGACCAAAAGCACCTCAAAAGCTAGACATCATGCCAAGATCCAAAAAAATTCAAGAACAAATGAGAACAGAAGTAATTGAGATCTATCAGTCTGGTAAAGGTTATAAAGCCATTTCTAAAGCTTTGGGACTCCAGTGAACCACAGTGAGAGCCATTATCCACAAATGGCAAAAACATGGAACAGTGGTGAACCTTCCCAGGAGTGGCCGGCCGACCAAAATTACCCCAAGAGCGCAGAGACGACTCATCCGAGAGGTCACAAAAGACCCCAGGACAACGTCTAAAGAACTGCAGGCCTCACTTGCCTCAATTAAGGTCAGTGTTCACGACTCCACCATAAGAAAGAGACTGGGCAAAAACGGCCTGCATGGCAGATTTCCAAGACGCAAACCACTGTTAAGCAAAAAGAACATTAGGGCTCGTCTCAATTTTGCTAAGTAACATCTCAATGATTGCCAAGACTTTTGGGAAAATACCTTGTGGACTGATGAGACAAAAGTTGAACTTTTTGGAAGGCAAATGTCCCGTTACATCTGGCGTAAAAGGAACACAACATTTCAGAAAAAAAACATCATACCAACAGTAAAATATGGTGGTGGTAGTGTGATGGTCTGGGGTTGTTTTGCTGCTTCAGGACCTGGAAGGCTTGCTGTGATAGATGGAACCATGAATTCTACTGTCTACCAAAAAATGCTGAAGGAGAATGTCCGGCCATCTGTTCGTCAACTCAGGCTGAAGCGATCTTGGGTGCTGCAACAGGACAATGACCCAAAACACACCAGCAAATCCACCTCTGAATGGCTGAAGAAAAACAAAATGAAGACTTTGGAGTGGCCTAGTCAAAGTCCTGACCTGAATCCAATTGAGATGCTATGGCATGACCTTAAAAAGGCGGTTCATGCTAGAAAACCCTCAAATAAAGCGGAATTACAACAATTCTGCAAAGATGAGTGGGCCAAAATTCCTCCAGAGCGCTGTAAAAGACTCATTGCAAGTTATCGCAAACGCTTGATTGCAGTTATTGCTGCTAAGGGTGGCCCAACCAGTTATTAGGTTCAGGGGGCAATTACTTTTTCACACAGGGCCATGTAGGTTTGGATTTTTTTTCTCCCTAAATAATAAAAACCACCATTTAAAAACTGCATTTTGTGTTTACTTGTGTTATATTTGACTAATGGTTACATGTGTTTGATGATCAGAAACATTTTGTGTGACAAACATGCAAAAGAATAAGAAATCAGGAAGGGGGCAAATAGTTTTTCACACCACTGTATCTATCTATCTATCTATCTATCTATCTATTACACTGGACTCCTCTGATCCTATAGTAGAAAATTTCAGTTTGGATGAATTCATGAGACAACATGTTAAATCTATAAAAGGGAAGATTTTTTTTATTAAAAAGCAGTATGAAATTCATTTTTTAAGAGTTAAGGATGAAAATGTATTACTGTTATTTTTGAGTAGGCTTCATACAGTATCTTATGAGAAAACATAGAAATATTGCTCATAAACTGACCTTGAGCTTTACTTATTACTACTACTAAAAAATACTGCTTACTAAAAAAATAGTAATGACATCACACTTTCAAGCCAGTTAATCCAATTCAGGGACAGTGTGTTTACAAATGCCATTGTGATTATCGGCATGCATCTATGGTCACATAAGTAGCAGATTACAAAATCCCTGGCTTTACAGTCACGTGAAAATGTTTTTCTGTTTTAACATACAGTATGTGGATACTGTATGTTAAGATTTGATCTTCATTTAAATAGTATACTGTATATAAATATAATATTTACAGTTTGTAGTCCATTTTACAATTTAAGTAAAGACAAATTCAAATTTTGTATGTGTAAAAAGTAAGTACACCGCTACATTTATCAAATGCCTAAAATTAGAATCAGATGCACCAGTTCAGGTGCAAATTCACTAGAGACGATCTTGGAGCAATGTGTCCTGTTTAAACCTCAGTCATTTAGTTTGATTTTTTCTTTCTGTTGAAATGTGTGTTATTGCAATGCATAGACTGAAAGAGCTCTCTGAGACCTTCAGAAATAAGGTTATAAATGCCCATGAAGATTTAAATATTTAGATTAAAAAGATCTTAACAATTGGAAATCAACCGTTTCACTGTCCGGAAGATCTTCTGTAACATTTCAAACAACTGCCAACTTGTTCAACCTTCCCTATCAAGTTCTTCCCAAGAACAGAATGCAAGATGTTAAAGGAAGCCTCTAAAAGGATTTTTATCATGTGGCCCTAGAGGTAGCTCTTACCACTGTTGATGCATGAATCTGCCATTAGAAAGGGGCTACATAAATCAGATTCTACATAGGAGATGTTCCAGGAGGAAACCTTTGCTTGCCACAAAGAACATCAGGACAAGAGTAAAGTTTGCCTGTGAACACCTAACAAAGATACAGGACTTCTGGAGCAATTTGCTCTGACGGATGAGGCAATGATGGGGTTATTTGGCCCCAGTACCAGAAGATGTGTTTGGCAAAAAACAAAGACAGGATTTGACCAGAAGAACCAGATACTACCTATAGAGCTTGGTGATGGAAATGCTACGCTGCATCACAGCCTGGGCAGCTCATTATCATAGAATCCACTACAAACTGTTTATTGTACCAGCAGATGCTTGAGGATAAAAACAGAAGACTTAAGGTCAGCTGAAAGTGGACCTTCCAACCTGACAGTGACCCTAAACATGCCAGTAAATCCACCAGAAAATTACTGAAAAGAAAGAAATGGAGGGTTCTGGAATGGCAGCGTCAAAGCCCCGATCTTAATCTAAAAACAGGCTGTGCATGCAAGGCACCACTCAAACATCACAAAGCTGAAAGAATTCTACATGATGGAGAGGGAAAAACTTTCTCTTAGTTGATTTTAGAGACTGGTAGACAGGCTATTAGAGATAAGGATGTGCTTACTTTTTCCAATGGACGAAAATTACATATTTATTCATTTTTTGTTGAGTAAATTATTGCAATTTTTACCTCACCTTTATGTAAAGATGCTGCTTAAGTGAAGTTAAACTGTGTATGTGTCCACAGATGTTAAAAAAGAAAAAAACATTCTATGGGGTGTACTTACTGTTTTCAGAATATTAAATGGCACTCACCATATAGTAGCTAGCCCAGGTATGTATTGAGGTTCAGAGTGCTTTATTTTTTACTTCTTCCACAAGAATAAATGTTAGAACTCCTTCATTAAACAGGAAAGACTTAGTTATGAAGAAGAAACACAAACCTGTCTTTTTTTTTTTTTAATAAGTGCAGATAATTTTGCTAACAATTGCATCCCTTGTTAAAGTGTCACCTCATCCTTTTTGGTAATATTAGTTTTATCATTATAATTGCAATCACGTATGTATTGTTCCAAGGTGTAACATGTAATTATTTCTTGTTCTTTAGAACTGCATGTTGCTAGGTGGGCGCAAGAATACTGAAGTGCCACTTGAAGGCTATCTTGTTGCCCCCATACAAAGGATATGCAAGTATCCACTACTTCTTAGGGTATGTAATGAGCTGATTTTTATGCTATTTTTAATGTATTTGTATAAATTTGTCTGCAACTATGTTGTTACTTTAGCTTCTTATTTTTGTAAAGCTTATTTTGTTTATAGAGTAATGAAATTTACTAACTTTTTTGATGAATATCAATTATTCAAATGAATGTTTTCCAGCTTAAATTATATGAACCAATCAGTATGATGTTTTACTTGTGTTGTGGCACCATTTTTGTTTTTCTTATTGTACAATAACCAGAACTGCAAAATAGTACTTCCCATGAGGTCTCATTAGGACATTTGAAAGACCTTTTGAATTTTTTGGAATATTATTCTTATCACTCTTAACAGAAACAGCAATTATCTGTTTTGGTCCTGTCTAAAACTTCAAAACTTGTATTTAATATATAACATGGATCCTTAAAAGAATTTTCACTATGATTGGGGTGACTTTTTAAAAATATTCCCATGTTTCTCTTGAATAAATCTGTCCTTCTAACTGAGTTTACTTGTAAATCTTCCCCCACTTTATTGAAGCATTTAGTGAAAGAACTCTGGGTTCCTTGGCAATTTACCATCTACTGACAGATCAAAAGCTGACCCAGAAGGATAGACACAAGTCACATATTTGGTTAATTTAGTAGGCAATTCAAAAATGTTCTTCCCTGAGTAATGAATGCTACAAAAGACTTAAACATCATTTAGCTCTTGTGCTTGAATGGATTTTTTTGGGGAGCCACATTAAGCAAAGTGTTTGTAATTTCAGAAAAAGGAGAGATTAAGTTGGTTGAGATGGAAACTGAAGGCATTGAATTCTGCCTAAATGTGCAAAAACAAGTCCCATTTCAACTTGAATGTTTCTGCATGTTTTCTTAATCTATATTCCAAGTGCCAGGATTACTTCGTCAAGTCTGGAATCCTCTGCAAAGAACAATCACTGTATAAAGGGATGCCTGTTAAACAATATGTTATTACATTATGTGTTATTTTTAAGCAGCCACAATTAAATCTCTACATGTACTGAAAATCAATGCCACTTGAAACTTTCTCTTCTTATTTTCCTATTCCTCTTGTTTACATCTTAACAGTCACTAAGCAACCAACAGTACATTCAGCACTTCACTTAATTCCTGATCTTATTGTGTTCTGGTCGGGTCTTGTGTTCTCTCTGTTGAATAACCGAGCAGATAGTTGTGGTTACCCACTTGCACAGAAAGATCATCTGCACGCCATCACTTTAGGGCATCAGTGAAAAATAGAAAAAGAGTAAAAGTTTTTTTTCCCCTCATCATTTGAACACAGCCATAACAAAGAAACTCATTGTTAGGGTAATCAGCTGTACATTATGCAGAATAAATGAAATGAACTCATTTGAAAATGGAATTAAAAATAACTGTAATTAAAAGCTGAGGAAGAATTACTTTAAATTTTATAATTGGCAAGTATAACCTTTCAGCTTCTCCCTGATGATGCAGCTGTCCTAATCAGGATTAAAATGTGAGCCAGAAATACTAAGTATTCTTTGATTTTAATTGTTTTTGGAGCAGAATGTATATATTTAGTGTATGTAATATTATAAAAGGATTACTGAATCTGCATTTGTACTGTCATTCACTAAAGCTCAGCGCATATTTAAAGAAAAATTTGAATGTGAAGTTCATTCTATCATTTTGGAAAAAAAATATAATATATTCCATAGTTATGTCCCTCAGTGGCAACATCATAACCATAGACCAATACTAGTACAGGTACTGTAGATAACACACTAATGAATTATGTGTATGCAAGACAGAGTAAAAATGTTTAATTTTTAGGTGTCACATCTATCAGCCTGGGGGTCTCAGGAAAATACATGTCTGTAGTTTTCATGGATGAAAGTGACAAAGATGTTTGAAAATGGGCCATTACTCAAAAAACATCTTCTGGCCAATTTCAGTCATGTTGTTAGAAACAGACTGGCATTAGACTAGAGGCTGGCATAACTTATACAGAGTAATAAACAGGCTTTAGGTACACTAGCGGTAATCATGATATAATTAAAAATTCTGATGATTCCGGTGGTTACAAATATAATGTATCTGTATATAAATTTCAGACTAAAACTATATTAATAATTAACTTTCCACATAGGCACAAACCCTTAACATTCAAAATGCTTGTTAATGGTCTGCTGCTTAGATGGCTTTCGTAGCAGATATTCAGTTCTCTGACTTGACCCAATAAAAGTAAAGCTTTTTCTTTCACTCATGCCACCACCAAGAGACAAGTCACTCACTGCCTTTTCCTGCCCAGTCTCTCACTGTTTCAAACAGTTTCTTTAAACAAACATACATTGTTAACTGCATTTAAACCAAACCTGAGTTGAGGAGTGCTGGAGCCAGCATTAATAAGCCAATCAGGTTGAAGCACACATCACGCTAAATAATACCCTTAAAGGGATAGGCACACTTATTACATATTAGTCCTTACAAAAATGCATTACCTTTAATACACAGTTCTGGTTTTGTTTTGCATGAACAGAATTTTAATATTAAAAACATTCTAGGCAAAATTTATATAACAAAATTTAAAGTTAATAAACTGTGGATGACATTAATTTGTTCAGACATCAATAAAAAATTAAGTTTGTTTGATCTTTTTATTTTTTAATATAAAAAATGCAACTCTGTGTGTATACTGTATGTATGTTTTTATATATATATATATATATATATATATATATATATATATATATATATCTAGTAATGGAACCAGGGCACCAGTGAACACCAAACTCAAAGGCACAGTCCTGGCTTCAAATAATGGATGATTTATTATCTACAATACCTCCAAAAAGCACCAAGCACAAGTTATCTCTCCTCCACAACTCACTTCTCCCCTCACCACCGCACTACTCTCCTCCCAGCTCTGACTCATCTGGATAAGGGAGTGCGGTCCCTTGTATTGAGGTCCTGGGAGTACCTCTGGTGCCAGGTGTGCTGCCCGTTGGAAACAATGCTGGGTCATACAGAAGTCCAAAATATTCGGGAGCGCACCTTCCTGCAGCTCCCTCTTGCAGCACACCTGGACCCAAGCAGGGCTGTGCTGCCACACTACAACTGCAGACATTCTCTGATGGTTCCTGACTGGGGGCCAATACGGAGGGCTGCTGCCATCTAGCGCCTGGGGGTAATAAACACCCCTCAGAGACCGTCCTTCTCTTCTTTTCCCACTTCCTGGGAAGGTACTGAAACCACTTCCATTTGGGACGCCCATCCATTTGCCTGGGGCTGTCCGTCCATCACCTTGGGAAGTTCCGTTTGGGTATGGCCCCTTTCCCTTCTTTGGTTGGGATGCCTGACTGACCTCTTGAAGCTTCCCATCTGGAAAAGGAACCACTCCACTTCATGGTCGGGATGCTCGTCCAACCCTTGTGGCATTTACAATATATATATAATTTATTTATCTTTCATACTGATTTACCTTCCTAGTATTTCTTAAACAGTTTATAAATAAACAACTATACTCCTTTGAGTTAGACATGAACATTTTTCTTGTTTTTCTAAAAGTTCAATAAGGGCACTGTTTTGGTACATCACAGTAATATATTTTAGAGAATATCACCCTCTATATGTAGAGGCCAGGCCATTTCCCATTCTCTATGTGTGTTCCCTTGGATTCACTGGAGTATTTTTTTTGCAGGTGCTTCTGTCTTGGGAATAATAATAATAAAATCTATTTCCTTTGTTTAAATACATCCCAGAGTGTTAAGACATTTTTTAGTTCTCTTGTGGGCCTCTTTTGATTTTTCATTTTGTGGCTTATTTTTGGATTACCTTCCAGATAATCAGAATTTTTCGAGAAAGGCAGTGCTGAAGAAAGCTAAGTTTACCTAGGGCAGATAGCTGGTGTTTATTAAAGCAAATGTAAAATGTTAACTTCTAGTATATTTTCTGACACAAACATTTCACAATCGATCATGAATCAGCCATAGAACAAATTTACATCTTGACGTGATGGCAGTAATTTGAACATTAAAGATCCAAACTTTAGTCAGTGTATCAAGCACAATGTTCAATGCATTTTCTTTTCAGCATTAATGAACTGTACGGAGTCACTGACTTTTTTCCTTGAAAAAGCATCAAATGTGAAATGAGTACATTTGGAATTGTACAGTAATTTTATCACTTCATGCATACTTGAACAGTCATTTCCAGAACTTAGAATTTCTTTCTTGTTATTTATTTATAAAGGAACTATTGAAGAGAACTCCAAGGAAACATAATGACTACTCCTTGGTACAAGAAGCTCTACAAGTGATGAAAGAGGTTTGCTCCAACATCAACGAAACAAAGAGACAAATGGAAAAATTAGAAGTTCTGGAGGAGTGGCAGTCACATATTGAGGGGTGGGAGGTAAGTAATTCTGGGATAATTTGGTATTTAAATAAAAAAGTTTGCTAAGATCATATACTGTACTGTGGTGCTGCATCCAGTGTTGAAAATCATGCATAGAAAGTCTGTGACCAATAGTCATTCATTACTGTCTGTTTATAGAACAGTCAAGATTCTTTTACAGGTCATTTTTTGGTACTGTTCCAGAACTGAATCACTGTTTAAAGCAAATAAGTTATTTTGAAATAGTTGTCTAACAGTACTGTAACAATTGATATGATAAATGGACATTGTGCTTTAACTTTCATGCTTCTGATTTTTACAAAATTAACTGTATCCCACATTTTATTACAAACTTTAACAATCTATCCAAAACATATTACTTCTTTTTATTGTCTTTGGTAGTTCAAAACAATGTTATTTTCTGAAGTAATCATTACAATGAAACCAAAAAATAAACTCCATTGTCATCCACTGAATCCATTAGGTCCAGCATGGCCTTGTTAATGATGCTGGGTTGTGTTTGCTGTTCAATATCCTGTTTCAGACAGATAATTTGCAGTTGAGTCTGTCTGCCTTCTTTTAGTTGAATCATTGTTTTGTTCTCTTTGGGAGATGTATAGTATTGACTGTATGTCAATTTTATTTTATTTGGTAGTACATTGTCAAGCCCATCTGACAGTGGAATTATTATGTCATTTTTATTCAGCTGTGTTTGGTTCACCTTTAAGTGTTTGTAGAATTTTACATGATCTTGAGTGGCCTGAATATTTGCAATCTTGCAAAAAGAAATTCATCAATTGAGGCAGTTATGGAGAACACTTTGGGAGGAACAGCACTGAAAATCCAAGCTGGTTAATTAAAGTACAGAAGTGGCCAAAGTAAAGGCACTACAAATTAATTTTTGTTAGTCAAGAAAAGGCTAAATGACAACATGGGTCATGATGGGGTGCTTAAAGCCATGGAGCAGCATTAGAAAATATATTTTTTAAAACAGGGTCTAAAGTGCTCATTTGGACAAGGCTAGGATGTTGTGATTATGAGTCCCAATGGCAAAATGCATGCAAGGCCTCCTAAAAGGACAATAAAAGCAGGGCCATAACCAATCTTGCCTGCTCAAGGAGACTCACCCTCAAGACTGCTAACTGCAGGATAGCCGGCTTTGCAGAGCATAAACAAGGCAAGCAGACAAAAATAATTACAAATGTCCCAAAAATATAGTAACAAGCCCAGAAGAGGAGGGGTGACCTTAAACCCTTGACTTATATACAAAAGGGAAAATAAAGAATCTTTATTAATGAAGGATGTATTAACAAGAAATATAAAAATACAAGGGAAAAAAAAGAGAAAAAACAGGCAAAAGAAGATGCCTAAAAGACACTCCAAATATAAAAAAGTCCAAGTCACAATCCTGAAGACGAAAACCAGTGACTGAAGCAAAATAAATCAAGAAAACCAGAAAGTCCAAAGAAAAAAAGCAAGTCTCACAAACACCTTCACAAACAATGTTTTTCTGCTTCCAAACGATGTCTGCTCTGGTCAAATATCCAGAAGGAATGCTTAGGAGTGATGATGTCATGATGGCCCCGCCTCCAGGGACTCCACCCAAAAAGCACAAGGAATATCAAGACATTTAAATACATGATACATAATAACAGACATCACAGAAAGTACATAAAAGTGCGAACAATAATAATTCAAAAGCAACAAAAGTAACAACCCAGTAACACATAACATAGGGTGCTACATGAGTCCAAATTGTTTTAATTTTTGTGTTGGAAAATCCTACAGGTATTAAAAGTGAAGTTTTAGGATTCACAATATAAAATTTACTTCTTTCTGCTGTTCGGTACCCTGTTTTTAAATTGCAGCGTGTCCTATTGTTAGGTTATGGTTCTCCATGTCTTCTCTTTTTGGGAATCTTTTGCTCATTGCATTTAATGAAGCTTTTACTGTTCTTTTATTCACAGATTCTTCTTATTATTTGTTTTGAGTATTTCTCCTGTGTTTTTGTGCCTTCTTTGATTTTGATTTGCATTAGTGTATTTTTTTTTTAGGACTTAACCAGTCCTTCATGTTTATGGAGTGACACCGATCATAAATGTGGCAGTGGGTTTCACCCAGTGTTTTGATGCTTAGGAGTTCTCTTAGGTATTAAAGAAATCTCTCTGTACGGTTGTGTGCAGAAGGCACTTCTAGAAGTTGAGCCAGCTTTATTTAATGTGACAAAGTGAAAACAACTGCATACAGTTGTGCTTGACATGCAGCCATCTGTTGACTGGCAGTCTGTATGTGTATTTGGAGTACCAGTTCAACTAGCTATTTGGTCACCTCCTCTAGTGAAGATGTGAATGCTGAATTTAGTGTAATCCTACTGGCCATGCTATTTGTGAAAGTAAAAGGTCAGGTCAAGTTGGGGAGCATGCACTGGCACAGCTCATTGCCACACCTACTACATGACGAAACAGCTCGGGATCCTGGTTGGCAACCCCCTAGGCAGACACGTGGCCCATTCCCAACCTCCGGAAATGACCATCTATCTGCCAAATCCAGGTGTTACGTTGGCATCCCCTTAGCCTGGTCTAGCCACTGTTGTCTTTCAGCAAGGTGTCCTTTCCTGCCCCGAATCTGTTCATTCAGCCTCCTGGGTTGTCAGAATCCTTGGAGAAGGTGACCAATGGCTTTTATTGTCAAACAGCAGCGTAGAGAGTAGACGGAATAAAACATCTGAGTCAGGTGGGGATATATTGTACTTTACATTCGAGGAAAACTGTTAGGCACATCAGAATTGTGGTTGAAAATGGGTTTGTGTTTATATTTAAACAGTCCAAGTAGATGCTTATTGATAGTACATATTTGTGAAAATACATTAAATAAAAATCGTTTAAGATGACTCATTATTGCTGTGATAGTAATGAGTAGTTTTCTGTAATAGACTATTCATTGCCAGAATAGGGTCACTTTTGAATCATACTGGCATACTTCATTTTATTGCTATTAATATCAGACAGTTGCTTTGTTTGTTCTTCCATCTCTTGAGTCATATTTTCTTTGTAGAATCTCAGATATTGCATCGCAAAATCATATCGCAATAAGTTTCAATGCTGGTTTCTAGGCTTGGGTAAAAATATTGATTTTCCAATTGTTATTTTTCATTTAAATGATTCAATGTCAATTCTTAAACTCTCAAGATCAATCTAGTGGATCTCTATCCTGCTCTGTTACTATATGTAGATTTTTTCTTATCTTCATTTTTGGCATCCAATCCAGAAGATGTGTGCCTGTTAATGCTTTCTACAGAAAAAGAGCTTTACTACTCGTATCTTTGGCGTGTTCACCTCACCTGAAATCAGAATCTTCAACACTTAAATCAAATGTGTGGACTAAGTAGGGACTCAAAACAGTGCATTGGTAAAGCACAGCTGGATAAAAACAAAACCTTATGTAAGCTGTGCAACTCAGAACTTAAGTATTGTGGTAACACAACAAATTTGAGAAATCACTTACAGTATCCTGAAGTCATCCAGAAACGCTGACTCAGTCAACATACAAACAAGTAGAGCCTAAACAATCTACACTGGAGACAGTGTTTTACTCCAAGCTTAATTTATCTTGTGCCCAATAAATAACAGTCTTCAAATTTTATCTGTAAATATATGAGACCTTACACTGTTGTTGACAACGAGGGCTTTCAACAAATGATGCAGGTTTGGAACCACTCTATTCTATACCAAGAGGAAAGCAAATGAGTGAAATCATTGTACCTAGACTTTATGAACATCTTAAGCAAAGGATCGCCATGTGTCTCATGTCAGCGGAGAGAATAGCCCTAACTTGTGACAGCTGGACATCCAGGGCAGCTGATTGCTACGTTGCAATCACAAGTCATTGCAATAAAAACGATGTGGCAGATGTGTTGCCGACAACTGTGCTGCATGCCTGTTACACTGGGAGCAACCACACTGCCTATACTAGTATGCAGAGCTGCTGAGATGCTGGCCATTGTTCCAAAAACCTTTCTAGCATCTACAATGCGCCATTTCTTTGCGTGACCATATCAGTCACAAGTTTGTGTGTTGGCAAGTGCAACAAACATTGCTTCTTTTTTAGCATGTGCCTACAGTAGCTGTACTGCTACTGTAGAAAATGTTTGCAATGTGTCTCACCCGGCCGAGCACGCAGGCAATTGTTGGAATTTTCAAAGAAGCCTGTGATACCAAAGTGAGCTTGTGTGCAAAACAGCCTGAAGCTGCGGGAAGCTCTATAAGCAGTAGTGCACAGATCGTATTAGCGGAGTTTTCAGTCACGGTGACTGTTTGTCTTTTATGTTCCATTTATCAAGCACCTCTGTCAACAAGGCTCCGCACTAGATCCTCATTTTAAAATGGCTCTTTTCTTTGCGTGAGAAGGAAGTGTAAGGACACATTTTTGAGACTGATTCATACAACAGTTACATCTGAGCAACTGTGTGTGTAATTTGTAGAATTATAGAAAGACATGAATCTTACTTCTGCATCTTTAAATTTTGACTAATTGAACATTAGTTTAAAATATCCAATAGGGTAATAAATTTGGCTTATATGTTATTAAATAGCATATTAATTATTTAAGAAGCAATATTTAATTATTTTTTAATAATATAATTTGCTAGCTAAATATTTGCTAGGTATTTTATAGATGCCACTGCATTGTATTAAAACAAGGAGCCCCCATAATAAAGTGAATTTTGAATGAGTGCAGTGTTGTGAAAAAGTTCAGTTTTTTATTTTTGTAAAGATCAATGATATTTTGTTCCACATCTGGCAAATACTGATGTTAACTGTTGTTTACTAATCAAGCATTGATTCCTAAATGTCATTCCATGTTTATGCATATGTTATGAAGCCACTATGTAGACAACCTTCAAGTAAAGTGTTACCGAAATTTGTCACACGCTATTAATGTTCTCAATGAGGTTTAGTAATCTCTTAAAAAAAAAAAAAGCCAGCATTTCAAATGCATCAGTGCATGCTAATTAAATAAAGATAAAATCGATATTGAGTCGAATTGGAACATTGTGAATCGAAATCAAGTCAAGACATCAGTGCCAATAACCAGCTCTACTAGTTTCAGATTCAAAACTATCAGCAAGTGCTTCCAGAAATGTTACACAATGTTCAGCAGAGGGGCTGTTTTAGAATTCATTTTAAAATACCTGAAGTGCATTGTTTATGTTTATGTTTTCAAATCAATCCTTATTTATGCTTGTATGAGATTCCTGTTGAGAGAAAGCATGTACTTCAATTTATTTGGAGTTGTTAGGATGTGATGACGTTGTGCTTAATCTATGCAGGGGGTGGCATTTCTGATTATACCAAACTGAGTGTCTCATCTAGCTGTGTTATTCTGAGTAAAGAATTATATTGATTTTTTTTTTTTTATGTTTCGTTGAGTTGGCCCTGTGCACCCATATTCTGTTAAATGAGAAGAGTGGCATGCTGTGTGCTGTTCTGAACATTCTTTGTTGACTGATAAGCAGTTATTATGGCTATTTGTTAAAATGAAACAGCAACAAGAGAAAGGCAACATGAACCTGCTGACCTATCACTTTTTCTGCCGAGATGTATTAAAGAGAGTGCTTTCTTTTCTACCACCTGCTTTATTTTATTTAAACATAACATTAATAGGAAAGAAAACTCCCAATGCGGACATCTTTTGATTGTAGGGAAACTGAGAACTTTAAACATCAGAACCTGCATGGATATTTTTTAAATACATTTGTAGAACAGTTGTTTAATTGCGCTGTACATATTTTCTAAAACAATATGCTTGGATAAATTGTGATGGCATGTTTCATATCACCAAACCTCCTAATTCAAATCTAAAGTGTGTTATTTGCACATACACCCTTTGTTTACTTATGTTTACTCTGGTTTCTTTAATACCGTCTACATACTATATTCTGCAAGAGTGATTTAAAAAGAATTTTCAATATATTTATAAAAATGATTACAATAAGAATATACAATTTACATGGACATAACTTTTGGCATTGTTTCCTAGGTTGTTATCATACTCTTCTGTCTCAGCAGTGAAAAAGATGTTATTTGAATGAACATGAAAAATACAAGCAGGGTTCTAAACCAAAAAGACAAACCAATCTTTCGTCAAACAATTTTTGAATGAAAAGAAAATAAGAATACCAAGATAAGAAAGACACAGAGAACTACATGTAAAGTATTTTGATCCAAAACAAAGATAAATGAGAAACGCCTGAGCTGTGACTTATAGGTCGTGCTGATGACAACATATTTTGCGCACTCCTGTGGAACTCTAAATGTTGCCTAGGCAACAGCTGACCCTCCCGCTACAAAATAAAGGCGCCCGTGATGAATCCAATATGACATTGCGGGAAGACAATTAAAATTATTACGTTTTAAAGGAAGTTTGATTATGGCATTTGATGAATATATGTTTGATTATGTTGTAAAGTCCACCCATTCATTTTCTAAAACTGCTTATTCCATTTAACCTTTATTGAAAGCTGGAGGCTATGCTTCCAGCATTGGGTACAAAACTGGACCTAACTTAATCTTAATCAGTTTGGGGATGTGTGGTTGAAGAGGAACAACTGGAGAAAACTCATGCAAACATGGGGAGAATGTACAAAATACACTTTGACCTTTGCTGGGGCAGGTTTTGAGAACTGGGATGCAGAAGTGCCATTGAGAGATTACCATCATAGTTGAAGAAACACCTTGTGATTTCTTACCTCTCTGTTGACTGACATTTTAAGTCCTTACTACCTGAAATCGACATTGCTTCAGATCAGTATTTTATCCATGCAAACCTACCTGCTGAAAGAAGTAATCATTTATTTGGTGTCACCTAATTCATGAGTAATAAACCACTGACTAGAAAAAAAAACCCTCATGAACGTGGGTAAAGAGCAGAAGCTCCACATAAACCTTGACCATTCAAGGAATCATACCCAGGTGTCTGGTACCGTGAGACAATAATGCTCTGCATTGCTGTACTTCAATAACATTGTGTATTTGATGTATTTCTCATAAGATTATGATAAAAATATATTCATTTACGTACATCTTAAACTGTACATGTTTGCTAGAAATATAAAAATGTCACATTCATTTCATATCAATATTTTGATAAAGGATAAAAAAACATGTAAACTAAAGACAATGCAACTCTTTTTATCATTTTTGAAAGTCTTCATTTAACTGGTAGTGGGAGAAGTCCTGTAATGGACTGTGACTTTTTTTAGAACGGAGTTGTCTTTGGTGGTGTTTTCCACTTAATCCTAATGTACTTATTAGACTTTCTGAAGTAACTTGCATTGGGGGATTTGGTGGCAGGTAAGTGTGGAGTTTAGTCGATGGCTCCCAGGTTGTATAGTAGTTGCACATGATGCTTATTCAAGTGTACCAAAACTCCTACCCTAGTCAATAAAAACAGCAGGGAAAAAAGATTTCCATTTTTTACAACTGAGCTGAAGAAAACACTTCCCAGTAGGGGAATATTAAGACCAACAGAATACACGCAATGACACTATTAGTCTGTTTTGCTTACTGTTGTTCTGTCATGAATCACAGTTGGTTTAAAATAGCTTGTATCCAATGTCATTCTAGTTTTTTTCACGGATATTTAATGTAGTTGGTAAAAATCAATAGAAATTGATTACATGATAATTAGCATCGGCGGTGTGAAACAAAGGCCAGAATGCATAAAAGTACAGCTTCCTTTTAAACATTTTTAGGGGGAATCAATCAATCAATCAACATTTATTTATATAGCACATTTTCATACAAAAAAAATGTAGCTCAAAGTGCTTAACAATAGATGCTACACAATATTTAATGCATTTTTCGTGCTTTCATATGAAGAAAACTTTCTGTTGTTTATACCTAAAAGTCATTTATGAGAATGCAGTGTTTTCTGTGAATGAAAAAGGTCAATGTGGTACACAAATGCAGGCCCTGTAGCTACTGTATATGACTTTAAATCAAACAAGGCAATTTTGGAAAAATACATGTATTAGTTAAAGAAAGAAATTGGACCCTATTTTCCATGCTGAATTTTATTTCTTCTTTACACATTTCCTATTTCAATTTAATAAATTTATACATTATAAATTACAATGCCTAGCTTGTTACATTGTGCTGACTAGTTTATTTTACTTTTAAATACATTCAAATCGTTCTGAAAAGGGTGTCATTTAAAATCTTATTAATTATTGCCTAGTTTACCTTTTCCCACATAAATGAATTATTTTTAAGCACATTTTTATTTTTTTGGTAATTTTAGTACTGTAGATTCTAATGAACTTTTTCAGGTCCTTTGCAGTTAAGCATTACATGGGCTCATTTTTTGTAATTTCTAATATACAGTAATTTATTGGTAATAGAGTGACATGTAGCTCCAGCTTTCCAAAACATGAGTTATATGCACTGTGTCTTTAGTAATCATCCAGGATGATGAATCATTTTTGAAAAATGACTGCCAAAATTCACCACTTTCAACATACTAAATACATATGGCTTGCAATATTGTATGTATTGCACAGTGTCCAGAAAGGAGGCATGAGTTGCCTTGTGTCCAACTTGTCAAAAATGATTATAGGATATTCTTTACAGCATAATTCATGAATAACAATATAATCACTTGAAATCTGCTCTGTTCTGATAGCAAATCTCAGTGTATGTGACTAGCAGGCAGGTGATCCTCATGTTACACAAAATATCTTCTTTCTAGAATAAAAATTTAAATTCTGCAATGACAACCTCAGAAGGTACATTATGTTCTCAGATGAAATGAAAGGCACAGAGGCACAATCACAAATTGCTGCCCACACTGGTATAATTCCTGTTACTTTGATCATGAAAGTGCAGGCTGTACAAAGTACCAGGCCATGTACTTCATAGCTTTGGTATGTGTTTCTAACCTCATTCCCAATATAAAGAAACTAGACTTGTATTATTACATTACTTTAAAAATTAAAAGGGAAAAAGTATTAGTAGCAACAAACCTCAACAAGATGCTTGACAAGACACTTCAAAAATGGAAAAGTTTATTAGTGTATGTAAACAAAGTGCAATCTGAGTATGTGGTTTGCAGAGAAAATCACAGAATAAGATATAGAAGGATTGAAGGCACATACAATCCACAAACTAAACAGATTTACTGAACTATTTTCAGTTGTTTCCTTGACTATTTATATATCTTTGATGTCTGTGTAATAAATTTTGATATCTGCATGCTCTTTCCCCAGCAATAATAATGAGGGTGTCAAGTTGGACTCTCTGTGCTAAGGTCACTTTCTTTAAAGACAGTTGGTTCTCCGTGAAACAAATGTTTATGTAATAGTAATAATAATAACAATAATAAATGTATATTATGTAGCAAATTTCATGTAATGAAATGTCACTTAAAGAAAGATAAAACAGATCCCCCTGGACGCCTCCCTGGTGAGGTGTTCCGGGCACGTCCAACCGGGAGGAGGCCCCGGGGAAGACCCAGGACACGCTGGAGGGACTATGTCTCCCGGCTGGCCTGGGAACGCCTTGGGATTCTCCCGGAAGAGCTGGAAGAAGTGGCCGGGGAGAGGGAAGTCTGGGCTTCTCTCCTTAAGCTGCTACCCCCGCGACCCGACCTCGGATAAGCGGAAGAGGATGGATGGATGGATGGATGGATGGATGGATAAAACAGATCCCATTAAAATATGTCACTAGTATAATACTAATATTGAAAAGGAAGAAGCAAGAAAAACCATAATGCAAATAAAACATTAAAAAATGAAAGACAACAGTGTAATATATATTATTTAAAGCTGTGATTGTTTGTAAGGCAAAGCTCAAAAGTCAATAGAACAGTTAGAACGGAGCTCTAACCAGATAGCCTCTTGAAAGCAGGTTGTTTGAACATCACACATATTACATTGGAGTCTACTGTATGCTACAAAAAAGGGATTCAGTTTTTATTGACTGTTCAGTTTGCAATAGAGATGGACAGGTTGACAGATAAGATCAGCCAGGAGTCTCCATGAACTATGATGTTCGCAGATAACATTGTGATGTGAAGTGAGAGCAGACAGTAGGTTGAGGTGAACCTGGAGAGGTGGAGGTATGCACTGGAGAGGAAGGAATGAAAGTCAGTAGGAGTAAAAGAGAGTCATGTGCATGAATAAGAGGGAAGATGGTGTAAGTAAGGGAGCTACTACAAGGAGAAGAGGTAGTGAAAGTAGATGAATCTAAACACTTTGTTTTAACAGTTGAGTGTGGCAGAGAGGTGAAGAAGAGAGCACAGGCAGGGTGCACTGGGTGGAAAAGAGTAGCAGGAGTTATTTGTGATGGAAGAGTAACTGCAAGAGTGAAAGGGAAGGTCTATAAAACAGTTGTGAGACCAGCTATGTTGTATGGTTTGGAGTCAGTGGCACTGAAGAAAAAGGCAGGAGGCAGAGCTGGAAGTGGCGGTTTTGAAGATGCTATGATTTTCACTTGGAGAAATGAGGGTAGACAGGATTAGACAGGAATAAAAATGAGTATATTAGAGGAACAACACTGGTACAACAGTTTGATGGCCAAGTGAGAGAGGCTGGATTAAGTTGGTTTGGGCACATACAGAGGAGAGATAAGGGGTACATCTGGAAAAAAATGCTGAGGATGGAACCACCAGGTAAGAGGAAAAGAAGAAGACCAAAGAGGAGGTTTATGGCTGTGGTGAGGGAGGACATAAAGGCAGTTAGTGTGGCAGAAAATGATGCAAAAGTCAGGGATAGATGGAGACGGATGATCTGCTGTGGCGACCCCTAAATAGGAGCAGCCAAAAGAATAATGTCTAAAATAAGGATGGCCTGTTTAATAAAATACCCATTTGTAAATCTTTATTAATAAGAATAATAGTATATATTAAAAGAGTGCATATTTATGGGTATGAGGCAGTAGACAGTGGAACCATAAATAGTGTAATAACTTCACAAGAGCCCACCTACCCAAGTGGCTCATTAGGTAGCCAAATAAAGACATAGCCTGGGTTTACAGGTTTAGGGTTAACTAATGATGACATGAAATGAGAACTGAGAGTCGCATACATGAAATTAGGGAGTGATTTGCCCAGTATTTGATATTCAAGGAAATGTTTTGCTGTTGAGTAAGGGTTTATGCAAATATATACCCGGACTGGTTCACTTTTCAAATTAATCTAGATATTTTATCTTTATGTTTGACATGTCTGTAGATTTTTAATTATTAAACAATTTAACTGAAGTGTGCTGAGTGCCAAACATTAATTCAATATCTCTGAAACAAGTAGGCTTTGCCTTTAAAGTTTAAGATGTTTTTCTTTTTAAAATCAATTAATTCAGTTCCTTGGTGCAATCAGTGAAATTTTCTGTTGCTTTTCAGAATAAATGTGATTCCTAAGTAATTTCCTAGTTACCTTGACAGGGCTGAGAAGGGTGCTGCCAATGAAATACATAAATTAAAAAGCTTTTAGCCTTTCTAATCCAAATTATATCATATACTGCAATTATGCTTGCAACTCCTTGTTTCAAATACCTAATTGCATGGCACTGTTAATAAGATCGTCAAGGTCGAGACCAAATTCATGATATGCAAGTTCTACCTTTAGTTATTCAGATCATTTATGTAAAATTAGAACACTGCTTTAGTGTGCCACCCACTGTGGCTAAACTTTGAAATTCTATTGAACAATCTGTTATTGATCTTTCCCCAGTATTCATTAATTTATGTGAGGTTAAGTCTTTTATTTTTGTGCATAAAGTCATCTTAATTCTATAAGAAAATCTAACAAACTGTAGTCGCCCAGGCTATAGCTTTCTGTGCTATTCATAAAGAATCAAGTTATTTTTAAGTCTGCGTGTTGAAGGTAAAATGTTATCAACTACAGAGCCATAAAGCCTGACATTATTATTATCTTTTGTCCTGTGCTGTCTTGTTCAAAATTTCTATGAGCATGGTATAAAGGTTCAGCCAATGTTTGGTTAATATTCAGATTGGGAATCTTTGAGTTGGATGAGTCTTCCAGTTTACTCTTGGTCTTTTCGTAACATTCAAAATACATCGTATTGGCTCTCATCTGAAAAATCTGAAGAAAAGTGTGGCTTGTCTCCTGTAGACAAGAGATAACCAGCTGCCCCAATTGATGGAGTTCAAATAGTTCTGGGTCATGTTTGTAAGAGAAAGGAGTGGTGATTATAACATTGACAATTTCCCAGTGTAGCAGTTTTTGTATTAAACCATGATGGTGAAACAGCAGCTAAGTCCAAGGATAAAACTTTTGACTTACCTGTCATTCTACATGCTTAGCTTCATCAATGGTCACAAACCCTTGGTAGTGACAAAAAGTGAAAACAAGCCACCTAAATAAGATTTTTTTCTGCAGGGCTCATTTGGCTGACTCACTGTGACAGGATGAGGAGTTTGGAAATATGTGAGAACCTGTTTGACTGTAACTAGGATAACTTTATGGGCACCTCCCATGGTAAAGGGGTACAAGGTATGGTTCACTGGCAGAAGACCCAAAGTAAAACATAGGACATTTTGGAGGGATTATAACTTATGACTTGCTTGGGAGAATCTTGGAATTACCTGGGATGATCTGGAAGAAGTTAATAGGAAGAGGGTGGAATAGTTTGTCCAGTTCAGCATGTTGTCAAAATGACCCTCAACTGCAGATAAAATGAAGTGATGTCTTATTAGATGGTGATTACAGTAGAAAGAGATAGGTGTCTTTGTCATTTCTGTGGAATATGAAATTCCAATATCAGGGTGTGGTGCAAAATCTGTCCAGCACTGCACAGGAATATGCTGGTGAAGAAAAGACACCAGTAATGCTGCTGACTTTAAGGCAACCTTCTAACTGGTAGGGTTTGCTTCTATTGCCTCATACAGTTCCGTGTTTCATTTTATAATCTAACATCTGGTCAGATTTGTTCCGTGTACTTAAATGATTAAAAAGGAGCAGTTTATTGTTCCCAACTTTTACATATCCTGAAGTAAAAAAGCAACTATGATTAATTAAGATATTTTTTTTTTACATGTATATCTAAGAAAGCATCTAATTTTCCAAATTCAAGGGGCAGCTTCCTATTTGATTCACAGTAACTCTGAACCTTTTGCTGTGTCAGCATGAATGAATGAATGAATAAATAGGAGAGCACAGCACAGGGCAGATGCTTCATTCTGACATTAAATAGATTTCTACACATGGGATGTATTTATTAAAAGCAGATGTCTAGTTTTCAATTGCCAATATTATTTAAATTGTTAATATTTGCAGGCCTTTGTTTAGGCCTTTGCATTTTGATTTCGTTATATTTAGGTCATTTCCAGCTGCAACTACTAATAATAGTGCAGAGAGTTGACATTCCACCCCGGGTGGAGTTTTACTAGCTTAGCCTCCCTCTGTTTATAAACATTAATTCATGGTTTATTGAGTTAAAAAGAACCACTTAGCTTATATGACGCTTTTAAAAAAATATGTGGATGCTGGGTGTAACTTAAGGATAAGAACTTTAACCTGCTATTGTATCTGATTCTGGAAAAATGTATTTCAGGCTGCTTGGCCTTTATGCTGAATTGCTACATCCTCATCAAAAGCATTTGGGACAGACTGTTTCTTTCTTGACTGTTCCAGCATGGGGCTGTTGTTGCGTAATTTACATTTTGGGAGTGTCTGAACAATTTGCACAAATGACCCATGCTGTTGGGTGGCAATTGACTGTCTCACTTTGTTTTACACTTTTGTGTTTTAGAATACAGAAATTTTGTTTATTTGCAAATAAATAGTATGGGAAAGGTGCTATATAAATAAAATGTATTATTATTATTATTATTATTATTAAATAAGCTGCTTAGGACTGCAGTTCCCTAGGCATAAAAAAGAGCTCAGCACTGTAAGAAAGGGCTTCAATCTTTTTCCTAGAATACCTCATGTATGCTTATTGGATGATACAGATTTTAATTTACTCAGTTTCAAAAGACTTACTATCAGGTTGCTTGGTGATGTGGAATAAAATTAGGAAGAACTGTAGTTTGAGGTAACAGTTTAGTGTGGTGCAGGGACTGCAGTAAGAGGGGGTTACAACCTAACAAGCTCCTGATGATGAAGAAAATTTGCCTCTGGCTTATGGTGAAATGCTCCCAGGGTAGTTAGTCTAGTGGAAGTCCTGGAAAATTGATTCTGGGAAAGATGAAAATTTCAGTTGAAGTTCCTCTGTCTGCTAGAGAAGAGCAAATACCTCTCTAAAGTATATATGAACCCCTGCTTTATTTAGGGGATGTTGGTCTGGTTATCAGCCCCTTTAAGTGACAGCAGGCACTCAGGTAAGCAAGATCACCTTTAGTTACTAGTAAAAATGCTTCAATAGATCAATGCTCGGTCTTGCAGAGCTTGATCCTGACATTGAAACTGCTCACAGGAATTGTTGTGGAAGTTACCTGGGGATGGTATTTAAAGGCACCTTGGGTCTGGAGCCTAACTGAACATGGAATCAAGAGGTGAGAACGAAAAGTGATTAACTACTAGAGTAAGAATAAGAGGCCAGAAAATGTTGAGAAAAATGTGAAAGGTGAGGAGGTAGTGGTCACATGTGATACTTTGGCAGGAAGTGGAGCAGCCACCCTATTACATGAAAGAAAGTTTAATCATGTGCTTAGGATGGTCTAGGAAGGCATTACATAGAGTTACATTTTTTTTCTCTTAATTTTGCTAGCCCTCTAAACTCTGCCTCATTTCTGTCCAGTTTCTGTTGTTTTTATGTTTTATGTTTTTATAATAATCCACTCAGTATATAGTACACGTTCAGTATATCTAATACCAGGATATTTCTTTCAAAAATTGTTAAGAAAAACATTCAACAATGATAAAGAATTGGGGCACAAATGGTGAACCTTGTATAATTGGAAGAGAAATGACAAAATGAATGAAAGTTTGTGCTGCAAGATGTTGTCTTCTCCAATGCAAGTCATTAGACTGAGTTCTTCCAGTGGTGGTGTCTTTTTTTTTTGTTTTTATCGTCCCATAAGTAAGGGGCAGGTTTATATGGCAGAAGCGGAAATGATATCAAAGCTCCTCATGCTGTTAATCTTCTACTCTAAAGACAAAGGGGAAAAAGATGAGATTGACAGCATCATGCATATATGACACGGCCCCCTCCTCAGCCCAGACCTGTCGGTTTGGATGGCCAAAACTGAGAGGTTGTGGACATGAGACAGAAAGAGCATCAACATCGCCATGAAGGCAGCCCCGATGACGTAGGCTTTCAGTATTAGCAACAGCATCCATACCACTCCCTCATGTTCAACTACATGATACAGCAGATTGTTAATAAGCATGGAATGGGGCCCTGGTGGCTTGGGTTCAGCAGTTCTGTGACCATGCTTTCTGTGTGCCTTGTCCAAACCTTACAATGGTGTTCAGGCTTCTCCAACCTCTCCAAAAGCATAGCCACCCTATGTCACTCCAGGGTCTCTGTAAGCATATCCATGTTCTTCCAGGATTGGCAGTGGACCTGTTGGGTGAGAGTTAATTAAATAATTGTAAGTAACAGTTTATACAATCATTTCAACAGTGTTTTCTCCAGGATTAAGCTATCAAGTTAGTTTCCTCCATAGGTTGAATTTTGTCGGGTCAAAGCTCCACTCTTTGATGTCCCACTGTGCGTGATTACATCACATCTGACAAAAATCTTGGCTTTCAGTTGATCATAGTTAACAGTAACCCGTTTGTGCCTCCCCTGTCAGGAATAGTGTGATAATGTGTGCCCAGTCATTCTTTTTCCAATAGGGCCTGTATAGCCTTCCTCTCAAAAAGTAAGAGGAACGCCTATATGTCCTCTTTAGGGCAAAGAGGTGCAAGTACCTTCAAGGGTTTGAAAGCCCTCTTTTCCCATAGAACTTTCTGTGCTACCTGTCAGGCTTCCATTTCCACGAAGTATGTCTGCTTTCTGGTCAACTTGCACTTGGGGAGTCTGCAGTTGTTCAGATAAGGCTGTAACAACTGAGATGAGGTCTACTAGTTCCATTATTCCTGTAAAATACTACTGATTATGCCACTGTAAAAAATACAAGCAATGATAAAGTGTTGTGGCACAGGATGGTTAACCCTGTATAATTGGCAGATATTTGGTCAAAGAAAAACAACAAAATGAATCTTTTCAGACACAGGTCTTTTGGCTGAGTTCCTCCAGCAGTAGCCTCTTTATATTGTCCCAGGAGAAAGGGGCAAATTCAGATGGTGGAACTGGAAGTGATGTCGGAGCTCCTTATACCATTGATGTTTTAATCTGAGGACAGGTGAAGGAGAAAGGAATGAAACTGACAGTGCCAGCCCCTGACTGGTGGTTGGAATTACTGGTATCCACTGAACCCTGAGGTTGTCTCCGAATCACATGTGACAATATATACATTTAGGTATATCTATATATATATATATATATATATAGATTTATATTTTTTTTATATTTATAAAATATATTTAAGATGAAAAAGATGTTTTTTAAGAAAGATAGCTTAAAATAAAAACAGTTTGAATGTCTTGGTTGTAATATATGCTATTAGCTTTTGTGGTCTACATTAGTGTAATGTCAGCCAGTTACATTGTTTTAATCTTAAATATTTTGCAAAACACATTTTGCTTGCCATAATGTTTCACAGATAGAGAGCGCAATCTTCTTTCTGACTTTTTAAATCCATTTACAGACTGTTGCAACTATAATCTCAAACTGGTCCTGTTGAGTACAGTCTGAAAAGTGCATTTCAGGTATACGCTCATGTGAAAAAGTAAGTACACACCATGGAAGCTGTTGATGTTTTCAGCACATTTGAACAGGCAAACAAATGGATATTCTTCATGCAAACAGTGCTTATAGATAAAGGTGATATGCATGTACAAGTGACATATGAAGTTGACAGGGTTTATTTTTTCTCATTATAATGCAGGTTAACAAAAAAGTAAGTCTATCTCTTACATTTATCACCACTTCACATCCATAAAATTAGAGTATGGTGTTCCGGATTAGGTGCCAGATTAAGGAGTATGCAGGTGAACCCTGTCTTCTTTAAACTGCAGATATCTAGGGTCTGGTGTTCTATTTGCTGTTGACTTGTGTGGTGTCGCCATGCCAAGATAAAAAGAGCTCTTTAAGGCCCTCAGAAAGAAGCCTGTGGATACCAGTAAGTCTAACAAGTGATTTAAAATTATGTGAAATCAATCATTCCAGTGTAATGAAAATTGTCAACAATAGGAGTGTAGATTTCAAACAACTGCGGATTTGTCCAAAACTGGCCGGCCCAGCAAATCAGCTAAAAGATGTTTCCAAGAACATCAAAATTTCATTGCGGGATCTGTAGGTAACTTTTGCAAAGTGCATGCATCAACAATCAGAAAGAGATTGCACAAATTTGACTTGCATGCAAAGTGTGCCAAGATAAAGCCTTTGCTACCCAAAAAAAACATTAGAGCAAGGCTACACTTTGGCATTGAACATACTGGTGAACACCTGGCCTTCTGGAACAAAGTGCTCTGGATAGATGACTCCAAGATAGACTTGTTTGGCCATTGTAATAGTAGATATGTTTGGTGCAAACTGAAAATGGCATTTAAGGAGAAGAACTTCATGCTAACCATGAAGCGTTGTGGTGGAAATGTTATGGTTTGGAGTTGCTTTGATGTCTCAGGGATAGTGCAGCTTGCAGTCATTAAGTCAGCTATGAATTCTTGATCATATCAAAGGTGTGCTTGCATGTGTGGCAATACAAGCAAGAAAACCCACAAATATTTTGCAACCAAAGGAATTTTTCATGGAGGAGTTGTCACAAAGTTCTCCATGTTGATGTCAGAGGCTGGTGCACAATTATGTAAAATGCCTATAAGAAGTAATTTCTGCTACAGGTGGCATTACCAGCTTCTGAGACCATGGGTGTATTTTTGCACCCAGTAGACCATTACATCAATTGATGATTTTTTGAATAAATGATTGAAAAGGCAAATTTTCCTTATGTTTATTCAACTATATCAACGTTATCTGTAGGCACAGTTTGCCTGTTCAAATATGTTGAAAGAGAAAACAAATTTCATGGAGTATACTTACTTTTTCACGTGATTGTAAATGCAAAAATGACATGCCTACAGTGCCACATTGGGAATAATCTGTGACAAAAATCTAACTTCTAGAAAAAATGGCTGATGTAACCTGACGAAATTCTGAAGAACTCTTAAAAAGGAACAGCAAATGCACCGAACTCTGAATAAATCCGTTCTTTGTTTAAGTTATACATGAAGCATGGAGATTTCATGCAGAGATAGAAAAAAATGACATTTATACAATTCGGGGTCTCCTCCGTAATACACAGGTGCTCATATGTGTTCAGCTCTACTACTGCAAGAAATTTCCCCAGACAGGAAGCGGTAAATACTTCAAGTCTGAATAGACAGAGCGTGGGTCTTTTCAGTACTGCAGCCAAGAACAGCTCTCTGAAAGTGACCCATAAAACCTCCAGGCTGGCTTAATTAAATAAACATCTGGTTTTAAGAAGAAAAAGTAGGAAGACAGAAAGTAAGAGAGGAAAATAGCTTGCAAGTTACTACCAGAAGGAAATGTTTAGCACATTTGCTGGCCTAAGAAACTAAAAGCAGTTATTTTTAGATGTGACGACGGGATCAGAGAATAAAATGAATCTGCGCAGAAGATGAAATGTAAAGGAGGTAGCAACTGTAATAGCTGATGATGTTTATTTTGTATTGCCAATGCTATTTAATATAGTGATTGCAAATGTGACTTCATTTTGCAAATGTGAGTTTTTTTTCATATCACACAAAAATGTACTTTTTTGTTATATATAATCAGACTCTACTTGATATCGCTTTTTCATTTCACAAATGTCCTGATGAAGCTGTTTGCCATGCTAGTCTGCCTTGATTTCAAGGAGAAAAGTCTGGAAAATGATAAAAGTTTTCAGATAGCAATAAAGACTTTTTAATCCTGAAGTTAACTTAAATAATATGTCCATTTTAAATAGGGTGTATGTTCTACTAACTACACTACCATTGGTAATAGAATAAATTTAGAAATATTTGATATCTCTTTCATCAGTATTCTTATATGTCTCAGCCTATTTTGGATTGCAGCTCCTCTCTCGATTTTGTTTCTGTAAAGCTTACGTCTCATACTCTGTCATTTTGAGGTGCATTGCTTGCCTCCTATCCACTTTTTGACTACAGTCAGAAGAACCCCCATTACCTGCTGTGAGAACATCATTCATATTTTAGCAAATACTTATTGTTTTTGAAAGTCAACTCTCAGCGTTCCTCATATGCCTTTCCTTGGTATCCTTGTGTGTGTCTACCTGTCTTGTCTGGCCCTTCTTGTCTTGATTGCGTTTGACTGAGCAATCAATGGAAAACTAATTTTCAGATTACTTGGCAGGACCGGACATACACACACACACACCTTCAGACAAAGACATAAGCGTTGCATTATATAGTGGATATATATAGCCTAAAAAATACATAACTCAGAAACTATGCATAAATGAAAAATTGCAAGTACATTTCTGAAATCTGTATGAAAAAGCACTTTTATACCCTATCACGTTCTGTGACAAAAAATTTGTTGACCAGTATATCATTTATTTTTTGTTTTTGCTGGACTACATCATTACCATGCAATATCTTAGTTTTGTTTTACTCTTTAAAGATAAGCTAATTTTTAGCCTTTTTCCATATTCTTTACTTATTTCATTTTTCTGCTTCAATGTTGTCACTATACAGTATTGCCTTCTATTGCGCTAGTGGTCTTTGTGCATAAATGCTCATATGGTTAAGCATCACTGTAGTACCAGTGCCTTATAATACAGATAAAAGAAAACAATTACACTGCTTTATTTTGCCAGTATTTTTTTAGGCACTGTGATTAGTCAATGATGTGCATACATATGTTGTTTCTAAAACACTTCAAAATGCGAACCTGATTAAAAATCTCCTCCCAAAAAAACTAACTCTGTCTGTGCACCATAGTCCATTTTCAGGCAAAAATATCAGTTCATAATTTTCTTAACTCATTATGGTGTTGAGGTAACTTGTCCTAGCAGTGAGGATTGCATAAATAATGTCTGATTTATTTTTCATTTATTTTTTTTTTTTACTGATAGTGTATGACAGTAACATGGCAATAGCCAATATTTTGATTCTTCATTTTTATGGGCCCCATCATTTTGCATTGTTTTGATTGCTATGGCACTGTGTATTGCTAGCTACGCCATGCACAATCCACATTATGTGTGATGTAATGGCGGCCACATTATACAAGCTCTCACAGTTTTAAGAGTATCCAAACATTCTGAAAATAAACGGAGGACTTCGTGAGAGACTTAGTGCCTTAATTTATCAATTCAGTTCTGAATCTGGTTTCAATTTAGCTTATTTAAACAACTTCAAGTTTAGTGTTGTTTCGTGAATGCTCATTTCCTGCTTCAGCTATTTGTGTACTGGCCTTGGCTACGTCTGACAATTCTCTTGATATGCCCTTAAAAGAAAAAAAAACAATTTTCCTGTAAATAAATTTTGTTGCTGGTTTTTTTAAAAAAATCCTGAAGGTCACAACACATCAAGTAATTAGCCCTGAAAGGTGATGGAAGCCAGTCTGTCATTTGCTAAAGTCAAAGTCACACTAATTCAGGTAGGGTCACCTCACATGCAGTACATGTGTCAGTGTGTCTGTCTGTTTGGTATGTTATATTATATTAAAGAAACGCAAGTTTTTAAAACAGAACACCATTCAGAGTTGCACTTACAGACATCCTGTATTCTTTCCTTGTCTTACTCTGGCACAAGAAAGAATGAGAGAATAGGTATGATAGGCAGTATCTGATCTGAGTGAGGCGGTCTTACTGTTCTGCAAGTTGATTATTTTAATCAAATCCATAATCAATAAAATCAAAAAGGAGATCTGTGTTTCCTATGATCTTGTTCTCTAGTATTCACTTAGCCCATGATGGTTTGTAGAAGAGCAAGAGTGTGGCGCCCGTAGTCTCACTTTGTCTTACCAACAGTGGTACAACAAGAAACGAGGCACACTCCTGCCATACTGTTTTTCCATCTCCCTCTACCAAGGTGGAACAAGTGGGGACATGTTCCGCCCACACTATTGCTCGTTGTTGCTTACTGCAACATGTAGCGGCACAAGAGAAAGAGAAAAACGCTTTTCCTTTACTCTTGCTCTGTCCCAGTCACCTTGATACATAATAGCATAACTAATTTGGGATCCTGAGGTAGTTTGTTGTCCAGTGGGTGCAGCAGTGCACTGTATCAGTGCATGCTCCTAACCTCCTCCTCCATACTCTTCTCTTGCCTTATTCATGGCTGAAGAACTGATACTTATGTAGATTTTGAATGTCTAGCTATGATTTTTTGTGGCACAGTGCTCTGTTTTAACTCTAATTGTGCTGAACTTGTATGTGTCCATCTCCTGCTTTAGCCTTGTGGATGGAAAATAACACAAATACAGAATGTTGTAATGCATACTTTATAAACACTGTACATATACTGTACATATGTTAATGTTGTAGATGTATTTAAATCTGTTTGAAATTCTGGATGCATGTACATACTCTACCTATTACTGGGCATGTGGAAAACCAAGTTTGCTGTACTTTAGGGGCAATTTAATCTTTAAAGGGTTGTTTTACTTAATGAAGTTTCCCACTATACACAGTGTATACAGAACGCTTACATAGCACAACTTGCTACTGTGATTGACTTTGGTTTTGTTCTGTTTTCATAATAATCATACATTAATTCTATTTTGTTTTGCAATTTGTAAAATTATTTCTTTGTATTAAGACCCGCTATTACAAAGTTTAGGCTGACTTATAGCAACCTGTCCCTTTTATCAAGTGGCATCTCACATAACCCACATACGTCCTAGTTTATAATGTGTCTGCAGCTCCTTAACAGTTACGACAAGTTTTTAAGAAAGGTGTAACCACTGATCAGTGTAATAATTCAGTGTTATTATTTCCCTAGAGGTTCACTTCAGAATCAGAATAGGTGGACCATCTGAAGCTAAGCATGTTTGGGCCTGGACAGTGTTTGGCTAGAAAGACCAACTAGGAAAAGCTTGGGTTGCTGCTGGAAGAGATGTTGTGAGGTTATCAGAGAACACTTATGCTGGGATCTGTGTGTGCATCCTGATACCCCAGTGCAGTGATAGGGACACTGTGCTGTAAAAATCAACACCTTTTGGATGAGACATGAAACGGAGGTCCTGACTCTCTCTGGTCATAAAAGTTTTCTGGACATCTTTCGATTATAGTAGGGTATACTCAGATGTCCTAGCTAGACTGCCTACCACTGCCTGGTCATTCTAGCCCCCTAATCATCCTCTGGTCCTTATTGTCTAACTATCTGTGTCATCCCTTCTACCTAGTAGTTAATGCATGGTGAGCATACTGGTGCAAGAATGGCTGCTGTTGTATCATATTGGTGGGTGCTACACATTAGTGGTGGTTGAAGTGGTTCCCCAATGTTTAGGTAAAGCACCTTGAGTAGGTTAGAAAAGCGCCATATCAATGTAATTAAACATTATTATTATTATTTTGTTTCTTTTTTTTTTTCTTCTTTATATAGGGTTTTCTCATTATTTAAATATTGTTTTCATTATAGCGGTGACATAACATCAATGTCATTTTATATTCTGTTTTTGGAGGGTTTCCAACAGTTTGAGAGCATTTTGCATGGCTGCAGCCATGTTGTTTATAGTGACTATGCCTTTTGCTGGTCATGTGGCACAAGAATCAAGTGACACAGTGGTCTTATATTGGTGTTTTTCATCTCACTGCTTTTGTAAAAGATGGCAGCACACAGCTTCTTGTTTCCTACTGTTGGACCTTTATTTCTAGGGTTTATTAAGTGCAAGAACCCTAAGATAGTGCTAGAACTTCTTTGTTTGTTTTTGACTTCATAACTGTTTTCATTGTTTTGTTCTGGTATCTCAGTTTTGTTTTTGTTTTTTCTGGGTTTTTGAACTTGTAGCCTGTCCTCTTAGGGTGAATTTGATTTTCTCGTACTTATTTTTTTAGTGGTTACAATAAAATTGTTTCTTCTTTGGTGTTTGCAGTTACTAGTACTTTTTCTTAAAGATCATCTTCCTTTCATATTTACCTGTGTGTCTGATGCCTCCTGTTTTTTTGAACTTTGCAACTTTCTTAATGACTATGACCAGTCTGTGCAACTTTCATTATAATTATGAACAGTATTAGCTTTTACATTTGGCATTCTTCTGCTTCTCTGCTTTATCCAAATGAATAAAACTGTGTACCAGTCAGTTCTTGTTGTCCACTTTCTCAAGCTGTGTTGTAACAATTACGCAGTATATTAGGCTTAAGCTGATGACATTTAGAGTGGGTTTAGGAAAAAAGTCAACATCTAGTCAAACTGCTAACATTATAATTATCATTTTTATGCTTACACATATAGTAATCTCATCTATAGTTATTAGAGAGTGTTAGTGTAACAGACTGGGGTCATTCAGGAACTTCAGTTATTCTACTGTTAGAGTGTGAGTTCCTCAAGCCTCTAGGGGGCAGTGTATTTTCACCTCAGAAAGGTACTGGGAAGGATAGCTAGTCTAGCCCTCGCCAGTACAGCTCAATGGTGATGGGTTGGTGACATTGTCTGGGACCCCAGATGTGTTTACTATGAATTACCCTCAAGTAGTAATATACCATACCTTATAAAAACCTTCATTTTACTTGTCCCACTGAGCTTGGAATTGGTGGGTGGCTTGTGGCTAGAACTTAAGTGGCAAAGTGGAGAAAGGGCAGAATGGTGGATGGTGTCGCAGTGGAAGGTGAGCAGGAAGAAATGTTTATATTAAAAGGTGGTGAGGGACTATTTGTTTAGGTGGGCCTTTGTTGCAGAAATGTCAATTTTTTTACCCATGAGTGCACTTGTGTTACCCGTGCATTGTGAATATTGTTGTTTACTTTGTTATTATGGTCCTGGAGACTGTTTGAAATCCATCCTGCTCATGAGGGTCCCCTGTGCAACCAATATTTAAAACACTTTATATGTAACTGTCTTCTTACTGTTTTCTTGTGAAACCATCAGCTACGGGTTAGAAGACATAATCCTGATCAAATTATCCTTTGCTGATTTACAGCTTTGGGATGTGATTCTCCAATGAGAGGATGTGGTTGTTCTGCCATGCCCTTTATCATGTACCAGATTGCCTTAGGGTGCCACACATACTGCAGCATTTTAGAGATACAAATCTATCTAAAAATGGCTTTAAATGGCAGACAATATCTGGTGTTCCTGAAGACACAAATTGGAGAACACACTGAAAAATTTCCACACACAAGACAAACAAGGAGCCCAAGTGCTGTGGAAAATTTAAAGTGCCTCTTGCACTACAATTTTGAAACATAAGTCAAACTTAACAGTATTTTGATTATATATTTTTTATGTTATAGTTAATATAACTTAAGTTTGTATTTTAGTAAAGTTGTAATTGTCTAGGCTTCTCTTCACATACACACACACACATACTGTGTATATATATATATATATATATATATATATATATATATATATATATATACGAGGTGTGGCAGAAAAGTAATGAGACTGATTTTTTATTTACCAAAGTTTTTATTTTTTTCAAACATCAATGTTATCCCCTTCAAAGTAGTTCCCTTGGGCAGCTACACACCGATGTAGATGTTGTTCCCACTGTTGGTAGCAGCGCTGGAAGTCTTCAACCGGTATGGTCTTCAGCATGTCCGTTACACTCTTTTGGATGTCCCGAAATGATGTCCTTATAAGTGGTCAGAAACTTGTAAATAACTCATGAAAGAATAAATTTACGTTAAAACCAAGCACACCATTGTTTTTCTTGTGAAATTCCCAATAAGTTTGATGTGTCACATGACCCTCTTCCCATTGAAAAAAACAAAAGTTGGATCCAAAATGGCCGACTTCAAAATGGCCACCATGGTCACCGCCCATCTTGAAAAGTTTCCCCCCCTCACATATACTAATGTGCCACAAACAGGAAGTTAATATCACCAACCATTCCCATTTTATTAAGGTGTATCCATATAAATGGCCCACCCTGTGTATGTATATATATATATATATATATATATATATATATATATATAT
>JANRMT010062819.1:52864964-52939135 GCA_026402145.1 Polypterus bichir lapradei | reverse complement strand
TATATATATATATATATATATATATATATATATATATATATATACTCTATATATATAAAATCCTAAGCCTAAAAGTGCATCAATGTTATGTCACATTTTTTTGAAGACGACAGTTTGTGCCAAAAGATTTAACTATACCCGGGGCCGAAAATAAAAGACAAAGAGTAGTACAGCTGCTGTACAGGCTGTTAAATGTTCGAAGTGCCGTGTGAGATGCAGATCACGCGGCACGGCAGCAGCAGCAAGCCAGCAGCCGATTGAGCAAAGAGGAAGTAAAAAAAACTGTATTTGTTTCCCATTGTATCACCATTTAAGAGGGGGTTTGGAGGAGCGACCGCATCTCCTTGGGGTGTGTTCGGTGCCCCTCTTTTAAACACGAGTGGCTGGAGAGTAGCGCAGGCAAGGGGGGGTTGGCGAGTGAAGTGTGCAAGGGGGAACCCCCAAGTATGTGTATGTATGTATATATATATATATATATATATATATATATATATAAAATATATTACAGCTACAGTATACCATAATTAAACTACTTAAAGGTTTTAATCGAGGTGTCTGGTATTCTAAGCAGGTCCTAGGAGTCACTGGGAAGCAGCTAACATGCTAACAAGCATGCAGGAGAGTCTAGAATCCAAGGAGGTGGGCTCAGTTCCACAGAATATAAGACTGAGATTCTAGTCCTGGCTAACTGTGTATTTGTGAACGAATTTAATAAAATATCTGTATGAACAACATGAGCAGTTGTAATACTTTATGTTTATGAGAAATGCTTTAGAATGGAGGCCACCTTGAAATGTACTGTAGTCAATTCAGTTTGTCTAAAGAATTACTCTTGTTAACCTTAATCTAAAGCCTGATTTTAATGAGCGTACAGTGTACTAAATGGTGAATATAGTTTTCATTAATTTTAACATAAAGTACAGGACTATTTGAATGATTTAATTTATATTTTCTTGTTCTTTTCTAGGGCTCCAGCATTACTGATACATGCACAGAGCTGCTCATGCAGGGGATTCTGATGAAAATTTCAGCTGGGAATATCCAGGAGCGCGTTTTTTTCCTTTTTGATAACCTGTTAGTGTACTGCAAAAAGAAACACAGGTAACGCATAATTCTTATTTTAAAAGCATAACAGTAAATCCTTTGGAGGACACTTGTTTGTGTGAGACAAGTGAGGCTGCTATCTTGTTTCAAAGAGTAGAGCAGCAGGACATGGAAACATAGTCCAATGGATAGCTGTTCTCTGGAATTTTGCAGTGGTTTCCTCAGTATACTTCATCCCCAAGACGTTTTTCCAAATGAAACTTTCAAAGCCTTTCTTTGCCACAGTTGCAAGTCAGAGGTAGTGTTAAGACAAACTTATGATAAGAGGTGAGAAAAAGAGAGCTTGGGGTTCTTGGCCAAAAAGAAAGAGGGACAACCATCCCAACAGGCACGTAGCAAATGACATCTGTAGGGCACCATTCACTTTTGTGTTGTCATTTTTATTTGATGATTTATTTAGTCACTCTCTCACCCTTCTTCTTTTTACTAGAACATTTTTGATAATGATTTTCTAATGACACCAAAGAGAAGTTTTCCTGTAGCTAGAGTTGCAAGAAAATGTTTTTGAAGCCTTTGGAATTGTCTGGATTTCTGCATTAATGACTTGTATAAAATGTAATCTGACAAGCACTATCTGCTTAGACTAATAACACACAGACAATTGCACTCCTTTTCAGTACAGTATACACTGTTTAAACATTCACAGTCCTGAAGTAGCCTTTCTTCTTCAGCATATATAATGTCTTTTATGTCAAGTTAGTGGTATTAAAACAGAAAATGGTATTCTGTTTTGGAGGGTATGAAAATATTTTCTTTGAAATTGTAGGCGTTTAAAAAACAGCAAAGCTGTCACAGAAGGGTATCGTTACCAGTTCCGTGGAAGAATCAATACTGAAGTTATGGAAGTGGAGAATGTGGATGATGGCACAGGTAAATATGTTTATACTGATTATGTGTATTATAATATAAGACAACTGCATTAAGTCAGACTATTTATAATCATCTTAGTATTTAAGAGTTGATGCATCAGTGCTTTTTAATTGTACAGCACTGTAGATGTTAGCTTTAAACATTACCAAGCTGTGGTAATTAAGTGGCTGTGAGCGTTTTAATTGTTCTGTTTAAATAGACTCGATATTTAGTGGTGTGAATAAAGAGTCTGATTTCCAAAGTGCTCAACCTTAATTTCATTTCCATTGTAAGTCTGTGGTATGAGAAAATGTTATATGGCTGGTCAGTTTTTTTGTTAATGGTAATTTTGCCTTCAACCAACTATTTATCTTTAACTTAGTATTTTGAAAAGAATTTATGGGTGTCTTGTAATGGATAGGGCATCCTGTTGATTTCTGCCTTGTTACTAAAATGCTCATAGAAAAGCTGGGAGTACAAAATGGATGGATGCTTATTTACTTTAAAAGTACCAGATGCATTCTCTTTATGTTCATTTTTCAAAAAAAGCACATAAAATGTAACACTTCTTTGGCATTACTTTCGTTCTTTTCAAGCTTTTCAAATCCAGTCTTAATTTTATCAAAAGTACCATTAAATACACAAGTGTATAAACAATAAAAAGTAGATTGACTCAGATGCAATTACCATAATCTTCAATCTGTTTGCTCTAGTGAATTAATTAATTTTTGTTATTTGCATATATATTGTTGTAGCAGCATCATTTCACTTCTCAGCTTTGCTTTATTTGTCATTTGTTCAGTTAATTCACACATAAAGTAAGGATTGATGTCAGCATCTTCTTGAAGAATTATCAGGTAATCACACACATTAAGATTTTGTTCAGTGAAAAAACAGAACTGTGATCATATTTATCCAGTTCCTCGTAGGAAAACACTGGCACAAATTTAGAGTAAAAGCATTTTGTCAATTTTTGTAGTTTAGGAAAATATTCCTAACTTTACCAGGATGTAGGAGAGCTTGCGAGCTGCCCTAACTGACTAGGAGCTAACAGAAGATGGCATTCAGGCAGAGACTGGCATGCACATCCTCAGTGTTTTAGATACACTGGACATCAATGAACTTGTAAAAAGATATTGATTTGACAGAGAGAGAATTATATGTGTAACATTTGTATGTTATGTGATCCAAAATGAAATTTTGAAAGCCCTTAAATGCATGAGGTATTACACAGATTATACCTTTCCCCACCCACTCCATATGAGGTAATGCTAAAGCAAGATGCATTCATGCAGATCGGGACGTAATGTATATAAAGATCATCACCTCCAGAGTGGATGAGCGGGCACATGTAAATTGCAAGTGGTGTCACAGTATAAATACACAGGTGGTTGTGGATGCAAACTGTACTGTAGTATCCATCATATTACCCTGAAGATAAGTGGGGCAGGATGGGTGATTTGACAACAAAATGTAACAGGTACGCCAAGCTCTGTATTCCATGAACCCTTGGAACATTTGTGTTAGTGTAAAAGCCCAGGAAGGTTAAAAGAAGTAAAGTGTAGACTCTTTCTGGGCATTGGATAAATAGAGGCTTGCAGAAGATAACGGGGGATCACAGGGAGAGGCATGACACATGACCCTGGAAGGTGATTAGGAACACTGAAAGAGTGAGCTTGACTTACTAAATCAGCAACTGTTTTTCAAGGTGCTTCACGAGGTCATAAAAGTGGGAAGGTGGGTTTTTTTGAAAGTATGGCTATGTATTGTTAAATAAACCTGCTCATTATCAATATTTACTGTAATTCAATGTGTGTGTCTTGTTCTTTCCATCACAGTTCATTTTAAAGTTTTTTTCTGTTGTTTTAGCAAACAATTACTGTATGTGTATCGTAGCACAATATCCTACGTTATAATTTTCATTCTACTTCTTCTTTTAATTTCATTATTATTATTGTTGTTATTGCAATGAAGCCTTAGTATTAGTACCAGAATAGTACAATGTGTCATCATGATTTCCAAGGGAACTAGAAAATTTCATCATGAGTACCACTTTGCAGCTTTGGTTCTGTAAATTCACACTATTATTTATTCTCAAACAATGAATAACTCCTACTGTTAGCTGGTAGTAAGTGTAGGATGCTTCATAAATACTTCTTATGTCCTACCATTCAAAACATTTATGTTTAAAAATAAATTAAGTCAGTCTGAACATCACTCTGTTATCCAACCAAGAGGACTACACAAACAGAGCTCCCAATGTAAAGTACCTTCATATGTAGTAGTATTACTATTAGTAGTATTTTCATGTGTACAATAAATTCAGACATAAAAGAAGATAAGTAGACAGCTAACTGATATATTTTAGAACAACATTAATTCTGGCCAAATTCTGAAAAATCTTTGGGCTCTTTCTGTTACAGTAAATTAATTTGTACTAGATTTAGATAAACTGAGACATCCCCTTGAGTTTTCAAGAGTGAATTTGGATTCTTCCACTTGAGTAAGATAAGGTGACTCATGGTCAAGGTAGTACAGAATGTCTCAACAGATTTCTTTGCATACTGTCATTACATCTGGTATTATTTCAAATAATGTTAAATAATGGAGAGTTGTTATAAAGCACACTCTCTGACAACCAATGATTTTTTTTTACCAAAATGATGTGAGTGTAGGACATTTCCTTAACATAAGACTTAACAAGACACCTGCTTGAAGACACTGTTCAAAGTTTTGATCTTTTACTGAACAGATGTTTGTGTATGACATCTAACGTAAAGATGAATTAATATGTGCAAAGCAACCCTTGACTAACATTCTTATTAAAAGATTCAATTCATGTCATCAAGTATGATTATATAGGTGTTTACTCCTTGAAGTAAATTGACAGAATCTCAAAAAGGAAAGGTAAACATCATTCATTTGAACTTTACTTTAGGGAAGACAATTTGATTACATTTCAAGCCAAATCCCAGAAAAAAGGTCTAAAAAAAATGTATTTATATGGTTTTCTCTTGAAGCTTTTGTTGAAAATGCCTTGGATGCGTTGTCTGCTCTTCTGCTGAATCATACTGTGTAGAAGGACCATGATCTTGCCCTTAACCTACCTCAACTTCACCACTTCACAAAGAAGTTGTCTTTGACAATTGGAAGTTTGTTATATCACAGCAAGAATCTTTTACTGTCTGAGTTGCTTACTTGGCAGATTTGGTTACTTTATGGATGCGTATAACAACTGGTCAGGCAGATATCAGGTTTCCGTGAAGAAGTGGAGTGAACTGCTGCAATTCCCATTAGCTTGCTTCATTTATATCCCCCTAGTGACACAATGGAAAGGGCTCTGTCCCTTAGCTTGTGCCACCTTTCTGACCTGGTCTAGCTCCCTGTACTTTCCATTTCTTATCTGGGCATGTCCTACGTTCTTATAGTTCTTTCCTGAAATTAAATGCAGCCAAGGCACTGAGACATGTTGAGTTCTCAGCTCCCTTTTCTGCTGTTCACCCTATGCTCCTAGCAAATTTCACACAAGTAGATGGCATTGGCTTTGGCATTTAAATCATAAGACATTCACTTCTGACTGTAAGTGTGGATTTCTGATAAAACTCTGGCTTTGTTCATGTGATAATTTCCAGGGATACTCCTAGTTCTGAAATGAGGTGCCACAAATTGCTTCAAGCTTCATTTTCAAATTGGAGCAGTAACTCTCTGTGTCATGAACTAAGGAAAAGGAAGAAATAAGGAAGTAAAAGGAATGTATTTTTTATTATTGTAGGTTGCTAGTTTACTAAATTACCAATTGAGTAGTAGCAATAAAGAAGAAAATCTTGGTCAAAATTCAGGATAGCTTAAAGCATAATAACAAAAACACCATGGTATCTGTCAGGAATTTGTTAATTATTGTCATTGTTGATTTTGTTTAATTCTTAATGCTTTTACTGTTGTTGTTTATATTGTTATTTATTTTGTTAATTTTGTTACATTTTAGTGCTGCTAATTCCTTGTGTGCTTTATTTACATTGATATGCAAGTCAAGAAAATCCAAAACTGCTTGGCTGGACTGCAGCACGGAATGTAACCGCCTACCTTTTTTCATACAGCAGTCCCTTTGAATAGTCTGCTGACAAGAGAAAGTCAGCAACTGCTAAGATGTAATTAGCAATAGACCAGAAATATGCAATTCACAAAACAGGTTTCTCAAACGACTGTTATTTGCTTTGAAAATCAGAGAGCTAAACCGATATAACAGTCTACACAAATTGCACAGAATCACTTACTAGAGTGCGAATATTTAACAGGAACCAAAAACCTAAGAGAAAAAATCGAGTCGAGATAAAAAGGCTACATATCATGAACTAGAAAAACAGAACTAAACCACACCTGTTCACAAGTAATACTAGTTATCTCAAGCCTCTCAGGGGTCTTCATGACCCAAATTGTGGCCCCTTTTGAGAGGTGGTCCTAGCAACCATGCAAGGTCTCTTAGCAGCCTATTATCTACCTGCAGAGATTCTCAGATAATGATGTGACACACTTTCTAAGGCATGGGAATAAAATTTAATAAAATTTAAACACACATATGAAAATAAAGCTTCAAAATTCAGCTTTCAGAATATTGAAGTGACATTTTCTAGCTATCCCACTGAAAAAATGATCTAAAGCAAAAAAAAAATTAAATGGGACAAAGCAGGTTTTCAGATTCATAAGAGATATATTGTTGATGGTAATGATATCCATTACTTATCACAAGAGCAAGGGATTCTACCAATATAAAGACAGTGGCTGTTATTGATCCTGTCTTTTTATCCTGGTCATCGCTCATAATTTTTTACTGACTACGTTTTCAGTCAGAACACTAGCTGAAAGATTGAAAATCAGCTCTTGTTGTGCTTCCTTAGATTCAGCCTTTGTCAGGTGTTGTTATTAAAGTGATTTGGAGTGATTAAAGTAAGCCTTTCAAGAGCTGTAAAATCTCCTATTGTAGGGTCTTTTTATGGGTCTTGCCATGAGGTTTAGTTTCTTGTCTTTTTTTGAATTGGAGTGTCTTTGTTTTTCTTAAGTTGCTTTGTTTAAGACATGTTTATGTTAATTCCTCCAATTTACTGAAATAATTGCTCAGTGTTAATTATTTTATAATTTTTTTTCTGTTATTTCTCACTTGTCTTATGGATTGGCTCCAGGTGCTTCAATCAGCCTTATTGCAGCAACTGTGAACTCCTTAAAGCCCATCGTGCCACTGCTTCAATGTAGTGGCATTATATGCATTGAATGTTCTTCTTCTCCTTTTCACTTCTTATATTTCCTTTCCTATTTTGAGTTTGAGTTTTTTTTTTCTGTTAGAGTCTAGAATTTGAATTTTGGCTAGTTTATCTAATCAGAATTAGTATTGGTGTTGTTTTTTGAATTTTGGTCTTTTGTATTTATATTATATCTTTTTTTAATTACCTTGTATATTTAAGATATTTACTTCAATTGTGACTTCTATTTTGTGCTTTTCTTTAGTACTTTCCTTTCTATTCTTGTTATTTTCAGAACATTTGATTTAATATTTTTTACTTTCATTTATGCTTTATTCAATTAGATTTACAGGTTAGTGTGACCGACTTTTATTAAGGTTGTCTCTCTACTTGTAGCAACATCATAATGACGTAGTGCTAGCCTAGAAAAAGTCTGAACTAAACACAAGCACTACGTGAAACCTTTTGAATCACAATGGGTACCCAACAAACATGCTTAAGAGAGCCCAGAACATCACCATGTGATGAATGGACTGGCATCCCAGTCAGGATGGACCTTGTTCCCTTACCTTGCTGGTAGGACTGTATAATAGATGGTCAGGAAGGGAGATATGATATTCCCCATCCCAGCCAGGAGGCGGGCATGGAGGGGCACTTTGGCAGCTGGAGCACTGGGACTGGTGTCCCAGCAGCTGTGAATGGGAATCCCTTACCTAGCATAGTGGATGGATAATCTAGGTGGAAAAGCATCCCAGCAGGAATGGTTAGCAATCCTTTTCTCAGTTGGGATGCCAGAAGAAATACAGGACAGTGAGAGGCTGCCTTCCATGCACAGATCATTCCTCCATGCAGTGTGTGTCCACATCACCTGGGGGAAGCCCCTACACAGATGCCCAGAGTTGTGGTCTCATAGAGCTACCCTGCTGAGTTCTGTAGGGGCTGCCAGGAGGAGCTGTTGAGATATGAATGCCATGTTTCTGGCTGGTTCTTTCTAGAGACAGTGATTTAGGCACCGGAAGTACTCCTAGGTGAGGTGTAAAAGGGAGCCCTTCACTTTAGCCTGTGAGTCAGAAGTGGGAGGAAGGAGACAAAGCTCTCTGGTGAGGAGAGGTGGGAAAGGACAGGAGAAGGAAGATAAAGAGAAAGAAGAGTACACTGTATTGAGTAAGAAGCCTGTGTAAAGGAACTTTTTTTAAGAAAAAGGGCTGATATTTTTTAACTGGTTTGGTTAGTTAGATGCTAATCAATGATACTGATTTTAGAGCTATGACAGTGTAAGTTTAGTGTAGAGTTACACCACTCTTTACCAAATGAATTGTTTCTTAATTTCTTTTTATTTGTGTCTTTCCCAGCTATAATCAATTGCAATAAGATGTTTTGCTGAAGAATAATGATAGAAAGACAGTTAGGAAAAAAGTGGTTTGTTGGGAACTATAATACATAGATTGATGAAAGCCCACATCGAATACACAGGGAATCTAAGCAACTAAAATTCCCCCTCCTAACATTAGGGTTTTGTAAAAAGTTATTTAATAATCAAATAGCTATCACAGGGCTCAGGGCTTTTTCAGTTAAACAAAAAGGGGTTTCTTTCATAGCTGTTCATCTAAAGTATGATGGGCTATTGGAGAACTGGACAGAATTTGGGTCTCCAAACACAGTACTACTGTCGATATTTCCTTTTAATGTTTTTTTAGTGTTTAGTAAACTTTTAAACAATTTTCAATTTTATTTTACAGTGTAATCACCTTTTGTTAACAAACTGATTTGCACACCACAGTGAGGAGCACACTAAGGTGCATTTCTGCTTCTGAATCATAATGTACTCTCCTTAGACTGTTGAATGCCTCCATAATGCAGGCTTTCTTACATATCATATTAAATATACAAAATTAATGCAAGTGATGAATAGAGTTTTTTTCAGTTTTCATTGCAGCATACTATGCAAGGAAATATAGATAATGTTTGCATCCAGAACATTGTAATTTCACAAGTAGAATTTCATTCTGCCATCTGCAGGTGTTTATTTCCCAGATGTTAATGCTTATTTGAAAGTACTGTAGTCTCTCAGTGTATTTCAGTCTTTGTGAAAAGAATTGCTTTCAGGCAAAGATCATTTCTGTCTTTCTTTTCTATTTTGTGCATGTACTGTAGTTTTGTAGAATATGAAATATTTGAAATTGGAAATTTGGGATACACTGGATTTCAAAAGCCCCAATACCTTTTTTATTTCAGCTTTTGGTAATGTAGATGCTGACATTAAGACTAAAAGTGAGAATTTTTTTCATGTTTGATAAGATCCTGCAACCAACAAGATTTTAATGAAAAAAACAAAAGGATTAATATTATTATTACGAGCAATACCTAAAAAAACTTCTTGATTATGTACGTGATCATTATAATAGAAATTGTAACTGTTTTGATGTGTGACCAATCGCATTCCCAATTAATTGCAAAGGTGATTTGATTTCACTTGGTATCAGTTGAAGGAATTCTGATTGGCCACAGAAAACAAATTAGCTGCTCTTAGCTGGGTAGTGCAGAGAAAACTATAGCCGACACATAGCCAAGAAAAGTTTTCTAAAACTTTATTGTTGAAAGGTACACTGCATGAATGGATTTTAAAAAATTATTTTGTGTCATGGGACACTTGTTGAAAGTGCAAGAAATATGGCACCATAAGAATATTACAAATATCTAAAAGCCAAACCCAAACAGCCAACAGAGTTACTGGTCACTGCCTTTATATAACAGTTCTATTGCATATCCTGTACAAGTCGAATTAAGTCTGCCAAAGCCACATAGCAAAATTCATAATTACCAAATGAGACCAGGGAGAAACATTATGACCTCAGTTCCAAAAGATATATTTGGCACAAACCAAAGTCTGCTTTTCACCCAAAAATGCATCACTTAAAGTCATCTATTGGGGTAAACCTAGGTGATTTAATACACAGGCCTAACTTGGGCTGACGCTCAGTGATTATTGTCTAGTTGCCTATTGTCTAGTTGCTGACAGAAAAGTGACAGCAATTGGCATCTGATTATCAAAATTCAATAATGTTAGTAACAGCTTGGTGAAAAGTATATGATAGAGGAAATCATGAATTAGCTGAAAGGTGGATGTGGAATGAGTTGAGCAGTGAGGTGAAGCGCATAGCCAGGCTCCTTGTTGAATCTCACAAGAATGTTTTTTTCCCTTCCTAAACCTATAAGCTGTTTTGCAATGTGTGTGCAATCTGAAGATCAAATACTCTTGCCTTGAAAACTGGACATATTCATTAAGTTTTAAGGCTTTTGTTTTCGTGTTTGATCCACTGCTACTTGTGTTCCATTTTAAAAGACAAGAATAGAATGGGAATTTTTAAAAATATATAAAAATGTGTCACTTTAGAGCACATTTACATGTGCCAAATGAATACATACCATAATTGGGAAGAAACAACAAAAAATACTAAATGTATACTTTAATGAGAAACAATTCATCAATAGGTTATACCCTGGACCTGGATATTCTGTTTTGGTAAATTTTGTCATTTTACATATGGTTCAACTTACTGTTTATATAAAAAAATACATCTTAGTAGTTTTCATAGCTGTTTTGACCATTGTAATTGGCCATGTTTGTCATGAAGAAGCTGAATTGTGGCATGTTGTGATATACTTATTTTGCAAAATTGGGAAAGGGCCCCAAGTAGACCGGTAGCCCCAGGATCCACATCCAGATTAAATTCACTCTGAGGATAGCACACTTATGATTTAGGGTTGCTTCTTATCAGTGGGAACAGGGGCTTTGGTCTGAAGCAGGAGAGAATTGAATAGCTTCTGCGAATGCCAGCCCGACCACAGACAGACAGACAGTTTTTCCAGTCCACCACACATGATTTATTTACAAAGTTCAATTGTCCCGCACAGCACACAGTGCCCCAGCACCAATCACCCTTCTGTCAGGCCTCACAATGGTCCTCTTCGGGCTGCCTTCTCTCCACACTCCAATGCCTTGCCTTCCTCCACCTGACACCAGGTCTCCAAATGTTGGAAGGTGGCCCCTTTTATGCTGTCCCGGATGGCACCCAGCCGCCCGTGACACTTCATATAGCAGCAATCTAAAGTCAACAGTTTATTCAGTCAAGAAATTACTTTAAAAAAGGAAGATCAGTGACCGAAAAGGCTCAGTCAAATCCTCAGTCCTCTAGAAAATCAGTTGACTTTAATTAAGAGAGCAGTACAAAGCAATCCCTATGCAGTTTGACCAAGCTTGAATTCTTCTGCAAAAAATAGAGGGGTAAAATCCAGATGTGTTCAATTGATTGAGATCTATCCAAACAGACTTCAGATCAAAGTTAAAGGCTCTTTCACATAGTGTCAAAGAGTGTGCATATAGGGTGGTCCAGATCTAATTATGCAATTTTCATTATGCTATAACTTATTAAGTTTATTACATAGAAAATCACCTGAAAAATCCCGGACCATCGAGAAGTGTGCGGACTGACGACATGAAGAATTGTCTTCGCGCCGAACTGGAATCGTCCCCGCATAAATCAAAGTCATCCAGATGATCTGGATCTGCATAATTAGATCTGGACCACCCAGTACTTATGCAACCCGTTATTTTTTTTACTTTATTAATTTTTTGAGGTACTGTTAGCTGCACCATTCCTGAAGAATTGAAAAAGAGAATTTGTATTTATTTAGGTTTATAAATTAAGATATGCTAACAACGTTTCTATAAGGGTGTACTGACTTTTAATATTCACTATTAATATTCACTATTATTATTGGTTATTCATGTGTGTAATGTGGCCTACTAAAATAACTTCACTTTGGAATGGTCAGAGGTGGCTTAAGAGAGACGCATGTCTCTTGATATTGCATATTTCAATGTAAGATTTGTGAAGCCTTCCTGTTTGTAAGTAATTTTACCAGCATATCAAATGCCACACTGCACAGAAATGAATAGCCACTTTAGTGATACTTTGTGTTATGTGCGCCAGATTAAGCCTTTTTTAAGCTCTTATTTCATGACAGAAAATGATTAATGGGTGCATTTTTTAGTACCAAATCTAAAGTGTTACCATGTACTTTATCATGCAATTACATAAAAATATATATATTTTAATAAATGTAATAGAATAAGAGAAGAATAAACTAGGAAACTGCCAGCAACCAGTACCACAGAAAGGTTGATTAGTTAGTTAATATTTGTTATGTATATTGTATTTTAATTTGGGACAGCCAATTGCATTTAACAAACATCAAGCTCATTGTACAAGTAATTTGTGTTTGATTCTTGTGCTCATCTCCAATGAGTTTTATTGGATTAATTTTTTTATACATGCATTGTATAATTTGGAAGGAAAAAGTTAATCCTGCAGTAATAGGTATTTTCTTTTTTAATTTCAAGACTTTGAACTATTGGGGTAGCATGGTGGCACAGTGGTAGTCCTGCTACCTTGCAGTAAGGAGACCTAGTTTTGCGTCTCTGGTCCTCCCTGTGTGGAGTTTGCATGTTCTCTCCATGTCTGCGTGGGTTTCCTTCAGGTGCCCTTGTATCCTCCCGTAGTCCAGAGACTTGTAAGTTAGGTGCATTGGCAATCCTAAATTGGCCCTACTGTGTGGTTGGGGTATGCATGTGTGTTCACCCTGTGATGGACTGGCACCCTGTCCAGAGTTTGTTCCTGCCTTGCACCCTATGCTACCTGGGGTAGGCTCCAGCAACCCTTGTGAACTTGCTCAGGACAAAACGATTCAGAAATAACTGACTGACTTTAACTGTTGTGATTAACAGCTAATATACTGGAAAGTTTAACAATAAGTTAGTGTCAGTAAAATATAACCAATGCTATGTACATTCTACAGCAGTTATGCTAAGTTTTACATTTAATTCAGATCATCTTCAGTTGCAGGATGGATGATTTCCTTCACAGCTCCAAAGAGAACAATACTTCTGCATTTAATCTGCACTCTGGTTTCATAGGCAGCTGCATAAATGGACTGTGAAAACTGAACCTTCCTTATGATCAAATCAATGTGACTTGTCTGTGATTAAATGCAGAATTGAAGATAAACAGAACGAGCCAAAATGGTATGACTTTAAGTAGGTTTTCATGCACCAGAGCATTGTAATGAACAAAAATGAAAGAAGACAAGTGAGATAGCAGAGACCTCATGTGAATCTCTAATTCAGCAGCCAAGAGATGCATGAACAGATGGCAATCTGGCTAGTACAACTTACAGTGGATAAATGAGGTGCGAGGGGATTCACAAGGGGCTCTCAATATCTAAAATACAGTACTGATAGTATAGTCTGTGGCTCATCACCCATCTTTCCGGTATTTTTTATGAATTAAGATTGCTGTAATATTACAAATTTAAAAATGGCAAAGTGCATAGTGAAGACACCATCTGAATCAAAGGTCTGGTGATCTACGGACACTTGTCAACCTTGCTGCTGTATCTACTGATTAACAAAATACAGCTAGGAAACAACTATTGTGCTCAATAACTAAAAAAATTAAAATGTGGAGATAGGTTCTGGATTACAACAGTACTTTAATAGACAAAACATTAAGTTTATTTAAAGGAACAAAAAGACAAAAATGCACTGAAAAAAATCTTCTGCATTTTCCAAGTAGAAGTTATTTTTTCACAATTATGGTAAACAATAATTTGCTGTTGAAAAATGTGTAAAAGACTTTTTTTATATGTTAGAAACAATACAGTGCCTTTTCTTGAGTCAGGCGGATCTGTTGTAAAACCCAAAATCAGAAACGTAGAGTTATAGTAATAAATTCAAAGCGTAAAAGTTATTTTGCAAAAAAGTCACCAATTAACCTCCTTAGCGTTACATTTTTTCACAAAAAAATATGTAAAAAGCATTGCATTTTTTTAGTTTCAAAAATGACATCTTTATTAGATCTCATTTTTGTACTATAAAATGTGCCAAACACTAAGAGTACATAGTCAGAAGTGTAGAAAGAATAATAATGACACAAAATATAGTAATGATGAAAAATAATAGTAATATAAACAACACACTCTACATGTGCTAGTGACACGAGCTTCACTTTCGGATTCACTAGAGTTGCTTTCAGTTTCACTGACCACCTCAATTTCAGTGCCTGAAGACAGATTCACCTTGTCATCACTGCTGATGAGAGGCATTCCTTATGAGATGCCATTATGAGGTTAGGAGAAGACGCGTCTACACTGTTGCCGGAGTAACACTCTGCAATAATTCTGTTAGCACTATTGCAGCCCAAGTAATCCTTGGTCTAACTCATATGCCAGACACGTCTATACTGTTGCCCCAGTTACACTTGGGATTAACACTTTTGTCACTGTTTTTACAGCCTGGGTCTAACTCTAAGGAGGTTAAACACACATACTGAAGGTTGAAGGTTCTGTCTATAATCTTGGACAACCAGGAAATGCACAATGCCAACCTTTTGCATTGTCATATCAATGAAGTCTCGCTTATGCAGTTCTAGTCACCACTGTGTAGATTTACCATTGAAATGTGTACACAAAATATAGGTGTCCACAGTAAATAGTATTCGCATTTTGAAAAGACACCTCTAAGGTGAAAGAAAATGTCATCATTGCTTTATATATAAGTGAAACCTCAAGCTAAAGACACACCTACCCTGCAAAATTCAGATGACACTCCAAAAAAAAAAAAATTAAAAGCATCCATATATCCAATATCCGTGTATTTTTTGAAAAGAATACAAAATTGTGAGATTCTGCCTGTCTTCCTTCATGGTAACCTTTCACCCCAGGATGTGGTTTTCTGTAGCTTATTTTGTGAATGGTGCATTTGCATTTTGTTTTGAAAACGAGAAAAGCAATTAGGGCAGGGTAAGTACTACAGGGTGGCCATTGGGAAACCTATCCATACATGTTTGCCCCAAACTCAATTTAAAAAAAAACATTCTTTTACAGTATATATGTATGAACATTTCTAATGGTAGTGTTTTATATATTTAAGAATGCACATAATAAATATGAACTAAATAAAAATTAATGTATGGGGAAAGTGTAAAATGCAAGTTTTTCTGGACAGCAATACACTGTGATATTGATTATATAACTGCTGCAGAGATTCAGTTCCCAGACTCATCAAGCTCAAGTCTTTGTATATGTATGTGTTAACCTGGCAATATCTCTCATCAGCCTTGGTACACTTTTACTTTATCTGTGTAACGTGTTTTGCTAGCTAATATTAAGCCGAAATTGCATCAGCGGTGTTATTTCATTTTTAGCTATAAGCAGTGATATGCTAAGTTATTGAACTGTGTCATACTTGTATCTATACTGTATGTCTTTTGTTTTATTGTATGATCTTTTATAGTAATGGAGTGTATATTCATTACTGTCTGGTGGCTGTTCTGTAACCTTGAATCTATGTGCTCATGGGTGCTTCCTCATGCATGCTTATTAGATACAACCTCTGCTTGGCTTTGGGTTTGTTTAGCAATGATGCATTATGTAGAGCACAGCTCAGGGATGTTTGTTGTGAATCATGGTTTGTGGTTTGGTGCTGCTTTAATGCCTTATTTGCTTAAAAAGTCTACTCACAATGATCGCTGTAAAGGGACAAGTGAACACAAAACATGTCCTTATCTCAGATTATGTCCTTTTGCTGTCATAAAAATATCTCAGAATTGTGTAAATCATGTTTTTTGAAGTCAAAACCTTTACTGCTACCAAGTGGATGTATTTGGTTGAGTTTTATGTTTTATTCTTTTCATATTTGAGTTGGTGACTCCTATACCCTATTTAAAATTGCAAGAACAGGCACAGTATTTTATTTATTTATTTTATTGATGTACCAACCCAACCCCTGTACTACACTAAAGATATGACAAATTAATGCATACCATAATAGTGAAAAAATACATTCAACTTGAAAACTACAAAATGTATTCTGTAGCAGTTAATTAAAATGAAATATGAAAAGGAATTGAATGATGAGAAATATAAAATGGCAATAAATTTAGAGTAAACTAGAGTAAACTGATGTCTGTCTCTCAAGTTCTAGATGGAAATGAAAGAGGGTGAAACGTTTGGAGACAGACCATTACTTTTACAGTAGGGTATAATGAATGCATTTTCAGCTCCCTTAATAAAGAATACAGCACTCATGAGAATACATATAAAATCAGTAGAAGAGTAAGGTTAAATTAACAGAAACTCAAAAACACTGAGCTTTTCATTAGTTATCTCATCTTTGCAATATAGGCCATTGGGCATGATGTTCTCAGAGCTTTAAAATAGTTGACTTTTGTGGTTCTTACCTCTTCATACTAAAAACTTTGTGACAAAAAACAGAAATTTGTGTTCTTCTCCTACTGCCAGCATCATATTCCCACAGAAAATAATACCACCAACACATGGAGCCTATACAATGCGCATCCCTGACTGTCGTGAATTAAAGTCCCAAAACACATATTCCCAAAAACACTATCCTACTAGAGGTTTATATCACCATCAAAACCTGGCTAGTAATATGGGTGAACACAGAGCCTTTATAAATGAAATTCTTTGCAAAAAAATGCTCTTCGACAAGAGTGAAGCTCCATAGGAGCACAAAATTCAATAAGGAGTTGCCTATAACACAAAAGGCAATTCGATCAAACAAGTTCCAATTACAGATATTTGAAGAACGTTTAAAAAGGGAGCAATAAAGTCATAAATCAAAAGAATCACAAAAGTTCAGAACTATACAAGAAAACACTCACTAAAGCCAGGAACTGTGGGAGGCCTATCTGGATTTATAGGCAGACGGCAGTTCCTGATGGTAATTGTCAGGTGACCCCACCTCTTGCGGGACCTCCAACAACATACGTGGAACATCACAGAAACACTGAAACAAAAACACAGCCAATAGTAAACCAACATAAATAAAATTGATACATGCAAAAGATTTGAATATGAAAAAGATCACATAAAACGTCAATTTAATCTCCAACAAGGCAAGGAACCCTGGTTGAGGTATATCACTTACATATCTTCATTGACTTAACTGAGCTCTTCTACTATTTTCTCTTTCTGTAAATTGTTTTTTATAACTGACTCCTGCTAACGATCAGGGTCTAGGCAGCAAACAGCTCCTTTCCTCAACCTGTAGTGAGCACTGTGTCGATGTTTCTATGTTATGCTGTATGCACACATATATAGTATGTAATGGTCTTGACAGCATACACTATCACAAGGTGCTTTACAGGGAAAATAAGACTGCAATATATAATTAAAACCTATGAGTACTATTAAATTCTGTAACCACAAACAGAAAAGTGACAGATAGCTTTGGGAAACTCTAATGAAAAAGGCAAGCCAAGAAAATGGATGAGTGAATAGCTTCTGACAATTCTGCTTTACATTTTCAAAGAGCACTACCTTCCTATCCAGTCCATTTTCTTAAAACACTTTGTTGAATATCGGGTAGCCAAGAGTTCTCTTGGGGAGCTTATTTTATATTTGTGTTTTGTAAAAGATGAAGAACCACTGAAGTCAATTTAAAATGTTAAACACAATGTTCCAGTTGTGGAAATGAACCGTGAAACTTGTAATTTACAATGAAAAACTGTAAATGCATAGCCCCACTTCTGTTGCCCTTCAGATTGTTCTTTAATTCTAGTAGGTAAACTGTATTTGTCAAATCTTTCAACAATAGTAAATATAAACAAGAAATATTTTGACAATGTTCATTATTCTCAAGGACATGTGCTTAATTTTTGTCACATCTCTCATTTGTGGTTTTAAAAAAGTTATTTATATATGTGTTTTCTAAGTGTTTTTTTCCTGCTAGAACAATATACACATTACTATTTATCTTGTGTTAAGATAGTAGATGAGAAATCCCCATTAGCATCCTTATAGCTCTATTTCCCACAAGACTGGTAGAGTCAAACTCACTAGTTCGTAATTTTGTGTCAAATATGATTTAGCATGAAGTATTTTAGTATTTAACTGTTATGTGTTTTGGAACTTTCAGTGGTGTTTCTGTTAAGAACACTTTAGTTAGATTGTCATTAATTTCCCATTAAGTAATTTGTCTGTCATCTTTTTCTTTGCCTGCAATGCCATTCGTATGTGATGCTAATTGAGGTCTTCAGTTTTGTAAAATATAATTTATAATTATAACAAAAATCATCAATTTTAGCCAAATTGTACTGACATTCTGACTTTATGAATCATTTTTCAGAATAGATACCTTTCAGAAAATGAATAAACATTTATTTTTCTGATGATGATAGCAGCATTCATTGGTGAAAGTAAATGATGCCAGCCACCTTTGTTGAACACAGGTTTTTAACTGGACATGAGTATATAAAGGGTTTCAAAAACAAAATGAGATCCTTCAGTCCATCAAGTTCATTAGGTTAGACAACAGCTATTGCAAATTGGCACAATATGTTATCCAAATATTTTTTTAAGTTCATACACATTTGGCTGATGCCTTTATCCAAGGTGATTTACAAAATTTATGATACAATTGGTTACAGTTGTAATACAATTATAATACAATTGGAGCCCAGGTGTTCAAATGACTTGCTCATGCTAGCACAGCATCAGTAGTGGGATTTGAACCCACAGCCTCAGGGTTCGAAGTCCAAAGCCTTAACCAGTACACCTCAATTCCTGCTGGCATGGCAAGTTGTCAAGATTTATGCTTCAACTACAGGACTTTGGAGTTTTAGATTTCCATGACCTTTTGTGTGAAGAAGTCCCACTTAGTTAGTTTCAGTTACGAATTGATAGTTTGTTAGACATTTTTTTATGGGAGTTCAAATCCCAAGAATTGTTTCTGTGTATGTGTTTTATATTAATAATTTAGTTTGGGCTAAATTTAAATATTTTTTCCATTAAATTGTAAAGGCAATACATTGGTATTTTGTAGCTTCAGTGGATGTTTAGTACTGTGTCTATAGGCTGCCTCCCAAGAGGCACTATGCACAATGCAGTGATCGTGTCCGAGATTACAGATTTAAACATTAAACCGTCCCAGTTTTGAGTTCATAATGTTTAATTCAATGGTTTCTAGTTAGCATTCCATTTCTTGGCATGGTTTACAGTTTTAGCGCCTAGTTTCTAGTGACAGCTCATCCTTTGGTTAATGGTTTATAACAGTCCTATTTATACTTTGTTTTGCTCCCTTGCTTTGGACAATGACATTTCAGAGTTTTCAAAAATGATTCTTGTCATTATTTCTCGAATATGTGGTCTGTTTAACACCACCCTCATGATTTATCACTAATTATATTGCCAGCATTTTGTTAAAAATATTTCACAATGTATTTAATACCAGAAAAGTACTTGACTTGCATAGTTTTAGTTTTGAGTATGATGTCAAAAGTCTAATAGAGTGACCTCCCACATGTGATATGTCATGTTTGTGCATTTCTCCAGATAGTTGTGAAGTTTTTCTTTTTTCTGTTTTTTTTTTTGCTTAAGTAATGTCTTCTGCATGATTGTCAGATTCACTGGTGCCCTGTAATTATGTCAGTTGTTTGTATGTTTTGTTGTGGGGTACTGATTTTTCTATTGTGGCCTCCTTGAAGATGTCATTGCAGTTTCTTTTTCATGTGGCCTCTTATTTTTGTTTGGCACAGTTGGTATTGCACTGTGTTTCGCTTAGCTTATTTCTTTACAAACCACTTTGTTTTGACAAATTGTTAAACATAATCTCCAAACATGGAGAAAGCCTCCCAGGATACCACATTAAACGGTCAAAGAAACTAAAAATACTCTTGCTGGTGCACTTTCTGTTTCCCTAGAAAACTTAATTGAATAACCATCAAAGCCAAAATGCCAACTCATTAGCCCCTTCTTAAATATGTGTGTGTTGTGCATTCATAAAGCATTTTTGTCTTTCTGACACAATATATTTAATTAAAACCTTTTCAGCTATTTGAGACTTTTAAAAAATTTTATTCTATTTTAGCTGACTACCATAGCAGTGGGAACATTGTAAGCAACGGCTGGAAGATTCACAACACTGCAAAAAACAAGTGGTTCGTCTGCATGGCGAAAACTCCTGAAGAAAAGCAAGAGTGGTTGGAAGCTATTTTAAAAGAGCGAGAAAGGAGAAAAAGTAAGTGTGCCACCATTTATAAAGTTGTAGTAATTGCAGGTCCTAGTCTCTGCCTCTGTCTCTCTCTCTCTCTCTGTTTGCTTGTCGAGCATCTTCAGGAGGTCACATAAAATGCAAAGCCTTTCATGACTCCATACTTGCTTTCTTGAAATCCTGATTTTAAATTTGTCATTAAGGACCTGTAAAATATGCTAATGAGTCTTTTGGGTCTCAGCCATGCCCACATGTGGCAGTTGCCTGTCACAATAAAGCCTTTGTATACTGTGGACTCATAGATTTGAAATACTGTAGGATGTATTACATAAGACGGTCTCTGGGGTAAACAAGCCTGGTAGGAAGCAGCTGACTTCCAGCAGACAAGGTTAAAAGCTGCACTGTAATAGTTAAAAAAAGACAACCACTGTGCATTGCTGTTTAGCATTCTGAAATAGGGCACTGTAATCAACTGTAGGAAAAGCGACAATTTGTATCATGAAGCTACAGTGTTGTTGGCTGGAAGGAGCAGGTGGACTTGCTTTCAAAATTTGAATTAAATTAAATGTGTTTAAAACATTAAAAGGAAGCGGCATGGCAATCTATGCCTTTCAGGAAAATAATGCAAAATAAATCTTTTCCACCTCAGTCCCCCTCTTAATACTTGTATTTGTAGCACACTAGCATAAGAGATTTAATCTGTAGCAGGAAAAGAAAATGTGTCTGTAATAAGGGCATAGTTTAAAAAGAAGAATGTAATGGACTCCATGTGCAGATTTTCAAGGTTTCTGTAAGGTTACTTATAGTAAGAACACTGGAGTTTTTATTTTGTTAGCCTTTGCATTTTTGCTGCTAGCGTTGTACCAAAAAATAAGAATATCAGAATTTCCTGTGAATACCTGGTAATACTGAAATAATATTCTAATATTACTATAATAATATAGTAATAGTAATATCATTACTAGTAGTTCAATTTGTCATCTCACACCTGGACAAAAAAATTAGATTACCAATGTCAGTTATGTGTTTTGTTATGGACTGGGTGTTGGGTAAGGTTGTGGAGTTTAGCGGCTTTGGGGCATCTGTTGGTGAAGAAAGATTCACGGATCTTGACTTTGCTGACAATGCTGTGATCTTCGCGGCGTCAATGGAAGCTCTGATCGAGGTCCCCAAGAGACTAAGTAAGGAGTATTAGTGCCTGCGCTTGCGAGTGTCCTGGATAAAAACCAAGATCCAGGCCTTTAATGACCTCTTGGGCACAGCCATCAGCAGTGTGTCTGTTTGAGGAGAGAGTGTCGGCCTTGTCGAGAGGTTTACTTACCTTAGTGGTGACATTCGTGTCTCTGGTGACTCTTCCTATGAAGTCAGTAGACGGATTGGGAGAGCATGGCGGGTCATGAGGTCGCTGGAAAGGGGTGTATGGCACTCCCGATATCTATGCAAAAGAATGAAGGTCCAACTAGAGTCATGGTGTTTCCTGTCTTGCTATATGGTTGTGAGACAAGGATGATATCCAGTGACCTGAGAAGAAGACTGAACTCCTTTGGTACTGTGTCTCTCAGGAAAATCATTGGGTACCGTTGGTTTGACTTGATTTCGAATGAGTGGTTGCTGATGGAGTACCTGCATTGTGAGGGAGCGTCAGTTACGGCACTACGACCATGTGACGCGTTTCCCCGAGGGTGATCCTGCTCGTAAGATCCTCATTGTTGGGGAACCGAGTGACTGGGCCAGGCCAAGGGGTCGTAAAACCTGGCTGTGGCAGATAGAGGGTCATTTCCGGAAGGTGGGACTGGGCCGTGTGTCGGCATGGGGTGTTGCCAACCGGGATCCCGAGTTGTTTCATCGTGTAGTGGGTGCGGCAACGCACTGTACCAGTGCATGCTCCCTAACTTGACTTGACTTGACTTGACTTGTTATGTGTTAACCTGTGCAAGAGTCTGGTCCTTTCGTTAACATGTGAATACTGAATTTCTTATGAAGGAGGACATTCCTCAGGTTAACACTGAACATGCTTATGAAGACATGGTAAACGGGTGCTAGCAGCCTCAGATGATTGATAATCCACTTTAAAAACTGGAACACATCACTGATCAGTCGTCTCCTGTGAGCTGCTTTTATTGAGAAGAACAAAGAAGAACGCAGATTAACAGCAGAGAGGATTTGTGAGTGACATTTGGGCAGCAGTGCATTTCTGTTTACACCTGGCTGGAATGGAGTTTGATGAAGAAGCAGATGTTCAAACTTCTAGAAGTGTGGCAGAAATTAATCAAATGAGATGATGACCCTGTATTTAGGATATAGCGGGTTGGATAATGGGTGGATGGATGGAAATGATGATTTTGGAAAGAAAAAAGCAAAAGAACAAAAATTTCACAGACATACCATAGTCATTTTCTATTCATAACTTTAATGAAGCTTAAAACAAATGTGCTCATTACCATTTATTTTTAGTTTTTAATAGCCACCAACTGTAAACCTCACCTGCTGTCCATGATAATAATAAAGTATAATAAGAGATGCCGCTGACCCATGATGACAGCTTTTATATTTCTATTTTTGATTTTATTTTTAGTTTTGCACGACCAAAAGATAATTGCAGGTTAGGTTTGCTAAATTCTGTTATATTTAAGACCCAGAGTGTGAGGTTAATGATGGAGAACACAAGGCTTAGTTTTCCACACAAGTATGAAGCACAGATGCTGTCAATTCAGGAAGACTGAGAAGATGGGGGACCTAATTGTGAGACTCAGATGGCTTGCTTAATGACATCGATTGCCTGAACTCCAGCAATCAGTAGATAGCTAAGAAAACATAACAGAGAAAAGTGGTGTCTTCTTTTCACATAGGCTTGAGTGGAATCAAGCAGACCAAACACTGGGACAACACTGGGTTTTCAGTTCATCACACAGAGTTACTGAAGTTGATTCAAAAGTATAAGAGGAATTGTGTACTTTATGATTAGCAATGTCGAGTGCACAGATTTAGAAGTTGCCTCCAAATTCTCCTCACCTAACTTTGAATTTATCACAGGTAATTTATTTTTTTATTTATGGCCAAGGGAATTTCTGTGTTTGTGTTTTGTCAAGCTAACACTGAAGTAGCATTTTAAAAACCTTTGTAGTGTCATCAGTAAATGTGAAAACATTGGTGGAGCAGTGCTGCAATTGAAAAAAGTCTTCCAAAGTTCTTTCGGTCTATTTTTCTCCTACAAGTACAGTGTTATATAATTTTTATACCATCATTAAACAGGATTTACCACAGTGCTTGAAGTCTGACTACTCTTCTTCCACTTCTGTTATATTTCAAGTGAGCAAACAAAAGCTAAAGAGCTTACTGTCTACAGTAAGGATGTGGCAGTGTTGTCAGAGCTAAATGAGTGAGAATTTATGGACTCTTTTGAAGCTACAGACAAGAATATATTCAAAAACTCACCTCCCATATTAAATACTGTGAAAAAAATGAATGAACTGCAAATATATTTACACAAAGTTTATATTTATACACACAATCCATTCTCTATTTTCTGACCCAGCTAATTCTAACCCAAGCTCAGAGAGGGTAGGAGGCTAGCACAGCAACATTGGGCACAAGGCAGCAACCCCCCCTGGGTATAGTGCTAGTTCATTACAGGGAACACGCACACACTAACTCACTCTAACTCATATTGGGACAATCACTAAGCACTAGCCTTGTGTTTTAGGTTTAATCTTTGGTCATCTTGGCCATTTTATAAACATTGGCTGGTAGATCAAAAGGTATAGGACATGCAGAGTAACCAAAACACGAGAGTGGAGTGAAGGGAGAGCAGTGCATAGATGGGAGGCTGTCACTTTGCCTACATTTTCCCAAACTACTGTGCCTACCTAGTTACCATATCATAATAATCTGATGCTATCTGACCTCTGTGTGCTTTACACAAGTAGCACTGATAAAGAAGTATTATTGATGCTCAAGACAAACTGTTTAGCTCAACTTCTAGCAACACAGTAAAGGGTTTTGTGAAAGAAAAAATGATAAAAATAATAAAAAAAAACCCTACTATTAGCTTGTTCTCGTGTCACCTGCCCAGAACTTCGATCATAAGAAGTAAGTGAGAGGGTGAAAACTGCACAATTAGAAAAGATAACAGAAAAGCCTTATGGTCTGATCTAGGGACAGCAGAACTAAATTACTGCAGGCACACAAAGAAGTGTGATTGTCTTTGTCCCTATAATTGTTGCAGCAGTAAGAGAAAAGCTTTATATGGAAAAAAGCAGATCCCAGTATTAATGTATTTATTAAGTATATTTTGAAAGCCAATCATCTGTGTCATTTGTCAAACCATATGATTGGTTTTAGTTTTAATAGTATGATTTTAAGTTTATGTTACTGCTCATTTTATGTTGGCTCGTTTTGAGACTCTGAACAGTCACTAGGTAATGGTTTGACTTCCCTTGTCTTGCTAAATTGGCAATACACCAGGAGTAATTCTAAAATATTACATTTTTGTTTGTTTTTTTTTTTTTTTACTTTATTGATAATAAATACTCTTGTGATAAATGTCAAAAAAAGGTAAAATCTGAATTTGTAATCCATCTAGTTTTGGTCATGGAGAGTCAGTACCATTCCTGGTAGCACTGTAGACAGGGCTAGAACCAACCCTGAATAGGGGCTCTAATTAATAATCTAAATTTCATTTAATATTTAGTAGCATTCCATACCGTGTTTTACGGAAGATTATAATGAAGGTGCACTCAGAAGGCATTGGTTCAACAATTAACCTAATGACATATCCTGTAGTCTGTGCTTCTGTGCTGTCTGCACAAGAGGTTATAGCACAGTACATAATTGCTGAGGACAATCTGGAAGCTCAGTTTCACTTTTACAATAATGTATGTTCTAGGAAGTCAAGCTATGCTGACATCTCAGTCTATTACGATAGTTAATTATGTGTTTAATTGACCCCATTTTTGTTAGCTCCACAACCCATTAAAAAGAAAAAAAAATGAAACTCTTATTGGAAATAGCACTATTAAATATGCCATACTTTACAAATGAGATTAGGCTTTCCAGGAATCTGTTATTTACTGACCTTATATGGAAAGAGCATGGGAGAAATAAGAATTAGTGACTATTTAATAAAATAATCTCCTTCCTTTCAAATAAATGTAATTTTGCTAAGCTAGCATTAAGTTTATAGTTTTTTTTTCTTTACTAGCTCTGCTACCAATCTAAGATGGTTTGAAATCTAATCAATCAACATAGACCTCAGAATTAACATTTGCAATGCAGCATCTATTGTAATGTATTTTGTAATGCATGCATGCAGTAATAAAATGCATTGCATTTGTCATTTCAACAGATGGTGCATCACAAACATTTGTAAAGTGATTAGATTTTTATTCTGCCCCAGCGAATTCCTGAGTGGAGTTTAAACATTTTAATCCATGTCGAAGGAAGCTTTCTTTTAGGTGCTCTGGCTTTCCCCACATTTCCTGATTAAGCAGAGAGTCTGAAATTATATCTCAAACGTGTATGCCTGTGGTGGACGGCTGGGGGTCATGCCCAACCGGGATGCCTGGAAGGACCCGGAGTGGGATGATACCTCACCTGTGCCATGAGAGGGCACCTGCCCTGGTTTGTATGGGGGCCACGGGAATGGAGCATAGAAGCTCAACTCTATTGGGGCTCGTGTTCACCACAGGAGGGCCCCTGCAGGATTCTGGAGCCCTGGACGTCTGCAATTCTGCCACACTCGGAAGTGCTGTCGGAAGAAATTCCACGGACACCCGAAATGCTTCCTGGTGCTCATGCGGCACTTCCGCCATACCAGGAAGTGCCGCCGGAAGATCGTCAAGGAGCACCTGGAACACATCCGGGGACTTATTAAAAGAGGCCGCCTTTCTCCACTCGGGAGGAGGAAGATGAATTTTGGGAGGAGAGGAGTAAAGGCGGAAGGAATACAGAGAGTGAAGGAAAGAAGGGACTGAGTTTGGGCAGATTGGAGCACTGTGTTGGGTGCAGGTCATTTGTATAAATAAAGAGTGTGTGTTTTTGGACATTTAGTGTCTGTCTGTGACCGGGGGCTGTCTTATCACAATGCTCCATGTAGGGTTACTTCCAGGCTGAAAGGAGAGTCACGAATTGTTAGCTAGTCAAGGTTTTATTATAAACATTTTTTTGGTTAATATTAATCAACACATGGTTTAAAGTATTATTTGGTTTTTACTGTTACTGTTCAATATGTACATTTGTATATCACTGAGCTGTTCTGACAATGCTAAATTATTATAGGTATTATATTTTAGCATAGAATATCAATTTGCCATTACCATTGCTTTTTAAGTAATCCCAGTAATGCCCAGAACAATACTACTTTGACTATTTATGAAATGTGTTCTGAGAAAGAGACAACTACAGCATAATATGCAAATATTTACTGTAAACATATTGCATAAAAGTTATACCTTTATTTGTAGCCCTGCAATTAATATATTTCACACTGCACCTTTACATTTTTATGAGATCTACCTTTATAAACTTACTCTGACACTGTTTACCAAAATTTAGGTACCCATGACTGCTGGGAAAATATGATCTCCCTTTTCAGATGTTAAAGGAGAGTTTTTTCCAATGGTCTGTCTCTCTAGCTCTGTCATAGTTTAAAACTGTAAGCATAACTCATGAATTCTCCCTCTTTCAACCTTCTGTAAAATATCCTTGTAACACCATTTATGTGTCCTTTTATGTGTAATGACTGAATTATATTTCTTTTTATGGTAATATTTATGCTCATTAGGCGATCAATGTGGCATAGCAGTTTAGACTTTGCACTTCAAACTCTAAGGTTATGGGTTCACCTGTGTTCCAAATGGAAAAACAAAAGAAATGTAACCAATTATGTCTTTCTCTTTTGATAACAGAATTTGAGAAATAACAAGTAATAGTAATAATTTGTAGTAAAGAAACAGCACTTTAACATATTCTGTATCTGTACTAATACATGTAAAACCTTACTCATAATCAGCAAATGAAATATGTGATTGTAACTCTGATTTGTGATTTCTGTGTTATCCAACAGGCTTGAGGCTTGGGATGGAACAGGACACTTGGGTGATGGTTTCAGAGAAAGGCGAGAAGCTCTACAATTTAATGTGCAAACATGGGAACCTAATCAAAGACAGGAAGAGAAAGCTCACCACCTTCCCTAAGTGCTTCTTTGGAAGGTATGGTTCAATATACAGATAACTGGAACAAAAACAGTGTTTAAGTGTCTGAAATAAAATGTATTATTATTATTAATAATAATGAAAATCTGATTTAAGATGAAACAATTAATAATCCTAGATTTTGTTCACTTTGTGTGTGCTTGTCTACATAGCAACATAACCAAATATAATGAATCATTTTATAGATATAATTGATTAGTTAACAGTGGACATATAAAAAGTAACCTGCCAGTAATCATTTTTAAAACTTGAGATCTTTGTCAAAAATTGCTAACCTCAGTTGTACCCAAGTTCATGAATGGAGTGTGTGACCACCCAGGTGACCAGTAAGGATAGGGAAATTATCCCACTAGGGCAAGAGGAAGAACCGAGAGTACAGAAAAGAAGCCAGTGTCTAAGGCAGTTATTAGCAGAATGTAAGACTGCTGCTGTATGTGTTTTGCAGAGTCATTATTTAAAAGCTCAGGAGACGGATAAAAGGTCAAGTTTGTGAGTCATATCCGTAAACAGGCAATTGGAATGTCATATTTGAATGGCCTGAAAGAGTTCTGTGGCATATTTTAGGCCAAACAATGGACAATAAATGCTTTGCCTTTTCATTCCTCTGCATCTTTTAATGCCTGTCTCCACCTAACTTGCCTTCTTTGTATATTCAGAGAAGCATCATTTGCTTGGTCAAAATAAAATGTGATTTTATGATTATGTAAAGATAGAAGATTTTAAAAAGTTCTTCTATGCTTTTTATGTTAAATGACTGGAAAGCAATAGGAAATATTGCACGAGAATGAAATAAATAATCATAATAAGGGTTATTTTAAATGAAAACAGTTTTCAGCATTTTTTTGAAAGAACTAATAGCTAATATCAAGATGATATAATGAAACATATATTTAATCAAAATAAGCAATACAAAAATTGTTCACTCACCTGAAGATGAAATCAACTAATCCACTATTAAAAGGTAATAACATTCAGGTAGCTTATAAAGTAAAGGAAATGCTTGATCAAATGAGGACTACAAATAATATTAAAGGGCTGTAGAGTAACAGGCTTTTTCATTGTTATGGTTAAGTCAGTAACATCCCATCATTCTTCAGGTAATGTAAAAAAATGGCAAGTGGACTCATTTTCTCACTGTGAAGAGTGTATCTATAAGATGAGGCTTATGGCTGTGGCGTATTGCCAGGATTTTCAGTGATGAGGATTGATTCACTTGCTAATGATTCATAAAAAGCAGTAGCTAAAGTGATGCTGGCATAGAAGCTATTGAGAGTCAAACCATAATTTAAGGGCAGCTATAGTTGAAAGCACAAAGCCTTGATAGTGAAGTCTGTGAGTTGATTAAACATGCAAGGTAAAACAGACAAGAAGTTCTGAATCATTTGACTGCAAATGTCCTTCTAAAGACAGGGCAGGACATTTAATCAAAAATAGTCTGCTGAGAACATCAAGTAGAGGCTGAGGTTCATAAACCTCATAACATACCTAAAATGTAGTTTTGCTGTCAAATTAGAGCAAATATTACAAGCCATAGTTTATTGAGCAGTGAAAAAAGTCACACAAATCATACTTAAGCTTGTACATGTGTGAGGTGCACCAAACCTTGGTGCATGGTTACAACCCTGCATGATCTGCTGGTGCTGTCATGATGTGGAATAAGTTTTCTTTGTATAGTTTCAAATGAAAAGATTTCTTTTGAGTACAGACAGGTAAATTCCAATAAATACAATTCTAAGTAATCCCACGCTGAGTATGCATTCAAAGAGGGTGAATAATCGAAAAATGGTATGCAAAGTATGGCAGTAATGCAAATCATATACTATGGCCACCTCAGTACCTGATCTCCATCTAAGTATGTACTACAGAACCATGAATATGTTTTTTTATGGATTGTAGTGTCCCGATGCCTAATTAAGACCTTTTCAGTGTTTCCTTTACTCTGTCATTTACCTATAGCTGGCAGCATTGTACTTTAATTACAAAGGTTGCTTGAGCATATTTCATTGAATTTTTAGAATTTCCTCCTTTAATGAAATAAATGTTTTTCTGTCAGGTGTATATTTGATAGCGGAATTGGCATAGCCTCTGAAAAACTGAGAACGATGCACTGTTACTGCATCTTTCACAAACTATTTCTTACTCTTTCTCGCTCTGAATCAGTGCCATCAAGCTATTAAAATTAAAATGGGTTATTTTAATTGTGCTGAATGTTGCGTTCTTTCCTTCTTTAGGTTACATTTTTTATTTCTGTTTCTTTTACACTATAAATATTATGGCCCAGGGTGTGGTACGATTTAGTTCCACACTCCAAATACTTGATCTTTCTCACATGGTAGAAGTGCACATGATATTAGTTGATTAGTTTATCTAAGCGGTATGGCACATACTTTCAAGAGACACCAAAAAAGGTGGGTTTTTCAAAGTAAACATTGTTTAAAAAAAACGCAAAAGCGTTTGTTAAGTTCAATATCATGCTTCAATAGGTCCCAGTATGATCAATGTAGCACTTTGAGCTGTTGTCTTTGTTGTCATTATCTGCTTTTCTCGGAGGAGTTAAATTATGACACATAGGTCCTGCGAAGATGAGAGATGGTTCAGCTTCATCTTTTTTCAGGGAAGATGTCTCTTACTTTATGATTATTTTGGATGAGGGTATCTTTATATTGTTTGTGTGTTATGTGAACCTCATTTTTACCTCAATGACTACAAAGATTTATAATATACCGGTATATGATGTAAAATGATGAGTCTCAACACACTAAAAAGAGGTTTGGGGCAGCCACCCGTATATTGTTCCTAGCTGCAAAAGGATCTTTGAGACTGATATTGCTGGTTTGAGTTCCCAAAATGAACTGCTTGTGCCTTTTCCATGTGAGAATGTAAGATAGGTCTAATTTTTGCAAATCTATCGTGTAATTGCGCGATATATTCAAGTATATTTACAGAGGGAAGGACTTCCTCTTCCCAGCCTTCTTTTAATATATCCAATAAACCCCGGGGTTGTCGTCCATACAATAATTCAAAGGGGGAGAACCCCGTGGAGGCTTGGGGGACTTCCTGATATGCAAAAAGGACGAGGGGGAGGAGCTGATCCCAGTTCCTTCCGTCCTCATTGACTACCTTGCGTAACATATGCTTGAGAGTTTGGTTAAACCTCTCAACTAGACCATCAGTTTGAGGATGATATACAGAGGTCTTTAAATGTTTTATTTTCAGTAACTTAGCAGTTTCCCTGAACGTTTCCGAGGTAAATGGAGTCCCTTGATACATCAGGATTTCTTTAGGGATTCCGACTCGTGCAAATACTCCTACCAACTCCCGTGCGATATTTTTGGAAGTAGCTGAGTGTAATGGAACAGCTTCAGGATATTGGGTGGCATAATCCACCAGGACCATTATATATTTATGTCCTCTGGCTGAAGGCTCTAGGGGTCCCACCAGATCAACCCCGATACGTTCAAAAGGGACATCAGTTAGGGGTAAAGGGATTAAAGGAGCACGGTCCTTTCTAGGAATCTGCCGTAATTGACATTCCGGACAGGACATGCAAAAGCAGCAGACCTCTTCATTAAACCCAGGCCAAAAAAATCAGAGCTTGATTCACTCTAAAGTTTTCTCGGGACCCAGATGGGCTCCCAGGAGGTGGATATGAGCTAGTTCACAGAATTGTCACCGGTAAGTCCGTGGAACTAAGAGCAGGGACCTCACCCCTCCTTCATGATCTGCCACCCGATATAAAAGGTCATTATTTAATACAAAATGGGGACCTTGTGGCATGGGGTGTGTGGTACGCTGGCCATCTACTAAGACCACTGCATTTTTCGCAAATTTAAGGGAGTCATCATTCCATTGCTCCCTTTTAAATGAAGCTGGTGTCTGCCTAAACTGAAACTGCAGACGACTGAGGGGATCAGATTCAACCTCAAGGGGCGTGGTTTTAGACCGAGCCAGCACATAACAAGACCGAGTGCTTTATTAGGGATAGCGAGCGTTATGCCGCAGTTTATATCTGACCAGTCTCTACCCAGTATCAAGGGGAATGGAAGATTGTCGTGTACTGCCACTGTTATTTTCTTTATCACGCCGTTTTGGCAGATGTAACAGCGGACGGACTCGTATGACCGGACGTCCCCATGAATACAGGTTAGACGGGTCTTTATTATTAATCTTTGTCGCGGCAAAACTAAATGGCGAGCAACAATGGTAATATTACTGCCAGAGTCAAATAAAGATGGTACTTTAAAGCCATTGACTAGCGCTTCTCCCGTATGAGAAAAGGCCAAAGGATTATTAGGAGCACCCTGCTCTGTGTTTCTCCGTAGACCCTAGTTTCACCTTGCGAAGCCCTCCGCCGTGCATCAGAGTTTTCCAAAGCATGCTCCTCAATGTAAGAGTAAGACTCTAAGTTAGTGGCACAACTCCCTCTGGGTTCACAGGGATTCTTTTCTGGGTCTCCCAAGTAGGTTTCCTCCCGCAAGGTGTTAATGATCCCCACAAGGGTGACCATGTTATTATTTGAATGTCCCCAGGTTAGCTGGGCGAGTTTAGCAGGTAGGCCCTTTATTATTATGGCACAGGCCACCTTTACCACAATTGGTCGGGCATTTTTATTATATGGCCGTAGCCAACACCCGACTTTCTGCCATAGTGTCATGGCCTGGTCTCGGAGGGATTCCTCTGGGTTATATTCCCAAGTCATTATTTCCCTCACCTGCCGACCCAGGGCACCCCCACCTTTCTCAAAGAATTTTTTCTTTGTGGGGTTCTTTGGGTCGGTCCCCCTCCTCGAGAGCCCATAATAGGTCCCCACTGTGTTCCTTTCAGAACCTGGCTCTCGTCTGTAGGTCTTCTGCCTACACTCCCAGGTCCTCTTTAAGGAGAACTGGGTCGGAACATACTCCAGATCTCCCCGACGCACTCCGTCAGACCCCAGCTCGGCAACACAAGAACAGTACTTTCCTACCTGATGTTGGTGTGTTGAGACGTAAAGATGGTTCGGCTTCCGATTCCACCAGGAGGCCATCCTGTCGACTACGCCACTGTGAAATGATGAGTCTCAACACACTAAAAGAAGGTTTGGGGCAGCCACCCGTATATTGTTCCTAGCTGCTAAAGGATCTTTGAGAGTACAACTGATATTGCTGGTTTGAGTTCCCAAAATAAACTGACTCAGTTTGGCAATATGGCAGATTTATAGTCCGTAACCCGGAAGTGACTTCAGTCTGGGAGCCGGAAGTGATGTCAGTCTGACACCCAGAACCGGAAGTGATGTCAGTCTGGGCGCTGGAACCGGAAGCGACGTTGAATCAGGCAGGTTTTCCCGTATGTGATCTGCAGAATTAACAGAAACAAGTTTAGAGCACCCCACCACCCCCTGGCTCGGCGGGTAATCACCTCCACTTGGTCCATTCAGCTCACTCCTAGTCGCACGTGTGTGACAATGAATATGTGTGTGTAAACTGATAAAGCTCATTGACAATCACTGCAATACTAATCTATATACATTCTTTTACAAAAAAAATATAAATTCATTTCTTGAATTCCCTGATATGTTAAGCTTTAAATTCATGATTATCTTTTAGTTCATTTGGTACTGTGTTCATTGACCACACCCAGTGAGGAACTGTGTGATATATGTCATTGACAAACTGGATTCAAAATGCATGGCTTCTTACCATGCATTTTTATGGTCTAGTTAAATATTAAGAGAGCATCACATTTGGATGCAACTTAAGTAAGCCATTAAATAATGACATTTTAAAATTATTCTTATTCTCTTTGAGACTCAGTATGTGATCCATACTTATTTATAAGTAATTGCATCCATTCATTGCTGACAATCTTTTTTTTAAATCAATTTTATAACAAATATAATCTTGGCATGGGGATGTAGCTGAAGCAAAGCCATAGGTTTACTTTATTAATACCTTTTAGTTATAATGTTACTTCTTTTTACATATCAACAATTTCCTCCATCTAGTTTATGTAAGCACTGATCAGTTTTACTAACTGTACTTCTCTGATATGCAGGAGTTGATCCACAAGGTGACAGAGTTACAGAGAAAAGGACAAACGGTAGGGTTTGAGACAAATGCAAGGCTTAGCCAAATACATCTTTTCAGTTTGTGTTTAGCAAGTATTACCCACATATATTTTAAGTCTAAGGTAGTGTAGTGGTAGCACTTCTGGCTCGCAGTAAAGGAGACCATGGTTGACATCCTGGGTCCTTCATGTGTGGAATTTGCATGTTCTCCTAGTTTCTACATGGGTTTCATCCAGATGCTCAGGTTTCCTCCAAAGGTCGAAAAACATGCTGGTTTGGTGGATTGCGTGTGTGTGTTTGTGTGTGTGATTGTATGTATGTGTTCACCCTGCAAAGAACTGGTGCCCTATCCAGGAATTGTTCCTGAATTGCCCTCTATGCTTGCTTATATTTGCGCCAGCTTCCCCCAGTCCCTCCTCAGGATAAAGCAGGTATAGAAAGTGGATGGATGGCTTTTGAAGAGTAGTTAGTTTACCTTAAGTGTTGTGGCACACTGCGGTAGGCTGGCGCCCTGCCCAGGGTTTGTTTCCTGCTTTGCTCCCTGTGTTGGCTGGGATTGGCTCAAGCAGACCCCCGTGACCCTGTAGTTAGGATATAGCAGGTTGGATAATGGATGGATGGATGGATGGATGTTGTGGCACACTGAAAACCAATGCAGGTTGGATAATGGATGGATGGATGGATGGATGGATGTTGTGGCACACTGAAAACCAATGTGTGAATTTTCAAAATTTAAAAAATTTAAAAAATTAGCTGAAAGCCACATTTGTGTAAATATCTTGAACATAATGACCTCCTTTATAATTGTTAGATAGATATCTTATGTGTGAAAAGGGGCATCATAGCCCCACCTGGCACAGTCTGAAGCTGATAACCAGATTAAATAAGTTACTTCCCAGATTGGCCATTTATATTAATAGTTTTTAAAACCATCATGCTCCGCAAAAGTTTGATGCTTTAGTTTGTATACTATAGATGAGTTCATTCTGGACTTCAAAACCACCAATTTTTTTTGCTTCCAGCATTAGACATTTCTGAATTTTTCTTCATTAGATATTATTCTAAGTCATCTGCTTTTAAGCTTGTTAAACTTCTCACGCCAACATTTTCTGGGTCCTGAGTCTCTCCTAAAACGTTTTGCTGGCACCAAGTGATCCTGAAGTGTTTTTCCAGACTTTATTTTACAATGAAAGGCAGTCTCCCTTGAAAATACTGCTGAAGCCCAGTTCTACGGAAACTGGGACAGACTTCTGCTTCAGCCTCCAAGACTAATTACCGGAAATATAATCTGTGTGCCCAGTCATTGGTTTATAGACAGTACATTGTATCTCATTTCATAGGACTTTGTTACTATAAAACACATTACAAATACAGAATTCAAAAGTGGATCAGCAATATTTTGGAGGTCGTGAGAATATAAATTTGAAGACTAGGTACAGTATATGCTCATAATAAAACAGTAAAATGAAATCAGTCTCAGTGTTAAGGTGGTAGCCCTCGTTGTTTTTGCTTCATCAACATGTGGACTTGTTTTCAAATAAACTGTAGTCGGGTCATTGTGGTGGCATCATGGCGCAAGGTTTAACACAACACTTCACATCTTGAGGCAGCCGATTATGCTTTCTGGCTCAGAAACAAAACTGTGTGTACTCAAAACTGACCGTATGTGAGTGAGCATACCCAATGATGGGCTAATGTCTCATCCAGGACAGGTTAAGGCCTTGTGCCCGATACTACCAGGATATCCTCCATCTCCTTGCAATGCAAGTGGAAAAACAGCAGGTCTTAAAAATGAATGATTGGGTGGGTATTTGTCAGTTCCTTTCCTTTATTAGTTAAATAGAAGATAAATGTCACAATTCAGTAAAAATGTTTTTCTTTTTTGTTTTGTCCATTTTTTTTCTTAGTTGTCTGTGATGTCATTACTTGAGACCATTTTAGAACAAATTTCTGTAATAGCAAGAGCTCTTGGGAACACGGCCTATTTGTTTGGGTGTGTGTTTTAATGGGTATTAAAAACGAAGCCCAACAAATATAGGGAGCAATATGAAAGAATGACTAGCAGATAATAATCAGAGGGCTAGGCAAAAAAAATGTCAGAACGAGAAGTAGCTAAATCAAAATGTCTTTGTTTTTAAAGGGCAAAAGAAAAGTAAAATGTCATGGTGAAAATCAAAACAAAAGCTGGAACTAAACTTTTAAAGATGATTTAACTACACTGACTACCTCTAAGGATTCTTTTTATCGAAGTATTATCCACTGAGGGATACTGAATATGCCGGTGGCTACTGTATTTATACCAGACGGTATAGTGACATCATTAGAAAATGAAATAAACAAGATGATAAAATCAATCAAATTAGTCAAAATCGTTTTGACATTGCAATATGATTATACAGTGTCCTCCATAATGTTCAGGACACATTTTTCCTTGATTTGATTTTAAACTGATTCTACAGTTTAAAATTACAAATCAAACAATTTAGACATGATTAAAGTGCACATTGCAGAACTTTATTCAAGGCTGTTTGTATACATTTTGGTCACACCATGCAGAAATGATAACACTTTTTCTACATGGTCCCCCGTTTCAGGGCACCATAATGTTTGGAACAGTTGTCGTCACAGTTGTCGTCGTTTATGATTACTCAGGTATGTTTCAGTGCAGGGATAAGATACCTCGCTTGCTTCTACCCTTTGGAGTCTGTAATTGCCATTGTTCAACATGAGGACAAGATCTGTGCCAATGAAAGTTAAAGTAGCCATTATGAGGCTGAGAATCAAGAATAAAACCATTAAAGACACCTGTAAAATCTTAGCATTACCTAAATCAACTGTCTGCAATATCATTAAGAAGAAAGAATGTACCTATGAGCTCAATAATCACAAATCAGCTGTTAGGCCAAGGAAAACCTCCACTGCTGATGATAGAAGAATCTTTACTGTGTTAAAGAAAAAGCCCCAAACGCCTGTCCGACAGTTCAGAAACAGCCTTCAGGTTGCAGATGTGGATGTGTCAGAAGAAGTCACGAACTGAAAACAAGAGGCCAGACTGCAAGATGGACGGATGGACAGATTACAGTTTGTGAAAAAAGTACTTAAAACAGCCTGCAGAATTCTGGAAAAATGGACAGATGAGACAAAGATTCAAATCCACCTGATTCAAATCCATCTGAGCATGCCTTCCATATGCTGAAAAGAAAACGTAAGGAGACAAGCCCCCAAAACAAGCAGGAGCTGAAGATGGCTACATTAGGGGCAGAGCATCACCAGAGAAAACCCTCCGCACTTGGTGATGTCTATGAATCGCAGACTTCAAGCAATCATTGTAAGCAAGGGATATGTAACAAAGTGCTGCCTTAATAGACCCGCCATTGCTATGCCCCAAACATTACAGAATCCTCAAACGGGGGGGAACAATGTTTAAAATGTGTAGTAATTTCAACATGGCGTGCCTGAAACATATGCAAATACCCTTAAATTAAAGTCTGCAATTTGCACTTTAAGCATGTCTGAATTGTTTGATTTGTAATTTTAAACTGTGGAATCGGTTTCAAATCAAATCAAATTAAGGAAAGATGTGTCTTTGTCCCAAACATTATGGAGGGCAGAGTAAAACTACAATCTACATGCCTCAAAACCATAGAAAAAAACGACAGAGCTACCAACATAAATTTGTTATGTTCAAGAAAAAGATTAAATAAGAATGCAGAATCATGTGTGCAACATCACAGAGGCATGGCCATCTTTAAAACAGCAAGTCATGTATTCAGAAAATGTCTGTTATGTTTCTAATAAAGGAAAGATTGTAGTGCCAAAAATTAGCTTCTTCTGCAATTTCTCTTCAAGGATTTTTGTTTTTTGGTTTCTTTGTTTTTTTCTCTCACTTAACAGTTATTTTAACAACAATCCTATCTAAGCCCTGACTACTCTATCTCTCTGGTCCTAACAAGTTTACTCTGCATTGTTCATTCTTGATTATAACTGGTAAAAGCGAAAAGATCATAATAATAAGCACATAAGCTAAAGCTGAGACAAAAACAGCCAATCAGGCCTTTATATGGATTATAAGCATGAACCACAATCTTTTGTAAATTAGTTCATTTTGATGACTGAGTGAAAAATTGACTGTGGAGGCCTGAAGCTATCACTTTTACTTCTAGAATATGTATGTTGTAACCGTTTTTTGTTTATGGAATATTAGGCAGCAAGTGCATCTTCTAAACATTGTTTCAGAGTTTGCTCTATTTTATTTATTGAAACATGTGTAACCAATGTACAGTCATGTGAAAAAGTAACTACAGCCCATGAAAATGGTTGACTTTTGCGATGTATTTGAACAGGCAAAAGGTGGATCTACATTAAAACAGTGTCTACAGATAAAGGTGGTATACCTCAATAAAAGCAGTCTCTAACATCGACCCAGTAAAATTTGACCACCCCTCCATGCAAAATTCCTTTAGTTGCAAGTTGTTTGTGGGTTTTAATGCCTGTTAATCCCATTTCAAATCTGCCTATAACATTTTCAATGGGATTCAGATTAGGATTTTGACTAGGCCAGTCTATAATCACCTATTTCTTCTTTTGAGCCTTTCCTTGGTGGATTAAGTAGTGTTCTTAAGATCATTACTGTGTTAAAAGGTCCATTTCCAGTCTAATTTCAGACAGATGGCCTCACATTCCCCTCAAGCACACTTTGATATGATGTAGAATTCTTAGTTGACTCAAGAACAGCAGGCTGCCTAGGCCCTGAGACAGCAAAGCAACCCCAAGCCATAAAATTTCCACCACCATATTTTGCAGTTGGTATGAGTTTCTCCTAAAATACAATCTTTGGTTTGTACCAAACATGTCTACAGTTACTGTGGCCAGACAGCCTTCTCTTTGATTCACCTATTCAGACCCCATTGGTCTAGAAGGCCTGGTTTTTGCCAGTATGTTCAATGGCAAACTGTAGTCTCTAATATTCTTTTTGTACAGTAATGGCTTTTTCCTGGCATATTTTACATGGTGGTCAAATTTGTGTAACCACTTTGTGATTGTAGATGCATGCATTTTGACACCTACTTTTGTAAGAGTTACCTGCAGATCCCGTGGTAAAACTTTGGGGTTCTTGGAGACTTCTTTTTAGTATAAAACAACCAGCTCTTAGGCTGAATTTGCTTGGCTGACCAGTCCTGGACAAATTAGCAGTTGATTGAAATGTATGCCACTTGTTGACGATTTACAGTGGAATAATTGATTTCAAATAATTTTGGTGATCTTTTTAAATCCCTTGTCAATCTCATTGGCATCCAAAACTTTCTTTCTGTGGGCCTTGCAAAGCTCTTTTGATATTGTCATGAGGCCATCATACAGTTCAGTAGCAAAGAGAACACCAGACCCTAGATGACCCTAGATCTCTGCAGTTTAAATAAGACAGATTATGCCTGCATACTCCCAAAGGAGGATCTAATCATTGGCTCCTAATCTGGAACACCTGATTCGATTTTATGGATCTTAGGTGCTGATAAATGTAGGGATGCACTTACTTTTTCCATGTGACAAATGTGCATCTTTGATAATTTCGATTATGAGAATGAACACATCATGTCCATTGTATTTGTTATTTGTTCAAATATGTCATCTTTCTCTGTAGGCAATGTTTTCATGAAGATCCAGTGTTTGCCTATTCAGATATGTTGAAAAAGTCAACAATTTCCATGGGATGTACTTACTTTTTCAAGTGATTATATATAAATGAAGTTTAACATACTAGTTTGGATATGCATGGTAATAAATGCATTGAAATTAAAAATAAAACTCAAGTGAGGGATTAATTCTCACCTCAGTGAAAACTTAAATAAGAGTAGTAAGACTTCACATTAAGGATTTAGAGAACCTGTGATACATTAAGCAGTTTACTTCCAACAGCCAGCTCATTGTGCGTTAGCCAGAAAAATCCAATGAGGGATGTATGTTCTCATTTAAAGATGATTTCAGAGTACCCTGTTCTAGAACATTACAGTTTGACTTTGGTGGAGACCTCATTGTGGAATAGTAAAAATCTAAAGATCTGAGAAACACAGAATGCAAATTTACTCAGTAGTAGATCAAGCCAATAAACTTTCCAGTGGATACTACTTTGGTAATTGGGCTGTCAGGTTTTACTTTATATTCTTACAGTGGTGGCACTTCCCCATTCCCTAGGTGTACTGGCTTATTTCCATGTTCTTTATCTGCTTCATTGGGGTGATGAAGACATGAAGGTGTTTTTCTAGATTAAGTTAAAGAAGAAAAAAATCTCTGGATGGCGCATATTAACTGATATATAAGAAGCCTGCATTCTTATTATTTCTGGTCTTTTCTGATTCATATTCTAGCTTAGGCTATGCTGTTTTTTAAAGGGCAAGAGAAAAGTTTTGTGGATGTGTTCTGAGAAAAGCCCATGCAGAAATGGGGAGAATGTGCAGACTACACGGACAGTGCCTAGACCAGGGCTTCAATCCAGAATTGTTGTGAGGTTGTGAGCTGTGAGATTTCCCAGCAATATAACTGGGATACAATGCAAAAATGAAAGGTAAATAAATCTATGAATGTGAAAAGTTTTTATATCAAGCCATTAAATCTTGTTTTCCTCACTGCAAGATTTATTGATGTACGAAGAAATTTGTATTTAAGAATATTTAGCTTATTTTAAGGGCATCTTGTCAAGTAAAGTTTACTTACCCTATTGGCAGATACTCTGCTATACAAAACAGTTGTTTTGCTTTTATTTTGTAAAAAAAAATCTGCCAATTGGATGAACAAGCGTTACTTGACAAGATGCCTTAAAATATTCTAAAAATTTGTACCAATTTAGGCTCATACAGGTAAGCAACACAACAAGCAACATGGACAACAACACTTCTGTTCCTGCTATTTGGAATATGGTTTTCCTTTGTGAAGGGTGGCCAATCAAAGTATGAGATGTTACAATTAGCAGGGTCCAGTCAGAAAAAGGAGATTTAATAAACATGAACCAATCAGTTAAGAATCTGCATTTTTAAAAACCTGCATTACAACACTGAAACTTTGTTTTCAGAAGTATACGGCTCTGGTGAGTGTTTTCAGAAGTTTCAGGTTTAGTGTGGACAAAAGGCAGAAACAGAGACTAATGCCTACATTTTTAAATGAAAACAAAATAGTGTGGATGGGGCTCTAGTCATGGAAAATATAAATTCAGATACAGTATTAAGCTGCATATTTTTGAAGTATTTTATTTAGATGCAAATTGTTCTCAGTAGATTCAATTCTTTTATTATTTATAAGGAGTGAGAAGAATACTGTATGTCTTCAATAATATAACAGAACATAACAATACTCAGATTCTCAAACCTGCTTAATCCAGTTCCTGGAAAAGGGAGCAGGCACCAATCCTGGCAGCGCTGGCCATGACTCAGGAAACCCCTCTGGACAGCCTATGAATAGTCTTTAGAAAGATGTTCAGTTCTGACCTGATCAACAACAACATTTCTAAGTTGGATAAGTTAATTCTGTATTATTTATAATATCTACACTTGATTGCACATGGTAGATACATTTCATGATCTTTAATGAGAAGGCAAGCCAGTAAGAGGATATGCTATGCCAGAATAATGCTACGCTCCAATTATGTCAGCATGCTTATTGCATTGGCTACGGCTTGAATGTGCTTGCTAATGTGCTTTTAATGCTAGCCCTCTTATGTCTTTTGCAGTGAGACACCTTGCATGTTTCCTGTGAATTTAATCATCTCAGCAATCCAACCCACTGGCTTGTTAAAGTAACTGAGAGGAAATGGAAAACAGTTTTCAGCGCCACATTGTGTATTTGTTTTATTGCCTTATTCACTTATTGTAAAAAAGCATCCATCTCTCCATTTTTCAAACTTATTTAGTCCAGTTCAGTGTCATGAGTTCCTGTTAAAGAAACATCTGAATTTTAAGATTAAAAACACTATTTGAAGAAGAAACAATGTAATGCAGGAAGAAATGAAATGGTTAATGTTTTGATACATAGGTCACTTCAGTATTATTGAAAGTTAATGTAGGTTTATGCAAAAATACAAGATAAAGCAATACTCAGCCCAATGTTTTCCTATGTTGTTTTTAGTGATGGTCAAGAAAAATGTTTAATCTCATCTGTTTTTCAAATATATAACACATTTTCACCACCTCATCCAATCTTGCAAGTGTGTGCATTTATGTTGCAGACAACTATTCCTGCAAATGTTGAAAATAGTGCCGGGCCTGTTGCTAAATGTTCAAACTATTGCTTTTGTTTCTTCTGAATGTAGTTACAGTAATTAACTTGCGTTTATTCACTTAAGGCAAGAAGTTCACAGAAGCAAAGAGTTAATTTTAAAGTATACCAGTGTGGAGTCTGACCCCAACAGCTTTGGTGGGCTAAGAATCAGTAGTGCTGCACTATTCTTAGTTGAATTTCCTTGAACTTTGTGTTTTAAGATATGAAATGCCTACTAGCAGGTTGGATACTACTTGGCCAGCAAAGCAGTATCAGTTTTACACTGAGGCATTACATTTATAATTTCTGGAATTCCTTTCACACATTAGTTTGACTGTATGCCACATTTGTACATGGGGTTGAAAAACAAACTTAAATGCATACTGGGAATGTAAAACATACAGTATGACAATTTTCCAAAATGGAATTGTAAATAACATTTAAGAATGTCAAATTAGCTTAAATTACTTGACATAAAATAGCTCTCAATTTGCTTGAATGTATTAGCTACCTCAGATGTTGCAAGCAGCTTAATGATTAGAATTCATATGTCGAAGATACACAGATTAGGTTAAATGAATTGACAATTTCAAATTGGGCCTGTGTGATGGTGGGAGTTTGCATGAGTGGGCACTGTGGCACTGCTGCTTTGTCCAAGGATCTTGAATGCTGCCAGGAAAGACTCTAACCCCCACAACCTTGAAGTATATTAAGTGGGTTTGAGAATGTTGTGTAGGTTATAAATTGCTGAATAAAACGAATACATTGATTTGCATTGCTATTTTCAATTTGCAAAAGTGCGTCTATACTTATGATTTATGTGAGGCATTTTGTTATGAATGCATGAAATGTTCTAAGCGACAATTTAGTCAACATTCTGTAATAAGTACAGATTTACAGTAATACATGGTTACCTGTATCAAAATTAGACATAAAATGCACAAGCCTTTAAAATATCACAAACCTGGATTATGTCTCCTGGCAACCTTCTGTGTTTAATATTTAAGTCATCCTCCTCTCGTATAGGGAGGTTTCTTTTGTCCAGGGATGCCATTGGGTGCCCATTCCTGCATTGCCTCTGTGGCTGTTATGTCTGTCTTGTCATGAAGCAGTGAGACTTGCACACACAATCCCAGATGTGGCTTGACCAGGGCATTATTGATTCCCAGCATAATGTTTCTTGACATTTAACAGTGATTACAGTACAATCCAGCATTTTATATTCTGCAAATATTTGATGAATTATTGAAATTACATTTTACATAGATTTACTTGCAAATGCAATTTCACCTATGTGTACACAGAATATTTTATTTTTTTAATATTTGATTTTTACAAACAAAATGTCATTATTTTACTAACATTATGCTTAATTTGATCCTTTAATTGATTTAGAAATGTTTGTCTGAAGTTATTAAGCCACTGTTTGTTATGTTTACTTTGCATGTTTACTTTTTGAACCAACCTTACATTCCACTACAGAGTCACGAGGAGACAGAACCTGTTCCTGGAGCATTGGGAAATAACTTTAGCTGGCATGCCATTCCACCCCAGCGTACAATCATACATGCACCCACGCTCACTGCTATGGTATCAATTTAGAACTACCAATAAAACAAATAAAATTTGGAATGAAGTCTAAATAATTGGTGGAAACTTAATGCAGAGATTGCACAATGAGCTGTGTCATCCCTACATGAATATGGAGTGAAAAAAATGTATTCACAAGAAAATTAGATATATGCTTACAGTGTATGCCTACATATTATACTGTATGTACAAATACAGAAATACTAGCTGAAATACCCAGCATTACTCAGGTATATTTGTAGAATGGGTTAAGAAAGCAAGGTTTTATGTGTTTTTAAATGGTGACCCTGTGATTATTGCTAGCTTTCCCATCCTTAATCCACACTGCCTCTCTATCAATGTCTCTGCTCTCATGAGTCGAGAATTTATTCTTTTTCGGGTCTGATTGCATTTCAGAATCGTAGTAACTCCTTGCTGGGTTCTAATCATGAATGCTGTCATGTCTTACTCACCCTCCTAGTTCAAGATGGACAGTTTGTAGTGCTTAAATTATGAAGAATGGTTGACAAAGCAGGAGTTAAACAACAACCCTTTGATTCTCCTTTGTGTTGCGCTGCACTTCCACTCTCGATCAAACCTCACCCAACACCCCCCTGCAAAAGAGCATGATACTCCTTTTTATGTTACAGTAGATAGTAGCAGCACTTGGCCTTGCCTTGGTAAACCTCTGATCATTTTGTCTGGCAGTCTTGCTTAAGTGTGTTTAGATGTTACACTTGCTGTGAGCCAGCAGTTGTCACTAGTGTGCAAACTGCAGCACATAGAAAATCAAACACTGGAACTCCCAGGGTCAAAATGTTTGGTTCCAAATTAGTCTATCTTGTCCATATGGTCCTAGAGAGCAACTATGTAAAACTTGGTCCAGATCAGTCAAAGGGTGTAGGATTGCACTGGAAACATATAGCCAAATAGACCTTCTATTTTATATATGTAGATTAACACAATCCCACACACATAAAAGGAAATATGCAGCTTTCAAATGTGCACTTCTGTTGAAATTAAACGTTAAGGAAATTATTCAAAATCACTAGTGAGGCATGGTGTTAGCTGCAGTTCTGCAAAAGCATATTAGTTTTTTGTTTATCATCATTCAGATGTATGCGGGAAGTTTAAGCAGAGGGAGTCTGCAACAGAAAAAAAGGCACTTAAACTCTAAAAACGCAGTTTAGTCCTTTGAGCCTATGAAAATCACCTTTAGCTTCATTGGTGTATCATTTGGCTTCTGTTTAAATTATTGGTATTTAGCATCCTTGGATTTAGATTTGATTTATACCCCCATCCCACTTCTGACTTTTAACAGTTCCTTATACAGCACATATTAAGACATGGTGGCAAAAATATAACCTGGCATTTCTAACAGTGCATGGGGAGCCTAACAGTATCTGCTTAGTGGGTGAACATCTCTGCTGGGGTTAACAGAGCCCACCAGTGGGCATAAATCTCTTTCACTTAACAGGACTTCCCATTTGTAATGTGGTGAGAAATAGGATTTAAAGTGCTTGACATTAGTTCTGTCATTTAATGCCAGAAGATCACAGCAAAGTAGTGGATTCACATGGGACAGCTGCATGCAGGCAACGTGAAAACAGCCAGTGGGTCGTGTGCCTTTAAAAGAAGGATGGAATTAAAGGAATACCATGGTTGTAGGTGCTGCCAGAGAGAGCGCTGTCCTGATGGCCCTTAAATTTTGTTAGGGGGTCACAAATGTTAGAAGTGAGTCAGAGATTGGACCTTGGTGCAATGTAAAGTTGGTTTATAGAGTCATAGTGAGTAATGGGTGTGTTGTTGGGAATGAAGGTACTGTTTTCATTGTGAGCTGGGCAAACAGTTGTATGTACTTTAGGAGAAAAGCCTCTGATAGCCAGTAACTTGTATAAGGGATAAACATTATATTAAATAGCCTGTTAACAGTCATAAAATATTTAAAGTAAAAAGACTCTTGAAATATATTACTTTCACTTTTAATTATTTTATATCATATTAAAGAGGCTTATAATATTCATGGTAGCATGCAGACTACTAATAGCTGCTCATAGTGACTACCTAATGTGTTTCCAGTAAAATGTTAGGTTTGCAATTCCTCAAGTAGATTTTGTTGTACTGCAGAGCACAATTACATACTCATCCTCAAAATACAAAGATATCAACTAACCTAACATGCTCTGAAAGATAGAGTAACTGAAAGAAAACCAAACAGACATGGAGAGGATGTGAAAACGAGACAGAAGCTGGGCAGAGATTTAAACTCAATCTTATAGACTTTCCATGTGCAATATTGATATTTTAAAATACTGGTTTTCATTTTTTCCTATATATGTCATACAGCGATACTGTTTTTAGCCTCAGTGAATGTATAAGATGGTGATGTATGTATTAATTTTCTCCTTTCCCAGCTTGTACTGGTGCTGAAGTAATGCCACTTCATTTAGACTTTAGTTCCTTATGATGTTTCTAATAAAAATAACCAATTAAAATGTCATAACTGGAATTCTTTCAGAAAAGGTGGAATAGACCTAGTAAAGTATTCATCCATCTATCAATCCACCAAAATCTGTCTAAGTTTATTTTTTACAGATTTAGGAGATTCAAAACTAAGGAGATGTACCGTGTAGTGGATTAAGATCAAGTGTGAGATTGAGGGTAGAACTGTGAGGTTGGATGACCCATTCATTTTAAAGTGTTTTAGATATATCCAGACATATAAAACCTGACTAAATAAACCTTTGAATATTTTAATGTAATGTTGTTATACATGTTTTTTCTCATTGTCCTCCTACTGCCCTCCACAGATCAAAGATGTACAGACAAAATGTTGAGTGTAAATTGCACCATCACATGCAAGTGTGGCATCCCATATGAGGTGGTTTCCTTCCTTGTGCTGGATACAGCTGGGATAGTCTGTGGCTTCCTACTACCCTGTAATGAACTTAGAAAGTTTATCAAACGGATGCCCCAAGCAACCTATTATAGAAACATAAATAGATCTCCTTGCAAACAAAACTTTTCCACTTACAGTAAAGGTTTTAAAATATTTTGGACAGATCACTAAATACAAGTGAAATTTTTTCTTTAAAGAAATTTAAAGCCATGCAGAAATAAATAAGAAATTGCATAAAATATATTGTGTACCAAAGGTTAAAATGTTGGTTATGAGTAGACACTGAACACTTAATTGCATAAAACTCTGCACAAGGACTATTCCATATTTTATACTGACTCCGAGAAGGCTGACCCAAAAAGTGTAATCATATACTGTTACTTATGCATATTTCCATTAATTTTGTAATATAACTTCAGACTGTTCCCAAGAGCTACATCAATATTCAGTTACTGTTGTATATGCAGAAAGAGACTGAGTTTCTGAGGTAAACAGACTTAATAGCTGTGTGTGTCATGCTGCCTGTCAGAGATTGCATTTCAACTTTGGCACCATGAAGATAAGACAAAATCAGGAAACCTGGATATTTAGGGATTTGTTAAAGTCAAGGAAAAAATATTTGCTTCTACACATTTGTATTAAATTTTAGATCTGATCAGTCAGCACATTATAACTCTAGGGTGCTGAGTTAGAATCCCTGCAAGGTGGTCTGTCTATATGAGTTTTCATGTTCTACCTGTGTCTGCATGGGTTTTTTTCTAGGTGCTCATGCTTTCTTTCTGCATGCCAAAGATACACATTTTAAGTTGTCAACCGTGTTAGAGTGAGGAAGTGTGGTGGAGTATTCTGCTGAGGGACTGTTACCCTAACTAGGATTGGTTCATGCCTTGCAACCAATGATACAAAGACAAGCACCTGTTGCATGTGAACTTGAACTGAATAAGTGAGTTAAGAAATGGATAGATGGACATAGCATGAACAAGCTCTGTACCTGGTAACCAGATGTCTGGATATCTAATGTGTCCAACCTATGCAGGTGATTGGGTGCTCTTGCACTCCATTCCTGGTCCATTATAGAGCATAAGCTCAGGCACTATAAAATGATTGACAGCCATTTATCTATCCTGTACATCCATGCATTGAATCTGTTAGAGTTATGAGTTCATCTTTTATACTTACTGATATAAGAATAAGGGCATGCCAACTCATAGCATTCTGAGATTGCCTCATCAGTTTTGGGCTGCCTCCAGACCACTAAAGCCTGATATTGTTGTAGCTTAATTTAGTTTTGTTCATTTTTTGGCACTTAGTTGAACAGTTTAAATTAATCTATTTTCATGTTTACAATGGATGAACTGCTTGTGGTCTCTGGGAAACTAGGGGTTCAAATCCCAGCCTTTTAGGTTTCCTTATATGATTTGCACTTTGTAGACCTTGTGTGGTCATTTCTCCTGCTACTGAGTTTCCTCCCTCAACCCTAAGACATGCAAAATATTTTAATTGTTAAATTGGAATTAGTGTGTGTGGTGGGTGCTTGAATGTGCCTAGTAGTTGACTAGTAATCTGTCCAGGGTTGGCCCTTGCCTTGATCTGTAGCATGATCTCTGCTTAAATTTGCTTTGACCATGCTATCTTGCCCATGACATTATTATAGGTTAAATGCTTCAAAAGCAGATTTTCACAGGACAAAATTAAACCCATACATATACATATGGCCTGCTGAATGAATACCAAGTGATCTACATAATGAGATCAAGGGTGCATATTTCTCTTGGAAGAATAATGTGAGCTAAAATATGGAAACCAATGTAAGTGCATTAGCTTGATAATAGGTTCAGATTATTACAGTGTGTTGCTTTCTTTCCTCTCCAGCAGATTTCTTTCTCATCAGTTCTAATCAGATCTTAGCTGTAGCTCTGCTCTTTTCAGAGTCATAAGTGACTGTTGATGATGTAGGTGAAATTTACATTGGTTTGTTTTGGTTTATTTCATACCCATCTCTGCATATAAAATAATAGGAAGACCTAAAGATTTGGTTATTAAATATAAACCAATAGTTTGTGTTTTACTCATAAGAAACCTTTATTTGGTTAGTTCCTGCCGTGCACCCAATGCAAGAATAGGCACAGGTCTCAACAACCCTGAATTGAAACTGATTGAGGACTAAAATACAATGGTTATAAAAAAAAAATGTTCACTCCTTTTGAGTGATTGACATTTTCTTGTTATATAACATTGAATCACAGTGGATTTAATTTGACTTCTTTGACAATAATCAAGAGAAAAAGACTCTTTCATGTCAAAGTGAAAACAGATCTATGCAAAGTGGTCTTTATTAATTACAATTATAAAACACAAAAAAATGTATTACCTAAGTATTCACCCGCTTTAATGTGACACACCTAAATCATTACCGGTGCAGCCAATTGGTCATATAATTCACCTAATTATTAATGGAGAACACCAGTCTATAGTCAGAGGGCTTCAGTTGATTGTAATATAAATGCATTATCTAGAAGGCAGAGCCAGTGCTATGTTATTTTGTGCCTTAGGCCAAGCTTATTAGTGCGCCAACCGACTGTTCGGTAGCTAACCTGTGCGGCTGGGTTTTTCTTGCCCTTATAATTTGCACCCTAGATGAATGCCTAATTCACCTTAATGGTGGTGCCAGCCCTGCTGGAAGGTCCAGCTTGTGGGGGGTCAGTATGGTAGCCTAACCTGCACAATATAGACAAAAAGAACACTCCAAGCTACTCTGCAAAAAAAGATTAGGGGATGGAGACAAGAAAATATCCATGTCACTAAATATCCCACAGAGAATCAATCATTAAGAAATGGAGAGAGTATGGCACACTGCCTAGAGCAGAACATCCACAAAAACTGATGGTAGGTACAAGGAGTTAGAAAGGCCATCACAAGATCTATGAGAATTCTAAATGAGTTACAAGCAAAAGTGGCTGACATTTTAGGGATTCTGTAGATAACATAGACAATAGCTGCATGAAGCCCTTGAAGGCTTGGGAAGGTAAAAGCTATAACGAGAGGTCAAGCAAAATGAAACCTTTTATTGGCTAACTAAAAAGATCACAATATGCAAGCTTTTGAGGCAATTCAGGCCTCTTCTTCAGGCAAGATGTAATTAATTGTCTTTTTAGTTAGCCAATAAAAGGTAATGTATCATTTTGTTTGACTTCTCATTACATCCATAATGGCTAATACGGTACAACACCCCTAGTACTGAAGATAAAAGCTAAAATAAATGTTGCAAAATACAGGGAGAAATCCAAATTCAGGTTGTAAGAAACCTTGGTAGAAGATTTGTTTTCCAACAAGACAACAAACCTAAGTGAAAAGCCAAATCCACACAGGAATGGCTTAAAAACAGCAATGTTAATGACCTGGAAAGACCAAATCAAAGTCCAGATTTCAATCCAATTTAGAATTTGTGGCTTGGCCTGACGGAGCTTAAGCAGTTTTGTAAAGAAGAATGAGGAAAAATTGCAGTGCCCCGAATCGCAAAGCTGTTAGAGACCTGTGTACACAGACTGAAGGCTGTCATGGCTGCCAAAGGTGCATCTGACTTGAAGGGGTGAATACATATACAATCAATCATTTTATGTTGTATATTTATAACTAATTTAGAGTCTGTTCACTTGGACATTGAGTCTTTTTCTGTTGAGCATTGTCAAAAAAGCCAAATGTAAGTCCACTGTAATTCATTGTTGTATAATAATAAAATGTGAAACTTCCAAGAGAATAAATACTTTTTTGTTGCACTGTAGGTGGATGATGTAATATTTTTAAAAATTTTTAAGGTAAGCAAATTGCTACATGAAGTGCTCCTGAAACTACTGTTATTTTGAAATCGGTTGGCACATTGATTATGACTGTTACTCCACAGGTCTGGAAGACTGAGTTTGAATTTTGGCTCATTCACAAGGTCAAGTTTGCATATTGTCCTGACGTTTATGTTTCTTCTTTTATGAATAGTATACTCATCCTTGCACATCACAAATATGTGGTTAACTGGTGGCTCTAAAGTGGCCCAGTAGGAATCGGAGTGAGTGTGTGTCCTGTTCAGGTTTGGTTTCTTTCTTAAGGCCATTACTCCTATGGCAAGGTATAATTCCCTAAGCCTCTATTACTAAGTTGAGCAGATTAGGAGGATGGACTGATCTGGGCACATTCTTAGTTTGCAAGTGAAATGTATAGCTTTCAAAGAATTATATAAATTAAAACAAATTAAAAAATGCATGAAAACTTGGCTCCTTCATTTATGGTGTTTTGATCTTGGCTTAAACTTTGCATAAGTGGTTAGTTACTTGGTTTTAATTTCCTATATTTGGTCTTGTGGTCAGTGGAACTACATCTTTAACACTTGTAAACTTAATTAGGTGTTGCTGTAGTGGTTATACATGTTCAAATATTTATCACATCAGCATATAGAGGCTGTGTTTGTTTGTGGCTGCTGCTTCACATGAAGCTGTTTATTTCTATTTTTAAATGCATTTTGTATCCCTTTTTTCAGAAATATCATTAGACTGATTGTATAAAACCCACTACAGTTATAAAGCGCCTACTGCAGGTCGTCTCTGGTTCATACTGCAGGAAACAAAGAATTAATAAAAATGTAATTCCGGCGAGCTATACAGTATATTAAAAGATGTAAATTCCCAGCATAGATGGTCGCAGTGGAGGCTTCTGCATTCGGCACTCTCATTTTAATTGTAATTTTTTTTAAATCAGACTTCTGAGTGCCATTAGCTTACATTTACACAATGGATCAAAATTCTATTCACAGTCATTTACTGTATAAAATGTTTGCATTTTCCTTGTGTGAAATGGCCGATAATCTAGAATCAGTCAAATCATTGAGGAAGAATCTAGACAGAGTATAGGCATTGGTAGATTTGTAGCAGATGAAATTCAAATGTAAGTAAATGTAAAATATTTCACACAGAAGGCAAAAAGTTTAAATTTGAATACATGGTGGGTGGGGGGCTGAAATCTGAAAGCAGAACTCATTAAATGGACTATAATTAATCTGGAATTAAGCAATCAAGATGTAATTGAAATGTAGACTTTAAACTTTAATTTAAGTGGTTTACCAAAAATATCATATGAGCTGTTTAGGAATTGCATAACCCCCCCCCCCCCCTCTTTTTTCCAGGGCTTCAAAAGTATTTGAATAAATGACTAAAAAGAAGTTCCATAGCCAGGTGGGAGCAGTTCCCTTTCATTAACTGTTAAGTAGGTAAAAGGTCTGGAATTGAGTCCAAGCGTGGAATTTGCATTTGGAAGATGTCACAGTGAACTCTCAATACGAGGTCCAAAGAGCTGTCCATGCAAGTAAAAACAGGCCATCATTAGGCAGGGAAAACAAAACAAATCCATCAGAGAGACAGCAGAAACATGAGGAGTGGTCAAATCAACCATATGGCACATTCTTAAAAAGAAGGCACTGGTGAACTCAGCAATACCAGAAGGTCTGGAAAACCACAGAAGCCAGCTGTGCTGGATGTTTGCAGAATTTTATCCTTGGTAAAGAAGGACCTCTTCAAAACATTTATCCAAACCAAGAACACCTTCTGGGAGGAAGGCCTATCATTGCCAAAGTCTACAATCAACAAAAAGCGTCATGAAACTAAACATAGAGGGTTTGCCACAAGGTGCAAACCACTGGTAAACCTCAAGTATCAGAAGGACAGATTAGACTTTGCCAGAAAATATATATATATATATATAAATAAGTCCAGTTTTGAAGCAATTTTCTTTGGACAAATGAAATTAAGATCAATATATACTACAATGATGATTAGAGAAGAACGTTCAGAAGAGAAAGAGCAGTTCATGATGTAATGAATACACATCATCTGTGAAAGAGGGTGGAGGCAGTGATATGGCATGGACATGCCTTGCTGCCAGTGGAAGTCAGTCATTAGTGTTTATTTATGATATGACTGCTAGCAGAAGTACAAGGCTATATTCAGCCAAATGCTGCAAAAGTGATAGGATGACGCTTTACAGTACAGATGGAAAATCTTCCAAAAAATATTGTGAAAGTAAACCTAGTGCTTTCCAAGGCACAGAAGTGGAAGATTCTTCAGTGGCCAATTCAATCAACTGATGCATTTTAGTTGCTAAAGGCAAAACTGATGGCAGAAAGTCCAATGAACAAGAAGCAACTGAAGACAGCTGCAGTAAAGGCCTGGCAAAGTATCACTAGGGTGGACACCCTCCCCTAGGAGATGGCCTTAGGTTTCCGACTTCATGTAGTCATTGACTGTAAAGGATTTTCAACTAAATATTGAAAATGATCATTATATATATGATTATAATAGTTTGTTCAAATACTTTTGAACTACTGAAAGTAGGAGGACTATGTATGAAAATATCTGTTATCTAAACAGCTCATTCAATATTTCTGTTAAGCCCCTTGTATTAAAGCTGAAAGTCTATACTTCAATCACATTGTGATTGCTTTGTTTCAAATCCAGTCTTTATGAAAAATATGATGTACTCTTCTAGAATGCTTTTTCCCTCTAAATTACAGTCTGATTAAATTTTGATTGGTCTCTGCTTCATCAGTTACCCTTTTCTGACCTATATGTGAACAATTAGCACAGTTTTTGTTTTTCTCTTAGCTGGTGTGTTACACCATTTTTATTAGATTTCTTCTTCGTTTAGAGATTTTGTTTGTCATAGCTGTGGTGGCTTCTCAAGTTTAAGGTTTTAAAAGTAAACTTTTGGATGACTACCATCCAACTCAAGTTGCATCAGAAACTTGTTCTTATCATATTGCATTGCGCAAGCGACTTCTTACTTCCCAGACTGTACCCACAAACAGGAATTTCAGATGTGTGCTGACATTCTTTTAAAGCGTAGTGACTGCAGAAACTTTGCTTCCACCTCCTTTCATTAGAACCAGCACAAGTTAAGTAGAGTTTTTATCTTTCCACTCTTTGTCCATTCTGTTTAGTTCTGTTATGCTCTGCATTATATCATTGTGACTTAACACTTGCCATCTTCTTCTAACATTGGAGAATGGAATGGCATTACTGTGCACAGCTGGACTACACTATCCATCCATCTTCCAAACCTGCTTATCCAGAGCAGGCTATAGAGGACTACAATATCCTAATGTCATAATGGAAAAAGTAATCTGCTGCTGCTCCAGTCAAATTAGAGTGTCCATTATATTCAGCAGTTTGGGATCAAGTGGTGTGAGGGGTATAATGAGGTTTGGCAATGTTTGAAGAATGTGTTTTTTTTATCTGTAGCCTTTTCTAGAAATAATGTTGTGTGGCATTCCTGTTTACATCAGAAGTTCACATCCAAAGACGCACAAAAATATTTTAGACTGTGAGACTTTCCATTGATTTGCATTAATTTTTTTTATTATTGATTGTTTCGATTACTGCAACAACATTACACATAATGAAAGTTGACAACACCATAATAGTCATCCAACTGTCTTCTGTTCTTGGTATTTTTTATAGGGATGAAGGTATCCAGCAGAGACCAAACCCTAGGTGGCATTCCAGCACATTGCTAGAAACAAAGAAAAAATCTGCAATTCCAATATTAGTCGCTCAGTCATTCTCTCTGTTCACACCGCCTTTGGTTGAAGGTGGCAAATTACTCAGATGAACAAACCAGACCTCCCTGTTCTTGGCAATATTCTCGAAATACTTCTCAAAAATTCCTATCCCTTACCAGACCAGGGGCCTCATGTGTAAATGGTGTATACGCACAAAAATGTTCCACACTCTAATCGTGATGTATAAAAACTAAACTTCGTGTAAAGCCACGCACATTCTCAATGTTCTAAGCTTACAGATGGCTTGACATTTATTACAGAGCTTATGGTGTGGCAATTGGTTATAAGGAGAAAGAAAACGAAGGACAGGAATTGGGGGGTTGGAACATTTGAAAGAGACAGTACTGCTGCAATAAATGAGTTTATTGAGGGTTGAGCACGTCCCAGGAAGCATCTTGTGGACGGTAGAAACAATCTCTGGACGGGGCGCCACCTCATCGCTACTACTGCACCACTGTGCCCCCATGTTTAATACACGTTTTAATTCATTTCATCAAGAAAATGATATCAAGTATACATCTTCATATTTAAATTGTTCACAGAGCTGTAATTTAATGAATGTAATGTATTCTGTGTCCTGTCTGCGTAAGAGAAAGCCCATTTAAGAAGCACATAGTGATTCACACACATAGAGCACATAGAAGAACACATAGAATACGAAGCATTTAATATGCTACTTTAGTTACGATGGGAACTGAGAAACTCTAGTGAATTAAACAATGATTTTAAGATTAAGTTTATGATGTTCTACTTTAATGACAAAATAAATTATGAGATTAAAGTGGGCATTTCAAACTTTATTTTTTTTCTTTTCTCTGTACCCTAATACCCTTCTGTATAGCACTCAGATAGTGAGCTACGACTCGCCTTTTCACTGCGACTTTCATATCTGATCACTTCTTTTGTATTTTTGGCACTGTGCAACTTTCTGAAGTTGAACTTTTGAGTTTCTTCACCACTGTGTATCACTCGCTCAACTTCCTTTTGTTGTTTATACCACAGCTTAGGCCTAAAAATTGTACATTTTTTCTTACCTCCACAACGCATTCTTTTTTTCACGTGCTTTTGCTATTGTCTTTTAACCAAAAACTGAACAGAAGATGATATTTATATTGATATGCATATTAAAGAGTCGTGATTCTGGGAGGAGTCGGGAGGGGACAACAGGTGCGTGCACGTGTGTTACTTTTCATGCTGACCGGGATTTATGGAGCGGAAGTGCGTGGAAGTTAATTAAGCACGACAATCTGCATTTGAAATTTTTTGTGTATATGCACGTTTCCACTTTTGTCTGTACACCATGTTTTAGTGTGAATTCTACACACAATGTTATGCTACACAGTGTCCTGGATTTGCACATTTGCCTTCTCCCAGTTATAAAAAAGTAGATTTTCTTTTGTAAAAACAGTTAGGGTTCATAAAATTAAAGGTTTTCAGACTGTTGCAGTTTTTCTTTAAAGAAATCACCCAATATGTATAGGAATAAATGAGTATACACATTCATTACACATTGGAGGCTGAGGGATAAAAGACAGAAACAAATTATTGCCTGTACATTTTAGAATTGTCCAGTGGTTTTTAAAATTGAAAAAAAATGTTTGTATTTAGGGTGGCATGGTGGTGCAGTGGGTTCGCTTTCCAGGTCCTCCCTGTGTGGAGTTTGCATGTTCTCCTCGTGTCTGCATGGGTTTCCTCCGGGTACTCCGATTTCCTCCCATAGTCCAAAGGCATGCAGGTTAGGTGCATTGGCGATCCTAAAAATCCCTAGTGTGTGCTTGGTGTGTGTGCATGCCCTGCGGTGGGCTGATGCCCTGCCTGGGGTTTGTTTCCTGCCTTGCGCCCTGTGTTGGCTGGGATTGGCTCCAGCAGACCCCCGTGACCCTGTAGTTAGGATATAGTGGGTTGGATAATGGATGGATGGATGGATGTCTGTTTGTATTTCATATTGAATGTAGTGTCATGATAGGCATTATCTTTTTATTTTTTGTTTCACTTTTTTATGATACATTTTTCAGCATCACTAACCTTTACAATTATTATGCTGATGAAGTCCAGGTGACATAGTAATTTTTGAATTTGTCGATACTAAAGCCATCTAAAGGATGGCAACCTTGCATAGAATAAGATTGATCTTCCCATGTTCAGTTATTATTTCCAAATTGTACTCGCTCATTCCTTCCCAGCTAAGGTCAAATTACTTCTGAGTTTGTCATTTCAAAATGCATCACAATGAATTGTAGCCTTTGGAAAGAGTGAGTGACAGAAGTGTGGAGCCTTGAGCACGAACACTCATGAGCATATCCAATTGTGTGCCTTTATGTTTAAATTGAACAGAGACTTTTTGTGTTCTAAAAAGCAAAGGTAGAATCCATTTCTGTGCTTTGTTGGGATGATGGTCTTACCTTTGATGTATTTATGAGTTGTTAAACAGCTGGAATATTACTTGAAGGCCCAGGTTTAGGAAAAAAAATACATTGTAAACATCCATATTTTTCTGAATGGAAAAATGTACTGCATATAGCAGCATCATTAGGGAAATAAAATGGTAGCTTTAGTAGTTCCAGCTTCCACGTATCCTAATCACTGTCATGTTTTTGTCTATAAGGTTTACTTACATTTCTTTACCACTTCAAACTTAATTAAAACATTAAAGTGTTTGTAGGAACTCTTAAGTTGTAGTTTTATACACATAATTTATATGGGAGTTGCACATACTCGAATAATTATACAGACTAAACGAAAATTGGTCGTGGGCCAGTAAGAAACAGTTGTTGGAGAAATATTTTAAATGAACTAGTTGTTTAGAGTGTCTACAGTACTGTCTTTCCATGTTTAAAATGGAAAAATGCAGCTTTAAAAACTCAATGAAAAGACTGTAAAGGTAAGACTATAAATAACATTTATCTTGTGGCAGTGTGTGTACTGGTTGAATTTGGAATAAAACCAAAACTAATTAATAGAGATATAAAACTGGAATATCCATGTTACCCCCACCTCAGTTTCATAACATTACCATCCATGCACCCTCTTTTCCATAGCAGGGTTGCAGGGAAGCTGGAGATTATCCCAGCAAGCATTGGGTGTGAGGCTGGAACTATCCCTGGACAGGTCCCCAATCCATGGCAGGGTGAACACACTTACATACAGATATACACTAGGGCCAATATAGCAATTTACATTTAATGAAACGAGCAGCTTGCTGTATTACCTATTTGAAATAAAATAGATTTGGTACCATAAGTGGCTTAGCATTTTGAGTCATTATGTTTACATTCAGTTCTGGAGTCAGGTTGCACTCACACAAATAAATGTAAGTGATAGAAGAATATACTGCAGCAGCAGCCAAATACTCTCTACCCAGTATTTTATGTGGAATTGATACCTGACCCATACTGCCTCCTTTGCACTGTAAATACCTCTAATAATTTTCTTTAAATGCCTCATAGTTTTCTAGTAGTTTTAGTGTTTTGGAGTTCTAGTAGTTTTCTTTATACAGTATGTCTTCTTTATTGATATTCAGCCCATTTCTTTCTACTCCTGGACATGTCTGCTCTCATTCTCACCCCTGTACAACTGAGGCGACTTGAGCATGGTTGCATTTATATTGCCAGTAGCCTGTTTCTATATTCTGATCTTCAGAAGACCTCGTCTTATAGCCTGTTTTTTTAAAATTATGTATTAATGTGTTATCTGGTTATAGTATCAAAAAATAGCTATCTGGTATTTGGATTGGTGGGATGTACATGGCAGGTTATTCCTGACACAGAAATCTTATATTCTTTTCAACTTCTGTGTCTTTTTTTTTGATATCTAGCTCTGTGATGTAACACATGGATATCCATTGTGTGTCTCGTTTTTTTTGCTTTATATTCACCTTTCTCACAGGGCAGGGAAAGGGTTATGGTGTGGAAATGGGGAATGATGGAGATTGCAGTTGTATAATTTATTTTAAGATCATGGTAATCATTCACAGTAAGTCTTTGTAAAAATTCACTGACAGATAAATAATTAAGAAAACTCCATCACCGATATACTTGAAGAAGTTTTGGCTTGTGTTCAAGACCAGGACTCAAAAATTGTTGCAGAAACAGCAAACAGGCCTGACACATACATTTTCAGTCACTAAACTTCTGCTTCTGCTTTTGCTAGTCTTGATAGCCAAAGTTTTGTTCCAGGTTTATGCCTGTTAATTGTTAGATTTTGTAAATTGGTATTGTGGCCCATTTTTGTTAAGCATGTTTTATCTAGCATAACATTTTAGTTGTAAAATTTAGTATGTCAATCTTGTGCATCACTTGTGATAATTTGTAACTAGTTTATATACTGTTCACTAACATAAAGATAAAAAAGATGGAAGTATCTGCGAACTTCTATATAACCTGACTTTAATAAGAAGAAAGGTTAAATATGAGTTTTCTTTAGTTTCAGAATTGATTTCCTTTGTATGGCAGAAAATGGTTTAGCAAGACTACTCATCTGGTGAAACTGATGATATGGAAGCCTTCTTTTGACATCAATTACCTTTTATATTTCCATATTTCCTTCAAATGTTGTGTGCAATTTAACCTTTAGATTTTAAGTATTGGATTTTGTTCCACTTTAAAATACTTCTGTAAACCATTTTTTTATCAACAGAAGATGAATAATTAGTATTTGTAAAATAAATTAAGAAAATTCAATATCAGATATATATCTTTTTTACTGTCAGACTATTGCAGAAGAGAAAAAACAAACATCTATTACAAAATGTATATAAAGCAAATTTAGGATGCCAAAGACTGTTGAACAGTACTGTATAATAAACAATATATGAAAGAATGACAACTACCTGTGCGTTAATAAATGTCATGTATATTGTGGAATAATTTTTACTTCTGGTGTCTAAGACTATACAATATACAATATGCAAAATGTTAATATACCATAAAAATCATGGAATTAAACACAAATGGGCTGCTAACAATGGAGGCATTACTGTTGAGTGATAGAAGATCAACAGAATTTTAAGGGAAGAACTCTCTAGAAATTATATTAAAAATGATTAATTCCTAGTTTTTAGATTTTTTTTATTTAGTTATTTTATATGTGATTTTATTGTATACATTAAGGAGTACACAAAATAAAAACTTTTTTTTATCTTTTAATCTCATGTTTCTAGTAGTGGTCGAAAAAAAAATTAATTTCATGTTTTCATTGAGAACAGAGATAATAAAATTCCTGACATAGTAGACTTGTGTAAAGACCAATGCTGAAGAAACCGCAAACAATATCCAACAATACATGAAAAAAAATCTTCATTTGCTTGTGCCGCATAGCCCATGTGCCAGATATCAAGCGGTATACCCACAATGCCCCAAACACACGTATTTGTACAGTAACATTTTTAAATAAGTCACTTCTGGAAAACCCTCTGATGAGTGGCTGGGGAGTGTGCTCAAACAGGATTGAGCTTTTGAAATGAAGTCCCGTCTCTCTCCTCATTTGAAATGTGGGGTTTGGGAGAAATTCCACTTATTAAGAGTTGGATGTTTTCAGGCATACCTGTCCTTGGCAATGGAAACATAAGAAACTTAAGACATGAAACTTAACTTTCTTATGTTTGTTTTAAGGTTTATTTCTGTCCAGACATTTAAATAAATAATTCTATTAATTTCTTATTTATACCTGCTGCCCATTGTTCCTTGCCATTTTCAATGTACAGTGTTGTTCTATTAGCCATTATTAATTAAGATCATTTGAAAAGTTAGATTGGAGTTTGTTAGACATGTGCTTTATTTAAATATATACTATAATCTTTCCTGACTCCCATATTCTGAGTAAACATATATTTTCATGGTCTTATTAATTTATGTATTTCAGCATACCTGCTTTACAGTATCTTAGATATTCATGCTGTGTTTATTCCCCTGTAATGTTAATGTTCTTAGTTGGTCTTGGCATTACATTGACAACACTCCTTAAAAGAGAAAATCTGAAAAAAAAATGTTGAAAAAAACAAGAGATAACTTATTGACTTCAAATTGCCACGTTCTTTTTACGCTTCCTCCAAATGCTTGAATCATAAACTTTTAAATCTTTTTATTAACTGGTCCTTTTTGTTTCAACTTATAGTGAATTTGTGGCTTGGCTAATGGAAATTGGAGAGATTGACAACCCTGAAGAGGGTGTTCACCTGGGACAAGCCCTACTGGAAAATGGCATTATTCATCATGGTGAGTGCTTAGAATAAATCATATGCTTAAGAATGAACATATAATATGAATATAAATTAATATATAATGGATATTATATTGTATGAATTTTATATATACTGTATATATATATAATATACATATATATATACATATATATTTATACATATATACACTATATATATATATATATATATATATATATATATATATATAGAGTGGTGCAGATCTATAATGCAGTTTTCATTATGCTATAACTTATTAAGTTTATTACATAGAAAACGAGCAAAATACCCGCGCTTCGCAGCAGCAAAGTACTGCCTTAAAATTTTTATTAAGAAGAAAATTATACATTTTTAAACTGAGGGAAAATATACCAATAATTATTTGTTAAGGATCTCTTTGTATACCACATTGTCAGTTCGGCCCTCCGGTTGTAATATGACCAAGCTGTACAGTTGGCCATGTGAAAAGTAATCTTTTTTCAAATCTCATAGCTTGGATTGCTGCTGTCATAATTGGTTTGAGTTTCAGGGTTTGTTTCAATTATGACAGTATTTGCAGGACTTGTGTTGAAGTGACATTCGGCATCTGTGAAGCGTTGTAAGCATACAACCAGTTTCATCGATAACTTCACATCCAGCTTTTGAGAGTTTAAACATTCATAAACATCAAAGTGTCCACTACTGAAATCGTCGCCTGTGAATCTAAGATGTTTAAGAGGCATTGGTGGTTGTTGAAAGGTTAAAATATTTGGCCATTTCGGTACACTTGAAAGCGACAACTGAACAATTCAGTTGCAGCCATCAACTTACATGCAGAACCATAGGTGAAGGGCTTAAGCATTTCACTCTTCTAGTGCTCCGTGTAGTATAATTATCACCTGTACTGTCATCAGTCCACACCTTAAACCTGTCCCAGTCATTCAATACATAAGACACAATGTTCCTCCAGATATCACGAGTGAGCCTGATATGGCTGTGCAATATGTAACACAGAGAATGGAAAAGGCAGGTGCCATCTCTGGGCATGGAAACCACTCAGTAAGTGACAGTTCTTTGATCGATGGTGATCACCTCGATAGACATGTTAATGGGGGTAAGGTTGGAACGATAAAGGAAATGGGTACCTGAACAATGTAAAGTAAGTCTAAAATACCTACACAATAACTATGATCGTAATAAACGAACAATAAAACAGCGGAGAAGTCGTGGATTAAATAAAAAGGCTATAGTTATCAGCAGGGAGACGTGAATCCCGTGGCGAAGCAAGGAAGGGAATGTAGAGACCAGAGCGACGGATGGCCTTATATAGGCAGGCAGCCAACAACGTGGGAGGCGTTGGGATGGGGGACCCAACGCCGCCTCACACGGTGACCGAGCTGCAGGCTATGGACGTATATATGCACGTAAGTAGGATTCAGTTAGCGTTGGGAACCCGCGTACCAGATTTCTTGAAGATGGGCCCATAAGTAACAAAGACCGTTGGAAAGTTCAATATGGCGGCCGACAGTGGCATCATACCACCGAAATAAGTACATACTGTGGAGGATGGCTGGCCGTTTATCCTGGCCAATACCCCCAAGCCGCCAGGTGGAGCCCTCCTTGCAGCATGGAGGTCCCCAGAAGACCAGCAGGGCATCATGGACAATGGAGTTTTTATGCACAGCCCTGCTGGATGCCATGGGGGCCACAAGAGGGAGCTGCAGGGAGGACTGAAGACTTCTTCGTGCCCTATGACCCGGAAGTTCGTCATAGGAAGAGCGACGGGCTTCCGGGATGAAGAAAAGAACTTTTACCTGACCCGGAAGTGATTGAGAGTCACATGGACTGGGGATTGGAAACACTTCCGGGTCAGGGAATATAAAAGGACTTTGAGAGCTCCCAGACGGCGAGCTGAGCTGGCTGGAAGGGTGGCAACGCGTCTGGGAGCTGGAGGATTGTATTTGTGATTTAGTATTGTGTGTTTATGAGTATTGTGGAGGAGAGGGTGTTTTGTACACTGTGGCAAGTGAATAAAGTCAAGTATAGGACTTTTACCTGGTGTCTGGAGTCGTGGACAAGGGTTCAAGGGCGCGAGAGCGCCCCCTGTTTACCACAGTACATTGGTTTCAGTTAGCACAGGGAAGCCGCCTACCAAATTTCGTGAAGATGGGGCCATAAATAAGATAGTTCAACATGGCGGACGTTGTCGACCGTTATGACCGTTACGCGTAGAATTTCAAAATGAAACCTGCTTAACTTTTGTAAGTAAGCTGTAAGGAATAAGCCTGCCAAATTTCAGCCTTCTACCTACACAGGAAAGTTGTAGAATTAGTGATGAGTGAGTAAGTGAGTGAGTGAGTCAGTCAGTCAGTGAGGGTTTTGCCTTTTATTAGTATAGATCACCTGAAAAATCCCGGACCATTGAGAAGTGTGTGAACTGACGACATGAAGAATCGTCTTCGCAACGAACTGGAATCGTCCCCGCATAAATCAAAGTCATCCAGACAATCTGGATCTGAATAATCTATCATTGCATTAACATTTTTCTCAGTAAGGATATGCTGTTGACTAAGTCATAATTGTCCATTGTGCTGATTTTTATTAGACCACACCCCTTTTTTGCAAGTGATGTGTAGCTTTAACAGTCAGATACTCCAGTATCTCATGTACCAGAATGGTCCTTTGTGTAGTTGAGTTCAGCAATTTAGTAAGGACTTGCTCGCCTATTTTTCAAATTGCCAGTGTTTCTTTCTCATGCTTTCATTCATTTCATAAAGATCCGCTTGACCTGCTAAGAGTCACACAGGAAATAAACCAAACAAGACACAGTAAGTTTCTCTGTCTTCAGTTAACAGTTGATCAAACATCTAATCCCACTGGGGACTGGCTGTGGTTCTCTTATTGATTGACGGTGCTCAGTACATTTCTCATGCAAGGTTCAGTTCAGTTCAGACTGACAGCCTGTCTCCTTTCTTGGTCTTTCTGGACTGTTAAACCTCTGAACATATTATAGTGAGCCAGTCCAATACCCTTTGAAGGAAGTTCTATTTCAGGAAATTTTACCCATGCAATTTTTTTTTCAGGCTCTACTTATATAACCTTGTATTACAGCTGAGATATAGACTGAATAATGAACAGCAATAAATGGTACAGTCAATAATGCACCAGTCCACAAACTAATTTCTGTTCTGGCAAAAAGCAACTCATTTCAGATTTGGAGGTGCATTTTCCCATCTTGACCTCTTTAAACTGTTGAAAACCTTTTTAACACACTGTCAAGATCACAGTCTTGAATCCAGTAACATAATGTTATCAATGACTGCTGAGATGCAACCCTCAGGTTCATTTAGTTGAAGCAGAAACCTTGATAACCTTTAACCATAATGAGATATTAGCTATTAGCTAAACAAGCTTGATAGACTGAATGGTCTCCTCTCATTTGTCAGATTTCTTAAGTTCTTATATATCTTAACTTGATATATTTAATTTCTTCTTGAAAGTCTTAAATAGAAAAAATAAAAGACCATTTTTAAGTAGATTTGATTTAACTCTTTTGCTATAAAGATATTGTACAGATGCTGAAAAGCTTGCAAAATTTTCCAGGAGCCCAGCATTTCTTGTGGCACTTCTTACAATATTCTATACAATGACAGTCATAAGCCTACTCCAGCACTGGAAAATGTGTTTACCAGATGTGCAGAGTCTCATAATATGTCAAACAGTTGGCTTAGAGTTCCATGGACATGATTGTATCATTACATGATAAAATTGTCACCACTAAGTGTGACCATTGAGAGCACCATTCTAAAGCACCATATGTAAAATCTAGTGAAACAGAAGTTATTTGCTTCTTGAAAACAGTAAACAGCCCAGAACAAGTTGGCTCAATATCTATAAGACAAAGAGTCTGGAGTCATTTGTAATACCAGACAGGCACTGTTTATCAGTGAATTACAGTAAAGTTTAAATTCTCTTGTTCCCTTCTGTTTTCTTACCTCATTTGTTCACAAAAGTTGGCATACTTTTTGTTTAATAATAAAACACACTGCTGCTGTATTCTGCAGGCCCTAAGAGTAAATTCTGTTTTTGGTCAACATTTTCCCCTGAAAAACATTTAAAATACAGCAATACAGTGCACAAATGAAAGGGTGCATGGGGGTCCTTGGTGAGACAATTGAGATGACAAATGAAAAATAATATCAAAGAGCCTTTAGTCCCCCTTGGTGTAACTAGTTTGATGATATACGCTTATTACAGTTATGTGCAGCACACATGGGGGTCTGGATAGCATGAGCTATTGAACAGCTGGTGACCCAACAATGGCATCTGACCACACGCTTTTTTGAGAAAAACTGTGTTAGAGGACTACACTGTATAAGCTTTGTTTAAGTGCTTATAGTAAAATTCACATAAAACTAGATGAAATGGTATTGAATTGAGTAAAACTGTAGTAACTGAAGTCATACCCAAGCTGACATGCAGACAATGTATGAACTCAGCTCTATTTATTTATAGTAACATATGGCAGGTAAAACTTAAAAAAAAGGTCTTTAACATGAATTTAAGTTTAAGTTCAGACATAGATTTACCTATATACAGTAGTACTGTATATGATCTTTATAAAACCTTGTCTCGGGAGAACCACCTTTTATTTTTTTCTGTAATTAAATGAATAAGATGCATGTTTGTAATCAATAATCTGTGCTGCTAATTATAATACCAGTCTGTTTGATTTCAATTTTTAAACTGATCTGCATTAGTCTATTGTTTGAAATCCAACTGTGATCACAAACAGAGCATCAAAGTGTGAAGAGTTTAGATGTAGTGCTTAATGTGCAAAATGAATATTTGTAGTGGAAATTATAATGGCTTCTTGTTGGTAAACTTCAAATGCTTGATCTAATCAATTCATTTTTTTTAATAAGCAGTTACGTTTATCCACAGGCAACATTATTGCACAATTTTAAATATATTTTGTATTTTGTTATTTTTACTGATATATAGTCTGTGGTGTGCTGGTGCCACTGCCCGGGGTTTGTTCCTGCCTTGCACCCTGTGCTGGATGGGATTGGCTCCAGCTGACCCCCGTGACCCTGTGTTAGGATATAGCAGGTTGGAAAATGGCTGACTGATATATAGTAAGAATGTATAATAAATGCTGCTGATGAAGAGATTGGAATTTGTTTCTGTAGTACATTAATCTACGTGTCTTTTAGCACTGACTTGGAAAACTAAGTAGTAAAGCTTTTCTCTTGCCTCTTGCCTCAGAAGCTAATACTTGTTTTGATTATAGTGTCTATAAGTGGGCACCTACTCACACGTTCATATGATTATATTGTCTAAAAGAAAAGTAAGAAGGAAAATATATAATTACTGCATAGTGCGTTTAAAAGAAATATCCTGTTAGATTAAAGCTGACCAAATATTGAGAGAGAGTAAACAGATGAGTGCATTTTATACCCCTTGGGAATATCCAAAGAGGTCATATTATTGACAGAATATAGCAAGAAGTATTTTAGAAAATGATACAAGAAGTCTAGATGACATGTGTTATATGCATGAAAATAAAGGTTAAAACCATTGAAATATCTAAGTTACTGACTTCTTAAAAAAATGAGCAGAATGACATTAGAACCAAGGAGTTTCTGTTTCGGATATACTTTCATGTTTATTTTCATATGCCGTACAACAGAATAGTTGCTTTTTTGACTCTTTTAAATAATTAAAAATACAATGGGGCTGTATGAAGCAATATTAAAGTGCTGCACAACCACAACACACTTTCATCTTTTCTCTAATTTGTAGCACTGGCTTGATTCCACTTAATGGTTCCAGTACCCTGTGTTTGAATAATCCTTTGCCCTTTCACTATCCTTGTGGCGTTTCCACATTTTCCTTCTATCTGATTTTGTCTCCCTCAGGGTGTTCCGGTTTTCTTTCCACATCCCCAAAGTTATTCAAGTTATGTTAATTGAACTTGCTAAATTGCCACAAAGGAGAGTGGGCTCTGCGATGGACAAGATAGGAACTGACCCTTTGTGATCATGCATTGGGTTAAGGGGGTCTGAGAATGTTTTGTTTTCCTAAGTTATATCTTTTTAAGTGTTAAGCCATGTTAATGAGTACTCTGAGTATTAAGATTCTGAGATTCAGCAAGGAAGTGGTTATGGCTTGTATAGTGAATGCCAAGCAGTCATGAGCTTCTCATAATTCGATGGCTTTAGAAAGAGGCAAAGACTGACCATTAAGAATAAGAACGGACAATGAGTAAGAAAAAGTAGAAAAACTTTTAAATGGAAGCTATAGTTTTTGATGAAATCATCATAAGTAATATTGATGTATTTTGGTTGAAGGAAAGGGCATACTGGAAAGACGCGTGTCTTAGTATTGTAGCTACAATATGGCACAGTGTGAGAATGTGTTTCTGCATGTAAAAGAATGCCACAAAAATATTACATGAAAACATTCTTGTTGAAGCCTTTCATTTTAATAAAAACTCACCCTAGATGCTACTCCCACACGATAATCTTTAAGGTGTACAGTATGCATCATGCTTTGAAGTAAAATGCAGAGAAGCATAGATTAAAAAAAAAATAAAATAAAAAAAAGTTCACATCAAATGTCACTGCTGTATTATCAGAAATTTATCTTTCACTTTTTCTGGAATATAATCTACAAAACTGGACAAAAAATAAAAGATATAATCATTTAGTTATTTTTCCCAAGCCTCCATCCAATAACTGTATTTTAATTATGAGGAAAAACAACAAATGTTTTTGAGCTCTCACGTGTTCAAAAATACCTGCTACTATAGACAAAAAAGCTGTTTTAAAGAAGGTTTTGTATGCTTACTTGATTATCATTTTCAATTGCTAGTGTGGAACAGTGGTGTAGTGGTTATAGTAGTTGCTTCACACCTTCAGGAGATGGCCTGATCAATGTCAATGGATAGATAGATACTTTATTAATCCCCAAGGGGAAATTTACAATGTGGATCTGACATGTTTTTCCATGTCTACAGCTGATTTTCATTGATGTTCCTAATATGTGTCTGATGAGGTGATTGCGGACTGTAAATCACTCCACTGTGAGTGAATGTACAGAACTGACACACTGACTGGACTCGCATCCTGCTTTGTTTCAGTTTTGCTAAAATAGGCTCGAGCCTCCCCAACCTGAATGAGTTTTTAAAGAATGAATAGATAGCCTAACTTCATATCTCTGCTACTTATTTTAAGTTGTATGGCTAGTTTGACCTGAGATGGACTGGCCTTAAATCTGTAGCGGGTTCCTGTCGGGTATGAAAATTGCTTCCTGAATAGGCACAATTTCTTTGTGACCCTAAGGTTGTACTAAGTGGTCTCAGTAAAGCATTGGTTCTGTGGACTCTAGAGGCGCTGTTACCCCATTAAACCCACCAGACAGACGTCCAAGACACACTTATAAAAAGCACCAAGAAGAATTTTAATGTTTTCTTCAATAAAGTGCACAAAGTACCGCATACTCCACAATTCCCAAATCCACTAATCAATAATAAACAATAATCAATATCCTCCTCTCCACCCAGCAGCTCCGTCAGTCTATCACCCAACACCGGCTCCGTTTGCTGGGTATTGACCAGTCCTTTAAATAGTCCATGACCCGGAACCACTCCATCTCTTCTTCCGGGTCAATTCCACATCCTCATTTCTAAAATAGCCTGGAAGTATTGCGGGCTTCCGTCCTCGTGACTCTGAAGTACTTCCGGGTTGTAGTAATAATACAAATCCCCAGGTTCTTTGTGAGCTTCCCCTGGCGGCACCCACAGCCGCCAACAGGGCTGAGGAAATGGACTGCATGTCCCAGAATGCCCTGAGGGAATCCGGGGAACCGTTGCTCTCCAGGGGAGCTGCCACCTAGCATCCCGGGGGAGGCAGCATCCAGAAAAACCTGCCTTCCTCCATTCTTCTTGCTCTGGGATGTCACGGCCAGTTTGAACAGCCGGCCGACTATCACAGTTCACAAACTTTTCTATTCCCAGTACCCCTAGAAAATATTTGATTTCTTTTCGCACACACTGCAAAAATTTCTGATTTTTGAACCACAAATTGAACCGTATACCTTACCGTGGGTGAGAAAATTGAACTGAAAATATATGCTTTTAACTGAGTGCATATTATTTAAATATAAATTGAGCAATGTACCTTTATGAATTGATGATCCAGGGGTTGGGGTATCCCGTGAAGTATCAAGTGTTGCAAGGAAATGATACATGATTGGAAAATTGGAGACCCCCATAATGCAATGGTTACCAGTGTGCTGCTAAGCATTGAAACTCAGTCTTCAAGCTTTGTCCCTCCATAACACCTGTACCGCAGTTCAAAACCAGATGCACAGCACACTTAAAATTGCTGCACTACCGCCAGCAGAATAGATAAGCTCAGTATAAGCAAAAGATGTTGCGTCCTGCTCAGGCCTCCTTGTCCATCCCTTTAGGCAAAAATACACTCAAACCTTGAAATCAGTGATGTTTCACAGATGCTTGCACAGAAATCAATACTAGACCTCACCCTTCTCTAGAGATCATTGCAAGGTCCAAATTCCATTCTCTTAAAAAAAAAAAAAAAAAAGTTTGTCAATTTTATGAAAGCTCTGCCTGCAGCAAGGATGAGAATGTTCATATCACAGAAAAGGAATACTAACCAATAAAATGACCTGCAAATGATGACACATTGCAAGTCACGGATTGTGCCACAATAAATTCAGACAACGCACCTTATTCAATTTTGGCAAATCGGAATGTAGCCATCTTCTTTGTTGCACCCCCAGAAATGCTATCTTGTATCCTCTGGTGGCGCAGGCATCCGAGGCTGGGAACCCCTGCAATAAAGGAATGGCTTTAAGTTTATTATTTTGAGAAAAATAAATATTTGATTTTCCATCTCTCTGTAATGGTACATGCTTAATACATCTTAAATTAGCCAGAGGTGTTTGATATTTAAATAATTCAAAACTATTTTTAGATCTTACTAATGCATAGTTGCCGTAATTCAGGTGTGCAACATATTAGGTCAATAAAATACAGTAATTTAACTGTTAAATATATAATAATGTGTTTGTTTGTTTTTTTTTTTTTGCAAGACTGCATCTCTTTATTCTTCTGACATATTTGTTCCACTTTTCTAACAAGGCTTGTTGAGTCAATGGAGAGAATATAACTGGAAGGTGTATTTCCTGCACATCTGAGTCTCCACCCTGTTAGCAGTGCTTGGTACGCCACACACTAAATATTTAAACCACCATAAGTGGCTGCTGTCATTCGGAAGGATTATTGCAGAGCACTTTGAGTTACTTTCATGTATGAAAATGTGCTCTGTAAATAAATTTTGTTGTTACAGTCCATGGTTCTCTTGAATTATTGACCTCCTCTCCCTGTTATGGAGCTCATGGTGGAAGATTTTGTGTCCGTCAATCATCCTGAAAGTTTTGTTTAATTGCTTTGCTTAAGAATTATAAGATATGATCTAACTCTCTTGACTAGGATTTTTAGTTTTGCTGTGTTACAAAATTTTATCCCATCAACGACCCCTACTTATTCCATAGGATTTCAGTTATCTGTGCTTAAACCTCTGACTTGTGAGAAGAGAAAATAAATACTACTACTAAATAAAAGCTACCAGTGCGACATTATTTCTTTAAAGATGCCCTCATTTGCTGTGATCATTTATGTTGTTTTAAACATGAATTTTTTACTTCAGTTACAGACAAGCACCAGTTTAAGTCTGAGCAGTTACTCTACAGATTCAGATATGATGATGGCACTTACCATCCAAGAAGTGACATGCAAGATGTCATCTCCAAGGTAATCATTTCTGTGGATGCAAGTAATACTGTATATAAACCAGGTGTTTCCATTTTCATTAGAGATGGATTTTGTATAAAAATTTCTCTTTATATACTTTCTTCTTTAGGGCGTCAGACTCTATTGTCGGCTTCATAGTCTGTTTACTGCAGTTATCAGGTGAGAAGACATATTTGCTTTATTTAAAATGGTAGTAATAATATATACACTATTTCATGGTCCTGTTGTCACCCACACAACATAGTCATGATGGTTTAGAGTGCAAACTTCTCTTTTCTAATTCTAATGCTTTGAGGTTAATGACAAAAATGTATTCGATAACACATCCATATTTGTGAAGAGGTCTCCTCCATCTCCATAACCCCCTGTGGAGTTGTTCGATAGTTTCAAGAATTACATTTACTTTCTAGTAATATGAAATTTGCAGTTTAGCAGAAACCAATGTTTCAGAGGGTATACTTCTTTAGTGATTTATGTTATTTAGTTTTATACGTTTCTGGTGTAATCACACAGAGAAAAATATGAAGAATTAAAGCATGTTACTTTTAAATGTAATGAAGTAGTTGAGAAGCACTTAACCATATGTTACAAGTTTTAAATTCCCAAGCTAATGTTTGTAAAACTCCTGTTGTTACTTCTGACTAGGTAGTAAAGAAAAGGTATACAATATTAATGAAAGCTTAATTATGAATGCTGACAGAAGACAAACTACAACAACAGATTCATTTTGCGTTAATGAATTTCTTTAGTTTTTTTTTGGCTTTTATAAGCTGTAATGTTTGACTTCTCTTGTTTTACCTTATGTATGGCTATGTTTCCTAACTGAAAACCCTGAAGTGTTGTAATTGGTTCAGCATGAGTGAATGGCAGCCTGTGCATAACTGTGCCTGCCTGGGACTTGTACCCTCTCTACCCAGTGATGATAACAGACTGATTGTCATGACATGATCAAGAAAATGTTAACAACATCCATAAAAATAAAAAAAACACTAATGCAGAGGTAACTGTCAAATAGGCTGTAGTCAAAGTTGTAATGAAACAAAAAGGCAAACCAAAATCTTTCCTAAACAAGTTGATGTCATACTGCTTGCTCATAACACTTTTTTCCAGCAATACACCACAGTCCTACACTTCAAAGTAGCAAAGTCCTTGAAGAGTAAAAATATGAGTAAAGACAAAACTAATAGCACATAAAAACACAAGCAAAAGATAAACAAGTTTAGATAGATAGATAGATTGATATGAAAGGCACTATATAATAGATAGATAGATATTGTATAAACTTTATTAATCCCAAAGGAAATTGCAGGCTACAGCAGCAGATATAAAAGGCACAAGTATATAGTACATAAAACATGAGTTATCATACTCTTAAGTATGTTAAAAAGGTACAAAAATACATAACACAAATTATCTATAAGTGTAAGTATAAATTATCTATAAAAATATTAACAAGGTAAAAGTATGTACTCAGTGCACAGTAGTTATAATTGCACAGACCTGTCAGTCATAATTACAACACAGTACAGAATGTTAGTCATTGCCACAGTAGTAGTTGTCATTGTACAGTATATTGACCATAGCTTCATTGTCTTTTAAGATGACTGCTACCAGTAGACGAGCTCAGAACCATTCAGCACACAGGTAACAACACTACCTTGGCAGTGAGGTGACTCCTTTAACAGCCTCATGGCTAAGGGTAGAAATGACCGAAACATAATGGAATAATGCAGTAGTCTCAATCTGTTACTGAATGTGCTCCTCTGCCTAGCCAGAATCTCATCTGTGAGGTGACAGACTTTATCCAGGATAGTAAGCAGTTTGCTGAGTGACCTCCGTTCTACCACTCCCTCAGTTGTGTTCAGCATGAAGTAGCCTTTTTAATCAGTTTATTTAGTCTGTACATCAATGGTTCAAACAACTGTTTTCCGTGTACACTACTGCATAGAAGAATATACTGGCCTCTACAGACTGGTAGAAAACATGCAAGAGTGCATACACCTAACAACCTCAACCTCCTCACAAAACAGAAAAGACCATTTTTGCATACAACCTTTGTGTTGGTACTCAAGCCTGTTCAGACGCACCCTGGGATGCATAAATGACCACAGCACCTCCGCATCTTCACCATCAGTGAGAACGGCCGTGACCCTCAAGAAGTCCACCCTAATTTCCTTTGTCTTAATGTTGAGCTGCATGTGATTTAGTTTGCACCATATAATAATAACTCGTATAAAAGGATATGCATTATAGATACAGTATACTGTATGTATGTATATACAGTGAATAAATGCAAATTGATACTTTAAATTCAGCACTTTTTCTTAACTTCCCCAACAACAGCAGAACCCATTGCAGTCTTGGTAATGCATTGTCAGAAAACCAATGACTGTTTTATCTTTAAATCTGCTGCATAATTACATTTTGTAAACTTACTGACCTCAGTGGTAGAATTAGTTCTTTCACTTATTTTTGAACACAGGCACAACGTTTTTTCTCTGCCCTTTGCTTTTATTGATTCTCTCTGCTCACATTTATTAAATCACATGAACATCTAAGAATCAAAGATCCCAATGAGTTTTTTTTTCCATATGTACAACAGGCTTCAGTCCTAAGCACCTCAAGACTTGTTTTGCCAAAACTGCACATGGATTCTGGATACAATTAGAATGCTCTCAACATTAAAAGAAAAACTGAAATGATCTCCATCTTAAATGACTCAAGTGTTGTGTGCTTGTAATTTTAATTTGAGCTCATTGAAGTTGTTTTTAATTAATGGATATTTCAAAAACATGTTTAAGTATATATTTTGATTTTTGCTTTGCATGACCCTGCAGCAATCCCTTTTCCCTTTTAAAGAAAAAAATTATGTTGGACAACACAGAAATATGCTTTGTTAGCTGAAACACAAGTAATGTAACTGCAACTAGCGATGGACCCAGTAGTACGGTAGTATTCTGATGTTTAGATTCATTTTATTTTGTACTGTGAATATGGCACATATCCATTTTAAGATTATATAATAATAAAAAACAAGTTATAGGTATTATTTTCTCAAAAATCATTAATGTATTATTGGCAGCAAATCCTGTCTATACACATATAAGTTAACTAAGCCTTTTATGCACCTGAAAAGAAAGAAGCTCCCGTCCTCCCTAAATAAAATATCTTTTTTTTTTGTGTTTTTTTTGTATTTTTTCATATTCATTGCATAGCATGTGACAAGTGTCTGTTATTTCTTAATTTTTCTTTAAGACGATGCAAACTGTATTGAGTAGCTGGGTGGCTGAGAGACTACTAGCTTAGTGCAAGTCTCTCTTACCTCACCTATTACTGAGGAGCCCAACCGAAGTTCTCCAGCTAGTCAGCTAGGACATCTTGTAAGACTTTGATCTGCAACTTTTGCCTGTCCCTCTCTTTTTATCTGAGAAGGACAAGAACTTGTCAGCTTTGCATTACCTGCCTACTAGTGCCTTGGGGAAACATAAATTCTTCCACCAAGGCAACTGTTGACTTTAATTAATACTGGTGTCCCTGCCTATTACCATGTCTCCCAGGCACCCAGAACACAGTTCACGTACACATGCGCAAAGATGTAAGTGTGAGACCAGAGAGTGAGCAAATTAGTGTTAGCATTGTTGAGAAATATGTTTCCAATTGAATGGTAATATTTTGTTGAAATAATTACTGTCCCCCGTGACCCTGTAGTTTGGATAAAGTGGGTTGGATAGTGAATGGATGGATAATAACTGTCCCAAAATTATAAAGGAATAATTTGACATTTTTCTGTGGACAGTGGGGTAAGACTTTGTGTTCTCCATACCATAGGACAATTCCTATTGCTTTTCTGAAGAGGAAAAAGATGATTGTCAGAAACCCTATTATAATTTTGTTCAATGAGCTTCTTACAGCTGTTTATGTTTGATTTTATAAACTGGAGTTACAATAACAAAATAATGCCATATTTAATTTGTCTTAATATTTCTTCCTTGGACGCTGCCAGGATGGATATAATGGCTTCAGTATCGCAGAAATCTCTAAGAAGCATGTGTCCCATGACAGACAAGGTCTGAATATAGAAAAACGGAACCAAAGTGTGTTGGCCATCTGTTTAAATTTTTTTGTGTGTTTCAGTATAATCTGCATGTACTTCTGTACATTTACATAAAAAGCACAAAATATATTTGTAGCAGAAACGTTCTAAATGATTCTTAAAGGGGAGTAAGAGGAGAAAGTCTGCAGTGAGAAAGTGGCTATCTATCTATCTATCTATCTATCTATCTATCTATCTATCTATCTATCTATCTATCTATCTATCTATCTATCTATC
>JANRMT010062819.1:52791274-52864954 GCA_026402145.1 Polypterus bichir lapradei | reverse complement strand
ATCTATCTATCTATCTATCTATCTATCTATCTATCTATCTATCTATCCTTCCTTCAGTAAATAGTATGAAGTTGACATACAGGATTATTTTATAAAGTTTAATAGGTTCTGTGCATTTTAATGTAACAAATTGCATTTTTTGAATTCTGCACACTTAACCAGTTTTCTTTCATTTAACTGAAGGGATAAAGACTATCACCTGCGGACCTACAAGTCAGTAGTGATGGCAAATAAGTTGATAGACTGGCTTATTGCACAGGTACAACATTTTTTTCTTTCACAGTTTTCCTGTTTATACAAAGGCAGAATGGCTTGATAGGGATAAGTGAGGAAATGACAAACACATGCCTGTTTGGTTACATGAGAGCAGAAACAGATTAGAATAGCAAAGAAGGCACTTTCTTTTTGAGATGCAGAATTCTTATCAGATAAATATAAATAAACATTGCTAAAGGCTTGCCTCATAACACACAACAGATTTTGTGCTGGGCAAAATTTTAACAAAATTACACTTAATATAATATGCAAATATAAACAATTCATGGAATATTAACAATTGATAAACATCAATTGTTAGATCTGATTTGCCTCAAGGAACAGTGGCTCAAGTATGTGCTGCGGACTCAATATTTTTACCCATTCTTTCATTTTCTAAACCTGCTTCTCAAGCACCGTTACCTAACATAATGGCATTGGGTGCAGGGCAGAATCCAAGCCTGTTTAGGCTGGCAGAGCATTACTTTGCAAACTGGGTCAGCTTGGAGTCCTTATGTAGTCTTGGAGAAAAAACTCACATACAACACAGTGGTCTTTAATTTAAAGTTTAGAAAATAAAAATATATAAATTGTTATAATTTCTGGAACAAAAATAAGTCCTATGGTCACAGTCAGCAGTTTTTTGTTCTACGCTGTCAATATGTAGTTTGTATGTATTTGTCTTTATTATTATTGATTACTTAATTAAGTACATCTCTATTTCTGTAAAGAACAATCTCTGTTTACATGTTCTTTGAAGCCACAGACTTGAAATTTGGTGCACAGGCACTAAACCACCATTAGTCAGTTTAATAACATATATGTTTTGACCTTCTTTCCCCAGGGGTTACAGTAAGTGGTGAGAATTTGTGCAATGTGTTCTTGCACCACAGATACAGCACCATGTAGGATATAGGGGCAGTGTGATGGTTAGCACAATTGTCTTTTAACTAACAAATCTGAGTTTGATTCCCACCAGTTACAATTAGTTTTTTCTTTAAGCATTTCTCTAACATGGCCCTAAGTTGTTTATTCCAATTTGGGGTTCTTTACACCAAAGGGAAAAAGCACAAATATTGTACACAATGATATTTTCCATTGCTGACAATTCTTACATTTTAAATGCAGCAAGTTTGAAGTTTATGAGATTTGATAATATGTATCTTGTAATTACTTTTTATGTCTCCACTTTTTCATAGCTGTTTGTTTTCATGTGTAACCAGAAATGTCTACAATTATATCAGTCAATGGCTTATTTTGTTATATAGTATGTTTTAAGTCACCACCTTCGCATTGGTATGCTCAAGTCTTACATTAATTAAAGGATATGTGTCAATGTGTCGGTATATCTTTGTGTCTGTCCAATCGTTATGTCTCTGTCATTTCAATAGATGGCACATTACAGATGTTTGTAGTAATAAAATACACTGCATTAGTGATTCCAACAGATGGTTTTATGAATCCCATACCAAATGGCATATAATAGAGACATATGCATTGCATTTGCCCTTTGCCATCCCAACTGATGGTGCATTGCAAATGTTTGTTGTAATGCATTTTATTACTATAAATGTGTATGTTGTCCATCTGTGACAAAGATAAATGCAATGCATTTTAGTACTTCATGCTTATAAAATCAATTTCAATAGATGCTGCACTGCAGATGTTAACACTGAGGTCTACATTGATCTCTTAGACTTCAACCTGTCTTAAATGGGTAGCACAGGATGTATTTAATAAAAGAGAGGTTCTAAAATTAGGGTTACTGATTTTGTTTGTCTCTTTTTTAAAGATATTACACAATTGTTAATTGTTTTAATTGTTAATTGGTTCCACTTGTGTTAATTATTATATTTATTTAGGGAGATTGTCGAACAAGAGAAGAGGCAATAATCCTGGGAGTTGAGCTTTGTGACAATGGTTTCATGCATCATGGTAAGTCTTAATTTTTTTTTTACTAAAACCATGAGTGCTATATAAATGACATCTATTATTACTACGTAAATAATTAAATACATAAAAATTGTTATAATGCGGTATTTTGTATATTGTATAAGTATTTCTTGCAATTGAAGTCTGAAATAAATTGTCAAGTCAATGTTGCAGTGTAAGACCCCTAGTCTTACCTAGCAAGTTGAATTAAATAGTCTCCATTCCTTTTGTATTATACTCCTGTCCAAAACAGTACCCTTTAGATTACTTGCAAATCCCAAATGTCACTGGTGAGTTCATTAAACTTGAATTCATGAGCTTTATATTCTGGTTCATTCTCAAGGAGTGAGATAACCATATCCACAAAAGGTTAATGAATATAAAAAAGGTTTGCAAACAGTCTCATTGATAAGAAAAAAGAGTGCATAAAACATGATGTGTGTATTTCTTCTTTCCATCATGTCAGTCTTGATAATCCTTTTTTTTACTGCTCTGTAAATTATTGTACCACTTACATCTGAAGTATTAAAAAGGTCACAGTGAGACAGCAGCACAATCACACGGGATTGTGGCCTTGAGTCTACCTGCTTAACAACTGTGCCACTTTTTATTAAGGGGCTGTTTTGAATTCTGCTAGAACAGTGTTTTTGTTTTAAATGATAAATCAATGAAGAAAATATTTTACATGTAGATAACAGTGATGCCTGCATCATTAGTTTGACAATTGAAGTGTAATGCGATTGTGCTATCTTAACAATTCCAATTGATTAATTTGTTTTTAGTTATGAATACCATATCACATACTCGACTTCTTTATATGTTATTATATTTGAAGTCTTTTGGAGAGTGGACCACCACAAGATGCTTTAAAAAATTCAAGGAAAAAAAAGAAAAGTAACACAAATAATCATGACAGCCATTAGTAACTGAATAACTAATTTGGGTTTTGTAAAATATGTGGTTAAAGGAATAGTACTGATTAAAACCCTAAAATAAAAAGGATGTTCTACAAAGTACTGTCCTTTTTCAGCTATGTTACAGACCCCACAAGAACAAAAAAAAAAAAAAGAAAAACCTCTTAACCTAACTTCCCCATATGTGCACAAGTTTAACATGATCTTGAATAATTTAATATGCTGCATTCAAGCAATTACTGCATGTAATTAAACACTGACAGCTAATGATGTTCTCAGTTATTCACTGTACACTCTCTAGGAAGATTAGCTGAGTTCAAAGTGCATTTTGAGACATCTTGTTGATTTCTCAGTAAGGGTCATTATGTAAAAAGTGAGGTGAAATCCTTTTGGAGAGCATTATGAAATAAGGGCTATGTATGTGAGTGGTGTTTTGCATATCTAGTATTGCTTCTTTTAATTAAAGCATAAAAATGTTTTTCAAGTTAAGTATTTTTTCTTTGAGTGGTACCAGAGGTGCAATGGATAGCTGTGCCAGGTCTGTGACTGCTTGTGTAGTGGTCTTGAGGACTCAGAGATGAGGACGGAATATGTTAGGAAAAGAGATTACTTGGCATAACACATCATGCAGAACTATAGTCTGAGAATGGGCTAAGGTTAGAATGCCAGGAAGACAAAAAACGAAACCGATCAACAAAGTCTAAAACAATAAACCAGAAATGAAGTCAAAGTTATGATATAGAGACTTCAGAAAGAAATCTAATAACTTGATAGTTCTTCATCTCTGGCCGTAAAAAATCATGCCAGAAGCTCTACTGGAAAAATATAGTCAAACATGAGTGACCCCCTTTTAAAAATGGGAGTAGTTACCGAAGACAGAAGCTCAAGAAATATTTTAGTAAACAACAACAGCAACAACACCCCACATATACACAATGCATTACAAAAAAGAAAGCGTCTGACTTTGATTTATATAAGTGAGCATGTTGCTGTAGCTATAAAGGAGCCCCAGTAGCGTTTCTTAACATGCTTTTGTTAACTAATTTGTCAGCTAAAACTCCTCGTGTTAGTGTGTCACAGAGGGGATGTACATCTTTGTTCATAATGGCGATTAGTTTTATCTTCATTTTTTTCCTCTGACACTCCCTCCAGTGGATTCACAATTCATCCCATAAGTGAGGCTGCCTTCTTAATCAGCTTGTTTATTCTGGTGGGCCTCTCTTGTAGTGATATTACTGGCCTAGCCCACTACAGTGTAGAAAAATTGCACTGGCCATCACACAGTTTTAGAACATGTAAAGGATATCCCTCTGTTTACTCTCATTGTTTTACGTTATACATATAAATGAGTAGCTCTTATATAATGGGGCATGGTAGCGCTGCTGCTTTATAGATCTGGCTTCCTGGTTTTAAATCTTGTGCCCGGTTGTTCTTCTTATGGAGCTTGCATGTTCTCCCTTAATAAAAGAAGGGTTGTCTCCCATCCCCAAACACATGGATTAGGTGAAAGGCAAATTTGAGTTAGTTGGAGTGTGAATGAGAGTGTATGTAAGCAGGTACAAAATGATAACTTATTTGTTTCAGTCCTTAGAACAATCTCACCATAAGCCGCAGCTCACTTATTTGTTAAACACGTGTTAGGTGCCACCCACATACCCATAGGTGCATGTATACAAAAACATTCCAACATAAAGCATTGAAAATACTATTTTGTGGATATTAAAATTAAGAAAAAAATAAACATGGGAATGCGAATTTAAAGTTGACTTTTTAATAGTTTAGTCTACCACCTTATGCAGCTAACAGGGCTGCTGCAATAAAACCCTTGATGCACTTTTGGCATTTAATATTTAGCTACCAAAACATTTCACTGTAGACAAAGTGAAACGGTGCCTAGGCTACTGCATGATCAGGCTGATAGGTAAAAAACTCAACTGCACAAAATAAGTCTGACTTGAAACATACTGAACTTATCTTTTAAGCAGAGTCGCATAAAGTATGATTTTTCTTTTTTTTTTAATCTTATTGATAAGTATTTATAATATGTCTACCATTTTTTCAGTTTGTTTTCTCCAATACATGGTTGTAGGGAATTGGGGCCTATCTTTAGGCATTTGCCAGCATCAGACAGGACCCCAGTCCATCACTGCACATTTATGCACAAGCTCAAACTCCCTCATACCAGGCCAATTTAGAGCTACCAGGTTAGGATGTCAAAGAAAACCAAAGCATCCAGCGAAAACCCACAAAAGCCACGGGCTGCCTAACTACAGTAGCTCAGGTCTCTTGAGCTGTGAGACAACTGTGCGAATTGCTGCCTCCTTGTGGACCATGCATTGTATTTGTAAACTTCAGTTAACACACGTTACTTTGTGTAGTGTTTCATTCAAGTACTCACACAGTTATTTTATTTTTAGCTTATAGTCAACACATAACATATTGGACAGCATATATGATCTGAACAAGGTATAACACACGTGTCTTATTTATCTCTAGTATATGCTTGCAGGTGGCGCAGTAGTAGCACTGCTGCTTTGCAGTAAGGAGATTTGTGTGTTTGCTTCCTGAGTCCTCCCTGCTTGGAGAGCACTTTGAGTAGTGAGAAAAGTGCTAAATAAATGTAAAGAATTATTATTATTATTATTATTATTATTATTATGCATTAGAATGAACCCTTGAAGTCAATAAAATAATAAACAAAATGAAAAATGCTGCTTTTGTTTATGCATTTTTCGCCTCCTGGGCCTTGCTGTATGAATGGTATTTTAACTATAACGTTGTGTACATGTCATGTTCTTTCAGTGCTGGAAAAAAGTGAATTCAAGGATGAACCCCTGCTATTTCGATTTTTTGCTGATGAGGAGATGGAAGGATCAAACACCAAGTACAAACCCATGAAACATGATCTAAAAATAGTTGAGAATGTCATAGCCAAGTCATTGCTGGTAAGTGACATAAATTAAGTTTAATTACAACCATCTGAATGGCGCCGCACACAGAATATTGTACAAGTTGCTCTTTGCATGTGTTTCTCATTGAACGTATTTGAACATGGATATCAGGAGCATTGTGCATGAAATAGATGCGGTATATTAATTAAAATCATAATCTTAGCAGTTTTTGTCACAAGCTAAATGTAATATTGTTAAATAAACTTATTCTAAACCCATATTTGGGTGTAGTAGTATTGAATGAAGGGAAATGTAGTGACTGGTCATTTAGGCCATTGACGTCAGTAATTAGGTAATCCTTATCCGCAGTTATTTCAAGACCATTGTGTAGATGTTGGCAAAAAAATAGGAGATATGCATTTAATTAAAATATTTCATAGACATAAAAAAATAATGATGTTACTTTTCTTTGCAGCTGAATTCATCATTTTACTTCCAAAGATTTACCACTATAAATAGTAGGGAATATATTTCTATCAAGTTAAATTTTTATGACACTGTGGAAGGGATTTATAAGCTGAAAGGGAAATAGGGTAGACAAGAGATGAACAGAGCTAGAAGCTTTTTTGATTTTTTCCAAATGTATCATATTATTCTGTTTTAAAGCATTACACAGGATGTTACAGACTGCACAAGTCGTTAGTGGAGAAAATCTTACAACATCACTAGTCTGCAAAGGAAAGCGCATACATAATCAAGAAGCACAGTCTTTTTGGACCACAGGGATTTTTTTTTCTCCTCTTCTTCCTTCTGGCAAGTGGGGATAATTTAGAAACTTTTTTCCCTACACATCATACAACCTTGAGGCTCCACATCCCCATATCACTCCTGAATTGTGTTTCCATTTTTATGGTATTTAGATTCAGATTCAGTCTTGAGTTCCAGTGTGGTCAATACCTGGCTGCACTTTATGTTTCTGTAGGTTTTATACTCCCACACACTAAAGATGTGCACATAAGGTTAACTGGATGGATGGAAGAATTTCATTATTATAGACTTACTGAAAGTTGTCATTGGTGTTGCCATTTTATTTACTTTTGTATTTAATGTTTGTAAGGTAATATGTACAGTAAATAAGTCTCGTATACTGCTGCAGATGTAATGCTCATCTTCAAATAAAGGATAATTATTAAATCCTCTGGATGTTTGTGCTACAATCACATTTTAAAAGACATTGTTAGTTTTTAAGTGTGCCCAGAACATTCCTTGTGATAAATGTTATGAGCAAATTTGGTACTGGTCTGATAAAGAAGTAAACACTAAAGTGTTTGTGTATTAAGTGATTTTCTGTAGTTTTCTTTCTTGCTGTTCTTTCAGATGTTGGCGTCTGTAGTTTATTTCTGTTAATCATGTAATTACCTGAACTCCCCACATGAATACCCCACCCTCTTTAATCAGCTTTGAGGGGACTTTAAATTCAAGTAAGCTTGAAATGTGTAGATCTCATATTCTAAAGACAATAAAATATCTTATCACAGCATCCTGATAGGGATGTTTATTTGATATTGTTGCTGTAATTATAGCTCTCTGTAGTTTTAGTATGGTGTCCCATGCTATAGAAGGGCTTGGCATTCACTTTGTGCTTGTCAATACATATTGATAATGTATAATAACAAACCACACTGACACTCTCATCTTGAGACTGCCTGATTCTCTGAGCTGTTTTTCTTGGTAATATTAATTGCTTGGTTATAATGTTGTGGTTTATTATAAAGTCTTTGTACTATCTGTTTTTAATCTGAAAAATAAAAGTTTTGTCACAGTACCACCGATTAATTTATGAGATTGGCCGATATTACTATACATTACATTCCTTGCATTCATGACTTTACCTGGTGTTTATTTTTCCATAGCGCTTGAAGCCCCCTTTCCTTTTTAATGTGTTATGTACACCCACCAAATACTGTTCATGGGAATTTTCACTGGCTGTGCAACACTGGCATCTTTCTCCACGATGAGTTTCTTATGTAGTCTTCACCCTGCATGACACTGGGTGTAAAAACTTCATTTATCAACTCCTTATATTGAAATTTCTCACTTTTTTATGTGTTTGAGTTCACACTGTTGCTGCTCCCCTTTACTCCAATAGTGTGTATTGCTTTAATATCCACGTGAAATCTAAGGCACTTGGCCAAAGGCCTTGGGCATTGCCAGCCCCTTGAAAGCTGTGTTCTCAATTACTCTACTGAGATTCTATGGAACTCCTGCTGTTGCATCAGACTCAAACCAGGAGAAGACATAGCCACAGCTGCAGATGACTGAGTCTTTTCATTTTTCCCCCATTGCTAGATTTTCTTTCTCCTGATTAAACTGTTCTATCTGTCTAACTAAGGACCTTGCTATTTGCTCTAGTATTCTAATTTATTTTTAACATTTTTTAGATAACAGCTTCCCCATGATATGCGTTTTTACATAATTTTTTTAGATAGATAGAAACATTGACAGAAGTTGCCCCAAGGGGGAAATTTGGCTACTATAGAAGCTCAATATATAAATAAATATTATAACAAACAGAAACACCCCAGAATTGCTAAAAGGGAAGAAAACTTCTGTCTTTGTTAAAGGTAATAAGAGCAGTTACAGTCACACAGGATTGCCATTGGTATTAAGGGGCCCAGCAGCTTTTCTTGAGACATTTCTGCTAAACAATATTTGGTTGAATTTGTCCAATGTTAATGTTTCAGAAAGTTCAGCATTGTTCATAATGACATCAGTTTTGTCTTCATTCTCTTCTCTGTTACTGCCTCAGACGGGTCAAGAGTGTGTCCCATAATTGAGCCTGCCCTGTTAATCATTTTGGTTGATTTGGTGGGCCACCCTTGAAGTGATGTTACCGGCTCAGCATAACTCTGTGTAGATAATCTCACTGATAACCACAGAATTGAAAAATATATAAAGGATGACACTAGTATTGTTGATTGGTGAAATTCGGCATAAGTTTTTTGCATAGAATATGCTGTGTTCGTTAGTGACCTTATTTGCTGAATATTTTCCTGCAAATTCACCATGTGGCCAGCATAGGAAAACATTTATTCTTCCAAAAACCCCATGATGCTTTGTGAAGCCAGAGTGATATCACAGAGCTGTAGCAGCCATGTGGAGTATTTCTACTATAAGGTTGTTGCCTAAAAATAAACAAAGATATATCACTCTTGACATCGCTCTGCTTATAACCAGACTCATTTCACCAAGGGCACACCCTGCCCTTCCCCTCGGATTGTTTCATACTCCCCACACCCTGGTCTTCGATTGCTGTATTTTGGTCATCAGCCACAAATGTCGAGAAACACTGCTGGATTTCCATTCTACATGTATTTAAAAAATAAAACAAACAAAAAAAACTTGCAGTTTTTCATTTGTAGTGTGCGTTTGCTGACCACAATGAGAATATTACAAGTGCTGTCAACAGATATATAACACTTAAGTCAATGCAGCATCACATGGCTATTCATGCACAGAAATTAGCCAAGTGTCCAGCGATGATACCAAAACAAGCTTTAAAGGAGCCCTATCCTGCCCTTCCCCTCATCAGAAAACATGGATCATGCTGTGAAATAATAAAAATAAAAGATTTACTACTAAAAGATTCATTGCTGTATGTTTGCTTCTTCTTGATGAAAATATCTGCACAGATAAATCAGAAACAAAACCGACGTTGTAACTGTGCCATGTCAAATTATGAAGTGAGCCAGTCCCTCACTGCTAGTATGTGGCATGGCCAATGTGTACCCCAAGTGTAAACAATGATCTATATTTTATTTAGTTTTTGCTAGTTTGAGTTTTGCTAGTTTGGGGTTCACTCATCATTAAGGGAATGCAGATCCTGAAAAAAATAGCATTCTCTATCCTTTCTTATATAGTTCCTCTGACTTATATGACCAGTCTAGCCTGTCATTGATGTGAACACCCAAGAACTCAAGCAGTGCACCACCTCCACATCCACTTTATGACTGGGTATAGAAGCCATTTGGTATGGCTGATGTTGAGTGGCAAACAAAGTTCTCCATCTGACTGCTATATATACTCTGTCTCATCCCCCTTTCAATACATCCTATCAGTACAGAATTTAATCAGATAATTTCTGCAAGTTACATGACCTGGCATTATATTTATAGTCTGAGTTGTAAAGAATGAAGAGAAAAGGATACAGGGCTGTTCCTTATGGTGCTTCTCCAGTGCTACTCGCATTCATCTCAAAGACCTGTCCTTGAGCCTCACGAAACTGCAGCCTGCTGGACAGATCGTCCATTATCCAGGACACCACAGACTTACCCACTTTTACATTTCTTTTAGAATTAATGGAGTAATATGCATTCTCTTACAATGCTTGTGTGTTGCATGGCTAACCACTGAAGAGGTCTTCTATCTTTTTTCTACAGATTAAACCTAGTGAAGGAGGCTATGGTTTTTATTTAGAGGAGAGAAATCGGGTGCCTATTGTCAAATCTGTGGAGAAAGGTTCATATGCGGAGGTAAAGTTACACATTGAATATAAATTTTCTTATTATTTTTCTCATAGGCATTTTGAAAGTCTGTTTTTTTTTTTTTCTTCAAGAGGAGAAAGTAGACTATTTTTAACATCGCAAAAAGAGATAGCCTGTGGGGCACGTTTGGGGAACTGACACAGACAAATGGCATCAGGTATTCAGACTATGATGTGCAGATGAAAAGGTGGCCAATTATTATTCACTGTAGTCGGAGAATATCCCACATGCCCTGAGAAGAACGTTGATTCTCTGAATGCTAGTTGTCTTTATGGAATGAGTAGCATACAGATGCATGCAAATAAGTGAAGATAAGAAAGTTAATCCTGAACTTGCATGCCTTAGGAAATTCAGCACTGATCATTTTTATAAATATAAGTATATGCCACAGTAAAGTAGAGCAGTTTTAGTTATAAATGAATAAGGGATTTTAAATAACAGTAAAATGTTTAATATGCAAAAGGAAATCAACAGGAGGGTCATTTGTAATTTGTAAATTATATATTTGCATGGTTATAATGTTGCACATGCTGCCTCTCGACTCTAGGAAGCTGGCTTTGAATCTCGGCCCATTCAGCTGTGAGGATTTTTTTTTGTTTTTTTGTGAGTACTCTAGTTACATTCCAGAGATGCATGTTTGGTTAATTGGTGACTTTAAATGGAGTATGTCATTCTGGATGTGTTTACGAGAATACCCTGAATTGGAGTAACATCTCATTTGGAGCTTGTTGTAGGGTTATGCAAAGTGATGCTGAGGTTCTGGTATTTCATGAGCCTTAATTAATTGAGTTAAGAAATTTAGATAAATGAATGCTTAGGTGATTAATAGAGTTATCTTCTGTGTATGCAATACTGGTAGACGAAAACATGATTATAAGTGCTAGAATGGATCCTATAATAGAACACTGCAGAAAGTACTTGAAAATAGTTAACACTTTTTTTTTTTTAACAATGATATTCCACCTTTTGAATATGGTTGTGAAAGAAATGTCTATATCTACATAACAATTGTCTTTAATGGTTGAAATTGTTGTGCTCTGTTAAACTGTACATGTGTTTACATGTGGATCCTTCCACCCAAGATATATTCTTGTTCTGTGAGGTTCATCAATGCTGTGATTACAACCCTTTGGATGTTTTCAGTCATTATAACTAATTTCCATCAATCACATTAATTTCATGATATGCTTTCTACCCTTCTGTGTGCATTATGTATTTCGATACTCTGTGTGTGTGTGTGTGTGTGTATGTATAATACATGTATAATATATAATATATATAGTGACCTGTAGGGGGTGTTGCAGACTCCCAAATCCCAGACACAGCTAAATCACACAAAGCGTAGGTTAAAATAAACAGGTTTTATTAGCAAAATACCTTGAGAGAGATTTCTTCCACCATTCACAGGTACAATTCCTTTTGCTTCCCTTTATTTTCCATTTCTTCCTGTCTTTTTCTCCTTCATTCCTTCCCAGGTGAGCTTTTTCCATTCTCCACATCTAACTACAACTCACCTGGGTGAGATGGAGAGGCTGCTTTTCAGCTAAAACCTGGGAGTACTTCCCGTGTAACAAGTTTGCCACCTGGATGCACCTATAGGTCTGGCATAACCTCTGTGTAACAGGGGATTCTGACCCCAGCAGCTCCACTTAATGATACCTGAGGAAACCAACAGGGTTGCCACTGTAGGTGTCCAAATGGGAGCCATGTTAGAAGGATACTGCTACCCAGCCTACTGGACAAAATATTGTCCCAGGATGTAGTCTTCCTTGGTCTTTCCCAAATAATGGCCTCCCAACTGAGAAAGATACCACTAACCAACCCAGATGGGATGCCCATCCACCCATATTATTATAAAGGCTTCTGCTTGGCCAGGTAAAGAACCATCCACCTTGGCCGAGATGCCAGCTCACCCGTGTTGTCTATGACTATATACATACTATATATATATATATATATATATATATATATATACATACACAGTAATATGAAAATGTTTGCAAACCCCTCTGAGCTTGCATAATAATTTATTCTACTTTCAACAAAAAAGATAACAGTGGTATGTCTTTCATTTCCTAGGAACATCTGAGTACTGGCGTGTTTTCCGAACAAATATTTTTAGTGAAGCATTATTTAGTTGTATGAAATTAAATCAAATGTCAAAAACTGGCTGTGCAAAAATTTGGGTCCCCTTGTAATTTTGCTGATTTGAATGCATGTAACTGCTCAATGCTGATTACTTGCAACACCAAATTGGTTGGATTAGCTCGTTAAGCCTTGAACTTCATAGACAGGTGTGTCCAATCATGAGAAAAGGTATTTAAGGTGGTCAGTTGCAAGTTGTGCTTCCCTTTGACTTTCCTCTGAAGAGTGACAGCATGGGATCCTCAAAGCAACTCTCAAAAGGTCTGAAAAAAAAGATTGTTCAGTATCATGGTTTAGGGCAGTGGTTCTCAAACTGTGGGGCGGGGCACGAAGTAACAAAAAGGGGGGCGTGAAGATGTGAAAAGAAGAAAACAAGAATCAAAAATATGAAAAATACATCTATTGGAACCAAAACAAATTAACTTAAACTACATTCTGATACTAGAAAAATAAATTTAGAGTTAGATAAATGTTGATAAAAATTAAAGAGGTATAATAAAATATGCATCTATGATATATCATTAATTAAAAAGAACAAATTGGTATTAATGGGCTCCTTTCAAAAAAAAACGTTAGGGGGGCGCAATGAAGACTGTTATGAAAACTCGGATCACAAATGATTAACGTTTGAGAAATGCTGGTTTCGGGGAAGGCTACAAAAAGCTATCTCAGAGGTTTAAACTGTCAGTTTCAACTGTAAGGAATGTAATCAGGAAATGGAAGGCCACAGGCACAGTTGCTGTTAAACCCAGCAGGTCTGGCAGGCCAAGAAAAATACAGGAGCGGCATATGCACAGGATTGTGAGAATGGTTACAGACAGCCCACAGATCACCTCCAAAGACCTGCAAGAACATCTTGCTGCAGATGGTGTATCTGTATGTTGTTCTACAATTCAGCACAATTTTTACAAAGAACATCTGTATGGCAGGGTGATGAGAAAGAAGCCCTTTCTCACGCCACAAACAGTCACTTGTTGTATGCAAATGCTCATTTAGACAAGCCAGATTAATTCTGGAACAAAGTGCTTTGGACTGATGAGACAACAATTGAGTTATTTGGTCATAACAAAAAGCTCTTTGCATGGCGGAAGAAGAACACCGCATTCCAAGAAAAACACCTGCTACCTACTGTCAAATTCGGTGGAGGTTCCATCATGCTGTGGGGCTATGTGGCTAGTTCAGGGACTGGGGCCCTTGTTAAAGTCAAGGGTCAGATGAATTCAACCCAGTATCAACAAATTCTTCAGGATAATGTTCAAGCATCAGTCACAAAGTTGAAGTTACGCAGGGGTTGGATATTCCAACAAGACAATGACCCAAAACACAGTTCGAAATCTACAAATGCATTCATGCAGAGGAGAAGTACAATGTTCTGGAATGGCCGTCACAGTCCCCTGACTTGAATATCATCGAAAATCTATGGGATGATTTGAAGCAGGCTGTCCATGCTCGGCAGCCATCAAATTTAAATGAACTGGAGAGATTTTGTATGGAAAAATGGTCAAAAATACCTCCATCCAGAATCCAGACACTCATCAAAGGTTATAGGAGGTGTCTAGAGGCTGTTATATTTGCAGAAGGATGCTCAACTAAGTATTGATGTAATATCTGTGTTGGGGTGCCCAAATTTATGCACCTGTCTAATTCTGTTATGATGCATATTGCATATTTTCTGTTAATCCAATAAACTTAATGTCACTGCTGAACTACTACTGTTTCCGTAAGGCATGTCATATATTAAAAGGAAGTTGCTGCTTTGAAAGCTCAGCCAATAATAAACAAAAATCCAAAGATTTAAGAGGGGTTCCCAAAGTTTTTCATATGACTCTATATATATGCTCAAATGTGCCACACACACAACCCCAAAACACCCCAAATGTACAGGTCTTTCTCCAAAGCCTTCCTCTCAGGTCTGCCTCCACTCCTCTCCACCAAGACTTCGTCCTCTGCACTCCCGACTCCAACCATTGAATGGAGGGAAGTGGAGGGAAGCGGCCCCTTTTATAAGTGCTCCATGTGCCTCCCGATTAGCTTCTGCTAGCACTCCCCAGTGTGGCGGAAGTACCGGCTGCGCACCCGGAAGCATTCCGGGTGTCCCTGGTCGACTTCCCCCCAGCACTTCCGGGTGTGAAAGAAGTGCTGAGGATCAGGGCGCCCCATGGTGGTGACCACGGGCCCCTATAGGGCTGAGCTTCCAAGCTCAGTTCCTGTGGTCCCCAAAGCCACCAGGGCGGTCGCGTAAGCCCCCCTCCAGTATTCCTGGGCATCCCAGCCATACGCCACTATATATGTATATATATATATATATATATATATATATATATATATATATATAATGCAGATTTGTAGACGACACACCATACAATACATATAGTAAAATGATAAAGCAGGAAACAGAAATCAAAAGTTTTCAAAAATAAGTATTGTTTAGGAAAATAGTCACATTTTTCCAACAAGAAGACCACTGCAGAAGATTTTTTTTGTAATCTGTTGTTGTATATTTTGCATTCATATTGCATTTTCTTTGCATCTTCTTAAATCTAAAATGTGTGTATTAATGCAGCTGGAATTATTGTTGTGCTTAAAATATTTATTTTTCTTTCACAGATGGCTGGTTTGGAAATTGGGAAAAAAATATTTGCCATCAATGGAGATTTGGTGTTTCTAAGACCTTTCCATGAAGTGGAATGTTTCCTGAAGCAGTGCTTTAATGGCCGGAGACCTCTTAGGGTCCTCATGAGCACCAAGCCAAGAGAGTAAGTGTTTGAGGAGTGATTCTATGTGATGTTACTGTAAGCACAGCTTGCTGGAGTTTATTTACAGTATGTTGCTTTTGCCTTTCTCATCTATGTAGCTGATCAGTACTTTTTTGTCTTTATTCTTCTATTTGCCATCAATTACTTTTATACAGTGTGTACCATCACCAGGCACATTACAGAGCTGAGGAGAGTACAGTAGAATTTCATTTCAGTGTCTGAGATTTCCAGTTTACTTTTTCAACAAATCACAAATACAGATTTATTAGATACAATAAATGAACCCCTAATATGAGGACTTTGGAGGTGACTCATTTAACACAGTGTTAGTTGAAACAACAAAAATAAAAGCAATGGCACAAGATAACAAAACAGGATATGTAACAATAGTGATAGACAAAGTAGCAAGATAACGTTTTCTGATCAAGGTCAAATACAGAAAAAACTATAAAGAAGAGAACGAAACGGGACACTGTGCTTTAGAAAATTACTAGTAAATATTCACTCATACATCTTTTTTCCAAAACCATTTCCTATTACAGATTCATAAGGAGCACAATCCTGTGCCAGCAAATACTGTGGAGCACATTCAAAGACACTGTTATACAGGGCCAATGTAAAGTTGTCAATTGACCAGCACATACATCTTTAGGATGTGGAATAAGGCATTGGGAAATGTACAAACTGTGCATGCACACTGACTGGGACAAACAATAAACACAGATTATTGGAACTTTAAGGCACTGGCATGAAGCACTGTGTTACAGTGCTGGCTTCCTGTAAAGATGTTGGTGCCAGCATGTTACTTTCACATTGTGTTATCTGTGTAAACTGCAGAGCAGAGTAGTTTATTCAATGGAATATGACATAATTGAAAAAAAATCTAATTTGGTTTCTGTATATTCCTTTATTTTAAGGAAACATGAATGTGCAAGTATTGATAAAATGCTGCAACTGCAATAATGCCCAAACGAAAAAGGACGATCAATTTCAATATTAGCTGATAAAATAGTAGCAGCAAACTGTACAATCCTTGCACAGCTCTGCTCTTTTATTTTTCACAGCATTCCTTATGCCTACATGATTCTTGGCACTCCGTTCTGTACTATTTGGGCAACAAATTATAATTGCCTAGAAGGTAAAAGTTGCTACTACCAGGGGAGAAGCCGCCATTAATTTATACTACAGCCATCCTTGATTTCATTGCAGACTTAGTTTGTAGGCAATCAGATTGTGCCATTAATTTCTATTTCTTACAGTGGGGGTAATTCAAAAGTAATGATTTCTGTGCTTTTCATTTCTTATAAAACTGCATTGTTTAGTAGCTCAGCTCAGTGCACATTTTGCTGCCTTTACACGTGAACTACATCTGGGTACCAGCTGAACTAGCACTACCCGGAATTTTTCCTGTGTGTTTATTTTGCTGGTGTGTGACCTTTTTCTGCATTATAAAGATAATGGTTCAATCTTTTCAATATAACTCTGTATTGCAAAAATTCAATATAATAGTCTAACAGTACTTTCTGTTTTTTTATCCTCCTAGTTGCTTAACAGCTAGTCTGTTTCTCATCATTAGAGGCTTCAAACAAGATAAAACTCTTATCCTTTACAATGCTTATAGATTGGTTCATTTCTGCCATTTGTCCTCACCTGACTCTCGTGCGCATAGCACAACTACTGTTACAGTGTGTGTGTGTGTATTTAAATTTATTCTGGGCTTTATTTTGTGTATTTGTTGAGTGTAAATTACTCCTTTGAGGGTTTTCTTGTGTAAAGAATTCAATTCTGACATTTATTTTCAGAATGAAACTCTGAATCCATCCATCCATTATCCAACCCGCTATATCCTAACTACAGGGTCATGGGGGTCTGCTGGAGCGAATCCCAGCCAACACAGGGCGCAAGGCAGGAAACAAACTCCCGGCAGGGCACCAGCCCACCACAGGGTGTGTGCGCGCACACACCCACATACACCAGGGACAATTTAGAATCGCCAATGTACCTAACCTGCATGTCTTTGGACTGTTGGAGGAAACCGGAGCACCCGGAGGAAACCCACACAGACACGAGGAGAATATGCAAACTCCACACAGGGAGGACCCAGGAAGCGAACCTGGGTCTCCTAACTGCGAGGCAGCAGTGCTACCCACTGCGCCACCGTGCCGCCAACTCTGAAAGATTTTGTTTAAATATTTTCGTGTCTTTTTACCATGCCATGTTTATTGTTCATGGGTGTAGCTCTCTTGGGTAGCTCTATTTTAGTGTGCATGTTCTTGGCTAGTTTCTTTATCACAGTCCATTTGCTTTGACTGCGATTTTTGTTTTCCTGATTTGGTTTTGGTGAAAGATAAGATGGATTTTGCAATGCAGACCTTTGCCAGGAATTCTGATTATGTCTCTTTGCTCTCAAATGCTCTCTTTCAGACATAAGAGCTTCAGGCCATACACACAGGTGAACTACCATTCCTCTTGGGTTCACTTTTGGTCCAGCCACCTAGGATCAACCATAAGCATTTATCTTTGCAGTCTCTTCCCACTTATGCAACTTAACTGACTTTGTGAATTAAATAATTTTTGGCTTGTTAGGTTAATAGTGTTGCTATCTACAGGTACTAAGATGGTGCAGCCATTGTGATTTATATATTCTGTGTGGGTGTATATATACTGTAGGTATGTGCTTACAAATATTTCTTTAGTCTTTGTATTCTGGAAGGTAAATTAGCACATTACATATAAACATAGCACTGCATGGGGATTATATATATACTGTACACCTGACTCCAAGCAGTAATACTGTAATGGCACTGACTCCTGCATCAGCTGAGGCTAACGTAAGCGCTGAATTTGCATCATTTTGAACTGGCATTCCATATACAATTAGGAACCTTCAGTGCCCATGGCATGGGAGCCTATTAAAATACTGAGTCTGCCACAGTTGCATGATCACCATACTCGTGTGGCTATAGTTGGACGTCCTTCTAAGGAGAGCGAATCTACGTAAAAGAGTGGAAAAAATGAGCAAAAATCCTTTAGGTTAGCACTGGCAAACTCTACAGCGTGCCACAATGTATTGACTGCATCAGTAAAGTACTCTTGTACTGTGGACTAACTTTCTTCATACTCTGCTCATGAATCAGCCCACTTTCTTTTTATTTATTTTTTTTTATAGAACTATCAAGATCCCAGACTCAGCTGATGGCCTGGGTTTTCAAATTCGAGGCTTTGGCCCCTCAGTTGTACATGCAGTTGGTAGAGGTAAGTCAGTGGTTAATACAGAAAATATATTAAAAAGCTTGTGGTCTTTTAAATGTGGTTAATTCTTTGGACAGCTATGTTGCATTTGTGGTACCAGGCCAGTATTTTTGTTTCTGTGTTGAAATATGAAAAGTGATACTTTCAAAGTTGATGTATCACTTAGTATAAACAGATTTTTATTGCCTTTGTGGGATGTGCAGTGTTTTTCACACTGTGTGGTGCTGAAATACCGTGCCAGTTGATCTTTGTGAGTACAGGAGCAATTCATTTTTTTAAATTCACACATTACTAGAACAGCAGAATACTATTTTAAAGCAGTTATTTGATTAGTGCCCCAACTAGGATCTGAACCCAGCATTTTGAAGTGAGATAGTAAGGGTAGACGCCGCACAACTTTGTTAAGCAAACAGCAAACAGAAGTTTGTTGGTTAAATGTAAATCTCTTATAACATAGCAAGTGTCATATAGCCTGTAGACAGTTGGAGGAGAAAATAAAGCAAAACTCCAGTTAAAAGCCCTTTATAGAACATATAGACTCACACCCACATTCGCCCATTGTGGGCCCATAGAACATACAAAGTTAATTTAAACAATATCATAAATTGTTCATTATAAGGAAGTTTAAACAGAAATGAGACAACTGTTGAATGAAATTTGACAAAAAGGAGTACCTGAAAGTAACAAAATACAAATGGATGGGCATCAGACTCTGAAAAACTTACATTATCATTATCAGATCTCATTATCAGCAAGATCTTTTTCATTTTTTCATTTGGTATTTTGCATGTTTTGCCAATGAATAAGTAAATTTCCAGCATTCCAGTTCTCTTGTTGAGTTTACATACTGTCTGTTTTAAAGAGAAGTTTCCCTGTTCAGATGAAATACAACTATAATACAGACAAAAATAAGCGTATAGAGCATAGAGGAAGTACATAATAGTGAGGCTACAGCAATTCTTTCTTAAAATATTGGAAAATGTTTTGAGAAGTTGTAGGTTTATAGGTTAATAGTGGACAAAGCATTGATAATTTTCCACCTTAATATGACTTTTAAAACTAAACAAGTTAGGAAGTTGCAGTTAAGACAACACACTGCAGCAGGAAATTGCATAAATAGATTAAAGACATTACAGTAATGACAGTTAATGGACCATTTTCTCCAATTTGCAAAGGCAGAGTCCTGCTTGTTGTGGCCACGGCCTTGTCGGTGGACTATATTATAATTGGAGAATGAGTGGTGAATCACATATTTAGGATTTTCGTTGGAACTTCATCATTAGATAATTGTGGCGACAAAGACAAAGATGAAACGCACATGTTAAAAATCACGCAACTATTGTTTTACAAGTGTGTGATTCTTTCAGCTTTGTCTTTGTTAAATGTCCTAATTTTACAGTTCAAGTGGCTTATTTTACAGTTTCTTCTCATTAACATTCCATTCTCTCTCTCTCTCACACACGCACATAAATAAATATTTTAATTTTATATTCACAAAAATGTGTTCTGAAGTGTGTTATACTGTGAAACACTTCCTCCATTTTTCAAGTGAAAACAACTGTGTGATAAATACTTTAGCGTATGTTTGCAGATTGACCTTGAGACTATCACTTTTTAAATGAATGATAAACAAACTTATTTTTACATAAAATCCAAGGATCGCTCTAAGGACAGTAAAGAAATGATAAGCAAATTACAGATGACCCCCACTACTGAAAGAAAAACACATAGTGAACATATCCCACTGTCTGCAAGGTGCTTACAATAAATGCCTCAAAGTTGGTCTGTAATATAACTGTACTCTAGACTATCAACATTGTTCAGAAGCTACATTAACATTTGGAGTTTAAGAACTAGTTTTAGAATGATAACTATGAGAAGCTCAGGACTGGCTGTTCTTATGGGTGTCATTTAGATTACTGTATTTGCACGGCTCTAACCCTGGAGTGTATATTTGGTATGCACTTTGTTGTACTTCATGAGATTCTAGATGAAGAGATGAGTACTTTCTGTACTTATGTAGAGTATGTACCCTCTTGAGGTTTAAAAAGGCAATAGTTCCTTTATCCTGATTGGGAGAGAAGCGTGCACAGTTGCAAAGGTAGTAGACAAACCAAAAATAATGAAATATTTTGGTTCTGAGTTATCATTCTCAACAGATGAACGGGTGAACATTTATTTGGTATGCTGTGCTGTTGTACTGTAATAGTGTTTGTTTCTTATTGTCTCCTTTTCTTTATCTACAATTAAAGGCATAAGGGCTATAAACCCACTTTCCTCATATATGCATTATCAGTTTTGGGACCATCTCTATTTACAGGAAGACTCCAAGGTAGCAGATGCCAAATGATTGCACTCCTCCTGACTTCTTAATTCTGTCTCAGTATTTCTTATTATATCTACATCCATAACTTTATAAATAATCCATGCATATAATTGAGAGCAAACAATCAAGGAAAATAGAGATTAATAGTGTAATTCCCTTTGGGTCTCATTGTTTCCTCGTAGAATGTGTGGTTCTTTTATTTTATATGCAGTGTTTTACAGATTTTCTTTTATAGATTCTCTGCATATCACAAAAATAAGAGATCTCACTTCAATACCAGCTAAAAATTATTCCTTTCTTCAGCCAAACTGTGCCACTAAACTGATTAAATCATATGGAATTCTTTTAAAGTGGAAACAGTAGATGTGATTTATCCATTTTAATTAAAAAGAATCTCTTTTATATGCTGAAAAGACTAAACATATATTGAGTGGTCACTTTTTAGGTATGACAACCTTTTTCTTAGCTGGGCCCACATTTTCTCTTGGGATAGCCTGAATGCATCAGGGTGGTCAATGGTTGTTGCATATTAACGGTTAACTGTCAAGAGATCATTCCATCTCATTATACAGATGCTCAATTGGGTGGACATCTGCATATGCCATTGCATTCAGATGAATTACTGTGAACGTACTGGAACCATTCTAGGACTCTTCTAGGTTTGAGGTATGAAGCAAATTCCAACTGAAAAGGACAATATGCAGATACAGAAGACATGAAGGCAGAAATGATGTTCAGAGATACTGCCACAAGCGTTAGCTCTACTGTTGTTAAGGGACCCAATGTACTATACCACAAGAACACACCTCAGTTCATTGTACCATTACCGCCGTCCACTACTATTGACTTTATTAACACAATGTAGCAGTCTGCTACGTATTGTATTTTTGGACAGAGGCCAATTTTGATACACTTACTATATAACATGGTTGTATTTGAGGAGTTGGGTAAACCTCAGCATGGTTGCTGTTCCTGACACTATTTGTACCCTCCGTGATGCTGCATTTAGATCCACGTAGCTCTTTCCTCCTTTGAATTGCATACACACAATCCTGTTTACCCAATTAAATGGAATCTTCTACACACTGCATGTGAAGCAGCCACTGTTTGAGGAAACTAGCAAACACTACTTATTAACACCATGATATGACATGTCAGGAAATGCAAGCTCTACCTGAATCCCCAGAGGCCCAACAAATATAAGGCTTTTAGTTGGCCAACACATCTCACCAGGTTTTCCAGGGATAATATACTTCCACAGATTCAATGGAAATTAATTTCCTTCATAGTTAAAGAAACAAATTATTGTTTGTTTGCCTATAGAGTGTAATACTTTTCTTTATGTCTTTAACTTATGTTTAACTGAGAGCCTCAAAGTCCGGTGTGAAACAAGTTGCTCAGATTTGATATACTGTAGAATTGCAAAGCTGATTAAATGTAAACTAGTGAAACAAATGCCCTAAAATAAAATGAAAATAAAAACCTAATTAAAGGTAAGGAGGTGTTGTTACTTGTTATGTTTTCTAAACAGCTACTTCTTTCAGTTCCTCTAGAAGTTATAATGTATTTTGGCAGCTTATGGAGAACAATCAGAACATGGGCTTGTGAAGACTGCGAGTTAAAAACGAAATAACCCTTTTATTGAAAAAAGGGAAAATACTTAAAAAATCCAAACACAAAATAATAAATGAAATAAACATTACCAAGTGTAGTCCACCAGTATAATGATGAACTTGGTTATGAATTCTGAAACGTAATGTATTGTGTACTGGGGGATTATTAATAGAGGTTCCCATTCATTCAAAAGATAAGGAGCTGTTAATACTTCATACATTTTATAAAAAGTTCATTCTTTCACTTCCTGTAGAAGTCATAATATATTTTTTTCCTTCTAGTGGTTCATATAGAGTAAGCTGAACCCTTCCATTTTGGCAACATATTCTTTTGGTGTCACCATTAAAAAAATACAGCATCACATTAGTGATCTACCTTTCTTAAGCAGTGCTTTTTAAACAAATATTGATTAAGGATGTAATAATGCTGCTTGCATATGCTCAAATGTTTAGAGTATTTGAAAATCTTTTTGTTTGTTGGCATGTATTTGTATCTTATTGGCATTCTTGCGTTCTGTATCCTGGACTTTGTCTTGCATGCCTGTGAGCCATCGCATTTGCCTTCTGTTCAATTTATCTATATTTAGGATTACTTCTTCCTTGTCCATGTAAACTCGGTGTCTTGTCTTCTTATTGTTCCTCATTCTTTGTATCTTAAGTGCCTTCCGTGATTTGCTTGATGTTCATCAGATGTCACTGCTCATGGTTAGCACATTGTTTTTTGATCAATTTGCTTGTTAAATGTTTGCGTCTTTGGTGAATAGCAAAATTGGAGGTACTTAATACTGGCTGGGCTGTGGTGGTGTTAAACTATGGGTATGGGTGGGCGATCTTTCCAAAAAATCATATCATGATCCTTTTAACACAAAATCACGATCCACGATCTGACTTGCAATCTATCTTTTCAATGTGACATACACGTAAGAGAATATCCGGACTCAAACTCATTAAGAGTTTAAATATTAAACAAAGTTGAATTCAATTGTGAATAGATTATTCGAAAATAACTCTAGAAATAATAAAATGTAAATAAGGGCAATTTTCAAATTCTGCCACTTTCACTTATGAACGTTCTTTAAAAAATTGTAATCAGCAGCTAACAAATAATATAAATATAACCAATATAAACAAGTGCCCTTTTAAAATTCTGTCAGTTTCACACATTAAAAAATGTTTTACAGTTTCAGTTTGGGATCAACATCCACATAACCATAAAACAGATTTTTTTAAAAATGTATTTAAATGTGAACATTATAAGTGCAAGAAAACTGTTTCACAATCATTTCAGGCAATAAAACAGCTAAAATTAGTGGTAGAAAGGTAGATGATGAGGTAGAATCTAATTTCCAGTACCTTTCATTTTAAATATAAGTACAGACAGCTTCACTGTGCTATTAAACTAGCTAACTAGTAAAGTCCAGGTGCTTTAGTTACATATTTTAAACATGAAAGATTAGGTTGACATTCTGTTTACATTAGGTGTAGTGGTTTTATGCTTACACAATCACAGGTTTTTGGCAAGGAAAATCAATTAATCCACTTTATGGGGTTTCAGAGTAGTCTTTTGAATTGTGATAGTATTGCCACCTGTGCTAAGCACTCTTTCAGATGGTGCACTGGTTGCTAGGTTACAAAGATACTTTTTTTGCCAGGCATCCAGATTCAGGTACAGCTCGGATGTTCGAGTGAACCATAAGTCACTCGTCGTTGCAAAAAATTTGCCGTTCTTTAATTGCTTCGCAACCCTCTGTCGGCAATCGCTATATATATGGAGAATGGCCGTTTCAGAAAAATATTTGTGACTTGGAAGATTATATTGCACATCTAAAGTGTGCATCAGTTTCTTAAAACCCACATTGTCTACAGCTTTGAATGGTACCATATCCTTAGCTAGGTAGAATGTAACCACCTCAGTCACCTCTTTCTATCATTTGCTGCTTTTACCATATTTTTCCGACTGCTCTAATGCGTCGGTCAACGACAACTGTTTATGCTTCACGACCACGTGAGATACTGATGAGTGGGGTTGTACTGACCAGACTGAAACAGTCTCTGCATGTTCCTTCGGGTGTCTCTGTTTAAGATGATTAAATAGATTTGTCGTATTGCCTCCTGAAGTGCTGACCTTTGTCTGACAAATTTTACATATAACTTTGCTTTGTGCAGTATCTGACTGTGCATAGCTGAACCACTGCCACACTACTGATGTTGAGTCCTTCTTTGGCACAAGCTCCTCATCTGCCATGCTGCTTGTGCGTTTTCAACTTTTTCACACAAGAAAGCTGTGATGGGGACACGTGATATAATTTCGCCAATCACAAAGGGAAGTCATTCTGTTGGTTTGTGGACTTGGCACGGATCCATCAATATCAAGTATTAGAAGAATATAAAAGATCATGATCTGTACAGTTCTCTTGAAAATTAGATTGTGGACATCTTTAAGATCAATCACAATCTAAAATCGTCAGATTGGGCACCTCTAACTATGGGTATGCTAGACTGTGATGAAATATAGTTACTAGTGTTATATACACCTTGCACAGTAATGTGCCCTGATTCATCAGATGATTTTATTCTAATGCTTTATACAGTAGTAAATGCAGTGTACAAAAAAGGTGATGTCTGCACTACAGTTAATCACATTTCCTAATTAATGGCAGGCTGCAAATGCAGTAATTGCAGTGTTGTGTGTTTCCCTGTGGGCGACTTTAAAATTTCACCAAAACATTTTAAGACATGTTTTGCCCTTTTCAGATCTTCTGAGAGGCAACTTGCTTTCTGTTAGAGTAGGGTTTGTTATGCCTTTTTGTTTTTGTTCTGAGCATTTTTAATGCGTTCTTCACAAGCAGTACATGACCTTTCTTCATCATTATGCAGACTTTCCAGATGTGGCTCTAATTTCTGAACAATGACATTCATTTGGAGGGACAACAGCTAAACACAATAATTTCAATATTAAGTGCTTCCATTTTAATAACAAAAAACTAAGCTAAAGGTTCTGATTTTAGACTTCTTGACATGTAGCTACAGATCTTGACATAACATTTCTTTTGTCCTTTGGATTTTAGCTACGAAAAAAATTGAGTGTGAACTATTTTTCGTCTGAGAAGGAGTATCCCTAGAGATATTCTGTATTTCTATCCTGACATCCTAACACAATTCTAAAATAAATTTTATGAGGAGCAAGCAAGAGATAAAATAAATAACTTTAAATCTTTTGTCAGAAGTCCAATAATATCACTTTCAAAAAGCACATTTTACTGCAGAAAGTTAAAAGAGCACGGGCAGCATTCATTGGTGTGCTTTCTCCATGAAACACCTCATAGAGGGGACTGCCAAGAGTTCCATTCCGCCACAAATCTTTTTGGACCCGGTTTAAAGTTACATGTAAATGATATACTGAGTGGCCTACTTACTTTATATCCAGATGGTCATTTATGGGTTTGATTGTGGCTGAATATTTTAACAATCAATTTTCTTGTGAAGTAAAACTTGCTTACAAGGTCATTTCCCAAAGGAAAATTCAACCAATGACACTGTAAAAGTGGTAAAATATATTGGCATGTTTAGAAGCATGAGTTGCCAAACTGTTGTTTAATAACATTAACTGAGAACATTTAATTGTTGCCAAATCTGGCATTAACATTGTTTATGGGCAGTGGGAAATTATGACTTAATTTGAGTTTATTCAGTGGTGTGTGGTCACTGTAGATTATTGGGTTTCCTCATGTCTTCTCCTTCAAACTTGTATTTTCAACATTTTTCTCAACTTGAAGTGTAATGTATATTTCTTAGTAACTATCAGCTCTTCTGTAATGTTTGTACACTTTAAAAAAGAACAGAAGTCTGTCAGGAGTTACAATGTTCTGACATATATAGTGTCTTCCAGTGCTTATCGATGGTAATTGGTTATTAGAGAAACCATTGTAATTACATTAGCACCACTGAAACCTGTTGCTCTGATCTCTGCTTTGAGCTACATTTTTTTGTATGAAAATGTGCTATATAAATAAATGTTGTTGTTGTTGTTCAATAACTTGTTTGTTCTTGGGTTGCAGACAACTGTCAGTTCTGGGTTCAAACATGGCCAAGATGAAACATGTCAAATTTACCAGCACCCATTTTGTCCATTCACAAAAAATGTTTTATTTTTTCCACCTTTTCCTCTCAGAGATCAGCCTGAAATTGTCTTGTGATGCTAATCATTTATTTGATGTTTTAAATGAGTCTTCATCTGTATCCAGTTTCTTCCCAAAATTTGCATTTGCCCTTCAGCTGCACATAAAAATGCATTCCGCATAAAAGCCTTAGATTTGCTTGCTCCTTGTAGTTTTACAAGATACTGTACTGGAGTCACGACATTACAGCCATTCAACTGCATTTTAATGTATGATGAAGACAGCCAGACTGTCTTTTTTTTTATTCATTCATTTGAAAATGTATTCTTATTGAATTCTTTTTTTAAGTTTATGGTGGTGTTCTTTTAAAATGCACTTTCAATCTAGGATTAATATTTCTTGGCAATTCAGTGGTGTGCTTCTAAAGGTTCTTTTAGGTAAATGCTAATCTTTAGATGCTAAAAATGAGGTCTTTAACATGGTTAGGGTTAAGGTCAGTAACAAGGCACACTTGAGCTCTAAGAATGCATTTGTATTCAGTAGGCAGAAGAGAGACTCCTCATACCATCATAATTTTGGATTGTTAAACATATTTATCTTATTTAACTCTGTAGAGGTTAATACTTCTACTTTATATTCAACACATTTTATATTTTTGACTTTTTATTTTATTGCTAACAAGAGACAATCAGTGTATTATGAGTGTGAATGTGTGTGTTTATGTGTATATATGTGCCTTCTGATGGACTTGCACCCTGTCCAAGGCTGGTTTTCTACCAGATGAGACTGAGGTAGGTGCTGCTGCCATATAATTGAATTGAGTAGGTATAACCCAAGGATTGGCAGCCATTTAAATCAGTAAGAAGTATTTATTTACCAAGACCAATACATCCTTTTAATATATAGGTACAAACTGTCTGGTCAGAAGTTGGTGTAAAAATCAAAGCCAACCCAGCATGAAAATCCAGTCCATCACAGGCCACACTTGCTCCTGAATAGTTTAAAATATGTAATCCAATTTAACTGTCTGTCTTTAAACTGTAAAAATAAACCACTGACAACAGGAGGATGACATGCAATATGGAAAGCACCGAATTTCCTTATGGGCTAAATTATTTATAATTCATCCCTTCATCCATTATCCAACCTACTATATCCTAACTACAGGGTCATGGGGGTCTGCTGGAGCCAATCCCAGCCAACACAGGGTGCAAAGCAGGAAGCAAACCCTGGGCAGGGCGCGCACACACACACTCACACACCAAGCACACACTAGGGACAATTTAGGATCGCCAATGCACCTAACCTGTATGTGTTTGGACTGTGGGAGGAAACCGGAGTACCCGGAGGAAACCCACGCAGACATGGGGAGAACACGCAAACTCCACGCAGGGAGGACCGGGAAGCAAACCAATATTTATAATTGAAAGAATACAAAATTATTAGAAGTTAACACTTTTGTACTCTACTGTCAGCAGAAGATTAGTTCTATGCCCTAGCCATTCCTTTCACATTAGTTATCCTACAATTCCTCCCATCTACTGCAGTGGTTTTGGTAGGCAATATTGATAACCAGGGGTGAATTTGAAAGGGAGGGGTCCCCTGGCTGGGCCCGACCTAGGTGTTCTGAAAGAACCATGGATAAACAAGTATATAATGTCAAAGCTTAGGAGTTTGCTTAAACGTAAATAGGCACTACTCAAAAAGAGCAGGTAGTATGAGAGCATGAAAGAGGTTTATGGATAGCAGCAAAATCCCCAGAAATTATCTGAGATTATGAGTGATAGAGAAAGATTGACAGCGTATATAGTGCCAAAGAATTATACTTGATAGCATTTAGAGAATATAATAATATGTCATGTCAAGTACTAAAATCAAAGACAGTCTGGTCCTTCAATGGAGAGAGTGAGGAAAATATATTTAAACATTATTCTGGTACCTAGTTAATTTCACAGTATCAGTTATTTTCAGTTATTAAGGTAAAACTAATAAAAGATAAAAACAGATAAAATAAAAAATAACTTATTAGCAGGTTTAGTTTTTCACCAGTTTTCAGACTCAAGCTACCAATAAAATTTACCTGTGGTCCAGTAGATAGGTCAGCAGCTCAGAATATGTTGGAGATAGTTTGTGTGATTTTGTTGCCACTGGACATTTCTAAATCATAATTGATTTGTTGATAACAACACTCTGCTCACGTATGTAAACTACTGTGAGTGATTTATTTTCAAAGAGGATTTCTCACTACAGTGCAAACTGACAGGTAAGCTGTCAATAAAACACATGCAAAGTAATTTTTTTGGTTATGATCTACATCAGGAATGTTCAACAAGGTTTTTTACGTAAAGGTTTTATTAATCAGTTATGTTTCAAAATCAGGATTTCGAATTATTATATACAATAAATGCAACAAAAGCCAGCTGCTCATCACATCTGACATCAGACCACATGAACACCCTGGAATTTGGCTTCAGCTTGCAGTGTAACTTATGAATAGACCGAAACTCTATAAGTTGTCATCCGTATGTGACAATTCTACCTTGTGCCCTGGAAATTGGTGAATGTCGTCCAAAGCTCTCAGAAGTAGCATCACAGTTCAGCATTCATCACCTTCATTTCTTTCACTATTACTACAGATAGAATCTATAATGCTTTCACTATTATAACACAACAAAATAACTTTCTACATCACGTGTCACCAGTCTAAAATCCTTAATGTTGTTCCTGTTGTTAATTCAGCTCTCCTGCTGCAGTAAATTCTGTCCAACAGCTGGGGTCCATCATTTCCTGCAGTTCAGAGGAAATGTGTAAGCTCAGGGATAATGCTGTGCGTGCCACTACTGGTGAACAAGTTATCTCAGGGATAATGGTAAAGAGGATAATGAGGATTCAATGAGCCAGTTTGGTGGCACTAATATTTCTTTGAAAACCAAAGAATACATGTTTTTTTATTCATCATTAATTTTCGGACCTCTGTAGCCCATGGGGGCCCTATGTCTGTTCGTGCTGATATTCTAACAGTGTCATGTGATGGGAAATTGCACTGAACATCTTTTATGTTCTGTGGTCGGATAAACGATACCACTGCCTTAAGTTTAGTGCAGAGATACTGAGGAGAAGCTTTTTCCCACATTCCTTCTGCATATTGAATATGGAATTGTATAGAATTACATGATACTCTGTTGTTTACTCCTTAGCATTTAGTTATTAAGTTATTTGTTTTGTTATTTTTTGTTTATCACATATTTATAATTCTATTAATGATTTTTGAAAATTTGTAAAATCATGTATTGTTTTTGTCCCTTTAAATTCCTCTTAAGGGGCGGCATTGTGGTGCAGTGGTAGCGCTGCTGCCTCGCGATTAGGAGACCCGGGTTCGCTTCCCGGGTTCTCCCTGCGTGGAGTTTGCATGTTCTCCCCGTGTCTGCGTGGGTTTCCTCCGGGCACTCCGGTTTCCTCCCACAGTTCAAACACATGCAGGTTAGGTGGATTGGCGATTCTAAATTAGCCCTAGTGTGCGCTTGGTGTTTGTGTGTGTCCTGCGGTGGGTTGGCACCCTGCCTGGGATTGTTTCCTGCCTTGTGCCCTGTGTTGGCTTGGATTGGCTTCAGCAGACCCCCGTGACCCTGTGTTTGGATTCAGCAGGTTGGAAAATGGATGGATGGATGGAAATTCCTCTTACAGCCATAGTCACTGGAGTTGAGGAACTAAGCATTTCACTACTATTGTTCTGTATGTATGATTTATATGGCCTTCTTTTTGACTCTCTTTGTTTATTTAGAATGCATTGAAAATGTGCGTTATGCTAGACTTTTGTCTTTTGCAGATCTAAAATCCTTTGTATGTTCTTGGATGCCCATCCCTCTTTTGGCTCATTTTTTGAATTACTGACAGTAAAATAAAGATTTTATGTTGCATCTGCTTATTTAGTTTTTGACCTCTATCTTGCTGTGACTTACTATCATCATAGGAATGCTAATTCTGATCGGCAAATTCTGTTTGGCTTGCACAAGTGACAGGAAGCAATGGGTGCTTCCTGTCACTTGTGCCAACTTGCTTTTCACTGTCTATGCTTATTCTGATCAACCTCATCATGACAGGAGTCATCCACTCCAAATGGTGATCTGAAGTTGTTATAGAAAACATTTTTCTCCATCCTCCGAAAAGGCAGTCACGGAGCCTAGATAACAACGTGTAACATTTCTTTATTTGCACAGAATTATGCACAAATGTCTTAGTCCTTAGAGTGAGCAATCAATTGAATAATTCATCTGCTTTTATACTTTTTTCTAATTACCATTACCTCATCTAATACGTCACATCATTTAGCTCTTAATATTCAGAACTTTGTTACCTCCAATCGACTAACACCACTAGTAATTTCTGACTCATGACGATTCTCCCATTATTCTGAACACTGCCTCATTAAGAGGGCTGTTTTGCAGATTGTCCTACTGATCTTAGTTCCATTTCATAGGAGGGGGTGTATGGGCTTTCCCATCAGTTTATCCCTTCTTTCAGGAGGGGAGTTTGTTATTCATTTACCTCATTTTAACCTTAGAAAATTACACTGGTAGCTTCTTTAAGATGAGACAGACTCCCAAGAAACTTGTAAGTAATAGACTCTCTTTTATGAATGTAACATTGTTAGTCACCATCTTAGATAAATCTGTTTTGAAAACTTTGTTGCTTTTGCCTTACAATTCTCCCAGTCTTAGCTCTTTCTAATTATGAAAATTTTTTTCATGAAGCATAGTACTTAGAGATGAAGTAGAATGCCATCACAGTCCCTCATTTAGCTAGCCTTAGATTTATAGCATTTTTAGCTGTCATTTTTCACAGCCATTTTGTAGTTTTTGTTTTTTATTTGCATTGCATTGCTGTTACTGTGGTTTGCATTACTTAGTTTTGCTGACTATCATTCTTCAGTCTCCCACATGGGTACATCTAGATGTGTATGGCATTTATAACTGCTGATGTTGCAGTAGCCATATTCCACATGAAAGGGGCAAAAGATTTTTGTAAGCTGTCATCTTTTCAGATCTTGTAAATAGTCACAAAATTGCCCTTTCTTCTTTTTTTGTTACATTCTTGGAGTTTATTATTCCTTGTTTTTGTTTTTTTTACTAGCCTTTTTTTTTCTTTCAACACATTTACATTTTTTATGCTCACTTCCTTTTTTCCTCCTTGTCCTAACTTCTTAATATCATTTTTGCTTTTGTCTTGTTCAAGTTTGTTTGTTTCTGCTTTTCATTAATGAGATGTATTTATGGTCTTTGGGGGCTAGTAACTGATTAGGTGGGCACCTCTTTGACCACATGGCTATCAGGAAACGCCCACTAGGACTAGAAACAACCAGAAAGACTACGCAGTCCTTACCAGAACCAGTTAAGAAACAATGAATTAGGAGTAAATTATTTATTGAAAATGATATAGAAAATGAATAAGAAAAGACCAATCAAGGTAAAGACTCAAAAAGGAAAATTAATTAGCACTACTAATTAATTATTGAACAAAAAAATGCAAAGATATTTTTTTACAATCCCAGATATTAAAAAACTAACTTTCACAGCACAACACAACACAACAAAAAAACTAATTTAAACCTTCAAATACTTTTGCAAATGTAACACAACCCTACTAGTTATCCAGAACACTAACCCAGCAATGAGGTCAAGAGCAAATTCAAGAATCAAAAGCCAGAGGAGAAAAAAAACTAGAAAATGTTAAGAATTAGGACACCTTTTTAGAAATGCTCGCTGTTTTAGATACCTTTTTCTGTTCATCTATTATAAATACAGTATTTTAAAGGCTTAAGCCTTACTGAATATAACCATATATGTGTTTGGTATAAATGTTTTTTCCTAAGTGAATTGTAAATATTTTTGTTGTCTAATTTGACGTGTGTCACATTGCCATTCTGTAGCTTCAGCGCTTTATTAGTAGGTTGGTAAGACACGTTGCACTGTTGCTAGACAGACAACATGCCACATCATAAAATCTCTACTATAAAATGCCGTGCAGTACTAAAGCTCTTTATCTGAAATTTTAGAGTTGGATTTGGACTGTTGAAACTGTGATGAATAATCCCCTTACTTCCCTGGGTTCCCAGCCTATTTCTGCCTTCTCTCACAAACCTTGAACACCCTTAGACTTGTTCTCTTAGTCTCCGGTTTTCTGGTTATTGATTATTTCCAAATTTGTTTCACAGTTTTACCATCTTGTGTCTGGTTATAATGTAGTCCTTTTTAACATTTCTTGGCAATTTTTGTTTAGACTTTATGATTTAGCCCTTTGATTTTTGATAACCGAGTTTCTAAACCTTTAAATCATGACCGTCATTATATTTTCTCGAAAACATGTACATCTTCTGGTCCATGTTTAGCACATCCTTGCATTTGCCTCAAGTCTTCATTACCAACAAGCAATTCAGAGAGGATGGCTGGAACTTAAAAGGCATGTTTTGGGTACTTGTGACTGGCATAACAGAAATGGTAGAAATCTCTAAACAGTAAGGACTGTAGAGGAATGCCACTGGTACAGTGACAGCAAAGCACAGACGTAAGTACAACTCTTTTATGAGATCTCAGGTGGCTTCCATAATCAGCAGCACACCTGAGGAAGTGGCAGTGATTAAAAATCTTAAGGGAGGGCATTGGGATGGGGGTAATGATAGAGGGAGCTCCAGCCTAAGAAAGGTAGTAGTGCCAGAGAAGTGATGTAAGCCCTTGTGGGCTGTCCTTCCTATAATGCACAATCACAGGAATGAGGGCACTGAGACTTCTAAATTGCCCTTTACTGGAGGGCACAAAACTCCTTTAAATTGATATTGATTAAAACGTTAAGATGAGAAGCTGAGAGTTATCATTTTAAACTTATTCAAAAAAACTGATATGTTTAAACAACAGCTATTCAGAATATTCTATTAGCATCCTAAGTATTATGGAAGCAAAGTCTCTGCAGGTTATAACCATTGCCACAAATGATGTTCCCTCTCAAACAAATACAAAATAATAATACCAAAAAATCATGTTGCCAGCGCCACCAATCAAAGCATTTATCCTCAAGGTAACTTGTGACAGACCTACCACTGATGCCAAGTAATTTGGGAGAACAGCAGGACATTAACACATATGCAGCTGGTATGACATACAGCTGCATTTCAAGTAAGAGATTATTTTTATAATATTATTAACACTTTTTCTCTTCAGTGTACAGAATGTTTTTTTCATATTAATTCCTTGGACTGTGCACTGCTTTTGCACATGTAATATTTTAAGTTTGTGATGTTTCTTAAATTTATAACTAATATGTTCATTTGTAAGACATGTGTTATGTGGGTAAGTGGAAAACTAGGAAAAGTAAAGATTTTTTTAAAACTATGTGTTAACTATAATATCATGAATACAGTAGGTATGCTATTTCAATTTTATGGAAATGATTCCTGTGTGTTTGGTGCAGTACAAAAGTAATGTAGATGATGCGTAAATGTATTTCTGCTAAATATGTCCAGAATTAATTAAGAATAGTAATGAAATAATGAATTTACTTTCAATCGATATCACATTCTCTTTGCAATATTATTTCTTCTTGGCTGTGAGCCACGGATAGATATTTTTTTCTTGTTAGTCCTAAGGATTGTTAGGTATCACTCAGCATGCTGTTTTTATTCCCTCCTCACAGAAACAATTGAGGTAGGTAAGCCCAGTGCTTTTTGTAACATCTCCTGAAAAGCCCCTTTGTATTTTGAGCTTGCAGATAACAGCAACGACATTTGTTTATGTAGGAAATTTTCATACAAAAATTGCAGCTCAAAGTGCCTTACAGGAAGTAAAAGAATGAATTACATTTACAACGTAAATTTTTAAAGAAATCAATAAAATCAGCAAATGCATACAGTACATAAACTATATTAATACATACCAACAGAACCAGAGAACGACCTCCCTTACAAACACTATGGTCAAAGTAATCTGTCAATCTTGTGCAGCTTCATAATTCGTGCTTTACAATGCATTATACATTATTGTGGTTAAAATAGAATCACGGAATGCAGTTCATGTCATAAGGCAGCATACAGTGTAGGTGCAGCCAAAGAAACAATTTTGAGAGGAAGAACAACAATATTTATATATATATATATATATATATATATAGCACATTTTCATACAAATGATGTAGCTCAATGTGCAAAAGAAGGAAACCGTGGGTAGAAGCACAAGGCAGATCTCAGAAGCTGAGAGTTAAACTAAACTCTCTAAACTAAACACAAGAATCTGACAGGTCAGTGAAATAAAGAAATGATTAATTTGCCATGTAAATCTGAATGTTTAGTCTGATAGATCAGTTGCACTTCTCTAGAGTAGATACCCTTAGGTCATGTAGTGAACAACAATGGAATTTGAACTGCCAGAATGCTCACAGATAAAAACGCCTTCACGTAACCCAACATCACTCAGTAGTTCAACTGGCAGAAACAGACCCACCACTGTCAAAATAAATAAATTGAATGTGATGCACAGTTTTGTTGCAACTGCCTTTTAGAAAAATATTAATGACAATTTTGTACACAATAGCAGACTCAGGACTTGGCTTCCTAGTACAGTATCATGAAATGGTGAATGGACTGATAAACAGGTGAATGAAAGGGTTAGTCTTTTAATTGATCACTGAATTGTATTTAATTAATCTTCTGTGTTATTTGTGAATAGTGTCAGTTGTGCTTTAACATACCGTAACCCATTTTTGTCACTACTTACCAGCAAAAATATACTCTACCATTTGCCTTTTGTCATTTCCCTTCACTCCAATTTATGACATGGCCTGTAAGTGTAATGTTTTTTTCTCATGGAAATGTTTTTTTCTCTGTCTATGCTTTTGTTTTTACTTATTTACGTAATGTGTCCTTGAGAATCATGAAAGACACTAATAAATGAAATGTATTATTATTATTATTATTTGGCATACATTTATCTCATAGTAGGGTGTGTTGGCAGACAATATATTAAAGCCAATTGTTTTTGTTATTGTGTTCCATGCTGCATGATTTTCTATAATTATAAACCACTCTGTTACTATAGAGGCATAAGTATTCATTGTAGTTAAATTGTTTATGATGGACATTAAGAGTTAATATGATTATAGTTATACTAGAGAACACAAAAAGCTATGTAAGAGCAATATTTTACTAGTGGCAGTGAACATTACAGTGATCCCTCGCTATATCACGCTTCGACTTTTGCGGCTTCACTCTATCGCGATTTTTTTCTCATACACGCTTACGTCACTACGCATGCGCTTTCCGAGAACTTTTATCTAAGCCCCACGATGGCTCCTAAACGTGCTGCTTTTTCTAAGCCTTCTGACAATAAAACTAAGTGCCGGAGGAAGATGCTTGCTATCCAGGAGAAGGTGAAACTCTTGGATATGATCAAAGATGGCAATACCCTACAAAAGCCTCCTCACGCATATGAAAAGACAGCGCCAGCAACTGCCTCTTCAGCCCTGCACCCAGATACCCACTGCCTACTCTTAGTACTCCTTCAGCGGAAGAAGACAACGATGCACCTGCTGAATATACTGCACCACCTAAAGACTCTCCTACTGAGGTTGTGCCTTCATAGGTTAGTGGTTGTGTGTAAGAACTGTGTGTGTGTAATTAAATGTACAGTACAATAATCTACTATATAAAAGCGGGCCGGGAATTGTCCTTCCGTCCCATTAGTGCAAAGCGTAGCGGTATTCCGCTTATCACAGACTTACTACTTGTGGTACGAAGCGACACGATGTGAGCAGAGTTCTGCTGCTCCCATCGTCCCCTTGCTTTTGTGCGCGATGCGCTGGAAAAATAGACAAAATTATGTCTCTGGAAATAATTAATGTTGGTGGAGTACAAATGCCTCACCACGTAGTAAATATCAGGGGAGATGGTGCTTGATTTTTCTCATCTATAGTTTATTTAGTGCATGAAACTCCGTCTTTAGCGGTACAGATTCGGGCTGACATTGTACGACTTTGGACAGGCACTCGTGGGGATAAAAAAAACTTAGGTTTTCGGGAGATGTTATGAATGGGCACTTTAATGTTCTCATTCCCTACACTTACATGCCTGATGTACTCATGGAGCGCACACAAATTGAGGATAAAAGTCGGTCGCCTTAAAAGGCGGGTGAGCCTAGTAATAATATATTTGTAACGTCTAATATGTCTTATTTTCTCTTATTTTGTCTTATATATTGGGTAATACGAGTGTAATGGTGACTAAAGTGTGTTATTTCATGTCTAGAGGACTCTAATAATGTTAAAAAACGTATTTAGAAGGTCGTAAACAGGTTTTCTAACTGCAAAAATATTCGATTTATAAATAAAGAATCCTTCTTCGCGAAAATTCATTTATCACGGTAGAGTCTGGAACGGATTAACCGTGATAAACGAGGGTTCACTGTAAACATGAAAATGTGTAAAATTAGGTCCAGCACCAAATAATACATCACACATTCGGAAAGGCTCTATTATGTAGTTGTTCTTAAGATTCTCATAATTTAAGACCTTTTCTTTAAAATCTCCTGATAAAATGCAAAAGTCTACAGATACATGGGACAGGCAGGCGAACCTAGGTTGTCTTAAGTGCTTCACAGATCTAGGCTAGAATAAAGAGACGTCATAAAACATTTGCTTTAGAGCGTTCCTCAGCCAGTGGAGGATAAACATTATAACGCGTTACCACTAACTCTTCAAGTACAAACTGTACAACCAACATTTTTCTTTGTCATACTGTATGACTGTCCTTAATTAATAATGTTGACCCTTTAATGGAATTTATCATTTGCTTTATTTTTCATATACTAAGCTGATAAACTGAAAGTGTAATGTTCATGTATGTTAAACAGAAATGTGAAGTGTTAATTTGTGAGCCTCAGAGGGTGGTTCTAGTGGCTGAAGCACAAGACTAAAATCTGTAATGCTGCGAGTTTGATCTAACCTTTGAATCAATCCTGAGTGAGCCATTTAACTTTTTTTTTTCCCACCTTATACTACCGTATTTACACGTGTACCACGTGCACATTTTTTCTCGAAAATTAGCATTAGAAAATCAGGTGCACGTCATACACGAGGAAATGTAATTCTGTAATGTTTACTCGCTCGCTCTCTCGCTCGCTTGCTCACGCTCTCTCTCGCTCGCTTGCTCATGCACTCGTGCTCGCGCAATTGCGCTCTCTCGCTCACGTGCCCGCGAACTCGTGCGCTCTCTCTCTCGCTTGCTTGCGCTCTCTCTCAATTGCGCTCTCTCTCTCTAAAATGCTTCCTATACAATCACAACGCACATCTTACACGGAGCAAAACGATTTTCTTTGTAAAAATTAGGGTGTGTGTCTTACACGAGGGCGCATGGTACACGAGTAAATCCGGTATTTCTTGTATTTGTTGAATTTGTTAAGTTTCCAAATATTCCTTGGAGTTAGTGGATGGTCAACCATTATACAGCACCTACCAGAGCAATTTCAGGTTAAGGGCCTTGCTCAAGGATCCAGTGGAGTAGGATCTCTTTTTGTCAGTACCAGGGATTCAAACCAGCAACCTTCTGGATACTACGCAGATCCTTAGCCTCAGAGCCTCCACTCTGCCCTAAACTTTCCTGTGCTCTGGATGGAATCCGCTACATGTGAACAGTTGTACTGTAACTCTTGTTCAAGTGTGTCAACTTTCAGTTTGCTTAATAAGATTCTTATTGAACATGATATTCACATTGTTCTGTAAATATTACTCTTTATTCACTTATTCATTTAAGATTTGATTATTATTTGACAACAGTAAACATTGGGTAATTTTATTATACCTTTAGGAACTGTGGCTGCCATGGCAGGTCTACATCCTCGTCAGTGTATCATCAAAGTGAATGGAATTAATGTCAGCAAAGAAAGCCATGCCAGTGTTATTGCACATGTCACAGCCTGCAGGAAATACAGACGACCAACACAGGTGAGGTCATTTAGTTTTTATTTTTATTTTGTAATTTATTTTTGACTGTCAGGTGCATAGTTCATTTGTTTAAATACATTTTCAGCAATGAAATGGCTTCAAGAACACTCTGACATTTGTTAATGTGGGTGAGCTGTTCTCTTACTGAGGAAGTAAATTATGTAATTCTGGTCACTAAATATACTTCTTGGTTTTATGATTGCAGTGTAGCTTTGACAGCAAACATTATTGAAAGCATATGCTAGTGTGTGTGATATTTTAAAATGAACCATTGGCTTACAGTGTCATTATTAAGCTTGACGCCTTTGACATGCTTTCAGATGTTTTTAAAAGTCATCAAAGGCCAATGCAAAGAGATATTTTTAATATGAATAAATGACACACATATGTAGCATGTATTCTCCACTTACACTGTGACAGCGTATACTGCAGGGACATTGAAAAGGCTTAAGTGGCCTCATTTTCTGCAAAGGCATCTTTGATTCTCTGCTCTTCTGCTCACTCATTATTGTGCTCTTCCTTTATTGAAAAGGGGATTCAACGTGGACTTCTTGCCTTAATTTTTACTTTCTTTTCTCAAAAATTTAAATGCAGGTTTGAAGACAAGATGTACATAGATATACAACACATTCTGGGTTTTCTTCAGCCATATATAAGTGAAATAAAAACATGAAAGTCAAATTATACACTGATTGGATTCCCATATTATTGACTACTGATTTGTGAAGGCAATTAAAGCAGTTAGGCAGGCACCACTGGACTATCTGAATGTGCTATTCAGAGTGAGAATGGGTGAACAATAAAAGTTTAAGTGGCTTTTCAAAAATATAAGGCATGCCAGATTGTACAAAAGCAAACGAGTAAACCTGCTGAGGGTTTTCATGATCATTTGTGTCATGTCTTTATCAAAAATCCACTGCCATAGTAACAGCATCATGGTGATCCTAAATTTTCCCCTGAATGCTGTTGCTAGCATTTTGAAGAATATTAGGTACTGCTTAATTGTTTCGGTTTCCCATGTGTCATTTTGTCTGAAATGTCTGAGTGTTTTTAGCAATGTGGTTTGTTGAGAAACATTATAGGGGCAAAGTAGACCAGCAAATCTGGTGATTTTTTTTTTCCCTCACACTTATGAAAATTCTATCAGTTTCTAGTTTAATACCTCATTTTAAAGCTGTTCATTTGTTTCTGTTTACCTCAATGTCATCTTGGAATCCAAGGGGCATGGCTATTTTGTGTTGTTTGGCTCTCCCCGTATTCATGGGAGCAATCCCAGCATTCTGCTGGAGACAAGGTTCTGCTGACATCTTAATTGGTAATGGGTTTAAATGTCATCCAAAAATGCCATTGCATCCAGCTGTAGAATCCTGAAAATCCTTCTAGGCCTTGTCCTTGTGATTTATTTATGTTTGATCTACTGGAATTGGCTTTGTGCTCTTTTTCCCTGGTTTCTGATTCCCATCTTGTATTTTGTATTTTACTAATTTGGTTAGCATGATCTCCTGGTTTTGACCTCTGCCTGTTTGACCATGAATTTCTTCTTGTCACTTTCCTTCAATGTGCCCTTACTGATGGGACAGCCTGGCTATTCGTAACCTAGTGTTAAAGCAACACTGGGATGCAACCAAGTTGAATGGAATGAGAAGGAAAAGAGTTGTTAAAACAAGCAAGAGATCTATCAGGAAAGCAAAGGCTCAGCAATGGCTAGAGGCTATTCTCAGCCAAATTCATAGGTGTAAGGATGGCCTCTTCATATATTTTGAAATTAAGAAGTATTGTTTTCCTATTTAGGTATTTTATGACCTATAATTTTTAAAGTGACATTAAGTTGTTTTTAGCAGCCTGCCACTTGATAATTTCCATCTCTCCTCTTGTCTGATGGTTACATTTTTATCTGTACACTAGGAGTAACTTTCATTAGCTTAGAAACAAACATAAGTGCATTGATTATTCACTGGATCATTCTTTGTGACTTACAGCAGAATCATTACAAGGCCATTTTAAATGTGTATTTAAAAAGAATTAATTTGTGCAAATGAACGTTGTTAAAATTAGTTTTAAATATTAAACATTCAAAATGAAAGGAAGACAGTGACAAAATAGACAAATGTCAGATATTACCAACTTTATTTGGTGACATCTTAGTATTTGGCATTTTCTCTGCATGCTAAAGATGGTTAAACAGATAGTTGCGCAAATTATGATTTCATACTGTGTTATTGAGAATTACTGGATGGAAAAACATCACGCCAACTTTTTTTTTGGAAATTAATACTTTTATATTTATGTGCAATTGTTGACTTGCATATACTCTTTCTTCATTAAGGTGAATTTATAAAATAACTTCTGATTGTTATAATATACCATACTTTTATTATTGAAATACACAGAATGAGCCAAATATACTTCTACAGTGTTTGATGTCAGTGGTGAATGAGGAGAACATGAGGGCAACCCTTCTTTGAGGATTCTGAACACCATTTAAACAGTGCATGTGCTTTAATGTCTGTGGCATTCACTTAGGGTCCACACAAGAACCGAGTTCCCTGAAACTTCTTAAATCCACTCAACTGTTCTGTCACCTAACATTTCACCTGTCACTATGCACCCAAAAAGCTGTTTAGGGGATGTATATACCCTTCCTTGAAACATTTCTTCAGTCAGTAAATATGCCTTCAACCAAAACTCATTTGCTTCTGTCTGTAGTTTCATTATGAGCTGGTGACATCCTGAGGTCTTCATACTTAAAAAGATGATGCTATAGCTCTTTCTTGAATGTCCAAACTGATTCTGTGAATTATTTTTCTGGTTTCATTAGGCCACTACTATTTACTATTTTAGTTTACTATTTTTCATGTCTTGTGGCAAACATGAACTATATGCTTTTGATTCCCTGTGACTTTCATTGAATGTAAAATATGGAATCAGATTTGAGATATTATTGTCTCTCTGCCTCTGTGAGCTAGAATATGTTTTTCTTTTTGTTTTTTTTATGAACATGAACAGTCACATCCTTCAATTTTTTATCTTACATACATAGTTCTGCATTGTTGGGGGTCAGTGCTTGTCCTGTTAAACAGAACCAAATCCAGTCTACTTTGTAATTAAAAAATCAGTCACCTATTTCCATCAAGTAAATACTAAAATAGGGGTTGTTTACTGAGGATATTCAAACTGGTAAACTGATCTCTGATACATTTTCTTTTATGCAATTTCTTGTAAACTACATCTTCAAACTGAGAAACTCTATTCCAACTTACTTAAATGTGTTTTTTTTTAGCAAGATTCTATAAAATGGGTTTACAACAGCATTGAAAGTGCCCAAGAAGATCTGCAGAAAGCAAATCTGAAACCCCCTGGGGACGACTGTGGTGATGTCTTTGAATGTAAAGTAGAAGGTACCAGTTTCCTTTGCTTTGTTGGGGTCTGTTTATTCCCTTGTATGACTTGTCAATAATATTTAGTATTGTTATAAATGATATGCTTTTTGACCAATATATGCACAGCATTTTAAAATCCATTAATTCAGTTTTCCCATGTCCATATCCACTTGCAGGAAGCAGGGCTTATCCTGGCATCAGAGTATACAATGCCATAACCAAATGTGGACAGCTTGACGGTTCATTGCAATACATACACCACAGCACTATCTCGCACAAGTTCTAGTTTTTAAGCATCAGTTAACACAGCAGTGGGGCCTCATGTATAGAGGTCACTAGGGCAACACCACTCCTAAAATAAAAATAGAAAACAATAAAATACACCAAACTGTTGCGAATCAATATACTATTTTCCTGTGTTATAGGGACCACATTATTTTAGTGACATATCACTACTATAGTTCACTGGTGCTCAGTCATAATATGATCCTCACTTAATCCTGCATTTCAAAGGGTAACATTGAATTCACCCTAGATTTTCTTATAAACAACATTGAGGTTTATAGGTGGTAACACCTATAAACATAAAAAAGTGCAATTCCTTAGAAAAGTATAGGGCTTTTTATGTCTAGCCCCTGAGGTATGTAATATGTACGGCATACGCAACATACAACAACAACAACAACAACATTTATTTATATAGCACATATTCATACAAACAGTAGCTCAAAGTGCTTTACATAATAAAGAATAGAAAAATAAACACAATATGAAAACAAAATAAATCAGCATTAATTAACATCGAATAAGAGTAAGGTCCAATGGCCAGGGGGGACAGAAAAAACAAAATAAAAACTCCAGACGGCTGGAGAAAAAAAAAAATAAAATCTGTAGGGATTTCAGACCATGAGACCGCCCAGTCCCCTCTGGGCATTCTACCTAACATAAATGAGACAGTCCTCTTTGGATTTAGGGTTCTCACGGAAAGGCTTGATGATGATGGTCACGTAGAATTCTGCCTTTTAGTCCATCCATCATTGTTGGAGCATCATGAAGCTTTGAGTAGGTGGAGGTGGCGCAGGCCACCACCACAAAGAAACCGGAAAAAGAAACAGAGAAGAGAGTAGGGGTCAGTACGGGTTGTAGAGCTACCCTGAATAGTTATTATGAGGAAATTGAACATATAGAGTATCAGGATTAAGTTAAATTAAGTTAAATTGAAGTTATAGAAAGGTACATACAGTGTACCCTTTTATAATTGAATTGTGTGGGACATCTAAAGATGGCCAGTGCAAACATTACAGATGTTCTTCCAAATGCTATTATTTTGCTGCAACAACAGCTTAAGTAGGAAATCTCTGGCTGTGAAAGTTTCCATTAAAGAACTTGGAGCTCCTACATCAGATATTACAGTTAAACAGGAGACAACAACAAAGTGAGGAAATACGTAATTACGATACTTCTCTCTGAGCAGGTATTCCAGCAACAACTTGCTAGCAGGTATGCAATGTAGGTAACAAACTATTTTGTTTTCCATTCTTGCTTTTTTAAACAACTCGGACTGATAAAGCAACCTTCTCATAAGGTCAACCCTTCAGCAAGGAACGTTTTCAAACAACACAGGTCAACATTCCCAGATCAGGCAGTCAACACCAACGCAGAGGTATACCCTATGCTGAATAAGGCCAAGCTCATCACTTAAGTTGGGTATCATTTAGAATTTATTGGAATCTGATTCCGATTCTGCTTATCATTTTCATTTCTTATTAACTCTTGATTCCGATTCTAAAATGGTTAAAATAAAAATGGTCAAAACATTTCAATAACAAAAAAATTGTCTTTATTCTCTTTAAAGAGTTCTACTTAAATTTTTACAACAAAAGTTACTAGAAGCAGTAAAACATAAACAGGAGCTTTTAAAATAAATACAGATAGATGGGTAATACATACATCAGTACAATGACTTCTGCAGCACACTGGTGATTTTACACAGTATTTCTGTTTATTTCAGAAATACTACTTATTTTAAGATATAAAGGAATAGTGCTTACCGCATTTTCCAATTCTTTTAAACTATGTCCCATGTTAGAAATGAATAGAGATTTGTATTTGCATCCAATGTAAAAATCCAAACATGCTTCTTCAGTGTTTCCTTCTTTCTTCCTAGAAGTGATTGACAAATTCAGCACTATTGCAATAATAGATGGAAAAAAGGACCATGTGAGCCTGACAGTTGACAATGTTCATCTGGAATACGGAGTTGTGTATGAATACGACAGCACCGCTGGGATCAAGTGCCATGTACTCGAAAAAATGGTTGAACCCAAGGGCTTTTTTAGCCTAACTGCAAAGGTACAGTGTTACTAAAAAAAAGTTGTAAATACAAGATGGCTATTGGGCTGAATTTCTATCCTTTTTTCCAGCCGAGCTTTGATTTGTAGCAAGCAGATTAAAAGAAATTGAAAAATACAGCTACAAATATTTTAGGTAATTTATATTTCCCTTAGGAAATTAGTGAAGCTTTCATTTTCTATAATGTATATGTGGTGATGCAAAAACAAGTTTTATTTCTGCATCCTGATAGGCGAAAGCAAATGTAAAATAAAAAAAAATGCCTGGAAGCAAAGTTCTCATTTAAAATGAGCTAAACAAACAAGTGTCCACCAAAGGTCGGTTCCTGCATTGGTCTCAAGATAGACTTCATCTCCCTGTGACCCCATGCTGAATGAGGAGCTTTGGGAAAAATGATGTTGGTGGATAATAGATTACAAATTTAACCATGTAATGTGAGGGTGATGTTTAAACAGAAGGATTATTCTGTTTTAACAAGGATGAACAATAAATATTGGATAAAACTGGACATACAGTTATTAGTCACCGAGAGCCATTTGTTCTTTTCAGCATTGATGTCTAGTTTAGTTAATTTACCTTTATTGTCCACAATTAGAAATTTGCTTTGATCCAGTGGGCAACATACACATTCCTAAATGCATACATACATAAAGTAAACATTAATAACATATTTATGTACACTTCTATAAGAGTTACTTTTTTCAACAAAATTGAATTTGGCCTATTTAAACATTTTATTACAGTTGGTATAAAACTATTTCTACTTCAATTTGTTTAATATTTTGGCACCAAGTATCACCAAACAGAAGATAAAACTTGGAAACAACTATTCAAGCAGTATGTCTGCTCCTTTATAATCATACCCGCTTTATGCTCTTTTATTATACAGTTCTTGTCCAGAGAGAGCAGGTCCCAGTTGGATTATTTATCTAAGTGTATTTTTGTTAGTCACAGACAGTCCCCAAACATGCCAGGAATGAAAAAAAGTCAGTATGCCCTCAGTATGACATGTATAATAATTCTGCAGGATGCTGGATGAAATGTTCATTTTCCTCAGTCTTCTTAATAAGTAGCTGTGCTGTTGACATTTTAGATTTTTTGCATGTTTACATTAAAGTTCAAGCTATTATTCGCTATGGTTCGCACGTACTTAAAGCTGCTAACTCTCTTGACTTGTTATCCTCTGAGGACCAGTAGTTTTACTGGTTCAGAATTCTTCCTAAAGTCAACAAGCAGCTCTTTTGTTGTTCTCACATTTATTTGAAGTTTCTGTACCAGCTCTGCATCCCCTTGGCCTCTTCCTCAAAATGTGCCACATTGTTAGAGGTGCCAGTCAAAGCTGTATTATCTACAAACTTGATAGCAAAACAATTGCTGTCAGATCCTCTGAAGCTGATAGTATAGATAGAGTATAGGGACAACACCTGTGCCTTGTGGAGATGTTGTTCCAGAGATGTTGAAGAAGATCTTACAACCTTTTATTAGAATTTCTTTATAAAGTTATAAGTAAAACAGTGATAATAATGAGGATTCTCCTAGCAGAGTGAAATGCTTTCTCCACCTTTTAATATGAACAAGTTAGCATCTGTCATTGAGAGCTAAACTCCCCAAGTACTTTGTTTATGGATGAAAATGGAACTTCACTGAAGAACTCCTACACAAGAACATGTAAATTGCCCCAAGAAACAAAGCATGGTCAAAATTAAGTTTAGACTTAAGAATTGCTAGGCACAAATGCTACCCACTCTCTGATATACTGTCCACTGCTTTGATATCTTGTTTTTATAGAAAGAATTCCTTTGGTATTTACAAAATAAGAATTGTGAGCCATGTTTTACACACAAACAACAAAGTAAAGTCCCTCAATTAATTTTCAGGGTAAGAGAAAGTATGTGAACTTTTTGGAAATAACCACATGTATACATACATTTGTCTTAAAATATGGTCTGATCTTCATCTAAGTTACAGTAATGGATCAACACAATCTTTTTAAATAATAACACAAAGTATTGTATATATGATCATTTTGTTCAAAAGCACCTCAAAAAGTGAACCCATCACCCTCAAAAGTTTTTCTGATGAATGACATGACATACTGTACATATAACAACTGATTGAATGCATAATTTTACGAGTCACTGGTGTGTCTGTGCTTCTCACAGAAATTCTACCAGTATACAATTTGAGAGCTTTAGAGTTTAGTAACCTTGTCATCTTATATGCATTTTTCCACTTTCATAACCAAACAAATGAACTGAAACCAGTATAATTAAATTTGCATTCAAGTAGAAAACATTGTTTATTTTGGCCCAACTTAAAACAAGAAAGGAAATTCCTTGTTATATTCATAATTTAATATTCCATACATTTTCTCTCCTCCTTTTTCCTAAGGCACATGGATAATTCAATAATGTAATGACTATAAGCTAAATAATGATAAAATCATCATCTAATATAAATACAGTAAAATCTATGTATTCTCCTGTCATTTTTCTCAGTCTAGAGTTACAATTAGTTGGAGCCTTTCCAAGAGTCTCTAGGTACAGGACAGGAACGAACTGTCAAGTCCATTACAGGGCACACTATCACAACAACATCTGACTAAACTGTGGCAGTGTAGAAGGAAAACAGAATCCATGGAGAACCTTGCAGTCTTCAAGGATAACATAAGATAACATGCAATCCTCACACTAGCCTAATCCAGTCCCATGTCTAGGAAGAACTGGAACCTACCCCAGCATTACTAGATCCGAAGCAGAAATCAACCCCAGTCTTTCACAGAGCTCTCTCACACACACCCACACACCTGCCCAGACTCGCAATGGGCCGATTTAGAATCAGCATCTAAATTAATATGCATGTTTATGGGATGTGTAAGGAAACTAAAGTACTTGAGGAGAAAACCCCAACCTTACACAAAGAGAACATGGAAGAACCCCACACAGGCAGCTACTAGGCAAAATACTTGAGAATGTGTTATGTTGTATAATGATTGTAATTAATGAAGTAGCCACACTCAGCGTGGCTTTCCTCAAACCTTACCCCTTCTTTCCCACTCTACAGTGCATTATCTGTCAAAGATCTATGTTTAAGCTGTGGATTCGTACTGTTCTTTACTCTAGCTGCCTTCTTGTGTCAGTGCCCTCTTGTCTGGTGCTGACCAGCTTCATGAAATATGTGGAGAAAGTTTTAGTATTACTTGTTTTTACATTTTCACTTTTTTTTTTTCATTTTTGGCATGCTTTAGGAAATGCTTCTACCACTTTTTTTAGTTTAGATTTTTGATACTCAAATAATGGCAGATACACTCTGGCTTTTTAATAGGCACTTTTCTCTTTAATTTGAGAAAAGATAATAAGATCTACTATATAATAAGCACTTTCTATGATAAACTTTCTAATGGCCATTGTACACAAAAGCATGAAATTTAAAATATTTCTTGGCCATCAATACAAACTATGTGGCATAAGTAACACATAAAAACAATAACATTTTTGATTTTTGTATTCCTTTAACTCTTGCAGTGTTAATACTTATACTGCTTTCTTTCCAGAACCTTTGTAAAGATGATTTAGATCAGATCAGATTATAATTTTTTTAAAATATATTTTTTCCGTTGCCCTCATTCACCTTTCATGTATAGAAGCAAATTAGTGCAGGGTCCATGTTATATCATGCCTTTTTTGTGTCACTTTCCATAAAAACACAAAAATATTTTTTGTTGAGAAACAAGCCCAAATGTCTATCTTTAAACCATTCATATGATAAAAAATATATCTTTTAGTAAAAATCGTGACATTTACATATAGACTGGTGGTGGCCTCAAAAGGATTGTTTTACGCAAGACCGTATTATTATGTCCTTATATTTTTACGACATCATTTAGCAATTTATCTAGCTCAAGATAATTAGATTTTCTGCCTATTCATTACAGTGCCAGACCTTAGTACTATTTTAATAATATGGCCTATAGAGTTATGTGTGGAGTTTAATTAATGTAAACCTGTTTGCTTTTCTGATTATAGATACTTGAAACACTGGCTAAAACGGATGAGCAGTTTGTGCAAAGCTGTAGTAGGCTGAGCTCAATAAATGATATCATCCCTGCAGAACTTCAGACCAAGTTTGTCTTAATGTGCAGTGAACGACTTGAACGTGTGAACAGAAGGATAACAAATTATCGCAAAGTAAGTCTGGTAAGCTTGAAGTGTGTGCTTTGTTTTGAATGATTTGCATCCAGTGAGGCAGTAAATCGATATTAGTATGTGCTAACGTCAAAGACAATGAATACACATATCATAAAAACACATCATTTCAGGGTGAAGATGTGCGTGAAGGTGCAAGATCTAACTGTACTTCATCTCTCTGAGACATAGTGAGCATCTTATCACTCATGCAATATGCTGTCCCAAAGGGCAAGTACAGAGTGGGAGAAAGTTCACCCCATACCGAGAAGCAAAGTTTAAGAACTGATGTGGTTTATACAGCAGAGCTGAGGCAGACTCTTTCCAGCTCATTCTTTTTAACTTACTTCATGACATTCAGTTTCTTTCTTGCCAGTAAAATCATAAACTATATAAACAGAGCCAAAAGAAACAGTCTTTATCACCATGACCTTGTTCATGCATATCTGTCCCATGTATACCTCTGAAAGCAAAAGAGTGAACTTTATTACAACAAAATCCTAAACACTAAGTCATATGAGCCATGTATGTAACTTTTGTGCATTTTATGGTTTTGTTACAAAATGATTCTGTTTTATAAGATTTATTTTTCACTTTGACTGAATTTTTTTTTTATTCTTGCCGTGATTTTTTTTTTTTTTACACAACACAGTCTGGAAGCATGTGAGCTCAATCTTCATGCTGGTGATGTCATGGAAGTGACACCATAAATTCTATGTAACAACTACACCATGTGCTACACCTTGGTGGATACTCTATGTCTTAAAATCTCAGTAGTGTAGTTTGCTTCTTTCCATGTTGGCCCAAGCATTAGAACTGCTTATTGGTTTTTGACTTTTGTTTTACCTTTGACTTCTGAGTAACATCTTTTTTCTTTGTTTCTTGGTTTCCCGAAATTTTTCAATGTCACATTCTTGACTTTTTGCGTTCCCTAATCGCATCTTTGCTTATGGAAATCATCTCTTAGTCTTTCTTTCATTTAGAACACTGCTTGTGTTAAGTAACAGTATTAAAGCTAGGCTGTCCATGAACATATACATCCTTTGGAATGGATGCAATGACTATGGAGATCCTACTTACAAGAAAAAGAAGCTGCTAGTGGTTTATTGTCTTATTTCACTGAAACAGCATAATTCATTTTTTTGACCAAAATAAAAAAGGAAAACATATAATGCCTATTAATACCTATAAAATATATAATACCTTTAAACATACAGTATAAACACGATATCAGGTAGAAACTCTGCATGCTTCAATTATATTGCAACCAGGATGAAGGAACACCATGATGACTAGCTGTCTTTCAATAACCATGTTGCTACGGTGTCTTGGTCTTGCAGATCCACTCTGTATGATATCTAAATGATCAGACTATATCTGACTGAATATACAGCATAACTCCTGGTCCAGCTCTTGCCTTGTCACACCTGAACTACTGCAACTCTCTGCTGGCAGGAGCACCAGCGTACGTCACAAAGCCAATGCAGATGTTTTAAAATGCAGTGGCATGTCTGGTGTTAAATCAGCCAAGTTGAGCAAATCCACACCTCTCTTCAGATCACTAGAATGACTTCCTGTAGCAGCACGTCTAGCAGTACAAATCTCTGATGCTTGCCTACAGATTAGTCAGTGGGTCTGCACATTTATAGGTGGACACATTTGTGAGATCCTATGCCCTTTCTTGACCACTCAGGTCTGCTGTTCAGTGATATCTGGTGATGTCACCTCTACGTGGCATCAAATCTTTTCACGTGCAGCTCCTGGCTGGTGGAACAAGCGCCCAACCTCTTTTCGAAACTCTGACTATCTCAATGTGTTTAATTAGCGTTTGAAGACTTTTGTGTTTGGTGAATTCTTTTCTAAGCGATATTAGCTATTAGGTTTTGTAAATCTTGGAATTTTAATTAGCTTATGTTCTGTTCTGAGCCCTTCACTTGTGGTTATCAGTATCATTCCCTTGTCCTATAACACTTGTACCCAAAAAGTCCCCAGAATGATGTTTACTCAGTTATGTTGACCGCTTTTGTAATTCACTACAGATAAAAACGTCTGCTAAGCAATGAAGGTATCGTAAATATAACACCTTCTATCACATACAAATAAAAAACACTGACAGTAATAAATGAAACAGTAATATATAAAATGGATGTTAGTACTATCTGTGATGTTACTGGTAGTTAAGGTCAAGGAGCTGAGCCCAAGGTAACATGCAGTAGCTCAGTTATGAGACTTGTCAAACCAAGAAGTTAATTACAGCCAGCTGTCCTTGGCAGTGAAGGCCATCACATTATTGAGGAGGATCTGGGAGAAATTTTCAACAGTTAATTATAGTATTTGAAGTAATCCCATCACCCTAAACAACAACAGCAGGCATTGGCAACAGCTGAGTGCTTGGTATGAATTCTGTCTGATTCAATCAGACTTTTAAAAGAAGCACCCAGTCCATACCAAGATGATGATCTCTCTGTGTGCTTTTCTTTTCCAAATGTTCTTAATGTAATTGCCAAGTTCAGTGAGGTAGGTGATAGCAGGTGTTGTCTCAGAGACTAAGAAGCAACACATTTGATTTAGTACTCAAAAAAACTAGAAAAACACACAAAACCAAACTAAAAATGAACTGAGGATGCAAGTCGACATCATCTTAAACCTGCATTTAAAAATATTTAAATCTTTTTAAATATAATTTTCCAGTGGCTTTCATTTGCATGTTTACACAGTTTATTTGCAGCAGCAACTCAATTAACAATTTATAAAAAATCTTTTCTTAATTTAAATAATGTCACATTAGAACAATTTACTGTATAAAAGTTAACTGATTAAGACCTGCCAAAAAACAAAACCTTCCATAATAATAACACAAATTAATGATACATGTAGTTTAAAAGTAATACAGTAAGTACATAAAATATTGCTTATCATTATCTTTCAGGTAATTTTACCATAAGATGATAGCCGATCTCTATTACTGCGTGTGATGCTCTTTCATTTTATAGCAATTGTATTATTGGTTTACATTATATTGCAGAAAATACAATGTGCAGAGTTCAATTAATAAATACACATTTAGTTTCTTCATATGTCATTTTTCATACATAATTTTCTTATGAATTGTTTTTGCACATGAAATCTGTTTTACATAACTTACTTATTTTGGAATTTTTAAGCTCTTTAGTCCTTGGCCAAATATTTTTTGGAAGTTCATTATTACAAATTAAAACTCTAGCTGGAAATTATTATGAGTGAAGTTGATATACCAGTGAATTTAAATTTTTAAAACGTACGGCATTCAGCAGGCATTCAAAAAAGTACATTTACCGTATAGTCCAATTAAAAACAACTAAAATTATTTATGCCAGCCATGGTTATTTACTCATTGAAGATCCTTTCTCCACTCATCCCAAAATCTAATACCTGTGCTCTCTACAATATTCTGGAAGGCAGATTAGATTTAAGTTTAACAGTACTCTATTGTTTTATATCTTAAAGGGGGAAGATATTGCTGTCCATGGCACTGCAATTTCTGTTTTTACAAAACTGGTACAAAGGATAGTGGGGGAAAAATAAAAATGGCACGTTTTCTAAAATTCTCAGGTGTTTTTCGACAAGTGAAGAAATCATCAGATCCAGGATAAGAGGAGTGAATGTCCCCTTGGTGATACTCCATCCATCTTCAGCAATCCATGCTTAATCAAAATTTAGGTTATTCTTTCTTCTGCAAAGTATTGGTTTTGTTATTTATACATTTTAATGTCAAAAGTTGTATCACTCCCTGGGAAAGATGTATTATAAATGTATCATGCTTAATGAATGTTGTTTGACCATCCACCCATTCATTTTCTAACCACTTTGTCTAAAACAGGACTCAAGAGAACTGGAGCCTCCTCCAAGTTCTAAGTTGCAAGCCAGTATTGAATTTTGTTAGGCGTTTACAATACTTAAAGCTTGTACAAATAGGTGAAACACTGGATATCTATTTTTGGTGGATTTTATTTTTGTAATTCAGCATGTATTGTAATGACTTTGTTAAAATTAAATCTGATAGTCAATGTAATAACTCCCAGAACAGCCAAATAAAAAAAGACACATTTTTACAAATTCTTTGTCAAGTGAAAATAAACAGCTGACATGGAAGCTGCATAGCAGTGGTAGCTAGGGAATAACTTCCACATTCCTGAATAAAACATAAAGTTGCATAAACCTTGAATGATGCTTTACAACAAAGCTGGCAGCATTCATCAGACATTCTTTATGAAATTTGACAGCCCTAACATTTTTTAAAGGTTTGACTGCATGTTTTAAGTTGTAGGCAGCATGGATCTGGAATATTCCATAAATACAGTTAGAACTGCTATGTGACATTTAACTCCATCCATCAATACATCCATACATCCATTTTCAAACCTGAGTAGGGTCACAGGGAAGCTGGAGCCTAGCATTAGACCCAAGGCAGGAACAATCCCCTGGTTAGGGCACAAGTCCATCACAGAGTGAACGGTGTCTCACACACAAACACACACACACAGATAGTAGTGCCAGTTTAGCAATGCCAATTCACCTAACATGCACGTCTTTGGACTGTGGAAGGAAAAATCACCTTGAGGAAACTCATGCTGTCAAGGGAAGATGCAAGCAAACTCCACACAGAGAGCGTCTGGGATGTAAACTCTTTGTTATGAGCGAGCAGCAGGTTTGCCTAGTCGCAGTGTCCAAGCAAAAGCTGAATATACCTAATACTGTATGTATAATTAATTACAGTATATCATCTGGTGTTGTACTCATTGTCTGTTGTACTGTATACTGTCAACAGTCGATTAAGAATATTATTGAATGGTGTACATAGGCCAGTAAACATGACTTATCACATCATCTTCTTCTCCATTAACTGTAAAGGCCATCGACACCCTTAGTCTCTTGAAATGTCCTCCTCCATTCTTCTCTTTCACTGGATTTTTTTCTATAATCTTCTGAAGGTCATTGGTCACATCATTCAGCCGCCTAGTTTTCAATCTTCATTTACTTATTTGTCTGCCTAGATAAGCATGCACTGCCTTCCTAGGTCCTCTGCAAGTTTCCATCCTCCCTAGGTGGCCTAACCACCTAATTCATCTGTGTCTAATGATGCCAGTCAGGGCAGGTTCTTTATATAGTAGTTTCAGCTCATCATTTATTCTTGTCTTACACATCCCTTTTCACATAACAGGACCATAAATCCTTCTTAATATTTTCCTCTCCCAGGCATTTAGTCTCTCTTCATCCATTTTAGGCATGACCCACATTTTACTACCATGTATAACTACACATGGCAAGAACACCCAGCATGGATTCAGATGATGGAGGTCATGTTTTACTAAAATGCTGGAATTCTATGAGGAAGCAACAAAAGGCTACGGTCAAAGTATAGCATATGATATTATTTATCTTAACTTTCAGAGAACATTTGTTAACATAGCACATTAAATGTTGGATAGCAAACCAAAATACGGTAAGTTGAAATTCAAGGTGTAGTGTGTAGATGGTACAAAACTGGCTAAAACACACAAAGCAGAGGGTTACAGTATGAGGAACCTTTTCAGAACTGGTCGATGTTAAGGGTGGTGTCCTTCATAAGCTAGGTGGATTGTCAGGTAATCTAGAAACAGTTGAATAATTACAATGAGACTTTGACAGTATGCAGGCTTCAGCAGATTTGTGGCAGATGGAATTGAATACAAGTAAATATAAAGCATTACATGTAGGAAATAAAAATGTCAGATTTGAATACATAATGGGAAAATTGAAGGTACTCATAACTATCAACTTCCAGACATTATTCAGAAGTCATTAAGAAGGTTAACATAATGTTAGGTTATATAGCATGATATGTAGAGTACGTCTTAGGAGGTTATGCTTTTCAGTTTAAGCCTAAAAAGATTAGGAGGTGACATGATTGAAATGTTTAAAATTTTGAAGGGAATTAGTACAGTAGATTGAGACTTTGACTTTAAAATGAGTTTATCAAAAATATGAGGACACTAGTTGGAAACTTGATAATTATAAATTTTGCAAAGACATTAGAATGTTTTTTGTCTTACAGAGAACCACAGGAATAAGTTACCAAGTAGTGTGGTAGACTGTAGGACTTTCAGGACATTCAAAAATAGACTTGTTATTTTGGAAAAATTAAGTGGATAGGACTGGCAAGCTTTGTTAGGCTGAATGGCCTGTTCTCATCTAAATTTTGCTAATGATCTAAAATCTGACAGCCTTATGATTGATATACATATTGTTTTTACCATATTCCATAACTGACATAATGTAGATGCCATTACAAGATCATTGTAGCCCCTGTTCCCCTTGTGCAATCCTGCATTCATTTCTAGGTTTTGTTATTGTGTTTTTTGTGAAGAGCACTCCCAAGTATTTGAAGGATCTGACCATCTTAAAGGAGTAGTGGTCAGGCTTCTGCCTTTGAAACCCTTCCTGGATATGTACATGTGCCTGTTTTTACTTTCAATAATGTCTTTTATCTCTAAATACTGGTTAAATACAAAAAGATCCTGTTACATCTTGAGTGTCCTCACAATCATAGCCATTAGTTTGGTAGAGTCTGTTGTAAACTAAGCCATTTATGTTGATCGTTACTTCCCTGATGTTTTTTACAACTGTACATCATCCATCCATCCATTTTCCAACCCGGTGAATCCGAACACAGGGTCACGGGGGTCTGCTGGAGTCAATCCCAGCCAACACAGGGCACAAGGCAGGAACCAATCCTGGGCAGGGTGCCAACCCACCGCAGGACACACACAAACACACACCAAGTTCACACTAGGGCCAATTTAGAATCTCCAATCCACCTAACGTGCATGTCTTTGGACTGTGAGAGGAAACTGGAGCGCCCGGAGGAAACCCACGCAGACACGGGGAGAACATGCAAACTCCACGCAGGGGGGACCCGGGAAGCGAACCCGGGTCTCCTAACTGCGAGGCAGCAACGCTACCACTGTGCCACCGTGCCACCCAACTGTACATCAACCAATATATATTCTAAGGGATGTTCTTGCCTCAGAACCACAATTTATTTGAAAGATATCTGAGGTCCCTTAGTTCTAACTTTACTTTCTGTTTGTGTCATCTGTGCTAGTTACTAGTAATAAACAATACTGTATGTTACTGCTACTAAAACACAATGATAGACTATGGAGGTAATCACATGCCTTGTACGTCAATTGTGTGAAGAACATTAATAATTGGGAAGCTTATTATTATATAAATCAAAATAGTATTATTTGCTATCTGTAATTTCATACCAGTTTCATTTGTCAGGAAATGCCAGTGAAATAAAACCTGTACAGTAATTTACAACAAGGCTCCATACGTTTGTTTAAATGATATTGTCACTGCAAGGAAGATACATTGGAATACATTTTCACATTTTATCATGATAACACCATCACAGCCTGGACCTGAAGATTCTTTCGTAAGTTCAGTAAAGAAGAATGGTCAAATACTGTCAAGTTTGGATGTGCAAAATTGGTAGAAAGCAAACTCAAGAGACTTAAAATCATAATTACGACAGAAGTATTGCTAATAAGTAATAACTTAGAAGTATAAACTAATCTAATGGTGATACATCAGTTACTGTATGCTGCATTTACTATACGGTTTATGCTGATATACTGACAAAATATAAATATTACTTTCAATAGAGTGTAAACCTTTCAATACACACTATATGTTTACTGGTTTCTCCTGGTACTTAACTGGGAGAAGCAGTTTAAACAAATGGCTATAAATGGATCATTCATGGGATTTTAAATGCTGGATCAAAATTAAGTGGTTGGAAGCATTTCTTCACATTCCTAACCATCAACAGTATACAGCTAGTATGTTATATAAGTGAATTACTTTTGAGTAAAGCTTGTATATGTTTCTCACCTTTAGATAATAGTATTAAATATAATGTCAGTTATTATCTGAACTTTGGATTTAGTAGCAGTGAGTAGTAACTAGAACTTTAACACACTTAATATGGCATATGTGTCTCTCAGGACCAGTTGGTTGTAAAATCAAAAGTCAGGAAGACCGTGAATATGTTTCTGTATATATTTTTCTTCCTGTGGAATTTTATCCACAGGTGTTGTGCCTAGAGGGACACCTGGGGCTGTTTATGCCTTGTGAAGCTGATAAAATGTGCCATGAACATTGGCATAACTACAGTTTCCACAACTGCAAGTGATTCTTGCTTCTAAATAGACTGCATTAATCACTTTATTTTATTTTTAATTTAGAAGCCATAATTAAAAGAATCTTGCATTATTTACCTGTAGTCCGCATATGCCTGTTAAAATGTGTTTTAATATCAAGGTGTATTATCCAACAAAATCTCTCTATTCGATAGTATCATTTGTTAAGGTCATTGTAAAAATACAACCTTGACTAGAAGGTAAATTGTTACTTATCATTTATTATCATTGAAACACTAAACACTTTTTATAAAAAATGCATATTCAAATTAGTGAAACAATGCACAGTTTGTGATCTCATTAATTTTCTCCTCCCAATTTTCCATTATAGTCTTGATGTTAAGCCAGAGCCTGTGAGGTAGAAATGCCAACAAAAAATATAGCTTGTGATGCACCTTCCAGGCTATAAAGGTGTCAAAACACCTTACTGCGAAAAAGTAATGGTATTGACACTTCTGTTGCTCCATGATTCTCACAGCTTTTTAAAAATTTCATGATTAAGCTGTCCTCCTATAGATATGCTGTTCCCGACCTTCGAACTCTTATCTCACCAAAGACTGGCTAAAGAGTTCCATGAAAACCACCTGCTTCATGCTAAAATGGCACAGGGACAGACCAGCCTGTGAACTGTCATTCCTTTTGTGGACTAATTCGTGTGCTAGTACATTACCAGTTAATGTTAGTAACGCTGTAGGAATGATGATGGACTTGTCTTCAAGGTAAATTGGCTCTGTGCGGGTGTGTGTATGCAAGTTGGACCTATGATGAAGTTAACATTCTCATATCAAATCAGTAGCTTACCACAACAGCATTGGGTATTAGCCTCCTACAGGAAACCAGGGACGAGAACACTCACACTCACACTCACAGAATAAATCTTGAACATTTTGGGAATATGTGGAAAAAAAATCATGGCTTAGACATGCAAACATTATGCTGATAACTGGGCAATGAGTATGATCCGAAAAGATTGAATCCAGGCTAACGTCTGTGCTGCCTGTTCAATGTGGTAATAATTTGTAGCTTTATTTTGTAACCTATGGACATATTACACAGTTTTATGGACAGTCTGTACAGATTTGTTCATCACTGGCAATGAAAACTGAATAGTGACACAGTCCTAAAACACTATGAAAATTCTCTTCAGGATTATTGTCTTTAATTTCTGGTTTTCTAATGTACATTTGTTTTGTTTGTAAATAAAAACTCTTGTATATGTATAGTTAGATCAGTTAATGTACTGGTCCTGTTTAATATCTAACCACAGTGACCAACAAGGTGTTCCAGAGAATGTAGTGATACAGACTTTGACCTGTATTGCATATGAACAGTTTAATATGTATGATTTATGGTATATGTTTCAAGTCATAACCAAATTAATTAATTAATTATTTTTAGTAGACTTGGCTGAATAAAAAATACTTTCACATTGTATTTCACTTTCATAGTGCCAGTACAAAACAACAACATTACAAGTTGGGGAGGACTGGTAACCTGTCCAGGGCTGCTTTCTGCCCACCCAGTGCTGCTAGCATAGGCTGTGGCTCCTTGCAACCCCAGAAAGAATTAAGCTTGTTCCAGAATTATATGCTAAGTTTGTGTGTTTCTGTGGAACTAGGTTTTAGTTCTGTTTCTTGACTATGCTAATGCATTATTAAAAATTTAGATAAATGTTAAATTTTTTGTAAATGTTACTTCATTTTAAATACTTTCAGGCTGTCTATAAGTATATAACATTTACCTGCTAAAACCGTATAATGCAATATAATGTATTCAGGTCACTTAAGCAGATTTATCTAGTAGTAAACTAGTAGGTTCAGGCACTGAATCAGCTAGCAACATCCTTGAATGTTATTTTACTAAATGGTAACATAACAACTAAAACAGGTTGAAAACTGCAATAAAATGTAATGTATCAAAACAGTGTATTTCTGAGTATAAGAATATTATTGTTGGAATGTTGTCCTTGTAAATCTACAGTATAGCAGCTTGACACAGTATCTAAAGCTTACATGAAGCTGAGTCTCACATTTCTGTATATTTGTGCTCAGTTTTCCAGGGTTCTTAAAAACAGAGCATGGCCAACATTTAAACAAGCCAAGACCAAGATCTCTCCACTGCACAGCAGTGATTTCTGTCCCACTAACTGTCACATCAACATCATGGAAGTATCCTATCCTAAAACCACCACTTCTCTTGGCAGTGCATTTGGAGTGCAGCTAGACAACCGGAAAAACTCTACACTAGAGAGAGTCAACAAAACATCAGAAACAGGTGAGCGTTACAATGCGGCTTAGCACAGTGCCAGATGTTAAGCCTCAGTGAAAGTATTCTTCCAAGTCACAGTGCTCTACCTGGTAATTCTTTGTAAATTATATAATTTAATGAAAGTTCAATTATTTAATTCAATCACAATTGCATGCTGCTTCATTGTCTTAGTAGACATGTTTTTGTAGGCATGACATTGAAAGCTGACTCCTTCCATGCAGGAATCTTTAATGGCCATGTTCATGTACTCTGTGCAGTGCAGCAAATGATAAGTGTGTCCTAGAAATGATGTTACATTATCTTCTGATGAGTTTTATTCTTTGTTTAGTACACAGATCAAATCTTTAGAGTGAATAAATAGTATATTTGAGCCCAGTTTTTTATTGGCATACTACAGGATACCTTTTCATTATCATTTACCATTGGCAGTTTAGTAAGGTGATCAGTTATTATATATCATAGCACCGAAAAATAAAAAGCTCAAATAGGCCTTCTACAAGGGGGACACAACAATTCAGCAGAATCAGTCAATAGCAGGGAGTAGGGTATAGTTATTCAGTATGCTGCTAAGTATCATATGCATACTGTTTGGTTAATCAGTCCACTAAGTTTTATCCTACTGAGTTCAAGTGAATATTCCTTGAGTTTGCATTTGTGCAGGTGACTTAGGCGATTACTTTTTTCTCCAGTTGAGAACGATTTTCAAGAGACAATGATGATTATGTTTTTTGACATTGCCAGACCTGTTTATAAAGAGTTGGTTCTCCCAATTAGTAACATTATTTTGAACTGCTAAAGCATCTACAGCAAATAGTGAGGGGAAAAAAAAACCCGGAGAAGTGGCGCAACCAAAACTGCATTTTGGACCATGACACTGTACCCACGCACGTCATGTTGTCAAAAAGTTTTTGAACAAAAGTTGTTGCTTCACACCCCCATATTTACCATATCTGGCTCCCACTGATTTCTTTTTGTTCCTGAAATTAAAACTGAGACGGAAGGAAAAAAGATTTGCTACCATGGGAGAAATCCAGCAATATATGCAGAAGGCTATAGACATGGTTAAAAAAAAAAAAAAAATGAGTACAGAAAATGTTTCCAGAAATTGGAGTGTGTTGTATCTCAAGGAGACTATTTTGAAGGTGAATAAATAAGAACTGCTGCAAGTTTTAGAACAATGTTTCTTTTTAACAGTTTTGGGAATTTTTGGGTCCCCACTTATATATATTAACAGCATTAGCAAGAATCGTGTCAACAGCTGCCATATTGATGTTTTTGTATTGCATCTTGGTTCCGAGTCTCAGCTTCAGTAAAATTAACGACCATGTAATACATTAATACAACTTCTCACTGGTAACAAGGACCCAGGCACAAGCTGGCAAGGCCCCTTTCCTGTTTTGTTTCTATTTACATTTTCCCAAAGGTTTCTGAAATCAGCTGTAACATTTTTAGCATGGTTGCTTCCTGTTCTTTATGTGAAACCTCTGTGAGTTGGGAAATGTCTTAGTGAAGCTATGATAACATTGAGGTTTGTAATTGGTCACAGCCTGTGTTGTTGTAAAGATGACAAACCAGTTCTGAACATTTATCTTTTGCATGCTATTTATAAACATTTGCTTCATTTTTTTGGGTTGTTTTGTTTTCTGTAGTACTAACTTTTTATGGAAGTTGGAGTAACTAAGTTAAAGAATAATTGTAAGCACATTCTATATTGACTGAGAATGGAAACCTCAAACTGTAATAAGGTGTTTTGCACAGGTAAATATGGCAGTTGGCAGATGCAGGCATTTTCCTGTCATGACCATTTTGATCTCTCCATACACAGATCTAGATGAAAGTGAAAAATTAAAGTCGCAGAGAGTCTAAATACAACCCAATACGAGTATTCAGTTAAAAAAAAAACAGGAATCCAAGATCGATAAACTAGTTCATTGGACAAAAACAAACTGCTTTGCATGTTCCTCATTGTAATGAACTCTAATTTCTTATTTGGCGTTCTTATATTTTTGTTTTTTAAATCATGTGGACTATACATCTTGAGTTGCTTATTGACTGTGTGTTTTGCTTAGTCCATGACATTTGCATTCTTACTCTTAAGTTAATTTTTTGATTGAGGTCTACTTGCAGTGATTTTGCCTTGTTCCCTTTCTCTATGTTATGATAAAAAAAAAAACCCAAAAACATTCAGAACGTGGCACAGCATCTTGATAGTGTAATATCTGGTGGTTAACTTTTACTCTGGAGGCTTAATCAGTAGAGTGAGATGCAATTAAAGGCAAAAGAAGCTCTTGTACTTCTAGTGGATAAAATGGCTTTCTGAAGTGTGCAATTTAAGACAGTTAATATATATTTAATTTTCTGAAGTCTTTGAAATAAAAAAAAAAAATTACACTGGTTTCCTTAGAATTTGAAGCATCTTCTAATTAGACCATACTGAACTATTGATTAAACTCAATTCATCTATTTTAAGAAAGTTTTTTCCAGGTTATTAACAAATGTGATTAATGGCAGCTTATCCTAAACCTTTATATCATGTGGCAAGTGTAAACAGAGAGGTAGAACACTGGATGTGTTTAATATGGCAGGAAGGGCTGTTCTGTCGAATGCAACCGTGCCAACATTGAGAAGAATTAATAGATTGCTTTGGGAGACAATGCAACAGGACTATTTTTTGATTGAACAGTAATTTTAATTTTGAATATTTGTCTACTTTTTCTAAACATAATATTCTTATTGTATTGATTCTTACTGTATAAAATTCTCCTCTGTCTTTGGTTGATGTCATTTTCTGTGACTGAAAATAGCTTTGATCTGCACCTCAAAAATGAAAACAATAACTACCATCTGCATTGTAAGCCTCCTTTAACTTGAACAGATTTTACACTTTTATTTTTATAAGTAGCGGTTTGACATGTGCCTTTTGCTTTGCAAGCTGTTTTTTGTTTCAGTCTGGCAATTTCTTTTGAACTTTGCCTTTGCCCTTTCTAAATGAGGACTAAAGGCTTTGTTATTGTGAGGAGTCGGTCTTCCAAGAAAAGGCAAGCAGAATACAGAGGAAAAATTTGCTGTTTAACCTTTATTTAAGTAAAGCAGAAGAAAAAAAATAAAAAAGAAAGTCAATATCGCAATGAACCTAAACAAATAAAGCACTATCAGTTCATATAAATGAAACACTTTCTATAAAACTTCACTTCTATTTACAATTTGAATGCTGTTTTGATATTTAAGTATTAAATAACTGTATTTATTTTGACAAGATTTACCATAAATGTTTTATAACTTAAGTAAAACTAAATTTATTTGTAGTCATTTGCATTTGTTAATATGAACATTTACTATTTCTTTTAAAATAATAATGTATACATTGAAAACTCTAATTTAAAACTCCAGAAAGATACTTTATATCTTTGTTTTCTGGTTATATTCTCCAGATATGTTTTATTTTTATAAATGTGCTACTTTATCAGAATCCCCATTTATACTGGTAGGAGGTAATTCGAGGGAGAGGCAGAATGGTGGGGTAGTGATTACTGTTATTGCCAGTGTCCTGCATTTGAATCCTCCACCCAGTCTTTGACCTTATGGAGTTTTCCTCCAGGTGGTGCCTCTAAATTGGCCCAGTGTTTGTGTTTAAGTGGGTCTCAAGATGTCCTAAAACTCTATTCAGAGCTAACTAACTCCTGTACTGATCCTCAGGCCGTAATTGTATTAAGTAAGTCTGAGAATGTTATGTTACAATTCAGTGGAGTCTGGGAGCACTAGCATCAACTATATTGCATAACAAAGGAATCAAGTGTGTCCTTATATCTTATCTGTTCATTTTTTCTACTTGTTTTTTAATTGGTGACGGACTGTATTGACATGTTTCATTTGAGAGTAATATTGACCTTCAAGTTTAAGTTGCTATATTTTCATGCCAATATGAACTGTTGTATACACTAAATGAGCAAATTCTCAGGAACAGTATACTAATACAGTGTATGGCCTCCTTTAGCTCTTGAAACAGCCTCAATTATTTGTGGCACAGATTTCATAAGATGCTGGAAACATTCGTTTGAGATTCTGGTCGATGTTGAAGTGATCTCATAATGTAATTTCTGCAGATTTGTCAGCTGCACATTCATGTTGCGAATCTCCAACTCTACCACATCCCAAAAGTGTTTTGCTGGATTCGGGTCTGGTGACTGGGAAGGCCAATTAAGAGCATTGAGCTCATTGTCCTGTTCATGAAACCAGTTTGAAATTATTTTTGCTTTGAGACATGATGCATTATTCTTCTGGGTGTACCCATTAGAAGATGGATAAATTGTGGTCATGAAGGGATGAACATGGTCAGCAGCAATACTCAAGTAGACCATGGCATTTAAGAGGTGATTGATAAATATTGTGTGCCAAGAAAACATTATTACGCCAAAACCACTAGCCTGGACTGTTGACATAAGGTAGGTTGAATACATGGATTCATGTTCTTGGCACCAAATTCTGTCCCTACCATCACCAGCACAAATTGAGATGTCAAAAAGAGTTCTCAGTACTACTATAAATCTGCTTGATCTGCTGTATTGAGGACCATTCACTACAGATTTTGGAATTGTTTGTATGGACACTTTCTCCTGAGTGTATCTAATATCTCACTCCCATATTGTAGTAAATTTTTATTTTTATTTTTTGCTGTTTTAACATACAGTTTACTTCAGTTTTTTTTTCTACTAATTGACTATCTGGTTACATTGGTCAACAAGCATTTTGCTACTGGGATTCTTTCACCTGTACTTTAACAAATTTCACTTGCTGACACCAAATCTGAAAACCGTTTTCCTCCAGCACGTCCCATTTTTTAGTTATGATATTCCTGGTCTTGGAGAACTAGGGTGATTTGACGGTAAAGGCGATGCGTTTCAGCATTTAAGAAATAAGTTTGGTCTCGAGAAAAGTGAAGCCAAAATTAAGGAAGGTGTTTTTGTTGGCCCTGAAATCTGTGAACTGATGCTTGACGATGAGTTCAAAAGGAAACTGAAGCCAACTGAATCAGCACCCTCATTCGTGCAGGTTGTCCAGAATTTTCTTGACAGTCACAGAGCAGAGAATAATGCTGAGCTTATGGAGAATATGCTGAAAGTATATTAGCTTACGGGAGCCAGAATGTCACTGTAGACACATTTTTTACATTCTCATCTCGACTTTTTTCCACCATATTTAAGCGATGTCAGAGATGAGCATGGGGAAAGATTTCATCAAGGTACAAAGGTGATGGAAAACTGATATCTGGGAAAATTTACTCCGAGCATGATGGGTGACTGCTGTTGTTTCATGCAAAGAGAGACGGATGTGCAGTACAAGCGCAAAAGCAATTGTCTCAGACAATTTTGAGCACACTGACCTTGCTTTTATATTGAGGTAAATTGACATAAATATTTTTTAAAGTGTCTCTGGTATCATCTTCTGGTTTGTTTTCAGATTAAACACATTCAAACAATTTTGGTGGGACAGAGTTCAAACTCTAGATATTGTGTTGATATATTATATTGATATTCAAAAGTGTCAAAACGGCAATGATGTATATCTCAAAAATCTGATGTGCTAGCTTAATTCCGATTTCAGATAGGAAATCAGTGTAAAAAACTTAATAGAGAGATGGTCTGAAGTTCCCAGTAGCAGACAAAAAATATTTTTTTGTACATTAGTGCATCAGATATAAAAATGCTTACTGAGTTATTTAGACTATACTGTACCACCGTAATGTACAGTATATGCAGTACATATATAAGCAGTACAAAACCTGAACATGTTCTTGAATTCTCTTTGTGCAAATGATTAGCATATTACCAAAATAATTAATTATATCAATCATACACAATGATATACTGTTACATGTATTATTAATTTTAATAATTAATTACTTTTTTCACCACAAATTAATTTAATATATTTGCAGGCAAATTAAACCCCATGGTGTACATGCAGCATACTATTACCACAATGGCAGCTCCTTCAGGACATAGCTTGGGGAGACCAGATAGTCATGGTCTCCGGTTCCTCTTAAGAGAGGAGGACTTGACCACCCTTGACCTTTACCAAAGACTGCTCAGCAAACTACAGACTGTGATGAAGGAGATGGACAGTTACTCTTGTCAGATTGATGAGTAAGTATGGCTTTCAACATTACTTTGTTTTATTGGATAGTTTAATCTGAAAAGAGATGCTATTTTTCTGTAGGATTCAGTCTTTGAATCATCTGTGCCTTCTATTTCCAATATGTTGTACTAAGTATAACACGTTTCTGAAAAAGTTTAGGCACTTAATTATATAGTTGAAAGTTTTAAATTTACTGAATTCAGCAATCAAATATATATATAGTATGTAATAGCTTGTTTTTTAAAGCAAATTGGGCCTCTTTTGCCTCAAGGACTTTTATTGTTACACCTACTGTATATCTTCTGCTTGTGAATCAGTAACAATGAATGCACTAAAGTTTCATTTGAAGTTTCACAATATTGAAATCAGATTGCTATTCAGGCTAGCATTTCCAACACATGGACATTCTTTTCGAGTATTAACTGGCAGTTTTTTTTTATTTAATTCCATTAGGATAATGTCACAGTTGAAATACGATATTTCATAAAGCACTGGTGGCAGTTCCTTCGTGAAGGTTATTAACTTGTAACGGTGTGCTTCACCAGATAACACATTTAAACTTGTATTAAGTAGTATTTTTTATTGCTAAGTTTGACATCTTATCATGTACTGTTATGCTAGATTTAGACATCAGAAGTAACCTGTCCTTTTATCCAAATTCAAAATGGAAGGACCCTTTAGTAATTAAATCACTTATTAACACTGAATACATTTTTGTGTAGACTACAGTTAAGAGACTCTTTAAATTATACTTTTCACAAACTCTTTGGTACTATAAAATGTAAATTAGGACCAAACTGCTTGCCTGAAAAAAAAAATCAAATATAGAATTGTCCATGCAGTATTGCCATGTAAATTTCACTTTTGTGAGACCAAAGGAAATCACTCAACAGAAGATTTTACAATACAATACAGGTTTCCACAGAGACACACGCACAGACGTCATGCTAAAATCAACTTTTACTGATGTTTTGAACATCATAGAATGGGAACCTGAACTTAACTTGAGAGCTAAGTTTTAACCCCATCACCCAATTTCTATTTACATGGAAGTAAAAAAAATCACCTCACTTCCATTTCAGTTTTTCTTAAATATATGATTCAGAGCCCGGAATTTAGTTTAGAATAATCTTTCATGCACAGAAATATAAGGAATCCCAATTTTGGCACAAAAATGCCCTTACATAAATGATAAATGAGGTCAGTTGAGTGATAACAGACTTTTTATTTAATTCAATCTCAGCCCCTTAATTCTGTTTAAGTAACATTTATGTGTTACTTCTATTAGTATTGGAACTTCTCAGAAAAGTGATGAGCTTTTATAGAGATGGTGCTGTGAACATTTAACAATAGAAGAAGAAGTGGTGTAACGATTACCATAAAATGTTTTTTTAGTAATCTAAATGAATCGTATTGTATCATATCGTAATCTAATCTAATTGTATAGTATTATCGAAAGCATATATTCAGAGTCATATGCTATGTCAGATCATATTGACTTTCACAATTAGTAATTTATGGTAACTGGAAAGTGATAGATGAACAATAAGCAAACTTCCTTGCTGATGTTAACAATTAGGCAGTTCAGAGTCTGATAGGGAAGCTGGGGTGTAGTCAATAATGGGGGGCTTTGTTGCATGCTTTTCTCATGCTCTGCATCATATATAGTTAATACAGCACCAACCCACTACTGTATTCCAGTTCCGTGCACTCTGGAGTCAGAGGAGCAGTTTATGAAAGGCAGGTGCCCACGTTCGACAGCACACAAGTTCACTGCCTGTCTTGCACAAACACTTACACACTGAACTCAATTTACAGACTATTAAATAGTTTTACCTTGAAGTTTAATTTAGCTTAATACTCAAAATAAGCTGTCAATATTTTTCCAAAGTAAATGTAGCAGCTTATTTGCCCTTTCTTTTATTCTGGCCATAAATGGATTTCCGTCTTGCTTCTTATGATTGTGAGGTAATGTTAACTTCATTATATTGGGAAATATGCCATGACTCAAGTAAATTATCCACACCATTTCTGATCTTTGATTACTATTGTGTCATTATGTTGTTTTTTTCACTAAGCTACTCTTCTGCAGTTGTCAAAGATAACTGCCAATTGATTTTAGAGTGCCCACCATAAATTATTTCTATATTACACCATTTCTGAGCAAAGTACTGTATGTCACTTTTCAAATATTGTTGATTAGATTAGCTTTGCTAAAACTTTTAATGTTCCCAGGGGGAATTTTTGGCTTTTTACAGAAGCTCTTTAAATAAATAAATACATAAATAGACAGATGAATAAATATATATATACATCCAACTATGGTCTGAAAACACACTTGAGAATGACTAAAAAGCAAAAACAAATTAAAAACAAAGAAAACTTCTGACTTGGCAGTCACAGTTCCAGTGAGGCATTATACATGCATGTTGCTGTTGGTATAAAGAAGCCCAAGTAGCGTTTCTTGACTCACTTCTGCTAAATGATTTGTTGGCTGAAAGTCCTCAGTGTTAGTGTGTCAGAGAGGGAATGTGCAGCATTATTCATAATGGTAGTCAGTTTTGTTTTAATTTTCGTCTTTGCTACAACCTGTAGAGGGTCCAGAGTGTGTCCCATAACTGAGCCTTCCCTTTTAATTAGTTTATTAATTAATTATTATGATAATTGATATTATTAATATAGCTACAAACATTTAATAATAATAGTATTAATGATAATATAATGTAAATTCTATGCAGTAAAATTGATGCCATATGTTCTTACATATTCACAATCTTCTCCTGAAAGGGCGTTGAAGCCAACAAGATAAAATCAGTTATGCCACAATTTGGTTCTTATAACAAAGTGCAGTGTCTTCATTTGAAGTTCCCATAGGGGAAGGCACACGTACACGTGGCTGAAATGCGACATTGCTAGGGTTCTGCGGCTCAGGGATACCTTTCTCCTTTAAGTAAATTGACCACTGGTACCCACCTACAGTTCACTCCTGCTTTGCATCCAGTGCTGCTCAGATATCTGCGACCCTGTGGATAAAGGCACTTTGAAAATGAATATGTAGATTAAGTTGCTACTACATCTAAACTTATACACACTGCATGCTACCTAGTTCAATCAAATATCTCTTGGTTAATGGAAATACTACAGGAAAAGATTTCTGGTTTATGAGGTGTGCTGATAGACTGAGCTGAATTCAGTTGATTGGTATTATCATTGTGATAATTGTTCCCTAACACCAGGGCTCCATGCCTACTCTTCTCCCTCAAGACAAATGTAATGTATTTCTAATACATGGCATTAGGCCAGTCCAGCAGCAATATGAATAGACATTCATTTTTGTTTGTATCATATGTTTCAAACTGTAGAACACATGACTTCAACAGTTGTGTTCTGGTTTCTGTGAGACAGATGGTTGAAATGTGTTAACTTTAAACATATCCATTAATTTTTCACAGTCTTGGTCATCCTACTGAATGAGTTATTTTGGGGCCTTTGTTTCTTTTTATATGTCTTGAGAAATAGCACATTGGTTATGGATTACTGTCTTTCATCATGGATAGAAGTTTTTAATATTTTTTCAGGTAGTTATTCCTTTTTTTATTTTACCTATCATTTCAATTTAGGGTAGCAGAGGTAGCAGATAAATAAACTGATGTGTTTTGTTTCACAAAATGATGGAACAGGTGACCATGAAGTTTTTAATTCATAGTTACATTTTCGCTTCCTGTGTGATTCACATTGTTAAGGTACAGTTTATGCTATACAAGGTACTCTTATTAGTAGGCAGCTCAGAATCAAAGTTCAAACTTTGAGTCTTTTCTTTCGTGGATAGCTTTTAAAGGTTGTTACATTCTGCTTGGTTCATGGTAAAATTTTCACACTAAAGGCTTCATTAGCAAGTATACCACCCTTTGAGACTGCTGACCTTCAGACTTTTCAAGTTTGCTTGTACTGCATCCTGGCGTCTTGTGTGGGCACATAGACTGCTTGTTTTTTTTTCCCTAAAGTCCAAGCACTTCTCTGAGGCTGCACATTTGCTTTCAACACAGCAGACATATGGGAATTTTCACAGTTTTTCATTGTCCTCATAAGAAATAGATTTGCTTTTGTCTGTGAAAATCCTTTCTGTGAATATTGCCATTCATCAAACTGAGTTAGTGTTAAATGAACTTGGAGGGAGTTCATTTTACCATGTGGTTTCAATGTGTACATTGCCAAGTATCTTAATCTTTAATGCTTTTTGATCTGCTTTCTAAATAACTATCCGCATTTTATACCTTGATTTTAACCATCCTCCTAAATGTCATTTGCAACCTAAGAAACAATCTTCTGATTTAAGAACTGTGTTTTCATCTGATACAAATACATTTTTCAATTTTTTATATAGTGTTAAATCAGATATTTCCGACCTCACATCCTGAAAGCTTTGATACTTGGGTTATCTTAAAAAGAAAAAATAGAATTTTAATATGTGTAAAATTTCAGTGCAATTTCGTTTTCTTCAGGGCCATATTACAGATATTACAGTACATTCAGAAAGTATTCAGACCCCTTCACTTTTTACTCATTTTGTTATGTTGCAGGCTTATGTTAAAATCATTTAAATTTATTCTTTCCTTCATCAAACAGATCTCGATACCCCAAAATGTGAAAGCAAAAACCGAATTTTAGGATTTTTTTCAACATTAACATTAAAATAATAATAATTATTATTATTAAATAATTCCTCCCATATAAGTAACATTTCTCGAACTGCTTTCTTCCATCTCCGAAACATTTCTAGACTTCGTCCTGTTCTTACGCAACACAGTACTAAAGTATTGGTTAATGCCCAAGTCACCTCACGTATAGATTACTGTAATGGTATTCTATCTGTCATCCCACAAAAACGTATCCATCGCTTACAATTTATTCAAAATTCTGCTGCCAGGATAATAACCTGCTGTTCTAAATCCACTGAACATACTGTATTACACCTATTCTCTTCCAACTTCACTGGCTCCCTGTTAACTACAGAATACAATACTAAATACTGCTGTTAACATTTAAAGCTCTCCACAACCTCACTGATCTTCTACAGACTGACGCTTGTCTCTCTCACTCTGATTCTCATCTGCAGCTGTACTTTCTGTACCACACATCAAACTCTGTGCTATGGGAACTCGAGCATCTCTCATAGTGCTCCTCAACTTTGGAATTCTCTTCTCTCTCATATACATCAGCTCAATTCAATAACACATATTAAAACTGCCCTCAAAACTTATCTTTTCAAACTGGTATACCAATTGTGAATTTTGCACTGTTACTGCCAGTTATCTTTGTTTGCTAATTATTGCTGTTTGATCAAGAGCGACGGTGTACACGGAAGTAGGATTACAGATGGCGGGCGGGGCTCTATGGTGCGTATCCCATGGTCTTAGAGTTGGTGGGCGGGGCTCTGTGAGTTGGCGGACGTGGCTCTATGTCTTGCGTGCGCTCTCTATCTTGCTTGCCTTTAGTTAGAGTTGGCGGACAGGGCTCTGTGAGTTGGTGATCGTGGCTCTCTGTCTTGCATGTGGTGTAAAGTCAAAGTGGCTCAGAGGTGCATGTGGACTTTTGCACAGACGAAAGTGACTAAAGCTGTGTTTGGTGAGTTGTGTGCCTCGAGAGCGATGCTGGACTCGGGAGGACGGTTACAGTTGGCATGCGTGGCTCTGTCATGCGTATCCCATGATGCGGTAGGAGGGTTAGAGTTGGTGGGTGGGGCTCTGTCTTGCTTGCGCTCACTGTCTTGCGTGCCCTCAGTGTCTTGCGTGCCCTTAGTGAATTATATATATAGATGCTGCTCATCTTTTCATTTTACTTGATTGAAGGTCATTTTAAAATCATATCCCTGTAAGCTAAAATGTTTCACTAAAAACAACCATTTCTCAGTTAGTTCCACTATATTTTTAGTTGTGAAAGTGGATTTCAAGTATCTCAGTGGTCTCTATACTAAGACTAGGGATACTCAGTTATAGTACAGAACACACACACATTGGTACATTGTCCGACCTTAGTTCTCTATAATTCCTTGTTAAATGAAATCTTGTGTTTGTAAGAGGACTATTAGAAAATTAATTAAAGTAAGATGTTGTATATTTAAATATGTACAGTAGCTTGAATTTATATGGATTAGCTTTTAAAATTCTTTGGGTGACATCTATTTCTGAAATTAACATATACCTGTAGTTTGTCGTAACTGATTTGGCCTTTACAAAAGAAGAACAAATAGGTAATTTAATTTTATATTTCTAGTAGTGAGATAGAATGTTAATGAGGGCTTCTTATGAAATTAATTCATGGACAGAACTTGCAAAGAATAGCAGTAAAAAGAAAACGGCAATTTTAGGTTCAAAACCGGAACCGGAAAGTCATATAATATTTTTGACAAACACAAATTAGACAATATTGGAGCATTCATCTTGGTGACACAGGTTAGATCACACACTCACACGTAACTATGTCCTCAGCAACATGTGGCCACGCCCCTTACTGATGAATGAAGACACCAAACAAAAATCCAAAACAGTGGATTAATGACATCATCACCTCACAGTGAGCAACTGACAAATAAGAAACAAGAGCAAAACATAAGTAAAATTTAAAAGAGTAGCATGGTGTTTTTTTTGGTCTGAATCATGAGACACTTTGCATATTTAAACAGTAAATGGATTATTAAACTTTCATACACAAACAAAGCCATGTTTAATTTCATGTTAGTTTATTTTTAGGCAAACAAAGCTCAAACCTGTGTGTGTGTGTATTTTTAACTTTAATTTTCTGACAGGCTAAATTTACACTTTGTATACAAGCAAGCTATTTGCAATCAGAATCCTTCATACATGAGCAGTGCAGCAGAAAATTTTGCGATCATCTGAGCAGGAAAAAAAAGACCTGGGAGAGACGGCCCTAGTTTTTAGTGAGTACTTAATTTTCATATGACAGTGCTGGCAAAATTCATATATTTTTTTAAACTCTTTCTCTACACTGTCAAACATAAACTGAACCCAAAATTCTCTTCTTAAATATGGGCAGTATTGTGGTATCTGCAGCAATGTTTACATGTGACATTTATGGAAAAGAAGAAGCAAAGTGTTTTGTTATGGTGCAGAGTATGTAAAAACCTTTTATTTTCCTCAGCATATTGATGATTGATATATAAAAATTATATATAATTAGTAAGGCTAAGTTGAAACCACAGATGAAAGTGACATATTTTTGCCTCATGTCTGAATTTTTTTAAACAATTCAAATTATTTTTTGACTGATCTAAATCTGATATGAGTGTCTACAAATATCTTTCCTGAATGTGCTCTGCATGCATAAAGTTAAGGAAGATTTGACATACTTTATTAATCTCCAAGGGAAAATTGTCTTTTGTGACCTAAGAGACAGAAACTGGCTTGCACATTATATTTTTTCAATGTAAGACATTTGCAAATTTGTCAACTCATTATGGCATGGACAGATTGTAGACAGATCATAGCTGCTGCTCTGGGTGTAGTTATCACTGCCACATCTATATATAGAAACCTGTGGAAATGAGAAAGGAGCCACTGGTGGGGGGTGAGATATGGAACTTGTGGATACAAAACAGTGATTATGAAAGTAGTGCAAATCCTTTCTGAAATTTGTGCCGCTTTATTTTCTGTTAATTAAACTTAACTGAAAAAACAGATCTCTGTCACATATGAGTGAAAAACAGGGACTGAGCTACAGCATGAACATAGCCTTATTTTATTTATAAATATTAAACACAATGTTATAGACAACATGCTGCAATTAGGCTTTGGGCTCTGGTGGTTTAATAATGATACCATTATTGATACCATTGCTATCAGCAACACAGTGGTGTTCATGTAAAGAAATAGCAATCTGAAACAACAAAAAGGACACTAATAAATCAGTAAATTAAACAGAGCAAATCAGGACATGTTCATACAAGTAATTATAAAAATAACTGCAGTGAAACTATAAAAAAAACCTAAACACAGTGAACCCATACCTATACTAATGGGATCCTGACAAAATCAGAGACAGTGTCTTTTTCTTCCTTTTTTTTATATTTGACACTTTTAGTTGGCTCCCAGAAAAATGCTAGTGTGTGTTATACAGTATCTAAAGGTGCAGGTGTCAGAAGGTGTAGCACCCATCCTGGCCAAATCAGGCATCAGAATAGCACAGAAGCCTGCAAACAATCTGCGCATTGTCCTTTTCAATGCTAAAAACAAGAAATCGGCAGCAGAAACACGAAATGCAGTGTATAGCATTCCATGCAGTTCTTGCCCAGTGGTATACATAGGACAAACATCAAAAAGAATCACGTATACAGGAACATCGCAACACCGTTAGAAGGAAGGACTCACGATCACAGATCTATACGCATACAAAAT
>JANRMT010062819.1:52760050-52790874 GCA_026402145.1 Polypterus bichir lapradei | reverse complement strand
AAGAAGATCATATTCATAATAAATAAAACGTTATGACCAATACCCCCACCCATTTGGACATAAACCATAAGCAAACTTAAGAAGATCATATTCATAATAAATAAAACGTTATGACCAATACCCCCCACCCGACCCAGCTCCCCCCACCTAATTTTGCTATATATTGCCTTTGATTCTTGTATGTCTAAGCATTATTCTCCGATGAAGGCTCCTGGTAGAGGCTGTAAGCTCAGGATTGAAAACTACTTTATGATACGTGATTCATTTTCTCTCTTTGTGGATCTCCAGCTGCTAATATGCAAACTGTATCGCAGACCTTCGCTTCCATGTATATATATATATATATATATATATAATTTTGCAATACTTCACTGCATTGATTTTTCTGTCTTACCTCTAATAAATAATGGTGAAGATGATATATCTTAGCTATAAAGTATATCTCTTCAGTCAGTATTTTGACACCTAAACCTACTGGACTGAAAAGCACAGACTCCACGGTGGCTTTACAGACATAAAAGAAAATACTTGCCAACAAACCAGTCTGTTACTGTTTTCATATTTCATTTATGTTATTGTTTTTTTATCTAGATCATAACCATAAATTATATAAATCATACAGAGACATCCACATTATGTGTTGATTATATTACTACTGTATAACCCTGCATGTGTCAGCCATGTTCTGTTTGCTTTCTTTTCTGTCTGTGGATTTGTGTACCACAGAGGACGCTGTAACAGATCAGCATCTGGTCAACATGTTGTCTTTCTTTCCTTTCTTCTTGGCAAGAATGGTGCTATTCACTGACCTGTAATGGCAGAGAAGCAGGAAGTGCATGAAAAGTATGCTGACTTGTATCTGGTCTTACCATCTGGTGTTTCCCCCAAAGTGGATTTATGGAAAAAAAATGATGAAACTGTAATTTATTAATATCAAGGGCTTCTACTTTCTTATGTACACAATATCTATCCATCATTATAAAATATTTTTGGCTGTTTTTCTAACATATTAACTACCATTAAAAATAGAAAGTTGGAGAGGTGCTTTTCAATGTTTAACAAGAGGACTTTATCAAGTAAACATTGCTTCTACTGTAGTTCTGCTGCAGTAGTAATAATACATTTAAAATTTCTTTCCTTTTTTATGCCATAAACAAGAACATAAATGAGAAATTTACTCCTCTTCTCAGCTTGCTTTCTACAGAGGTCAGCACTTTAGAGCAGAGACCTTGTCTTTATTCCCATGTCAGTTGCTGTCTGTGTAAAGTTTGCATGGTTTTCTCTTACTTGTATGAATTTTCTCCATGTACTCTAGTTTCCTTCCATCATTCCGTAGATATACAATGTAAGAAAATGTGTGTGTTTCATCAAAGCACTTTAATGGAAATTGTGACCTCAGAAAATGGATGGGTGCCTTATTCTGATGTGGACCTGAGCTTGAGCTCAGTCTAAAAGTCATGTGTGTGGTGCCCCTGGTTGCCCACAGCATGGCAACTTCCTGTACTCAAGACATCAGTAGTCATCACCAAGATAGACTAGTGCAATAAGGACACACAACAACATGACTGGTGCATCAGGTGCAATTTATTCCATTAGTGTCCCAAAAAATAAGTGCAGTGCAATTCAAAATTCTTCAATAAATATGTATTCCGATAAAATCTAGTGTTCAGTGAAGAAGTTAAAATACAATAAACAGAAGTAATAAATAATGTGAGAAAACCAATGATAAAATCAATCAGGAGCAGCTCTTATCTCCTTTGCAGTGCTGCCCACTCTGTCATCTCACCCCACTTACCCATCTACAACGTGCCCTCAATGAGGTAAAGACATTGGCGAATGTGGTCCCTATTGGTGTGTGGCAAGATGCACTGAGCCTGACTCCTCCATCATCCTGCCACTTCTGTTGGCGTCTGTAGGATCACTGGCAGTATTCAATTGCTCCTGCTCTTGACTGTTCAGCGGGAGCGATCTGGTCGGTCCCTGGAGTGTCTCTCATTCCATTCCTCTCCAGTATTCCCACCACTGCTTTGCCTGCATCTTTTCTCACTGACTCCCATTCAATTGCATCCTCTTGTTACACCAATCAGACTTTCTTCAATTTTTCTACTTGGTCCCAGTCATCCTCCAGCTCTTTGTTTTGTTGGTGCAAGAGCTTTGCTTAACAACCTATAGAGTATCAGCAAGCAACAGCTGAGCCAGTTGCACCTGCATGTCAAAAAGCAATCATCTAGCCTCCCCATCGAACACCCTGCAGCTGCACCGTTCTGCAGCGGCATGCACCCACACCCACGAAGCCTGAGTGGCACTCTTTTTAAACTCTTTTAAAACTCTCACGCTGACACAGACTTTTAACATGCTTTGCCACAACGGGCTTAAGGAAGGAGGCCATTTTTTACGAGATGACAGTACATTACAGGAGCCAAACGTACAGTGAAAAAGATTAGAGTCACCAACTAATGTAATGATTTGTTAGAAAAAGCTAGAATCCAGGCAGGAAGCCCATGGGAACAATGGAAGCAGATGTTAACTCTGCACTGAATGAAAACAAGCTAGTAATCCAACAATGTAATGTAGGAATTCTGCAGATTGTAGCATAATGCAACAAAATAATATATAGTAGCTGATAATCATCCATTTCAGAAAATTTAGCCCGGCTTGCATAATTTCTAATAAAATATCATTATTCACACATCCATTTTTATACCTTCTTTCTCTGATTCAGAATCACAAGGGGTCAGAGCTTATCTTGACAACATATGGTGTAAAGCAGAATCTCTCTCAGGCTGAGGTAAAAGTGCATTTCAGGGCACATATACTCAGTTACTTTGTTACCTTACCCTAATTAAATAAACTGCTTTTTAAATTTCTATTAATTTCTGTAGAATTAAGTTTTTCTGTTTCATATCGTACTTTGCCATTATTTGCAGTGCAAATAGTGTTAACAGTGCTATTCTAAGTTTTGTATTGCAACAGCTACAAGAAAACATAGTCTCAGTAAACCTGCCTATTTGCTTTGAGAGGGTAATATTTCACCCCTCTGGAAATTCACATTATGATGCGAGCTGTTCAGATAACATCTCCATCATCTGCCACACCAGCTTTACACGTTTTGATGAGTACTATTGCACTCTTTCAATAGCTCTGTCCTAAGATTTATCTCACATTTTATTTTATTCAAAAAATGTGAATTTTCACACAACAGGATGCCTCATTTGTGTCCATTAATTGTAGATGTGCTAATTAAATCCATTTTTAATAAAAAAACAACAACTTAGTGTTAAAAATGATTAAAATTTATATTATATCCTATGTTTAATCGCTTAAATAATCTAAATTTATTCCAGCTTGTTTTCTTTCCACTTCTGATAACACAGAGACAGGATATACAATGGCCTTATTTAGTGATGTTTGTGCATCTTACTTTTTATTTTTCAGTGGGACATACACAATTCTGGCTCCAGTAGGATATTTAGCCATGCTAAGCCCCCCTCAAAATAACGTCAAGCCTTCCAAACTAACGCTGTCGAGTATATTGTTACTTGTTGGATATTTGAGACTTTACCTGTGCAGTATTTCCAATGCCCCCTTTACTATTTTCAAATGAAGCCAGGGTTACACATACTGTATGTACTAGTAAAAGTCTTTAAAGTGTTTTAATCCTGTAGTCAACTACATATATGTCCATATTGATTATAATGTTGTACATGTATCACCTCCCAAGTATGTAGTGTTCATTGGCAATGATTGATATATTTATATTTATGTTTACAGTAAAATCAGGTATTATTGTATTTTAGAAAGCAATTAAATTGTGGAGTTAGGAGACATTGTGCTACAGTAAACTGTTTTTTAGATAAGATTTAAAATGCAAGATTCTCATTTCCTCTGAAACTTTGCAAAAGAAGGGCTCATATAAAATTGTTCTCTACGTTCTTGAATTTTCAATTCTTTTAATACAAGGGAACCAATGGCCACTTTGAAGGAGTAATTCACATAATATCACCCAGTATATTCTGCAGCTACTGCAAGCAGATTTCATTCTGTATGGTTTACAAACAGTATGTCTCCCTGCTACAGAATTGTTTAGTTTTTATGTTTGAAATTCTATACATGTCATTTCCTAATAACGCCAAGCTCTGAACCTGCATTTGGACAGTTCATTATTGGGAAAACTAAGATGCAGCACCAATCTAATCAGCTCCTGGAAGAGACAAAGATATATCCTACTGACAAACAAAAATAGATTTTAACATGATTTTATTGAACTTGCCCTCTCTGTTTGTCTGGATCGAATTTTGCAATACATTTTTACCTACTTTTGCAGAACCGATTTCCTTCAAACATTGCATGTATGCTGATCTCCGGTGCCAATGCAGTATTTCATCAGTTTTGACCCGGAATCTATACATTAATTGCATCAAATTTAAATTTCTCATGTCCTTATAGTATACTTTTAACAAATACACATATATATAGTGCTTTTAGCCTGCACACCTATATGTGAATTTGCGGTGTTGGTCAAGTGGTTAGTGTGTTGGACTTTCGATCAAACGGTGGAAGGTTCAAGACCAATGTAGTCAAATTAATGAAAAAAAATTAATTATTATTGAAGTTTTGTCAGATTACCTCAGTATGACAGTTAAGCAGCATTGGTCAAGAAGTTAGCATGTTGGACATTCAATCAAATGGTCGAAGGTTTGAGACCAATGTACGCAATTTTTTTTTTTTTTATTTTACCAATTTTTCATCATTTGTATACAAATTTGGTGAAATACTGTTTTTGGTAATTTTAAAATAATAATCTAAAAAGTAATTTGAGCATGTTTGCATTTCCTAATGGGCTGAAAAGTTGGCAAATACCTGCTATTAAATGTCTTAAGTATTTTTTTGTATTTTTTTCAAACAGAGTTCAGTTTTTTTATTTGTGTTTACAGTCTCTTGGAAAATGAGCATATAAAAACAAAGTCTGAATGCTCAGACCTTCCTGTCTGCTGTCTATCCCTCCTCCTGGCTTGATTAAGAGATAGTGCTGCATATAGTTTTATCTCCTAAATGCAATATTTTCTGAGCTGTTTTTGCAGGTTTACAATGGGGATTGGACTACTTGGACAAAATGTAATCTTAGAGCCCCACTTCTTACACAGCTTTATTTACACTCATATCACAGTAGCTTTTATATTCGTAGAAGAGGACTAAGGACTTAGACTTCTATGATACTGTAATGTTGACATAATTTGTTTAATTTGTCAACTAAAAATAATAAAAACTGTTTTGTCAAAATAGAATTCCTGAGAAGCATGTAAAAATGTTGTCTTGCCCTACGATGTATGTGAATACTCTCATATTGCCATTACATAATGTCTAAGTAGGAGTATGTGCTAATGAAATTCCATACAAGTAGGCATCAGCAGTGAGCACCATGGCTAAAATAACAGGACCGCCAAAAATTTTCTTTGCATATCTCATAAACTTTGTGCGCCCTGCTGTGTCCATTCCCTTGACATTGAGCTGCTCTAGGTAATCAGCCTTGTTTTGTGTTGGATTTGAAATGTAGATTTCACGGAAAATCTGTCCATTAATGTGACTCTTAAGAGCTCCAGCATCTGTATATTGGTCAGAGACATTATTTCTATGAGTAATACATAAACAGTTTTTTCAGGTGTAACATATTTAGTTAAATTCTTAAATGATTTCCTGTGCTAGTTGCATTTTTATGTTAAAGTAGGGTTTATTTATTTCTGTCCTATTCTAAATGTACAGAAATCAACAGCTAAATTTAATTTAAATACAGAGACTCCTTATTAGCACTGCCCCCGTAAAGCTTCAGAGATGTGAATTCACTCCTTGTAGAATTTGGACAATCTGCTAGAATTTTCATTGCGTTTCCTCTCAAATCCTAAATGTGAAGACTGTGGTAAATGGTGACACTCGTTCATTATGGATGTGTGTGTGCCTCGTGGTTTATATCTAATATTGCTGAGATACACTCTGCCTCTCTATGATCCTATTGCTTATTATAGCATTTTGAGTAAAAATGAAAAATGTACATAAAGTCCCAATAATTTGATTTTGATATGTTCTGCTCTGTTTGCTGAATATTTCCTACATAACTTAGTTTGTTTCTCTTCTTAAAAACTTTAATTCAAAACCACATAATCAGTTTTGACTATTTCAGCAGTGAGGCAGTAAAACTGAAAGATTTCTTTATGAATTAATGGAGAGTGACAGCTTTAAAAAGTAGTACAGTGCTTAAGCTTCTGAACAGGTCAAGATCAATACAATGTTTGTTTCTCCTATGCATCCTGTAGCTTGTACAGTTGGGCTCTCCTATAATAGTTGTACTTTGTTATTATTGATTGGGATAGTCTTCCTGGAATAATGTGGAGGAAGTCTCAAATACCAGCTTTGTTAGCCTCCCCAATATCATAAAGTGTGTTCTACCTGTACTGTATATGTATTTTTTATAATGTAAGATGTTCAGAAGCATCTTGGTAATTCATTGTACAGTTACATTGATAACCTAGTTTTACACTGTCGGTATTTATTTGATGGTGAAAAGATCCTTTATTTATATTTACAGTTAAGGTAAGTGGTTTTACTAAAATGCCTACCTTTTAAATGGGGCACAAGCATGTTATGTGGCACAGGACACTGTATAGTAAACCAAACTGTAGATGCAATCTGAATGAGATTCTGGTGCTTCAGTTCAATCACTTTATGAACTAGAGCAGACTACCTGCTTTTCAGACTATCAACAAATATAGCATAATTGGAACAGGTCATCCATTACATTTCTGACATTAGAAGATAAATTTTGGCAGGGAAAATCACTACTTAAAGACACCCTACAACTCATTCGTGTCAGATCACATACAAGTTCATGATAACATTTTATTATAAACTGAGCATATGATCAATGTCACATACTTTCACACATTGACTAATCCCAAGTACTAAATAAAACAAACATTCTAGGCTTAATCCATTTCAGGGTTGCGAGTCCCAGAGCCTATCCCAACAACTTTGGTTCATGTGAAGGAACCAGCCCTGGACAAGTTCACCTCTATAGCCACATGCACACAGGGCCAATTTAGAATTGCTGACTAACCTAACATCTTTGGGGATGTTTAAGGAAAACCAGAGGATTACCCACTCAATCATGGATAACAAAAAAGCATGGGATTCAAACCCAGGACTCTGGATCCTATCACTTTGCCACCTTAATGTTAAAATTCAGTACATTATAATCATGATAATGTTAGTCACTAACAATAAAGAGATCACAAATGTTGTAAGTAACCATAACTCATATGTTCATTTGGTTACTAATCCATTTTGAAAATTATCCATTCTTTAAATTTCAGTGTCATTCATTTTACTATGCTTTCAAAGATATTTGCTTGGCCATCCTTCATAATCTGCACAAAGTGCTTTACAAAGCAATTCACCAATGCACATAGTCTGCATAAGAGTGGAGATTTGCTTTCAGATGAACAGGATAATATGAAAGTGAAAAAGGTGTCATGGTGACAAGTATGCTACAAAGATTTCAAATTGACCATGAAGGACTCAGTTCCCCTTTGTTTCTGTTTCCCTCAAAGACCATGCTAGTTTGTCTTAAAACCATTTTACTATCCATGATTTAGTCATTTCTAAACCTTAGAAAATGAAAAATGTACTTGATTTTAAAATATATTTTTTTTCTTTTTAAATCTAGTAACCAATAATTATACATAAGTATATTGTACGGAAGTAAAATGTACACAAGCATTATTTACTCAGACAAGCCACTCTTAGCCTGTGTGAACCTATAAAACCAATTGCTGCCAACAGTGTTCTGTTACAATATTAATATGACAAATATGGAATGCTGCCTGCAGATATTTCCTAAATGTATTTCCAGAATTATCATTTTGTCATTGCTATAAATGTACAACATGTAATTTAAGCTTGAAAATAAAGGTGAATACACAGGCTTCCTGACAAACACGCCAGAGACCCTTGGTGCTAACAATGAGAGCAAAAGGCTAATTTATCTACTGCTATCGTTTGCCAGAGTGAGGGAAGGTCAACTCAAAAGTGAAACAAATGGGTTTTGCAGATTTGTTTTTTCCATTTATTTCATACTTTACTAAATTGCATTGGAGATGGAAAGGAAATTTGTTAGTTTTTTGTACAATACAAATGTGATCTTTTGTGAAGAGTGAATTACTTTTTAAAGTGTGCGTCTCTTGGTCCTGCAGTACAAGTAAGAAAAATTGGATATATTGTTGCATTAGATTTAAATATGAACTGCTAATTTCTTTTTTTTTTGTGTTTATTTTACTGAGAAGATTTTTAGTTTAGAAGACAGTTTTCTTTTTTCCTTCTTAATTCCTTCTTTTTATTTGTTTTTGCAGTATTGTACATTCATATGCCAGTTATGTATACATTTAACACGGACCCTGTTATTCATTAGATTGTCTGTTTTTCTCACTTGTTTCCTGTCATCTCGCTTGTTTTTTGGTTGTTGTGGTGGAGTGTAAAATGAGTATAATCTAGTATATAAGTTGATAAATATTTTGTATGTCTTTATTTGTAATGTTAAATAGTCAGGAAGCTGAACTGACCAGTTTTCTACCCCCAGAGTATCATTGATAAGGAAAGGACCATCTGGGCTAGTTTCATGATTTAATTGCTTCTTTTTTGTTTGTTTGGATCTACAGAAAATGCTAGACTTGGGTGGTTGAACTTTCATGAGCTGTTTAACTATCAAATGTTACACCTGCATGTTGTAAAGTAGTTGAATTTGGAAGAGGGTTATGCACGAGTTGTTTCTTTGGTAAATGGCCTGAAAAAGGGTCTGGTGATGTGCGTCAGGATCTGCACAGGGACAATAAGAAGGAGACCTGCAAAGGCATGTTGTCTCTGCAATTTACCACTCCTAGAAGACTAGAAAGAATCAAGTGTAATTACCAGTTTATACGCTGCCTGAAACTAAACATTTGGCATTATCAGGTTGTGTGGTTTAGTTTGTAAGCAATACTCATGTTGTACTCTGCTTTCTTATAATTTGGGCATATTATCAATGATACAGATTTAATTGTGTAACTTAACTCCTGCCTGTTCTTTTATTGTATTTTATTACCTGAAGTTATAGATGTAATAGGCAAGGAGGGAAGAAGTGCTGAACTACAGTACCTGACAGTGTGTTAAGAGTATGGGAATTGAGACATTTTGTTAAAGTCTACATAAGAAATAGTATAAAAGTAAACAAGACAAAACAGTTGTGTTATAAAATTGAACAAGCTCCTTAAATGCAGTACTTGGAATGGAACTTTTGCACTGTGTAATGTTATTTATCAATAAAGTGTCCGCCTACAGGTCCATATGGCCCTACCTGATCTGTGTTATTTTGCCAGGGCACTTTAGTTAATCTTAAGAAGCATATGGGACATTCATCAGAAATATGAAATATTTATAACTTTTTAGGCAAATTTTACTTGCAAGAGCTGTTATACACATTGGTTAGTTAGTTTTCTGTGTACCGTAAATGATATTTCCAGATGGATGTATGCTTCGGTTTCAAGCAAGGTTTTTTGGCAAGATAAGTAATAAAATGAACTGCCAATGTTAATGCACAATTTATCTTAATAGAAAATAAACTTATACCTTCGTGCTGCGCTGCACAATCATATGCCTGCCTATCTTGCCGCACTCTGCGTTAATACAAGGTGTGAGATCCTTTCAATGTCTGGCACGGCAAAAAGTGGGAGGTGGGTTAAGGTCCCTTGTGAAGTCTCCAGCGCATTACAGTGCTATGCAACACAAGGAAAAGCGGAGGGGTGGTTTGGGACATTAATGGAGGAAGAATCATGCTGCATGTAATGCCTGAGCACAAGGTCCTTAAAAACTACCATTTACTTCTGGTACTAAAAATATTAAATTGCTGGTACCGTCCCATTTTAAAAGTGTTTTTTTTTTGTTAGTTTTTCAGAGGAGTGTACCACAGGATACAATACACAATGCAAATGGTTGCAAATGGAACCTCACCATGAGAATTTCAGATAGTGAATGGAAGTCAACTACTGATAAAATATGCTCCTTGTCAATAATATGTGAAGCATGGTGTAATTCTCCCCAAAATTGTACATCACACACATTTCCTTTGACTTCAATGAGTCACAATATTCCCAGATCAGTCTTGTAAATATGAATGTTTCTCTCAGACACATAAATCAGTTTTAATAATGTCTCTTGCTTAGTCCATCTTAGAAAAAACCTAGTGGTAATTTGTTAGAAAGTTGTAATTCATGATACTCTCAACCTCCATAAGAACTGTGTTTGGGGTAACACCTAATTAAACATGTAATAAACACATGAGATGTCATCAAATTAATGTGTATTAAACATTTACAGAGGACACAAGACACCAAAAAGCAGATTAGATATTATCTGATGACAGCAATTCGCACAGGACATTAAAAACTACCAGAGAAAAATGGGTACAGGACTGCATACACTATAAGAAGTCTACTTCATCCTAAAATCTGATCTTAAATCAGCCTAAAAGTAAACAAGTACAGATTGTATAAACTAACAGCAGCATTCTAAAAAACATCCAACACTCAAATCTTTCCATAATGCACATCTTTCTTGACATACTGTAACAGTTAGGCCTATACCTTTCTGTCAGCAGTTAATATGCAGTTACTTTTAAGCTTGTACTATGTAACACATATAAAGCAAAACATTATACATACATGCTCCCTTAATCTCCTGGATCATTGACTACCTGACTAACAGACTGCAGTTTGTGAGGCTCAGGGACTGTGTGTCAGAAATGGTTTGGTGTTGTACTGGAGCACCACAGGGAACTGTCCTGTCTCCCTTTCTGTTTATCCTTTACACAAGAGATTTCCAGTTCAATACCAGCACTTGCCATCTACAGACATTTTCAGATGAGTCCACCATAATAGGATGTATTAATAATGGAGACATGCCGGAGGACTTTGTCTTGTGGTGCAGGGAGGACCACCTGCATCTCAATATTAGCAAGACAAAAGAGCTGATGGTGGACTTCCAAGGACCTCCTGAGAACAGTCACCATACAGGCAGAGGATGTAGAAGTGGCACAGAGCTTCAAGTACCTGGGGATTCACATAAAACAGCAAACTGGACTGGTTTAACAACACAGTGGCGCTGTACAAGAAGGGTTAGAGTGGACTGAACTTCCTAAGGGGTCTCAGGTCTTTTAATGTGTGCAGCAAATTGCTGGAAATATTCTAAACATCCATACTGGGTGGTCCAGATATAATTATGCAGATCCAGATCATCTGGATGACTTTGATTTATGCAGGGACGATTCCAGTTCAGCGCGAAGACGATTCTTCATGTCATCAGTTCGTACACTTCTCGATGGTCCAGGATTTTTCGTGTGATTTTCTATGTAATAAACTTAATAAGTTATAGCGTAATGAAAATTGCATAATTAGATCTGAACCACCCAATAGTAGCCATTGTGTTGTTTAATGCTACAGTCTCCTGTGGATGCAACATGAGCTCAAAAGAAGCACAATGACTGAAAAAACTGATGAGGAAAGCCTGCTGCATCACAGGGCAAACCCTGGACACAGTAGAAGCTGTTGTGGAAAAGAGGATGGTTGCAAGTTTTGATGCAATAATGAAAAATTACCTACATCCCTTCCACAAGGCGCTTTCGTAGTGCACTTTTATGCCACCAAGATGTGCTAAGAAGCACCTTTGAGGATCTTTTCTGCCCAATACTGTCAAACAATTCAATACTTCCTCCTAAAGTACATTTTGAAATTTCTGCACAATATACATTTAATTATTTATTTATTGATAGATTGATTGATTGACTGTATTATTTGTCCTATGAGTCTGTATCCTTGTTTTATATGTTTCTGCTGCTGTTTCTCCTTGGGATTATTAAAGTTTATCTCATCGTAAGAAACAGTTGGTTATGCTATTTTACACTATACTGGTACAATATTCCCCCACTATCACACAGTCGGTAAAAAATGTCCTATTTTATTTGAGAGAAAAAAAACACATTTAACTTTTTCAACGAATAGGCTATATTCAAACTCTCATCTGGATTCCATGTCAGCCACTGATATCTAAACAATCTAGCTATGGTGTTTTTCACCCGATCACTTTAAGACGTGCCTAGACTTACAGTAAACAATGTAAGTTGAATTATTCAAACATTTTGACAATTGTCTGGAGCTAAAAAGAAGAAGGGCATCAAGATGTATATTTCAAGCCACATCCACAATTACGAAGGTAAGATCTGGACGTATTAAAAACCTGTGTCTAATATGAACATACATGGAACAAATATTTGATTACATTAGGCTTCTTTAATAAAACAGAATTTCAATAATTAGTGATTGAATTTTTTCAGGGGCAGGTGAATATGTTTGTAAGCTTAATACTGCAACAGTGCTGGACAAGTTATATCAGCCAGGGATGAGTCACCAAAAGAATGAGCTGGCATTACATCATAAATAGCGGGAGCCCCTATAAAAAGCAGCAACTCTGCACAGTCGCATGTGCTTTTTCCAACTAGTGTGTCCAAAGGCAAACTGTCATTTTAAGTATATTGAGCCACCTCAAAGGGCCATGTAAAGAGCAGAGAATCATCCATTGTGGTGCTTGGCGCCAATGCTACAATGCATAATAATGTGAGTCTGCCAAAACATAGTCGTGGTCCTCAAGAACTTTATCATCCTCCATTGGTTGCTTTCTCCACTCAAACAATGCAGGAACCACTCCCTTCTTCAATAGTTGCTGACTGATCTGACACTGGCTCACAAAAATGCTCTTTTTATTTTTTTTAGGCTGGCTGCAAACTTGGGTGTGGGGACTAATCATAAAGCTGTCTCCCCATATGTTGGAGATCTATTTAGATTGGGTTTCAGCATCAGAGGGAAATGTATGAAAACTAAATATCTTGTTGTACTTTACTGTAAAGCTATCTGTACGCTGAAACCTAAACTTCTTTTTCTCAGACATTCTCCCCACTAACAAAAATTATAACTGCCATACAGACAACAGAAGCTTTGGATGCCTCAGTTTCTTTGAGAGCGTATTTTATATTAAATATTTTAACTTATTTCTCTCTAGATGGTTAGAAAAGAAGATAGTGAATTTTATTTTAATACTAGCAAAATATCCGCGCTTCGCAGCGGAGAAGTAGTGTGTTAAAGAAGTTATGAAAAAGAAAAGGAAACATTTTAAAAATAATGTAACATGATTGTCAATGTAATTGTTTTGTCACTGTTATGAGTGCTGCTGTCATCGAGGATTTGATTATCATTATTTCTTTCAATCAGGTTCGTATTTGGAGGATGTGTTGTGTTCAAGTTATATTCCGTGTTTGTCAACTGTTGTAAAGATAACAGGTTTCATTCATCAAAGTGTTCACTACCCAAATCGGTACTCGTGAATCTAAGATGTTTAAAATGCATTCCCGGTATTAAGTTGTGGATTTGCCTGCGAATATCAGCTCGCCTTCCTCTTTATCTGAGACATCACACACTGCATGCATGGGTTTACCTTTCCCAGTCCTGCAAAGTCAGTTCACGTGAGGCACTCGGAGTACATGCATCGAAGCTTCTCAGCTGTGCTTGTGCTATCTTGTGTAATCTCGTGATGTCCACGGCTTTATTTAATGTTAGCTCAGACCCGGCACTTAAAAGTTTCTCTCGCACTTTTGCTGAATTTATGCCAAACACTATTCTATCCCTGACCATCTCATCTTCGTTTGCATAAGCACAGTCCTTCCCCAGCAATTTTAACTCCGTTACAAAGTGATGAAAAGTCTCATTTATACCCTGCGTCCTCTCATTAAACTTGTATCTTGCGAATATCGTATTCATCTTAGGCATGACAAACGCCAGCGGCAGCGTGTCTATGAACCTAATTTAAAGTTAATCTTTACACCCTGCTTTCCTATTCGTTTGCATAAGCACAGTCCTTCACCAGCAATTTTAACTCTTTTACAGCAATTTTAACTCTGTTACAAAGTGATCAAAAGTCTCGTTTATACCCTGCGTCTTCTCATTAAACTTGTATCTCACAAATATCATATTCGTCGTAGGCATGACAAACGCCAGCGGCAGCCTGTCTATGAACTTAATTTAAACTTAAGGTTTACACCGTGCTTTGTTTCCGCAGTAGCTGCACTTATGAATATGCTTATATGCGTCACTCGCTTCATATTCTTTTGCTGCCTTCTCAATTGTGTAATGCGTTTTTTGAACAGGTTTCATTCATCGAAGTGATCACTACCCAAATCGGTACTCGTGAATCTAAAATGTTTAACAGGCATTCCCGGTATTAAGTTGTGGATTTGCCTGCGAATATTTAGCGGCATCGTGTATATGAATGTAATTTAAACTTAAGCTTTACACCTTGCTTTCCTATTGATATATGTACAAAGGCTTGTTCAGCATCAGAGGGTTGTTCGTTTCCTACTGCATCAATAAGCAGCTCGTCTTCCTCTTTATCTGAGACATCACACACTACATGCATGGGTTTACCTTTCCCAGTCCTGCAAAGTCAGTTCACGTGAGCCACTCGGAGTACATGCATCGAAGGTTCTCAGCTGTGCTTGTGCTATGTCGTGCGATCTTGCGATGTCCACGACTTTATTTAATGTTAGCTAAGACCCGGCACTTAAACATTTCTCTCGCACTTTCGCTGAGTTTGTGCCAAACACTAGTCTATCCCTGAACATCTCATCTTCGTTTGCATAAGCACAGTCCTTCACCCGCGAATATTTCACGGCAGCGTGTCTATTGGATAGCTGCTGACGGACGGCCTTATATGGGCAGGCACTCAATTACGTGGGAGGCGTGATGATGAGGGACGCAACTCCACCTCACACGGTGACCAAGCTGCAGGCTATGACCATATATATGTACGTAAGTAGGTTTCAATTATGACCGTTACGCGTAGAATTTCGAAATTAAACCTGCCTAACTTTTGTAAGTAAGCTGTAAGGAATGAGCCTGCCAAATTTCAGCCTTCTACCTACACGGGAAGTTAGAGAATTAGTGATGAGTCAGTGAGTTAGTCAGTGAGTCTGTCAGTGAGGGCTTTGCCTTTTATTAGTATAGATGATTTAGCACTGCAGTTCATTATCTTTAGTGTAATTAATAAAACCAATGAAAGAATACAGTATGCACTATATTAGAACAACATTTACAACAAATAAGCTGTATTTAACGTAAAAAGTAAGTTATCCTGATTTTGATAGCATATGACAGTGAGCTTACTTCATACAGTATAGGTGTAAGGAAGAAGGAGGTGGATAAATGTGGTTGTGTGAATGAGTGTACCTTACCATAGAAGTCGACATTAATAGGGTTGTTGCTATTTTAGTTTTCCCGAAAGAGGGCATGGTAAATTAGACGTTCATGTGGTTTTCCTCATTAATAATAATATGTGAACAAGGCACACAGCGTAATCGTACATAATATAGTGTGCTCTTGAAGGCAGGAACAATCAATTGTCTTTCAAAAATTGAATAATACCCTGTACATGTCAATAACAGTCTTGGTGCTATAACTGAAATAATGCCTTCCACAAAGGCTTTCAGCAATTTTCTTAACTTATCAAATAACATCTCTACTTTCCTAAACATTAAATGATCCCCACATTCAAAGATAAACTAACATTTAGCTTCTTCACAATTTACTCAAACAATCAAGTGGATAACCATGCCATATGAAGTCCAGTCCTGTCATACAATCATTGGTCTTGCTACAGTTAGGGTCATAATTCTCTTTTTGGATTAAGTAACAGGCATCAATCTGTTACTGCAAGTATTCAACTCAAAATAATAAACAAAATAAATAATAAACATTTTCTTGTAAGAAGCTCCTACAAATCTTGCACAATTGGTGGTCTTCACTAATCTGTGCTTGTAGTAGTTTTTATTTTATCTTTATTGTGCAATATTTGCATACAATAAAAATGTTATATACTTTATGGAGCAGTTTAATAAAATCAAATTTATATCATGTTTTGCATAAGCTGTGGAGCATGTGTGCTGAAAATGTATAATTTTAAAGTCCAGTTGATGAAATTTATAAAGCTTCCTATGACCTGAAGACTTAAATTTTGTGATGAGATTATTGATCAAAACCTATTTATTGCTAATTATGGGCAAACCCTGACACTTTAACATGTTATTTAGCTGACTTGCCATGGCAGTGTCTTTGAGGTGACCCCCACCCCTAAATCTTTATCACAGGTGGCCTCATTGTTATATACTTTACACCCATTTTTGGTGGAATTGCCATATTGTTAGAGGATATGTGTTTTTCGAGAACTTCAAGGTCAGATATTGGAAACAACTCGTTTAAGTTCCGCTCACATTCATCTATTTTTTTCTCGGGTCTTTTGTTTTCATCCACCACTTGTATTACAGTAGCTTCTTTTAAATGGAGCTTAATTAGCATTTTTATTCACTTGTAGATTCTGTTTTTTCAATATGTCACACATTATTTTTAGTGTGTTGCAGTCAGTGTTGTATAGTGGATAAAAAACATTTAATTGCAAGGGTGCTGGTTCAGTTTTCACCTCTTTTCCACAATGTTACCCTGAGAGAGTCATTTTAAGTGCCTTTGTTTCAGCTATTAAGAAGTATTGAAAACAGTTGTACTATGAGTCTGTAATTGTAGAGTGCCATTGGGATGTTGTTTCCTGTAAAAAGCCCCTACGGTGTATGAATTTATGGTTGTTTCAACAATAAATGTTTAATACATATGTCAACTAAGCTGTATGGACAAATGTTTATGGACACCTGACTATCAAACTTAAATGAGGTTGTTGAACACCCCATTCTAAAACCACGGGCATTATATGGAGTTGCCCTAGTATACCCCCTACCAACCCTCCCCCCTTTTTTCATCCATAACAGCCTACACTCTTCTGGGAAGGTTTTCCACAGGAGTTTGGAGTGTGTCTATGGGAATTTGTGCCCATTCACCTGAAAAGAGCATTTGTGAGATCAGGTACTGATGTTAAAATAAAAGACCTGGCTCAGAATTGGCATTCTAGTTCATTTCAACAATGTTCAGTAGAGTTGAGTTTAGGGCTCTGTACAGGCCACTGAAATGCCTGAACTTAATTATTTGGAGGAATGTCTACATACTTTTGGAGGCATAGTGTATATACTATATTAATTCTGCAGGCTCACCTTTTACTACTTTAGCACAATATGCATCCTTTCAAGTGCTGTTTTTTTCTCTTCAGCTATATAATGATACATGTGCCATATTTTATTACAACTGTAATCAGTGTCATAGTTTTAATTAAAACCCACTTCATGCAGTTAGAATGGTTTATATTGTTTGAGATGACTTTAGAGGTGAATGCATGTTTAAAGTGATTAACCTGCTATTCATTGTGATGTGAGTCTCACCCCCTTGGTATTTCTGAATATTTTTGGTGTAAATGGTAAACTGGTGTGACACTGCAATTCTCTGCACAGTTCTCAGTGTGAAAAAAAACTGTCAAAGGTTTATGCAACATTTAACAACTTTACGCTTAACAATTTTCCATCTGTGTTCTTGTCAAAGAGTTCATTGTAAAGCAATAGCTGTGATCCACTATAATGATTCCTTTCATAATTTTGAACACTTTAATCTTGTCACTCTCTGGTTACATAAACTCCAAAAATTTAACTCCTTCAGTCATTCCTCATAGCTCATGCTTTGCAGTCTTTGCAGTCTATCATGTGTGGGTGTCAGAACCATAACACAAGTGGGTGTGATGCCTTCAATATGCTTCAATGACCAGGTTAGGCCTCCTTGATCTTCCTAGAAAACAGTCCTCACTCACTGACCTGCCTCAGGTTAATCCAATTAACAGAATCCAAATCCAAACAGATTTTAGCTTTAATAATAAACTCATATATCCCAAAAATATCTCCAAGGCCCCACAAGAAAAGGATGACCAAAAACCACAGCTTGTGCAATGAAGGGCGACATAGAATCTTTATAAATGAAAAGGCTTATTTTAAAAAAATTCAAAAATGCAATGAAAAGCTCACAAGAGCAGAAAATAGGCACTAAAGAGTTGCCAAAAGGCAAACAAGTCGTTATATGTAAATCCAGAAAAATAATTCAATAAACAACAGAAAATAAATGCAAAAATACAGAAAGAGACACAGTAGTCACTACAAGTCCAACAGACTTCCATGTCTGAACTCTCCTCTGGCTTAGACCTAAATTTCCAGAGAGAGGGCTCAGACAGGGTGATGTCAAGGTGGTCCTGCGTCTTCGAACTCCACCCACAATTAACACGGAACCTAACTAAATTTAAAGTGATAGTACATAATTCTAAACAAAATTGAAAATATGTAAAAATTAAACATATTATAACTCCGAAACAACAATAAACTACATAAATACATGCAAGTATGTGCTCTAATAATGAATAGGGTGAAGTATTAGGGAAGAATTATTCAACACGTGAATATGCGTGTCTTCACACCCATTCTAGGTTATGCGTTTGAACTTTGGACAAGAACTTCTCAAATAGTCCTAGGAAAATGATTTGGATTTAATAAGCCCCAAAGCTGAACAAGTATTTGCTGAGAGTTGCACAATGGGATTTATAATAGTAAAAAAGGTCAGTATCACAAATCTTAATAGTCTAACAATTTACAAGGTAAAACCACCAAATGTAAATATTCTGGAATTTTTTTTTAACAAACTGCTTTTTATGTCAATGGCAGGTTTGTCAAGACAACTCGATATTTGATAGGTGCGTGTAAATGAGACATCTGTGTGGTTGTGTGGTCATAGAGTTTTGTTCGGCTCATCTCCCTAATTGAAGCAGTCTGAACTGTTTGTAACCTGTTTATACATCACAGAAGACTATAGTCTAACTGAGACCTGCTGAGGCAAAGTGCTTCATTATTCAATCTGGATAGATAGGGTCTTTAAGTAGTGAAAAAGGAACGGCAGTGCTTAATGACACCACTATTAGAAATGATGTCTAAAGTCTTCCAGGCTGCTCTCCTCCACTCTAAAGGAAATAGTAACTTTGTTAATGGTAGTGTTATCTCAAACCCCTTCCCTGTAATTCAATTCGAGACCACACCCACGAGACACTACCGATGCTCTGGAATGTGACTCTCTCTCTCTCTCTTTAGAGTGTGGAGGGTGATGTAGCAGTCCTGGTGCAACGCTAGAGAAAAGTCACAAAGATAAAAATTGTGCTTTTTACTTCATGTTTTTGTAAAAAGATAAAATCAATGTCATACCACCTAATGCAAAATTAGTTATTTTTGAGTGGTACTAAAACTAAAATAAGTCTCTAGTACCTCTTTTAACTTGCCAGTCTGTCAGGTAGCTTGCAGTGCTGACTGCCCTAATATAATGACAAAATTCTACAAAACATCCCTACTCATGATTCAAGTTTGCAGTATCTTCGCTAATTTATGCAAAGAACACAACATAACCACCCAAGTAATGCACAGTGTCTGTTTTTAGGTGAGACAGCTGCTATGGAGAACTTTTTGCGTTCCAGAAGCAAAGGTGTTCAGCAGTGTTTTCCAAACTTTTTTCTGTGGTGGCATATTTTTTGTAACCCACAAAATCCCAAAGCACACCATGATTGTACCAACTACAAAAACATTAAATGTCACACACGCTAAACTATCCAAAGGGTTTTGACTACCAGAGATGTCTAAAAAAATCAGTTGGAAAAGTTTGCCAACACAGCACTTAGTGAGCACTCTGCCCACTGTCTGTGAGAGTCGCAGGTGAACACGCACTCTGGCAGCTGGACCCCCGACATGCCTCCTGGCTGCTAAACAGTGCACTCTAAATGCTATATCTGCAAAGCACTGATTGCAGAGCTGCTTTTGTTTCAGCTTCTCCAGGTATTCCTGTCCTTCTCTGACAAATCTCGACCACCTGTTTGTCTCAGGTCAGGACCCAGGGGCACTACACTGTTATTTCTATGGCTCACCAGTTGAAAAGCCAAAATTGCTATTAGAGAATCCTCTATTACATTATGCTGTTTCAGCGGCTTCTTTCAACTGTTTGTATTAAGAAATGTATGTCAGCATTAAAAATCATACCAAATGTGTCATTTCTCCTGTGCTTTACTCTCTTTCTTTACATGACTTCATCAAGAACACCCAGGACATGTGTGCCTCTTGGTGGATACCAGTACTTAATGCAGAAAGAGACAAAGTGTTGTCATCTGTTTATATGCAATAGATTTTGTATTGTTCAGTTTGCATATAGTTAAAAACTCAATTTTCTTTTCTTCCCACATAACAGACTTCTTTCCTCAATAACTCACCCTCCATGTTCAGAATCCAAATTGGCAGAGACCTATATCACTACAGATACTGAAAATGAGAAGAGTGAACGAAATGGCAAACGTGTCTGCTTTAACGTGGCAGGTGATGAACAAGATGACTCTGGTCATGACACCATCAGCAATCGAGATTCTTACAGGTAAGTGTTTTGTTGTTATCTCCTTCCACAAAAGCTGTAGTCAGAAATTCTCAACATGCTACCCAAAAAGTGTCCTTTTAAACAAATAAAAATAATAAAAAAAATTCTTAATTTAAGCATTAGCAATGTGGAATGACAGGTACCCAGTTTTGTTAAAGGATGAGTAAAATTAGGTTAATTTTGGTATGGAGAACTAAATTTGTACTCTACACAGAATAATCTCAGCAGAATAATCTCAGCATTGTGTAGGAGAGGTTGAGATGACACATTAGAATACAGTTGTACGTGTTTTCATGTAAGCTTCATGTAAGCTAATTACTTCAGCGCGTTTTCTGCAGTTGTCTTCTGCCTTTTCCACATCTAAGTCATTTGCTGAAGCTCCTGACTGTTTAAAAGATATAAGAGGCCCCTAATATTTACCAACTTCAAACTTTTCTCATGTCTGAAGAGACTTTATATACTGTATAACTTGTATTCCTATACCTAAAAGTAGGACCAAACTGACAGCATTTTCTTTTTAAAGGGCAACATAACATTATTTAAGTAATGCTTGGAGCTAAAATAATTGGGATGGCAGTAGTTCATCGCTGATACTACCTAAGTAACTGAACAAGGTGCTTTTAGCAATTGTCATTATATTAGAAGGCCTTAGGAGGAAGGGGTCATTTACAGAGTATATCACTTTACTGTAATCAATGGATGGCAGGATGCATTCCTGTGAGACTCTTATGTCAATTTATGTGATGCTAAGCAATCAATGACAGTAGCCAAAGGAAGATGAGCCTAATTCCATGGCAAGAATATGACCCTGCACAGTGGGTGATGGATAATGTATCACTGTAACCTAGATAGTGGGCAGCTATAATGAAGCAGAACACATTTATGGCAAGTATTATGGTTCCCTTGTTATAGGGTTGGAATAGAAATGACAAAATTACAGTTTCAAACCCCACTGCTTGTCTGTCTTTGTGCACTGGGAAAGTAACCAAATTTATTTTATTCTAATTATGTAAATATGCACCTTTGGAAAAATATGCTCTTTTGTACATTTAAAGTGCTTGTGAAAGAAAGAGCTCTTTCAAAGTAAGTATGTCATATATTTATTTATTTATTAGGGCAATCATTGTACATAATGATCAGCTTTGCTTGATTCTTTTAAACCTCTCCCTTGTCAGTTTGATGGCTTTTCAATTTACAGTGACAGCTTGTTTTTTTTTTATTTTTTTATTTTAACACATGGTGGGATCTGAATAAAACTAATGAGTATAGAAGTTATGTAAATCAACAAGAGAATATATGTTTAAGCAGTAATAATTTAGAGGAAAAAAATATATTGCCTGCCTCATGTGCACGACTACATATAAACTTTTTGAATTTTTCAGTGTGTCCCTGTTTGTTTTATTCTCTGCAGTGACTGCAACAGCAACAGGAACTCAATAGCCTCTTACACGAGTATTTGCAGCAGTCATTGCAGCTCCTACGTCCATAGTGATGAGATGGATTCAGGTAAGGAGAGCTGGCTGTGCTTACATGGTAAAATGTAATGATACGTAGTTATGATAAAAAGGGCTTGTACTATAAATGGGGATACCTGATATATCACAACTTCACATAGTATGTGAATGTGCATTATTTATTATACATTGTGAGAGACCAATTGCTGTCCCTGCTGGGATGGATCCTACTTCCTTGTTTGCCCAGGAAGCCTTGGGAAAGGAAGGTCAGTGCTGAGATGCGTAGGCAGCAGCTACACTTGGAAAAATGCCCCAGCAACCACAGAGGGATACGCTGGTTGGGATTTGGCACCTAGAAGGACAGAACAGTGGGTGACTGTCTGCCTGCTATGGGCACAGTGTCCCCCCTATACAATGGGTGGTAGCATTTCATCTGGTGAGCTCCAGTATGGATGCCCACAGGACAGCATAGGAGTTGTGGTCCGATGGGGGCCGCTATTGAGGACTGTTGGATATTGATGGCACAAGAATTGTTGTGGTCCTTCCTGACCCAGAAGTGCATCTTGGAGGCAATAGATTAAGTACCGGAAAGACTCCCAGGTTTGGGGTTAAAAGAGAGCCCTCCACTTGGCCAAGGGAGTTGGAATCTGGAGAGAAGATAGACAATGCTCACCTGGTTGGAGTTATAGGAGAACAGAGCAAATGAATGGAGGACTGAAGAGTTTGCTGTGTTGTACCTTCAGGGATTGGAACCTTGTATGGTAGTCTGGTGAAGAAACTTGTGAATGATACACTTATTGTAAATAAAAGAACTGGTTTTGAACCTAGGATTGTGTTGGTAATAGTTGTGTCTGGGGTTTTTAGGGCGTGATATGCCCCAACATGTAACAGTGTTTTCATTGGTGTTTACAAATATGATGTGTGTAAATGCATTATTTGAGGCTTGGTGGTGGCCTTTGCCCTTTGTTAATATCTGAATAAAACTAGTAGTGCTTCTACCTCACACATCTGGTTTTCTGGGTATGAATCTCTAACCATATCATAGTCATGGAATTTACATCTTTTCACCATTTCTCTTGGAAATCCTTTTTCCCTCCCACATCCCCAAAGACATGAATGTTAAGATGATTGACAATTTCACTTTGGCCCTGTGTGATTTGGTGTGGGTGTCAGGGCTGTTTTCTTCCTTGTTGCCAATGCTACTGGGATAGGCTTTAGCTGATTGTGACCCTGAATTGGATTAGCCTCTTTTGAGAATGCTATGCTATATTATACATTGCTCAGCATTACTGAAATTGATGGAAAGATCAATGATAATTGTGTTTGTTTTCCTCCACATACAGGAGATGAGCTTCCTCTTAATGTGAGAATCTCTCATGACAAACAGAAGAAATTGCTTGGCTTTCTGGAGCATCTTGTTAGCCAGGTGAGCACCTATGTATGCCAGTTCATGACAAGAAGGAAATATATTGCCACAAAAAAGATTTTCTGTAAAGTTGGCTGAAATTTGAACATTTAGGTACAATGCTGTATACTGTCACAGCACAGCCAGAGAGATTAGGGCTGCTTAAAAGAAACAGATATGTTTGTCAAAGGTGTAATTTCACATAATGGCTTCTGCTGATAAAAAGACAAAGCAGATACATCACATGACACAAAACATTGCACTCAGTCAAGTGTAGGTAACTATAAAATGCATACAATAACAATAGCAATTAAATACAAGGAATAATAGTTTTTCACAGACAAATCAATATCACTCCAGCAGTAGAGGAATTCGTTATAAAGTTAGGTGTTCTTTTGTTTAGCCGGAATGGTGTGTAGAGGATGAATGTCATTATGCACGATACCCAGTAGTTTATTAAGTGTACATCTGTCATCTACTCACCCTAGCAAGTCCATACTGGCTTTCAGAATGTAACCAGCCTTTCTTACCAGTCTCAACAACAGCAGTCTTGTCACTCCAGCAAACTGCTGCTAAGAACGTTAACAGTATAATTTTACATTTGCCTGATAACCATATTCCAGCCAAAAAAATGTTACAACTACTACTTACAAATGTATCAGTTAACTGCTCAAAAAAGTATTTTTAAGATCAGTGCCTTAGCAAATGCACTACACTACACTCCCTGCTTTGTATCTACTACAACAGACTGAAAGAACATCTGCAACAGAGACCTGCCTGCTACCAAATATGACCTTCCTCACAAAATAGGTGCAACTTTAACCCTTCATGCATAGATCCTCAGTATTGATAGTCCAGTCCAGCCTGTTGTCTAGATGATGCCTGCAGGGACTTGTAGATCATCACAACCTTTCCGTTAATGCTGCCAAAAGGCAAATGAGCCTTGGACCTGCTAAAGTTCACCACTGCCTCCTTTGTCTGTATTCATCCTCCTGCTATAGCTGTATACATTTCTGCAGATGACATGGCTCAGTTTTCCACTCAAAGACAGAGCTGAACTGCAAAGATACTCAGAATATTAAATATGTTAATATTGAATAATCTGAACTGTTTTCTTTATAACTGTTGTATCTTTATTGCCTAACATCAAATTTAGTCTTAGAACTAAAGGCTATTTAATCTGTAATTGTGGCATTGGCAAGCGATAGCACATTTGCTTCTTTTGCTTTGCTGCAAGTCTTAAAATAAGGAAAATTTTAATGTGATCAGAGTAAAAAATCTGCCATATTAATTATTTTATGACTGCAAAGGACATCAATGTATACATATGAAAACTCACTAAAAGCATTTCTTATATTGTTTGTCCTGGTAAGCGGTCCTGGTTGCAACATACCCGTGCAAGAAGTGCTATTGCAGAAGATGTATTTTATTTAATAGACGGCAGGAGTGGAGTTATAAAAAGTAAGCACACACTTGGAACAAAAGTAAATGGATACAGAAAACCATTCTCAAAAGGACACACGCATCTTTTCTTTTTTAAAGCAAATACTTTGCCGTGATATTTGTACTGTTTGTTAAGCATTCGGTTTTGTTTCATCTTGACAGGTAGAATCAATCACAGGTCTTCTGAAAGGTCCAGCTGTGGCAAAGGCCTTTGAGCAGACAAAGTGCTTCACACCAGCACGTGGCTTTCAAGGTAAGTTTGATGTTTCTTGTTTCTGATAGTTTTCTCACATGACCACTGTAAATTGCTTGCACACAAAGAAAGGCTAGATTGGAAGTCTATTTTATGTTTTTCATGGAATAGTTGAATGCATCCAGGCTGACTTATTAAGCACAAATGCACCAAGTCGAGATCTCCGACAATAATGCACTAAATAATCATGCAATAGTGATTATGTATTGTATAGGTTCAAATTAAGTAATTAAATGAAACAACCAGCTCACTTATTTGCAAATAATTATTCCATCTTCAGATAACTTAATACTACAGTAGCTAGTGCTGCTGCCTCACAGGTTCACTGTCTTGGGTTTGAATAATGCATCGATTTTCATCTGTGCAGAGTTCTCATTATGTCTGCACGGATTTTCCTCCAAGTCTTCCAGTTTTGTTTTTCACATTCCCAAAGATGATGCGGTTAGGGTTTACTGGCACATTTAAACTGGCCTTATGTATGTATGAGTGTGACTGTGTTCAAGAGTGGGCTCTGAGATGGACTGTTTCCCCGTTCTGTCAGGATAGGTTTCAGACCCCTGAGATCCTGAATATGATTAAATGGGTTTGAGAAGGCATCTATATGTGTAGTTAACATTCCATGATATGTTATAGCATAGTCAGTGCAACAATTTATATGTGTATTCTAGGAAGTTTATTCTGTTCATCTGGACAGAGTTTTTTTCCCGATACGTTTCTCTCTGAGGAAGTCACTTGGATGAGTAATGAAATGTATCAAAAAAAACTATGTCCAGATGAAGAGAATAAACTTTCTAGAATTTCCTTACCTGGATTATTGAGCATGCATCGAGACAAGTGTATATGTGTAGTTTACATTCTATAATAGGTTATAGCATAGTCATTGTAATGAGGGTCTATTTTTTACTGTATGTTAAAACTGGATACGTGTTAGGAAATCCTAGTCATGAAGAGTACACTGTCCCATCACTGTTTCATGAGGACTGAGAATCATGGGATAGTATATATTCAGTCCCTTAGCAATATCATCCTCAAATAACCGATGGAAGCTGTTTGAAGAGGCCTGGTAGGAACATAGGATATAAAAGGGATGTGGGGGTTCATGGATAAAGATGTCCCAGTAACCATTGTTATTATGCATTGAACAAATGTTTGCCAGTGAAGGGAAGTCAGGATGGATGTAGCATTTGAGTACAATAGAAGGCTGATAACCAGGCAGGGAATTCTAGGATGTGCTAAAGGATGTGTTCTAAGTTGAAGTTAATTTTCCACAATCATTGTACAATGAAATGCCACAGGAAATTGTGCTCTAAAATTAAGCAGCTTGAATACGTTAAAAAAAATACTACCTCTGTTTTGCAGTTTAAAATTATGTATCATTGCATTTGGAAAGTTTTGCCTACCAAACTTATCCTTCAGTGTACTATTTTGTCAGTTGTACCACAGCAATTTACAAAAGAATGTCAAAAACATTTTGGCTTTAAAAGCAATACTCACATCATTGATGACCTTGTAATCTTCACTATAGCTGCACCCAAATTGACTTGTGTGGTTAGAACCTGAAGTAGCTGAGTTGCATATAGGGTAAGCTAGCGGTGCTTGTCAGATTGTCATAGTCGTGCCAACCAATGATCCAGGAAAATGTGAGATTTTATGTTGTACCAACTCTGGCTAGATCCACAGATGTTTTTGCAATGTAGATAAGACTGTATACGAAAAATTAGCATGAGGTCTAGTTAATGGAAGCGATTACTATGGCTGATTGAAAGGCACTAGTAAAGCCTGAAAAACAATCTTTGAATGTCTATGTTTAAAGCTGAATTGGTTACGGTTACGTTTTGGGGAACAAAACAAATTGCAGGGATTTTAGAGAAGTGGGGGGTAGAAGTGAAAATGGCAGAATATTGTGTTGTTTTACTTTTAAACCATCATTGCCTGTCCATATATTTATGCTAACTAGGGCCTGACCGATATGGATTTTTTTCAGAATAATAACATCTTGGGTTTCCCTAAAAAATTTAAATAAAAAGAAAAATATTAACTGTACAACGTTTTCACATGAACATGTTTTGCTTTAACATTTAAACAGGTTAAATGACAGTGGTTTTTGTTGTTTTAAATGATCCCATAGGCATTTGATGCTTGTCACTCTCTGTCTTAAGTGTGCACCGCTGGTTGTGTAAGCACAAGTGTCTAATTGGAAAATTGATGCTTATAATATATCAAATGTTGACTTAAATAGGAAGAATAAACTTCCCTGAACACAAATGTGTTATATTATGCACCCTTATGTGATGATTATATGAAGTAAGTGGATTAATGAATAAATAAATGAATAAGTGCACATGTATATATTCGGAGAGATGTCCTTAATGAAATTAATAAAAAGCTAAAATATTTATCTACATATATCCATGTATAATGCTTACTACTGAATCAAGATTACTACAGTTATACAACTAGTTGTGTTTCCTGGCATAGGCTTATCCATCTTTATTTATTTATTTTACTTTTTTAATTAGCTTTTAAAGGCTTTACCAGTTTGATTTGCACATATTGTATGATTGCTGAAAGAAAGAGTACCTGTTTATTAGACTTGAAAGTCTACTGGAGCTTTAACTTTTGCATTTTGCTCAGGCTCCTGCTTTTAATGAAACCAATAGTAACCTTGCATTAGCAGATTGTGAAGACAAATGTAAAAGAACAGGAGAATAATCTAAGAAAACAATATGAGTGACCATTGTAATAAATTAGCATCTGAATGCATTTTAATAACATAAGCAGCATAAAGGCATATGTCATATAATATTGGAATATTTTATTGACATTTAAAAATAATATTTGTCCTGAATAAAAAGCCGTTTGGGCGATCTGGCTTTTGTTGAAGAACTGAGCCAAATGACTTGATGTACTGAAAAACATCAGCTTACCCTTCCATAGTCTAAGCTTTCATTTCCTTTCAGCCGGTGAAGTCGCATAACTGATTTTTATACCTTTTCTCACAGCTTATACAGGGCCAGTAACTCCCAATTATAAACAAATGGTGTCACAAAAAGATATATATTTCATTACAGCTTTGTGTAAAAGTAAACATATCTGCTTTGGAAAAAATGTTTAACAAATTTCTTTGATAAATGCAAAGAAATGACTGTTAATTTGACAAGTCCAAATACATTTACAACCTACAAGGGAAAGTGTCTTATTTGCATAACAAGTGTAACTTTCTCCAGAGCCAGAGTATCTTATGCAGGCTCTTTCTAGACCAAAGGATTTCAAATACATTTTGGGAGAAAAAACTGTGAGTTTCCAAACTATTAAGTTGACAACAAACACAGCAGGTTGGTGTACATTTATTGACAAATAAATTGTCTTATCAAGCAATTGCTGCAATTTACAGAGGCATGTCTATATATCTCAGAAAGCCAAACCTCTGCTCTTTTGAAATGTGACATAAGGGGCATTTTAAAAATCAGACTCGATAATGACCAGCACGTCACTTTGATAAGAAAACAAATGCTGGAATAGTGGTGAATAACTATGTGCAAACTCTCAAAGTGTTTGTAAGAGCGCAATAAAGCAGCATAAGAGACAAATGTATCACCACTTGAAAGCAAAATGTTTGCTGTTTTTTTTTTTTACTGTATTTCTGCCTGACCTTTGAAACAAAGACAGTCTTGGTTACAGAGTGAAGACTTTGTTCAAGCTTGGAATAGGCTGTGCAGTGTCCATTTTGGCAGGGGTTAAGTCAATGGGGAAACACAGAAAAACATGCAATACAGTATTTTAACTGGAAAATTGTGAACTTTAGGCATAACTGTAAGTACAATGATGACTTTTATACATCTTCTGTGAAAAGTTGTCTTTTTGTCAATGAATGCAGGCAAAGTTTAGCGATTTGAAGCACATGGAATTGGTTAGCGTGTACGTAGATAATGCTTAATTCATAAGCACTATTGAACATATCAGTCAAGAGGAGAGGCTATGCCTCTTATACAAGAAAAATAATCTAATAAACATCCTTTGCTTTGAAGAGTTTCAGCTTCAATTTATCTGTGCAGGTGCAACTGATATCGATGTATATACTGAGACCAAAAATCAGTGCCTGTTATTATCGGTCAGGCCCTAAGTCATAAGTACTGTATATCCATATTGAGATCTGTTTATAATTCAGAGTGAAACTATAGCATAACACACTACTCTTTAGAAGTAGATTTTCTTGTGTTTCTTACATTTTTTACTTTCCTCAAGGGTATTAAAGATAAAAGTGTAGTCAGCTGTGGTTACCAGTGATTGCACAGTATATCCACAGTAGCATACAGAGCTTTCCAAACTGGGTTTTGATATCCTGAAAATAATGCCCTAATTTATTTAAATTATGACTTCCAATGCCGAACAAGTAGAATTATAGCAAAGCTGCCAAATTAGGCAAATATTAAGATCAGTCGTGATAAAAGTTAGTATATACTGTATTTGAATACATGAAACAATAGCTTAAATATTCTAGATATTCAATGTATGTTTGAACCATATGTACATTTTTTATAATTTTCTTCTTATTAATATTTTTACATTTTTAATCATTGTGTGTCTGCACAACTTGACATGCTTATACCCGAGCATATTTCTTAAAAGCCACAGGTGAAGACTGTAGTCTTCAAATGAATGTGGCACTTGAAAGCATGGCCCTTACAAAATCAAGATTGTGTGCACACCCACATTGACATAAAACAGAAAGTGGATGGGGCACATTTTAACAGAAACAGCCTTGACAATCTTCAGTTGCATTTACTTAAACACGTAGCTCAATGACAGCTGACCAGGTTTTTAGGACCCAAACTGCTCTGATACTTTGCAGCATGGGACGCCAGTTGAGTGCTGCAGGCTCTATGAATAATGTGTGGGGTTAAAATAAATTCCTTTAACAGTTACTGGAAAAATATAATAAAGGTCACCTAAATATTTATTTTTCATTATACCTTTGTTTTACAACAACAACAACAACATGCATTTATATAGCACATTTTCATACAAAAAGTAGCTCAAAGTGCTTTACATAATGAAGAATAGAAAAATAAAAGACACAGTAAGAAAATAAAATAAGTCAACATTAGCATAGAATAAGAGTAAGGTCCAATGGTCAGGGTGGACAGAAAAAACAAAAAAAAACTCCAGACGGCTGGAGAAAAAAATAAAATCTGTAGGGATTCCAGCCCATTAGACTGCTCAGTCCCCTCTGGGCATTCTACCTAACATAAATGAAACAGTCCTCTTTGGATTTAGGGTTCTCACGGAAGGACTTGATGATGATGGTCACGTAGACCTCTGGCTTTTAATCCATCCATCATTGTTGGAGCATCATGATGCTTTGAGTAGGTGGTGGTGGCGGAAAAAGAAACAGAAGAGAGAGTAGGGGTCAGTACGGATTTTAGAGCCACCATGAATAGTTATTATGATGAATTGAACATACTGAGTATCAGGATTAAGTTAAAGTGAAGTTATGAAAAGGCCATGTTAAAGTAATGTATTTTCAGCAGTGTTTTAAAGTGCTCTACTGTATTAGCCTGGCGATTTCCTATTGGCAGGCTATTCCAGATTTTAGGTGCATAACAGCAGAAGGCCGCCTCACCACTTCTTTTAAGTTTTTTTCTTGGAATTCTAAGGAGACACTCATTTGAGGATCTAAGGTTACGATTTGGAATATAAGGTGTCAGACATTCTGATATATAAGATGGGGCGAGATTATTTAAGGCTTTATAAACCATAAGCAGAATTTTAAA
>JANRMT010062819.1:52678472-52754324 GCA_026402145.1 Polypterus bichir lapradei | reverse complement strand
AACTAATGTTATGAATCATGAAGACTGACAATTTCCAGTTCAAAATATACTTCAAGTAATATTCTGAGCATGAAAAATGCTTATGCCTTAAAGCACATGCAACTTTAGCTTTTGGTTTAGACTTGGCAATCATTTGGGTTGGGTTTCAAGTTTTGGATTCACATTTCTTGTAAACTGCTAAATTAACTTTTTCATTGCTGAGCTTAGTTCCAAACTCATTTGACTCTTTGATCTTTTCCTTCTCTTGACAGAAATAGATTTCACTATTAACAAAGATATTATATAAGATATTATAAGTTATTATAATCTATCAATATGTAGGATGAACAAGGAAAATGTTAGTAAAACACTCAAAAGCTGACAACACTTAGAAAGCTAAATAATATTTGATAATTAATATTTTTTGTTTTTGTTATGAAGAAATCTTAATACATACAATATATATAAAATCATTTTACATTGTATTTCAGAGTTCTGAATCATAACATTGTTACATTTACCAGCTGAAACTCTAATGCAACAAAAAGAATGGTGATCTATGACACCAAATAACAAGCTCTAGTGGCTTCCCAAATATTTGAACCAGAATAGGCAGTTTATGCAGGAAAAATAATCTTTTATGCGCTACACTGTGAACTATGGAATGAAACTACACGTGGTATTTAATTTAACAAAATGGTAATTTATTTACTCTTTTGACTTGTTTAGATGTGTTATATTAGAAATATAAAGCATATGTGCAAATTCTGGTAATCTAACATAGTCAGCAATGATTTATTGCCAAGTTTGTGAATTTCACAATGCCCCTAAAGTGACATCCAAATTTTCCATGAAATTAAAAAACAGAAATAAAAGAGGGCAAGTTTGAGATATAACAAGTCTTGCCCTATCTCCTGTTTGGAGCCACTGCCAACCAAAATGTCTGTGGCATCACCGCAATGAATGTTACTGTAAGAAACATTCTCTCTGGTGGTACAACATATTTCCACTTGTGATTAATTAAAATATCAGAAGTGGACATATTGAGAAAGTTATTATATACTGAGTCAATACGCCAATAGATATTTTTCTGGATGTGCAACAAGAAGAGATTTCCAAAGTATGTGCAGCCAACATACAAGTAACGGGGCATCAGTGGTTAAATTTTAAAATATGACCATTAACCACTAGACATAGAAATTTGTGGAACATGTATGTCTGAGCCCTCACTATGGACTAGATTGAAGGCAGTATGCTTTGCTTGGGTCTGGATGTGTCAAACTTATCTTGTTGTGAATTGCTTAGTGATTTCTGGTGCCGTTTTTACCAGATCTCCAGCAATACTGAGGATTACCTCCACTGATCACCTGGAGTTTATTATACACCCATAGTCTAATTATGTTTTTTTATCGTTGTGACCACTAATACTCTTGAATGGACTTTCAATCTAGAGTAAATGTCAAACAGACCAAAGTAATACAAAAATAGATGCATTTATTATACAAGGGGAATAAACACCAGGACCAACACAAAGTACCAAATAAACAAAAACAAATAATGTGTAGCCTCTCCAAGTCTGCCCAGAGAGTTTGAACTTTGGTGCACTTTCCCACAGAATCTGTCACAGAACCTCCTTTCTTACCTTCTGCACCTCTGTCGCCACCTCTATCTTTTCTGTTTGAACTTTTACTTTTTCTCAACTCCCATCTACGAGTTCCACAAGCTGGTGTCAGAAAGGCCTTTTATAATTAAACTATTCTGAGTCCAACCTAGGAAAAATTTCCAGCATTTAATTCTAATCCTTGAAATCCCTGAAGCTGTCCACTTGACTCTCCCCACAGTGTGCAGTTTAATGTCCAACTTCTATTCTGAATTTCCCGAAAGCGGTTGAAATTCTGACCTCCACTGTAGTGGAGAAAAATAAAATTGGTAATGTCTAGCATGATAAATACAGTATTTCTGTCAATTGTGTTTATTTGTAAATTTTCTTTTATACATCTCTCTATATACAGTATAAAATCAAATGTCTGTCTGCCTATCTGCCTGCTTTTTATGAGAGAAGTATTAAACATATTTAGATCAGGTTTATTTTCTATAATTTGCTTGAACATTCCAGTTGATTTTGAGACTTCTCTCATTGTGCTAAATATCATAGTTCGGTTGTGGCACCGATTTATTTGAGCAAATCTGAGAGATAGGCTGCTGGCCGACGGGAGTGGTAGTTGGGACCTCAGGAGTAGGGAGCTAGGCAGGCCATCTTCACTCATGTGCCAGCCTGCCTTTGAGTCGCTCTACCTCTTGCCACGTGTTCGAGGGTACCTTGCCTCCGGTTAGCTAGCGATACCTGTTTGTTCAGCAGACATTATCATCTAGAGTTTGTTAAAGAGTAACGTTTGACGTTGTTGAGAATAAGATCACAGCTACGTGTGTTTTAGAGGGTACCTGCTCATTGACAGAGATATCACGGCCACATGATCTTCTCCCCACGCGGGGGCCGCTCTCCCGTCAGAGCTGAACATGATCAGATACCATCAGTGGCAACATTTCACGTTGGATTGTACCTGCCTTCCACTTGGCCAGAGATGCCTTGCCAAATTTTACGTTTTTGGCAAAGAGATCAGAGCTCCATTCTCTCCCCTGATAGCAAAACCAAAAATATTGTATATCAAGAGGCCCTCGGATACAAAAGCTATCAGTATAAATTCTTCTCAATACAAATTATATTTTTTTAAAATTTTTTAATTGATTTTTAAAGTTTGTCCTGTTTTACTACTACATGGGCGGAGCCTTGGGGCAACAGCTAGTTTTTTATATATTTAAGCCAGTCCATTTATCAGGTAAAACTTTTGCATGTAAATCCAGAACTGACTGGTCAGCTAGCTTGGTGGAACACAGGTAGACTCAGATGAAAAAGCAGCCTACCTGGGCTGAGGATGGAAGGGGACTGAGTTGTGCTGAAACAGGATTGGAATGAAGTAGGGAGTTACCTTGCCTTGTGTTATTTCATTAGTCTGGGAGTTACAGAAAGAAAGATGGATTAAAATAAAGACAGGGAAACTAAGAAAGTCTCTCCGTCTCTCTCAGTGGCCACACTGCCTACCATTCCATCCAATATCCATGTCAGATCACATCAGAATAAAGATCAAGCCGGACCAGAGACAAATTAAGACAGAAGCTACCTGGAAACGTAAGCATATTGGAGGCTTAACATTAAACAGGGTTATTTTTATTTTGCTAACATTTGAACTCTGCTTGCTTATATTTTGAGCATATTAAATGTGTAACTTTTTCTACTGCGTGTTCTGTTACTTTATCTTATTGCCTGAGGTCGCAGATATAAAAGGTAATATAACATATGATGGCTAAATCAGGGTTTGGGGGACATTTTATAAAGGTCTACATAATGAAGAGGAGAATAGGGTGACCCTAGGACTCCACCCCAACAAATTACACACCATGTCTTTCTCTTCACTTTGTATATCATTTAAACACAACCTGACATAAAAACTGTAGTACTTTGTCACACTGTGTTATACCTTGTACTGTGCATGCATATCATATCATTGCCATGTTGTCAGATTATTTTTTCATGTGTGCTGCAATTTGTGTGTGTTTTTGCGTGGCTTCCACCATATTGTTTTTTTAGTTTTCATAGCAGTAGCTTTGGTTGCTAGGTATGGGATGTGTATTCCATGTGACCAATGACATCACAACATCATCTGACCACTGATGATAAACACAAGGAAAGACTTAGAAAGAATTTTTTGTTAGAATCAGCAGGTTATAAATCTATTTTTTTTAAGATTTGGAACTTTGGGATCTCTCTAATGTCAGGAGCTCATTAGGAGTTGTTCTAATTTGTTTATAACTTACAGCTTATTATAATTAATTTTGTAACATTTTCAGATCTACATTTACTTTTATGATCACTGCTATATTTTGGCTTTGTTTTCCGTGGGTGCTGCCATATTGTTGATAGCAATGGCTCTTGTTGCTTGTTGACCTGCCAAAGGAAACCAAACAGTAAACAAGGCTTCATGTTTCACCCAGGGTTTGTTCCCTGGTATCTGTTTATTTTCCTTCTCTGTGTCTTCTGTGTCTTTTGAGTTTCATGTTCATTGTGTATATGTATTTTTGTCAATATTGTTTTGTTTGCTCCCTGTATTATTTGGATGATACACAAAGATGTGGGGCCACATTTGTCACTGCTGAAGGACAGCTCTTAGCCTTTTTAGTCTGAAGCTAAGAGCAGGTCCATCTGTGGTCCATTAAAGTTCATAGGAGTGCATTTTCCTTGTAAGTATAGATTTTTTTAGTTTTGGAATTCTTACTTCCTTTTTTGGATTTGGTCATTTGGATTATGTATTGAGACTTTGTTTTTAGGCAAAGCCTTTTTGCCATTCTTGTTCTTTTTGTTGTAGCCAAATAAATCATTGCATTTATAAAGATTCGAGATCAGCTTTGTTACTCTTTGCTGAAGGTTTTGATGGTTCCTTTCCCTAAAAGGGCATTTCTGTGTACTTTAAATAATTTTTTTTATATTTAAGTGATCGTTGTGATCCTTGAAAGCCAGTTCCTCATTTTCATCTTGAGTGAGTTGAAGCCTCCCAGTGGAATTGAGAGGTTAGACTACATGGGTTGTGGTCTGTTCTAAGCAGTCTTGGAAGGCCTGGCTTGGTTGTGAGTTTTAAGTAGGCTTCACGCCCTTTTCACCAAAGCAGTTCAGTTTTACAATAACAGAAGGATTGTAGTCAAAATTCAAAGCAAAGTCTTTATCAGGAACCTAAATATCTAATGCCAAATCAAATCTGTTTACCTGACTCATTGTCAGAAAAGGAATCACTATATTTTCAAAGCCAGAAACTCAAATGCAGCAATCTCTTTTTTATATCCATAGGGTCTCAGGGTAAATATTGTCACATGTACACAGTTCAGGGATCTTCTTTCTCAAGTGATATTTAACACAGGCCCATCCACAGTCTTGGATCAAGCTAATTCTCTGATGACTTTTATTCCATTGTGCTTTTACGTAACAGCTTGGACTTCCGGAACCAAGCCCTAGCTTAATGGTGGCGCCCACAAAAAAACAAAATAGCAAAGCAATAAACATCAGACAAAATAAGAATAAAAATTGAATTTGAAGAATAAACCTTTAATAAAGAAAATAAGGAACAGGCTTAAATATCAATAGTCTAAACCCCCCATAACCACCTTCATATGTTAGGAGAAAAATGTATCTGTTGAGAGATACTGTGAATCATACCAGGTGGCACAAAAAAGTTACATATTATATGATGTCATTAACTGTAATTATAAAACATGATGGCAATTATAAGGAAGTGTCTGAACAACCTTTTGTTTTGTAGATGAGGGTAAAAGGTACCCCTAAGAAAACATTTTGTAATTTTGACTATTATCATTGTGGAATTCAAATTTTGTTTAATGCCTTGATGTCTCAGACAATTGTTCTTAATTGTTACCTCAATGTGTTTAACATTTGAGCATTCCCATAACAGGTAAATTATATTTCAAAGTACTGGAAATGTTGTAAAATGGTATTTTTTAAAATACAAGGTTGGGATTTTTGGCACAATGGATGAACAGTGCAACTAGCCATGCTGTCTCGTAAGTCTTGAGTCCTTCTGTATGGTGTTTGTATGTTCTTATTGGGTTTTCATTCTTACTGTATACTCCAAGGACTTCTGTTTCCTCCCTTTTCATTTCTTTTTTCTTTTGTGACTGGGTCTCAGTCAGTCAGTCATTGAGTGTGCAAGAATTCAAGCATGAGAGATTCTACCACCTGCTTTTATCCTAAAGGCTATTACTGTATAGACAGCTTGCCCACTACCCATGACTTTTATCAGTGGGCATCAAACTGATCACACAAGCTTTGAAAATGGGATGAAGAGATGATACAGTTATTTCCAAGAAAATGAAACCATTGTTATCCCTCTGTACAGTAACAACAGTTACAGAATCGTAATTAGCAGTAAACTACACGCAGGAAGATGAATATCTTATTAGAATTAGTTGAGTTAATGGAATTATTAAAATTTATATATAACAGACACTTTTTCCGGTTAACATTGTTAACTTATTTTTAACTAAACCATATGCTGCTTCTTTCTATGTCTATTTTTATTCTGGGTTGCACAATTTGGTGGTGTTTTTCTTATTTCATGTTGATTAGATTGTTCGCAATCAAGGAAAAGCTACAGAGAATCTGATTGAATTTCAAATGTGCAGTTAAATACATCCTTATTTTCCATGAAGTCTGTAGCTAATATACTTTTGTTTTTTTAATAATAAAATCAATATGCACTGAACGGAAACATTAAGGCATTCTCTTAGTTCACTCTAAGGAATATTATATTTCACTTTCTGGGAACTTTTTATACAATGGAGTGCTTTACTTGATCTATCCTAAAAATTGCTTGTGCTAAGTGAGAATGACCATGAGTGATGTTGTACATTATGAAAAATAGACATAAAATTAAATTTAAAATAAATTTAGTGAAAATGAGTCCTGCACTTAGTGATAGTGTGCTCACTGTATACTGAAGTAAAATCTACTTCTGGTTGATTGATTTATTCTTAATGTGAAACCCAGAGTTATTCACAATGTTCTTATAAACTTCACAATATTTTGAGCATTTATGTTTAAGTTTCTGGCTGAAAGTTCCAAAACTGTTTTTATTAAATTCTTTCATTTTATTTATTTAGCCCTCTCATCAGGCAGATTTCCATGAGTAAAATCAGCCTGAGCTTGCATTTCCTTTTTTGCATTATTTAAAAATGGAACAGATACTAAGGTAAGAAAACAGAAGAATAGCATACAAATTGGCCAAGCAAGATTACTCAGAATCCTCACTTTAGCTTTTAGAAGTATGACATCTTATAAGGATATACCAGGCTTGGAAAATAGATGGATGGATGGATGACAACTGACCACAGCTATTTTTTGTGAAGAAAAATTGAAAACAATGTTTGTGACAGAACCTGTGGCAGCTAGTCATGACTGTGCAATGTGAGTAAAGCAAATAATACTGTCTTTATACATTAAGTGCCACAAATGCATTTTATACATACAGTAGGGATCTGGTACATTGTTATTTCTGCCTATTATAGTCCAAGTTTCAAACTTACATTACAAGATTTACAATTTTAGGCTTTGAACATATAAAACAAGGACAACACAAACATTTGCAATTCTTTCAAATGCTTTTATTAATCAAGATCAAATTTAAATCAATCTAATCCAATTCAGTGTCATGGAGGGCCTGTCCCTGCAGCACCGAGAGAAAGGTAAAAAATAATTCTGGACAGATTTTGGTCCATCTCATAGCACACCCATACTCAACACTGGAGAACTTTAGAGTCATTACCCTTATTTATGAAGGTGTTCTGTGACTTTTTATTCCTTTTTTGCCACTTAAGGAAAGTCAAGTCTCAACCTGGAATCACAACTAAAGTATTATACTTTTTTGTGTCTAATTTCTCACTTTACCTCATAAGGGCTAAAGGGGCCATGTCACAATGTTAGGTAACAGTATGGGTAATAAGTTACAGCTATACAGTTTGTTCTGAAGTGTGGTGCTAGAGCAGAATTTTGTCCATGTAATATATTAATTAGAAAAAAATGTCTCCTTTGATAACTATGCTTCTTTATTCAGCCTCTTGTGTTTTTGATTCCTAATTTAACCTCATTTTTTATAATTATTCAATAATGAATTTTATTTTTTTAAGATTACTGTTCCAACTATTAAGACTCCAATACTCTAGCCCTTACTTCACTTGCTTTCTGAGGTTCTTCTCCCTAAGTCAATAGTTTGAGCTTCAAACTGTTGTTCAGAAAATCAGACACAAGTGCAAATGGAATCCGTGTATTAAATTTCACAACCGGTGAACATACTGTATGTGTGGTCGTCAATAAGTGATTATTCTGAAGAGTACATATTGTATAGTGGATTTGTACACCACAATCTTCACAGTTTGTGCAAGAATGATAAATCCAATATTGTGTATATACTGTAAAACAAAATGAATACATCTTTGAACAGAAACACCAAGCAGTAGGCTAAAGTTGGCCAAAACTGATTTGGGGAGCCATTTGTCATGGTGTTCCTTCAGGTCAGGCTCAAGCCCTTCAATCAATCATTCAGGTAAACTCCGCTGTTTAAGTGGTCTAAAGGAACTATGGGGATCAGGGGAGCCTTCAAGACAATCATTAGGTTTTCTCCCACTGTTCTCTTCACCTAAGAGAGATGTTTTGGCCAGATTCCACGTTATTTCAACCTGCACTTTTTATGCTATACTTTCAGCATTTTTTGTTAATTTTTTTTGTGGGTTCCTCCAAATAAATATGCATACTTTGAAACCCAAAGATTTCAAAAATATCATTTGTTTTTCCTTTCACAACTCTCTGTGTTTTGCTTTGGGCACTGCCATTTCAGAGAAGAAGCATCAAGTCATGTGTTCCCACAGCAATCATTTCCTGAATTCCCCAGAGTGAAAGGTCTGTGTGCAGCAACCAAATAGTAGTCGATTAATACATTATATGGTATACAAAACTGACAACGCCTAATAAACTATTTTGATTTCAGTTTAAATTATTTTTTGTATAGTGCTCTTTATTGAGCACAGGCTTACAGCATTGTAATTACAAAATGTTTTTAATATACATACTCAAAATAAATTGTAGATTCGGCTATTTAATAGTTCAGAGTAGATGCATTTTTCATATTTAAATGCATAAATTAGAACAGAACCTGCTAAATATACAGTACATGCAAAAGAAGAAACTGGCCATTGTTCAAAAGAAGTAGTGCGCTCCTACTTCAGGAAGTCCGTACCTTAACTGAACTGTGTCAGCCAGGGTGTGTTCCCTTTTTATGTCGTCTTGGTTTATTTTGAAGTGTTTCCCACATGTTTATTTTAGTTATGTATTTTATGTTAATTTTGTGTTCTGTTTATGTATTATGTATTTTTTCTGTGTTCTGTGGTTGCCACTTTGACATCACCACTCCTGAGACTTCCCTCTGAATATTTAAGCTTAGGAAAAGTGAGCTCAGAAGTGGTGCATGGTAGTTGTAAAGGGGTTCTTTGTAAGTATTGTATTTCTTGCTGGATTTTCTGGGGCTTCTGCATTGGCTTATGGGTTGTGTTCTGGGGATTGCATTTTAGGCAGCTCCCTTTTCACTATTTGGTTACTTCTGTTTTTTGTGAATAATCCCTCATTTAGAAATATTCTTTGGTTTGGTTTGTCTGTTCAAGCCAATTTTTTTATTGTTTCCTTTCTTTTGAGAGACATCAAAGATATTTCAGAACTGTTAAAGGTATTTTGCACTTTAAAAGGTACTTTCTCTGTTTCTGGTTCTGGTTAGGGTGAGGCTAACTTGGACAGGCCAGTGAAGAACTTGGCTTGTTCTGGTGGTGAATTTGAAGGCCCCACATGCTTTTTCACTATGGTCCTGACTCCAAATCTCCGTCCTAGGTATGATGTTAATCTGCATCCAGCCGTGCATGTAGGGAAAAACCTGGGGGTTGGTGGCAGAATTGGCACTCCAGCCACCATAAAAAACTTCATACTGTTCTATTGTTGAGGTGTCACCCGTTGCATGGCTGCACTCAAGTCCTAATCTGGGATCCTGAAGTGGTTTGTCATGTGGTAGGTGAAGCAATGTGCTGTAACAGCACATGTTCCTAACCTCTTCTCTGACTCCAAATCATGACAGATGGCTGCATGCTACTGTGCAGTGTCTAGTTTTCTTTATTTTTAAATACCATTACTTCCATGTATTTTAATGAAATTTTTATAACACTACTTTAGAGTTAAAAAGTCAGGATGTAAATCCTTCTTCATTCAAAAAATGCTAGGTCTGTGTATTTATTTTGAAATTTGGGTTTGTTTAAATTGGAGATTACCCCCTGTTTATTTTCTCCACTTTTTGTTAGCCAATACGAGATGTAAAAGTTTCTGTTAGCTTGTTTAGATTCCTGTCTGATTTTAACAGTGCAAAGTAAACTAAATGACCTGGGTGCTCTCTTACTACCCAGTGAATGTCAAGCAAATGAAGGCATCTGTGCCAAAGAACATGCTTATGCCTGAGCAAGACAGATTTAGAAACTAAGAATCTGCAAAACCAAAAATTTTGAAGTCTGAGGAATCCTTTTAAAAATGAAAATAGCAATGCAGTGAATGGAGATAAATAGGCTTTATAACTAAGTAAATGTCAGAAACATTTTGCTGAGCATGCGGGCCTCTCAGAATAGATTAAGATTGTTTGTTGACTCCAGTCAGCATCCAGATAATTCAGAGCCTTTAGCCTGTACCTATGTTACGCATTTTTACTATTTGATTTGCACTTGTCATTATAAGTTGCTGGGGGGAGCATTTGGTAAGGGAAGGAAACATTTAAATATAAGAGGCCTAATTATGCAGTGTAAGCAGTGTGCTGTAGCAAATAAGAAGCAAGACCTGAAACACAAGATTATAGTTTCCAACCTCACTGATGGGTCAGTTAATCTGCCCATAACAATGTGTTACTCTGTTAATTGTAGTGTTCTGTGTATGTAATATGCTCTTAAATACTATTTATTATAGCTGCTTTGTACTATAAAAATGAATTAATTGCTAAATTAAGCAAAGGACAGAAAAGAACATGTTGAAGCGCTTGACACTGTGCAGAATTTTTACTTACATTAGTATGATTTACCTCCACATTTGTATTTTAGTTTCACAGTCCCCACAAATTGTTTTTCCCCCATATAGTATTTAGTTTATATTTCACCTCATGTTCCACTGCTTATGTCATTTGAATGATAAAAATCATTGGACAGCAACATTTGTTTTTTATTTTTCAGGTGTGGCAGTTATTCTGAACATATATTTGAATCTGAGGAAAGAAATGTTTTTTTATTATTGCACTATATTTAAATGGTGAATACCAGTTACTTCATAATTAGTTAATAAATAAAAGATAACATTATTTAAAATTACCTTTGGTAGAATTTCTACCATTGATTAGCTCTTGTAATCTCTCTCTTCATTATTTTCTCTCTCTCCTTTTTGAGTAATCACAGTAGAAAAGTCAAATCATTAGCTCTGAAGCTGTTCTTTTTTCAGAAATTTTATGTTCATTCTTGTAATTAATTTCAAATGAATATACTTATTATTTAGCAAGGTGAAATTGATATATAATTTATTTAAAAGAAAAAATCTTTATGACTGTACATGAAAAGGTCTAACAAAAATGAAACTACCTTTCTGTATATTAAAATCAATGGCCGTCATTATATCCTGTAGCAACATTAAAAGCACATTTTTTGCTATTAAGAGAATTGTTAGACTGTGCATCATAGTATTTGCTATTGGGAAATCCTATCAAAATTCTCATTATATTTCACATTTCAAGTTTTTTTCAGGTACATTGTGATTCAAGCTCAAGAATCTTAATTTTTTTAATTAAGACTATGTTGTTGTTTGATCATCATCATCATTGTCTCAAACCTGCTTAATCAAATTCAGGGTCACACATCAATCCTGACAGCAAGGTAGAAAACAGACCCACTTATACACTTTCCCACGCTCATACTTAGCAGTTAACTTAAGCTACATACTTTTGAGAATGTGGGAGGAACATCCCAAGAGTTGCAAAGAAAACATGCAAACTTCAAAAGAACGACGTCTAGGTGCGGAAGCTGAATTGTGCATGCGGGATACATGAAGTGGCAGCACTAATTACTGCAATACTGTGCTGCCATAAATATAATCAGAATGATATTAGTATGTATTATAAAAATAAAGGCGTTAACTGTATACATACAAGGTAGGAAAACAGAGCTAGATACAGGTTGTAAACATCAAAAATCTTTATTCCATTTTCTGAGTTTGCTATAGAGGTTCAAGAATAATGAACACGTTTTCTCAAATGAATAGTTTCCCTTCCCTTCAGTTAGAATCTGAATCTACAGGTTGGACCCCTTTAGAGATACCTTCTACAAACTGCTAGACTTCATCCCAAAAGGTCTAATCTGCCAGATGCTAGCAAACACAAGTCTCCTTTTTTCTCTCTCGACTTTGCTGTTGTGGGCAGTATAAAGTTCCTCCAGACATCACAACTTTTGAATGCTTTCTTCTCTTATCTAATAACGAAGAAGTCATAATTCTGGATCAGGTTTTCTGTGTTAATTTAACATACTCAATCATGGATACATAATCAAAAAAATAGCTGAGTTAATGCATTGTTTTAAAAACAGGAAACACGAGACACACACAAAGACATTTTTGAAATCAGAGCAAAACCTCAAATATATCTACAGTGCAAAATCAAAACTAAAATGGCTAATGGTAATGTTTAAGAACTGTGACAGTGATGCAGTCCTAACTATGTATAAAGAGCCAATTGACAGAACGAAAAGCACTCTGTAAATATAATTTATTATTATTCATTAGTGTGATGGACGGCACACATGGGCAAGCATCCTGATTGGAATCGGGCAAGGTTCACATCAGAGGTACAAGAAGAGGTTTAGTTAAGCAAAAGAATTTATGAAGGGAATTAGTACAGTGGATTGAGACTTGTTTTAAAGTGAGTTTATCAAGAACACAGGGACACAGTTGGAAACTCGTTAGGAGTAAATTTCGCACAAACATTAGTAGGTTTTTCTTTACACAGAGAACCACAAACACTAAGTAGTGTGGTAGACAGTAAGACTTTAGGGACATTCAAAAGTTGACTTGATGTTTTTTACAAGAATTAAGTGGATAGGACTGGCAAACTTTGTTGGACTGAATGTCTGGTTCTTGTTTAGATTGTTCTAAAAAGAAAGGTAAGGAATGTCCTGCTTTGGCTAGGTGGCAAGCAGGAGATGCCATTGTGGGGCTGTGTTCATGGGGGTCCTGGCTGGGGTGGACCAAAGATACCTATCTGGCCAGGAGGCCAGTGTAGTGGAGAGGCAATCAGCATGGACTGTCTGCTCCCCAATATGTTAGATGCCAGCATCCCTGGGCTTCAGTACCCACACAGACATCTGCAGGGTATGCTGGGAACTGTAATGCTGTGATGCAGCCCTTTTGGGTTCTGTGGGTGCCGCTAAGGGGTGCTACCGGGGCTAATGGTCCCCACTTTTGCAAACTTTTCTTGTCCCGGAAGTGCTTCTAATGGGCTATACCTTGGCAATGGAAGCACTCCCTAGTCCAGTTTAAAAGGAGCTACTCTGCCCTAACCAGGGACTCGGCGTCGGGAGGCAGAAGACAAAGCTTACTGGAAGGAGAGGGAAAGATGTTGAAACATCTGTGCTGGTGGTACCTTAATTGTAGTTTTCTGTAAATTAATGTACTCTGTGCAATAAAAAGAACTATAATTACTGTGTATGGTGTAAGTGAGTCTGGGATTTGGGGCTCAGTGGCACCTCCTTCTGGTTATAGTATAGTAATTTTAATGTTCTGAGGCTGTCTTCAATGAAAAGATTAAACTAGATTTTTTTTGAATTGGGACATGGTACTTTGGGGGTGATAGTAATATTGTTCTATAAAATAAAATGTCTGTACAGGGGTGCTTTCTAATGTTTCATACTGTTAAACATTGAGCACATGTTCTATTTAAAGAGCCAAATATATAAAATGATCTGTTTATCCAATAACTGTTCCAAAGGTCTATAGAATTTTATTAATGAGTTTTCTTTTTTATGACAGATAATAAATCTGTAGGAAGGATTTTAAATTTGATCATAAAGCTTTCATTTTGATGAATTTTACTTTTTTAAATTTTTAAAAGCAATCTGAATTTTAAATAACATATTTTTTAAGCTAACCACTACAATAAGTTGTTCCTTAATTGATGATGCTGAAAATGTGTTTTGTTTAGAGTTCCAGCAGGAAATGGAGCCAAAGGTAAACTGCACCAAGAAGCTACGCCTTCACATCAAGCAGGACCCATGGAATCTCCCTAGCAGTGTGCAGAATCTAACACAAACACTTGCCAGGTTTGCCGAAGGTCAGTGATTCTAGAATGCCTGGTGTGACGTTTTTTAAAAAAGCAGGAATACATCCATGCATGTTTGTTCTGATAGTTTCTTTCATGTGGTATGTTCCTTTCTCTTTTCATGTGTAACATTTATTCATAAACAGGAGAAGGTGGTTAAATATCCATAGTTTTATTTTGGAGCCTTTGGAGTCTTGAAAGATGAAACATTTCTGGTTTTTAACCTGTTCCTGCCAGACTGACTTGTTCTTTGTGGCAGACTGCTTTTTGGATTAATAAGTGCTTAATTTTTTTAGATGGATTGTCACAGCACATGCACCAAGGCTAACATTTTAAAGATCTCTTCACCCCTCAATGGTAACACAATAAATAAGAATTTATCATTTAAAAGTTAAAAATGTTAACCAATAAACAATAAATAAAGTGACGAGCCATTAAAGCTTTGAAGCAAGCAAGTTTGTTTTTTTTTTTTTTTTTTCTTCATTTTACAATAATGGTTATATACGAGGTGTGATACACACTGGTCTTGGGGCTTTCCTGAAAAACCGTCTGGAGGTTGGCTGGACATGAATCATAGAACTATATCCTCTCATACACACCCTATCAAACCGCTGACCAGCTAGGTATATCCTGTGAATAGCCCAGGCAGTATTTGCACAACAATTGCTACATGAGTTGCCGCGACAATGTCGGGTGAAAAAAGCGAACAGCGAGACAAGACAAGACAACACTCCTGCACACAATGCTTTTTCCATAAATCAGTTTTTGACTGACAAAAACATTCCTGTCCTCGATCATCCTCCCTATTAGCCTGATTTACCACCCTGTGATTTTTACTTGTTCCCGAAAATCAAAAGTGACCTGAAGGGAACACATTTTTCTTCAATGGATGAAGTGAAGACAGAAACGGCAAGCCTGTTGAAGAGCCTCAAGCAAGAGAACTTCCAGCACTATTTCAATCAATGGAAGATGCAGTGTAGAGATTGGGAGGGGGAGTATATAGAAGGTGACAATGTTTAGAATGCTGTAATTCATCAATAAATATATATATATATATATAGTCGCATGCGGCTGGGGGTGGAGCCCAGCCAGGAGGACCGGAGGAGGGCTTGTGCCTCCTCTAGACCACGAGGGGGCGACCGCCCTGGTTGAAGCCCAACCCTGTAGGGGCCCGTGGCCACCGCCAGGCGGCGCCCCTGTGCCTGAAGAACCCTGGACCTCAGCACTTCCGCCACACCAGGAGTCGGGTGGAAGAGGATAGTTATTTTTGTGTCTCACCTCGTATTAATTTGCCACATAAAATTGTGTTCCAAATTTTTTTTTGTAAGTTTTCAAAATTCCTTCTTTGTTCTTGCAGCTCATATTGGGACTAATAGATACACAGGTCCATAGGCCAATTAAAAAGCCTTAAAACTTAACAAATGCATCACTTTTTAAAAGCACAAATGTTATCAAGTATTGATCTGCATCTTAAGATTGCACATAAATTTCAAAACAGCATATATCCTTGTTGTTTTAAGAAGGTAAAAAGCAAAAAAATCACCTCTGATAGTTATCACCAAGGGCTACTATTGACAGTGAATAATTATGCACTGGCATCAATTGCTGTCTGTATTCTGTAGTCAACTAGGCAGTAGCAACTGAAAAAGTTATTCCGATTGCTTATATTTGTTCACTATATGGAAGCTTATTTCATTATTTCTGTGGCCTATTCTACCATGCAGCGACAAACACTATCACCTCACTCCACACACCAAGACAACCCATAAACCACTCTTTCCCCTAGCTCTCCTTTGCAGCTTTGAATCAGGAGAACAACCTTGGTCATCCTTTTTCTACCAAACATGCTACTATACTAGTTATCTGTCATGTAAGGAATGGCTAATGAAGCCTTCAAACAAGGTGATAGTTTACAGGCTCAGCAAGTGCTGAGTCTGAGGCCCAGCCCTTCGTGCTTTCACTGTTGCCACTGCTCTCAAAGTTTCTTATGCTCACAAAGCTGGCTTCTGCAGGTAGCGCAGAGCTGTCATTCCTGCCTCACAGCACCAGGGTCTGCATGGGTTTTGCCTGTTCTCCCCATGTATTTACAGATTGATTGTTATTTGTAAAAAGTACAACAAAACTCTCATGTGCTCTTTGTAGGCTATGTAAAATAACAACACAGAATATAATGGGCAAAAAGTAAATGCCATTTGGGAAAAAATAATTATATGATGTGATTGCGCATCAGTCTGTTATTCCAAGCCATGGCAGAACATAAATGTAGAACAAATAGAATTGCAGAGGCAAAAGTCGGATTATAAGCACAATATAGGCACTGGAGGCGTGTCGGGTTGTCATTAATTCTACTGATGGCAGGGAAATACTGTATATTCCTACATCAAGAAAAATAGTTCCAAGAATCCATGATAAAAATTATTTCTAGTTTCACTTCATTATCACAAGGATGCTACATAAACTTGAATATTTTTTTAAGAAAATATTACAGTATTTTTATAAATCAGAACCTTTGCTACGTCAATGTAGACATATTTGGTAAGTTTTAAAGCTTTTTCATTGACCTCTGGAACCATGTACCCATTATCCCCATTGTAAGCTGCATGAACAAACAAAAATATTTTTAAAAGGTATTAAAATGCTCCATTTCAAAAAAAAAAAAAAAATGTGTCAAATTATTATTAGTGTTGATCAGCGAATTTTACCAAAGCATTATTCGCAGCAAATTGGCTATGTTCACATTCACCCTTGCTCGTCAAACTATTTACTAATAATTCGGCCTGTTCAGGAGAACCTTTTTCTCCAGGGCACCATCACCCGGAGCTTTAACAGCCAATATTGGATGGGACCTCTCCCGGGTATGTAATGCTGATCAATTGCAAAAACGCATACAGCCTAAATAATTAGTTATCTCTGCTTGTCACCAAATGTGCAGGTCGATCTTCAAGTTCCAGTCTAAGTATAATAGTATAAGAGAAGGAGGTGCGAGTGTAATTAGCCTCATGCAGATAAAAAAAAAAAAAACACCTTAAATGAGCCTGACGTCCCCCAATGCAGGATACTATATGAAATAATAGTAATAATGAAAAATTGATTACTATTTGCAAGACATTTTTATAGAAGACAAAGTGCAAAGCATCGGCACAAACAGTTTGGAGGGCATTCAGCGTGACTTCAAAAAACAGAACGAGCCAAAAGCTTCAATCATGAAACACTACTTTGAATTTTCTGCCTTTAAAAAGACCTACGTATTTTTTCTGACGTTTGACTTGATTTAGGCATTTCCGTTTTGTTTTGACAAAATATATGATTGCACGTTTCTGACTGCATTCTTGACTGCACAGGTCAGGTCACCTTTTTGGCCACAATAATCGGTTCAGTATATTTGACAGAAGTTTCCCTAGCCCTTGGGGTCACTTTAAAGATGATTGCACCATTATAATCCAGTCAAATCTAGTTCAGTTTATCCGTCCCCATTGATTGTAAATTTGTCGGTATTCGCAAACACTTTGTAATTTCTCCAAACTCCAAACAAAGTGAACTTAATGGAGTATGCTCATCACTAATTATTATATACTATGATTGTGAAAAAGTAACTTTGACTTTGAAAATCCCCAACTTATCCTTTTGTTTTTTAAGCAGTGAAAAATATTTATTCACCCTCCAAGTGTATATGAGGCGATGTTCAGGAAAAAAGACAAGACTAGTGTGAGATCCCCTCCAGAAGCTATGGGATTGAAGACCACTTAAGTGTTACGGAGACCTAACACGTTCTTCATAAAGAGTTAAATGAATGTCCTGGATGGCTAACATGTGGCCAATCTTGGTTCAGGTTTTCTTTTTGATGTTTTAGTAATGGCCAATGGTGATATACAGGTGTCTAACTGAATTATCAGTTTAACTGGGCCACTTCCAGTTGAAGTTGTATGGATGTTGGGGTACATTTGCCATTAGAAAATTATAGTGGGTTTTCTTATTTTTTAAACAAGTTACATTCATTTCCTGAACATGCACAAATGGATTAAGATTGAAGGTTAAAATGGTTTTAGGGTTGGCAGGAGGAAAAGCCAAAGTAAAAGGTGAATGATACCTAGTGTATGGTATACCGTTTTTACCTCCAGGGTAGAAAAGTGCACATTGTGGCACCAGAAGGAGAAGTGTAACTAGACTGATACCACGACTGTTAGACTATTAGAAAAGATTGAAGGAATTAAACTTATTCAGTTTAGGAGAGTGGGGATTTGGAAGTGACAAGACTGAAGTTTTTAACATTTGGAAACAGATTACAGTGAATTAAAGCTCTTAGTTTAATAGTTCTTCAACAAGAACATGGAGACAAAAATTGAAATTATTAAGGGTAAATTTAATTTAACACCTGTACCTTTGTGATGAGGAAAAAAGCAAACAGCCCAACACTCCAAAAATCAACCAAAGTCCATCGACCTGTAGACATGGATCCATGGTACTATGTGTTAGTAGATCTATCTGATGTGATGCCCTAAGAATCAGCCACATCCTCATATCTTGGCACAGTTTGCTTCCTAAAATCCTGAAACTGTGATCATTTTTAAAAAATGGAATAATTTCATGGAGTCAATTACTGTACAGTATATAAGCAATGAGTGTTAAATAGTAACTTAACAATATCATCATCTCACATCTATTATAATTTTACTGTATTATTCAGTCTTTCCTTTTTCTGCAAGATCCCAGTTACTTTGACTTTTATTGCACAATAAAATTGGTACTAAGATAAATTTTGCTCTTGGCACAAAATCAGTCTGCTGCAATGTAAAGACAAAAACACCCAAGCCCCACCTTGGCAATCTAATGTCTCCATTTAAGTATAGCATCACATTCATGGATGGTTGAAGAGAACCTGAACAGTCAGAGTACATTCATACTAATTCAGTTCAACAGATAGAAATAGCTTTATATGACATAAGGTTTTATGCGAAAGGCAAGTACTGTAATGTGATCATTCTATATTGCACACCTACAGATTTCTTTGAAACTTGATATTTTTGCAAATGTATACTTTTGGTGTGAACTTGTAGTAAGAACTATCGATTTATTGTTGATGAAAGACAAGTGAAAGTTACAAAGCTTCCTGTGGAAAGCCTGTTATTTTCATACAAATAACAAGGTAAATACAATTAATGGTACATGTAACAATACATGACACCATTACAACATTATATACATTAGTGGTGAAAAATATATTACACAAAGCACAATTTTATAAAACAAAATGACAATGTAGAATTGCGTTTCCTCCCAGTAATATAGCAACTATGTCTTTATAAAATAAACTTAATTTAGATTGGATGGTAAAGTTTAAAGATCAGATGTAAATTCTCTCAACACATAAAATGGATTATAACCATGAATTGATAATATAGAAGCATACTCCGCCTCCTTTACATTTGTTGCATAGATCATAATTTTTATCAACTCTGAACAGGCTGTATCCAGGAAAACTGGCAGGATTGATGTAGATTAAATCAGCCAGCCAAGTCTTGGTAAAACAAAACACTGATACAAGTGAGTAGTCAGACTTTAAGCTTATAAATAATCAAAGTTCATCCATTTATTGCACAGCAGTCAACACAATTGAATGAAACATATCCAGTACAAGTGGTGACATCCCCTGAAATAGAAGAGTGTTCCAACTCTATGACCCAACATGAATGCCAGGGCTCAAGATTTCTAAGCAGAACATTGCCCAGAGCATAACACTGCCTTCTTCCCCCAAGTAAACACACACCTGGCCGTTCACATGATGTAAAAGAAAACCATGATTCATCAGACCAGGCCACCTTCTTCCATTGCTCCATGGTCCAATTCTGATACTCATGTGAGTGAACATGGGTCAGCATGGGCACTGTAACTAGTCTGTAGCTATGGGCCCATACGCAGGAAGATGAGCTGCATTGGATGTTCTGACATCTTTCTTTTAGGGCCAGTATTAATTTTTTCAGCAATTTGGTCTGTGGAATTGGACCAGATGGGCTAGCCTTTGCTACCCATCCTCATAACCTGCACGAGCACCAGTTGAGAAAATAAGGGTTGTGCCATCTCAAGGTGGCCTATGTTTTGCTTATATGGGCCCCATCCAGACTAGCTGCCTGGGAAATGGAAGGGTCGATGGTTGATTTAAATTCTGCTGCTACCTTACTAGCTGGATTTGATCATTTAATTTATTGATACAGTAAAAATGTGATTTTGAAACATGGTTTTGTACAAAATATTTGCTGCTTTTATCATCTATATGAAATGTCTCTAAAAAAGATGAAACCTGAGCCTTGCTTCTTAAATCACCCATTCACTTTAATGGGAAGGCAGCTGTAGCATTCATTCATTTTACCTTTATTACTCAACAACAAACCAACTAATTATTAGTTCCATTCCACATTGTGCTCTACAATATTTACTGCTTTGTAACATAAACATTTTGAAATTCATTCAGTCCAGTTTAGGGTTATCTGGCAACACTAGGCTAAAGCCATGAAACAGCCCTGGAAGGCCACTAATCCATTGCATGGCTCATTAGTGCATACACCCTCTCATTGAGGGCAAATTTGAAATTATTAATGAACCTCACTAGCATGTCTTTGGGGAGTGGGAAGCCGTAGTATGCAGAGGAAATTCCATGAAGGCTTGTGTAAAATGAGCACACTGAACACTAACAATGAACAGGCAGAGCATTTCACTCCAGGACACTCATACCATGAGTCTATCTGGGGAGAGGGGATTACTTTGAAAATATATTCTATACAAAACAGACATTTGAGTCTAGATGACACTCCTTCACATTTGAGAGAAAGACTCTGACTTCCATTCTTTGGCTCACTATAATCCATGATCGGGTCAGGCTAAGCAGGCTTAAATGGATTTCTCTCTGTGCCTCTTTAGTTTGACGGGTGATCCATGTACTGTACAACCTCCATGGAGTCAATAAGAGGTTAGAAAAAGTGATACGTTGACAACTCAATGGCTGTCAGGATCCATGTATAAATTAAATTCTCTGCCACTGCTTTAAACATGCCAGTTGAAATGGCTATAGTGTTATGATGTTTCCTCCATGAACAAAACTGGAAATTAAGCATTCTTAGTTGAACCGAAAGGCAACATTTGTCATTTTTTTAAGAGCTGAACTCCAGGGCTTAATGCAGGCTGACACTGCTGCAGTTCCCATTTGTCACTTTCTAGAGCGTGACTGAGCTGCAGACTGAGAGACGCTGCAAAGTTCAAGCCTGGGCTCTGATACTACAGTAATTCATCTCTGAAAAGGGACATGGCCTCTAGGGGATTCTTCCACACTTACATGTGCCGTTTCCTGTGCTGCTTTGGCTTACAGACTTTTATGTTAAAACTTCTTTGGTCTAAGCTTAGAAATACTTTAGTTGCAATAAGCACCCTAAGATTTTGAAAGAGGCTCTCTAATTTTGTATTTGCAGAGGTGAAGACAAGGATTCTGCTGGCTCTACTTGAATACACAGGTTGGTCAAGTTTGTTTTTTTTTTAATGGTCATCAACCATTACCAGATGGTCCATTTCCTTTTCTTCTGCATGTTGGCTAATAGAAAGCAACAGATTTGTTATACCCTGCCACATTCCTGGAATGATTTTGGTATCTGCTCTGCCTTCTTATTGGTCTGCCAGTAGACTATGAAATGCTGAAGCATCACAGTAAAATATTCGTACACTGCCCACAACCAGTGCTCTTCTGCAATTAACAAGTGCTACTAAAAAACAAAATAGTTAAAATCTATTTACTGGCTAGATGCTACAAAAGTCACTATGTTAGTAGCAATTTTTGCACATATTCTCTAACTGTAAGATTAAAGACATTTGGCAACATGGTGGATTTCATTCTTGCAGAAAAAAAAAACAAACTTTTGAGATCACACACATTTCTGTGATGTGTGGATTGAATTTCAGAGGAGCAGATCTGTGAGAGACTGTCTTTACATGCTGTACTGTGGTTTGCTGCTCGCAGATAAATTGAAGGTTTAAGGAAGGGAGGAAAAAAAAAATAAGTGAGGAAGAGTTGAAAGGTGAGGGCTCTACCTGGGGGATGTTTGGTGGAGACTGAGACTAATGGATTTCACAGATTTGCCATGCTCAGAGTCAGCAGCTGACCTGTCGTGGTCTGAAAAATATGGTGTATGGTTCTGCATAATTAAAATACCAGGCACTAAGTATTAAGCAAAAACAGAGTGCTGTTTTTTCTTTATTGATGACTGTACAGATTTCTTTATCATAGTTGTTCATTACTGACTGAATACAAAAGTCAGCAGCACATCTATAGAAATGTTGTAGTAAAACAAAAATATAAGAGAATCTTTTAGCACACTGCTACGAAAGAAAACATAATAGAGATGTGGCAAAGGCTGTGGCAAATGCAGGTGTGGGGAATGTTTCTCTTGAACAAGATGCCTTTGCTGCCTCATTTACCATTATGCCCTTGTGTCTTAATTAAAAACTAGCAATAACCTGAGCCAATCCTGAGTATTTGATCATTATTGATTCTCTAGTGAAAAATAATCACTGAGATGAGGAATAATTCTTCTGTTTATATTGCAAGACTCAGAGATTCAGCTCAGGAGGGACATGGTTTTCTGTCAGAGTCTCGTCGCCACTGTCTGCACTTTCTCAGAACATCTGCTTGCAGTCTTGAATCACACAAGCAGTGTAATCAAAGAGGAAGAAAGTGAGACCCAAGAGGCCAACAGGAGGTGGCTAGAACAGATAGCAAACGCAGGCCTTCTTCTCCACTTTCAGTCACTACTTTCACCCAGTATGGTAAGTCATGTTCATTTTCAATCAAAATTGACCTTGAGTTTTAATATCTGTCAATTAATATTTGTTTTAAACACAATTTCTGATTCTAGAGAATTGCATTTAAATTTTTTGAGTAGGGTGGCAAAATCTGAGGCTAGATTTTGGTAAGGCTAATGGATATGTGGAGTTTGCATTTCCTCCCCATTGGGGTTTCTTTATTTGTATATAAAACCTGCTATGAAACTAAATTTATACCTCAAAAATCGGAACATATTCATAAAATTGGTAATTGGTCAAAACTGGCAAGCATTATTTTTCCCAAATTAAAAAAAATAATTGAGCTTTTTAAGCTATTCACTATACAATTATTCAAAGTCAAATTGATGCAATTATAAAAGCTCCCCTTCTAGTTCCATGATTGACAGCTATTGTTACCCTAGCCAATAGGGCCTTCATGGTATGTCTGCTGTTAAGAGAAAATATGGGTGATCATGGAGATGGGACTCATGAGGGTGAGAGTCAGTAATGAAGCTAAGGTAAAACTATTTTATTATCTATTACATGAAAAATCAAGCAGGAGGTCATCAAATATAGTAGGATAGGGAAAGTGGCCAAATGTTTTGCATATATTCAAAAAAAGGTTAAACAAAGTCCAAAAGCCAATAACAAAGAAAACAAAATCCACTATTTAAAATGTAAATCTGAATGTCTGTTTGTCCAATTGCAAATTCACAACATATCACTACCAAATTTTGCTCTGATTTCTCACCTGCACAAGCTATCTTTGTTTCAAATATTTTGCCTCTGGGGAATTTTATTTAGTGACCAAACCTTCACTTTATCAGGGAAGTGCCCATAGGAGGCATTTTTGGGACCTACCACATGTATGCAAAGGTGCTCCCCATGGTGAGTTTAGTCAGTGAATTTTGGGTTCAGGGCTGCAATCCATCCTCCTGGGAATTTAATTTGTGACCACACTTGCACTTTCTTCTATAATGAGTGCTAGTCTCCCTGTTAGCAGCCCATTTAATAAACCACAATTTAAAGAAAACCTTTGCCAAAGGCATTAACACAGTTTGTGAGCAAAGTCTCTGGTATGGGCTTCCCTTTTATTTTTCCAGCAATGCTATTATGTGGCTGCTACATGGTAATGGATGCCTAGCAGTGTAAGAAGACAGACAAAGTTGTATAAAGGCAGCAAGCGAAAGGAAGCACAGCGGGGTGGGTAGCAAGACAACACCTGAGAGCTGTCATTGATGCTGACTATTGCATTCTCCTCATCCCCTGATATATTTCTGTCATGATTTCCCACTCAAAGAAGTTATTGGACAGCCCAACATCAAACAGTCTTCATACTGTTTGAATAAGGGCATGATCACTGACGGTTACCATTAAGTCCTCTGGCAATTTAGATTAGCAAATTTATTCTCTTTATTTTCCAATTTGTTTAACCCCTTTTAACTTCTTTCTTAATCAGCTTTGCCTGTCGTATTTAAATTACTAGGCAACATATTTTGTATCTGATGGGCAGCTATTGTCCACACAAATTTTCTGCCTAAACCTTCAAAAGTTTTATCTACAACTTACAGTTTCAGGCATTACTTACTGTATATTCTTTGGCTTTTGGCTCTGATTTTCATTTTTATTCTCAGAGTTTATTCCTTTTGGAAAATTTGAAAAATCATGAAGATAAAAATTAAGGAATTTTCTTTGGTTAACTATCATTGAAGACCTTTCCATTCATTATACCTTTGTAGACTTTTGAGACAGGGTAGTGTTTCTTTAAGTTAATTAGTTATTCTTCTTTAGGCCTCTTCTGTTATGTTGGCGGCTTAGAGAGCCTAGATTCGAACTTGTACAATTTACAAACATGAAAGAGTTCTTAAAGTATTTTGAAAATGTGATTGCAGACCAACAAATTGCTCAATAAAAAACTAATGTAACTATACAGACTGTAATATTTGTAGGAAGATTACATCCAAGTCACTTTTTGAGAAGTTTATAAATGTCTTTTGCAGCTTCTGATCAAAGTCCATAGAAATCATCTTTTTATAGTCTGCAGTATATCATAGTGCTAAATGTAGCAATTAGCAATGACAATGTTTTGTATGAAATGATTAATAGAACACACAGAATGAAAAAAAGAAATGTAAGAAATACTTCAAAACCAATAAATTATAGTGTATTGAGAAGGCAAGAATACCCTTCATTCAGTGCTGCAGAATATTGATGCGAAGGTCAATATTTGAATTCACTCGAGATGAGCTGAATCGATATGTTTTTGAACGTTGAGAGAAAATGAGCCCCTTGATGTGGAGAGTGGGTGTTACACAAATGAACAAATAAATAAACAGATATATATGTAGGTCAAATGAAGCACAGACTAATTATATGAATGTGCATTGAGAAAGTTATCAAGGGCAACTAAGAATGTGCATGCTGAAGATTATGTCTACCATAATCACATCCTTATGCTTTTCTTGCTATGAAGACTTAACATTGGTTGATATTTGTCATGCTTTTTTTCCTACACAGTTTAAAAGTAATGTAGTTATCCTAGGATGCAATATTTAGTCCATTGGAGGCTTAATAAATTTTGCCTCCGAAGCTTCATCTGTGGCGATTATCTTTATTCCACAAGACAATGCCTTTCAGGTTGATGGATTTTAATGCAGCAAAGCTGTTGCTTTCTTTCTCCCTAATTGTGGAACTTGTTTTCCTTGCAGTACGATCATCTTCTATGATTATGTATCCAACTTTCTCTTCTCTTTAGATTGTTAATAATGTGAGGCTAATTGGGACTGTGTTATGTGCATTGTAATTTAGGCAGATGAGCAGGCAATGCTGGAAGATACTTTGGTGGCTTTAATTGACCTGGAAAAAGTGACTTTTTACTTCAAGCAGTCTGAAGGGGAACCACTAGTTGCGAGTAAGTACAATCAACTAGAAACATTGTATTTGCATTATTAATCAACAAGTGTTAACAAGTTTTTGAGTGTGGCACCCTGAATCCTGAAAAGTATGTGAGTGCACATACCTCAGAAATCAAAACCGGAGTAGCCAAGCCTGTATGTGTAAGTACTGATTAAAAGAGCTGTCAGGGGTTAACTGTGGCTTTTTGTAGACATGAAAGTGGACCACTATACCTAGCATTTTCAGTGAGACACACACCCACAATCACAGCACACTACTCCATTTAAATGTTGCATAGGGCTTTCTATCTAAACTTCCACCAAGTTATAATAAATTGATTATCATCAATCTGATATTCCAGTATACAACAGGTTCAGCCTTCTGATGTCAAAACATTCTTTCCATGTCTACTCCAAGGTGAACTTGTCACCTACAGTACATACAGTCCCATTATTTTCATTTTTATCAATCTGTTCATGTTCTTCTGCATATTCCAATGCTGAGTTTCAGGGAGCTTTAGCCTGTTATGGAAGCATAAGACACAAACGCCTGGAATGGGCACCAGACTGTATAGATTCAGCATGAACATTCCAAGAAATTATACTTATGAGCTTTTAGAGAAGCATAATATCTATCAGTCTATCTATTGTTTAAAATCTGTTGAACATTTCATAAGAAAACAGACTGTGAGGAGCTAGAGCATATCCCAGCAGCCCAGCACAAAAGGCAAAAAACCAAACCTGGATGTGACACCTGTTGTCCCAGAGCTGTTGATAAATTGTCAGGCCACAAGGGCAAATTAGAAAAAAGTATCAGAAGATTAATCTTACCCTTGATACTAGTCAAAGTCCAGAAAGTTGCAACCAACCCAACACATAACCAAGGAATTGAAGTCTAAGAATCAAAGCTGGTAAGATCAAAATAATGAAGCCACAACTTTGGATAATGGCTGACTTGCAACCCTAACTTAGTAAAGTCGTGCAAGTGACCTCATGTGATGTGACTTTGGGGGTGTTCTTCATTACAGGGTGTTGCATCATAGCAACGGAAACAAAATAGCAGTGTCCACTGAAATAACAAAAACAGTAAAATCTGTTATTTGATCTACCTAATCCAGGTTTACAATCACCAAAGAATATCTTACAGTATCAGCTTCAAGGCAGGAACCAATCCTAGGTGCTAATGGATGAATTAATGTAAAAAGGATACGAATAGGAGTGACTTTCCCATGTGTAATGTTCTTAACATATACAGAAAAGTGAACAAAGAAGTCAACATTGAAATTCTAGTTAATAGCACCACATATAAATTAATATTATTAGCATTAGAAAAATAGTAAATAGGTACAAAATAATTGAACTGGTTTAAAACAGTTTTGGGTCAGCACAAAAAAGCTACAGACTACAGTAAAATAAACAAGCTAGAAGTTAATGAACAAATAAGGCACAGTTAACTAAATAACATAGCACTCTTAAACCTGCTAAATATAATAGGACTATGGTGGCAGTATTGGGCACTAGGCAGCAACCATTCCTGCACAGTGCAGTGCATCATGAGGCCCACTTATGACGAATGTGTGAACTCCACAGTGACATCGATCAGCCACAGGATTCAAATCCAGAACACTGGATCTGTGGGACACTGTGTAACCATTGTGCCACCATGCATCCCCTACTTCTATATATGGAGTAACCTCATAATACTGACAGAAATATTAAGAATTTTAGCATAAGTTAAATGCCTTCTTTAGACTAATTGGATCTTATGTTTTCTTTTAAAGATATGGACAGAGTTAGGTGATACAATAACTTTAACAAAGACTGCCTGAAGTCTGACTGGAACAGAAATTCTTGCTCTATCACCCATCAGTCAAAAATTATTAGGCAGCACAAGGCTGTCAGCACCAGTGTTTTGAATTTGTCGAACTTGTATGTAGTAACGCAGGGGATTTCTGTTGCAGATCAGTACAAGGCCAGATAAAAATTCATAGGTTAATACTATTTTGTAGTCAACCTCAATCAAGACTGAACTGGCATTATTTGATGATAGGTGCATGTCTGAGTAACAATCTTCAAGAGATTTTTTTGCGTTAGCGGCGCTAACCTAAAACTGATCTTGCCAAGACTAATAAACTGCTGCCTGTCACTAACATGGAACTTGAACTGCCGAAGAGCTGTGACACAGATATCCAAGTTGCTCTCCATAAAATATAATAAGATTTGTAAATTTGATTCTTTTAGGTCTAATAGAATTTAAATTTTGATTGGCCCAGAATCTGGTGTTATGCATAAGCCTTCAGTATAAATGGTTTTATTATGTCATTGGAAGTAAAATTAAGCGGAATGTTACATTACCATTAATGCTGAAATCATTTGGGTTTGCCTTATAACTCATAATGTGATTGCCGTGAATGCAACAATTTTCTACTTCATTGAGTTGAAATTGACATGCTTATACATCTGTACCACATTTTAATTTACATTTTTCTATATACAGATATGCCAATCACCTATCAGGTTGAAGGAAGTCGACAAGCACTAAAAGTTCATTTTATCCTGGAAAATTTTCACTTTGAACAACTTCCACAAAGACTAAAAAATGGAGGGGGCTTCAGAATTTACCCAGTTCTTTTTACACAAGGTACAGCATTTTTCCTTTTTTATTTGAGCCTATCATAACTATTAATTCACAATTACTGGGCCATCTAAAAGTCCTGCAACTTTTCAATAAGTTATGCTGTATGTCTTCAAATATGGAAGAAAACCCATTTATCCTGATCATTTTATGTTATACCTTAATGGGTCTTGTCTTGAACCCTTAAAGATTGCATAGCTTTACAAGTACAGTACATTAGTGGCATCGCTAGATCACTCCCAGACTGGTCATTCTTCTCAGAGGCACAAAGACTGATAAGGATTAGGAAGGTTATTGGACAACAATATTGTGGCAGGTATTCATTCCTTTGCTGTTTTTAAACAAATTTTGATGTGATTTGGACTGCAACTTGTGTGCAGGTTTTAAATTAAAAATTATTATTAAAATCACTCTGGAACAAAGAAAACACAATTCAATGAAAAGTATTAAGTACAGCATTACAGAAAATGAACATACTGTATATTAAAACATAATATATATAAAACAGAGAGCCGTTTAAACCAAAACCTATTATGAAGTTGTTTTTAATGTATATTAAAATATGAAAATAAAATAAAATGGAGGCATAGGACCAGCATGATTCACGAATTAAAGAACTGTGATAAATGGAAGACATTATATCATTGTATACATTGTAGCCTGTAAAATTGCCCTGAAAAGCAACTTTTGCATAATTCCACATGCAGCTTCATTAAAAATAATGGTTTCTTAGTGTGTTGTATTGTATGAAATGATCAGTTGTAACTTGTTGCTATTCTCAGTTGTTGTGACCATCTTAAAATTTTTTCTATGTTCAAGATCTGGTCCAGGTCAGGTCAGGCCCAGTCTCACCCTCTGGAAATGACCATCTATCTGCCACAACCAGGTGTTACGTGGGCGTCCCCTTGGCCTGGTCCAGCCGCTTGGGTCCTCAGCAATGAGGATCTTATAAGCCGGATCACCCTTGGGAAATTGCGACACATGGCCATAGTGCTGTAACTGACACTCCCTCACAATGCAGTTAATGTGCCTCATTCAGGACTATGTGAGCAATTGCTCATTCGACACAAAGTCAAACCACCAGTATCCAAGGATTCACCAAAGAGACACAATACCGAAGGAGTCCAGCCTTCATCTCAGGTCACGGGATAGCGTCCATGTCTCAAAGGTATATTGCAAAACAGGAAGCACCAGGTGTCTAAAGACTTGGACCTTCGTCCTTTTGCAAAGATATTGGGAGCGCCACACCTCCATGCTCTCCCAATCTGTCTTCTGACTTCATAGGGATAAGTAAAATTCTTGGCATGGTCGACACTCTCTCCACAGACAGACACACTGCTGATGGTTGTGCCCAAGAGGTCATTAGAGGCCTGAATCTTGGTTTTACCCAGGACACTTGCAACACAAGACAGACTTCTCACTCCATCTCTCTAGAGCCCCGATCAGAGCCTCTATTGACTCCACAAAGATCACAGCATTGTCAGCGAAGTCAAGATCAGTGAATCTTTCTTCAGCAGCAGATGCTCCACAGCCGCTGGAACCCACAACCATGCACAACATTCAGTCCATGCACGCACTAAATGGAGGAGGAGCAATAACACCCCTGACAAACCCCAGAACCAACTGGGAAAAATGCAGAGGTTCTGCATCCACTCTGCACAACACTCACACTACCAGTGTACAGGCTGGCCATGATATCCAGTAAGTTCGGAGGAATCCACAAAGTCTCAGGATGTCCAGCTTGAGTTTATTTACTGAAAGGTGTCTTATGCATTTCCATTAACTCTTGAAATTACAATGAATAGATAGATAGATACTGTAGATAGATACTTTAGATTACTTTATTACACATACTCCAGCAGCAGCATACTCATAAAAACAATATTAAATTAAAGATTGATAACAATGAAAGTATAACAGACAGACAATAATTTTGTATAATATTAACGTTTACCCCGCCGGGTGGAATTGAAGAGTATCATAATGTGGAGGAGGAACGATCTCCTCAGTCTGTCAGTGGAGGAGGACAGTGACAGCAGTCTGTCGCTGAAGCTGCTCCTCTGTCTGGAGATGATCCTGTTCAGTGGATGCAGTGGATTTTCCATTATTGACAGGAGTCTGCTCAGTGCCCGTCACTCCGCCACAGATGTCAAGCTGTCCAGCTCTGTGCCTACAGTAGAACCTGCCTTCCTCACCAGTTTGTCCAGGCGTGAGGCGTTCCTCTTCTTTATGCTGCCTCCCCAGAACACCACCGCATAGAAGAGGGCGCTCGCCACAACCGACTGATAGAACATCTGCAGCATCTTATTGCAGATGTTGAAAGACGCCAGCCTTCTAAGGAAGTATAGTCGGCTCTGTCCTTTCTTACACAGCACATCAGTATTGGCAGTCCAGTCCAATTTATCATCCAGCTGCACTCCCGGGTATTTATAGGTTTGTATCCACTGCACACAGTCACCTCTGATGATCACGGGGTCCATGAGGGGCCTGGTCCTCCTAAAATCCACCACCAGCTCCTTGGTTTTGCTGGTGTTTAGTTGTAGGTGTTTTGAGTCGCACCATTTAACAAAGTCTTTGATTAGCTTCCTATACTCCTCCTCCTGCCCACTCCTGATGCAGCCCACGATAGCAGTGTTGTCTGCAAACTTTTGCACGTGGCAGGACTCCAAGTTGTATTGGAAGTCCGATGTATATAGGCTGAACAGGACCGGAGAAAGTACAGTCCTCTGCGGCGCTGCTGCGTTGCTGATCACAATATCAGACCTGCATTCCCGAGACGCACATACTGAGGTCTGTCTTTAAGATAGTCCACAATCCATGCTACCAGGTATGAATCTACTCCCATCTCTGTCAGCTGGTCCCTGAGGAGCATAGGTTGGATGGTGTTGAAGGCACTAGAGATGTCCAGAAACATAATTCTTACAGCACCACTGCCTCTGTCCAAGTGGGAGAGGGATCGGTGTAGCATGTAGATGATGGCATCCTCCGCTCCCACCTTCTCTTGGTATGCGAACTGCAGAGGGTCGAGGGCGTGGCGGACCTGTGGCCTCAGGTGGTGAAGCAGCAGCCTCTCCATGGTCTTCATCACATGTGACACTGTGTTTGTCTAATCAATTCAACAATTCAGGCTGCATATTCAGAAGGATTCATTTGCTGCTCTCTGAAAACAGCATTGCTTTAGCACTCTTAAAATTGACAGATCTTAATGTATTATTTTAACTGTTATTTAAGAATGCTTCCGCTTGTATCACTTCTTTTACTTTATATTTGAAGATGATTTTATGAATTAATAAAAGCTTGCCTCAGGCTGCCGCTGCTATTGGTGCCATAAATTATTCATACAAGTTTTTTTCCTAAAATGGTAACCTTTCAAATATTTAGTGTTGTATTATCTTAATTAGAGTAGCTGTTCAAAATACTAATAGTAAGCAGACAGCATTATTTTTTTTAAGCAAATGTAATCTTGGAGATGGTACTGAAATATTTACAGTGCTGCCATACAATATTGTTTATTGCGTTGATAGAAGTAATCCATTCACCTGCCCCAATGTGAGCGTGCTATGAATGCACAGTGTGCCTGCATACTAGAAATGAATGTCAATCGACTTCAGTCTGACATAGGCATTACGTAAACTCTATAAATTAGACATTTCTATCAACTAGATGTCTTCTGAATTACAGCATGCGTCAATATTTTATAACATTTAAAGTATTGTGTGAAAGTATTGCATAAAGGGACAAAGTTAATAACTGATTTAAGAGATTTAAACCTTGTTGGAAAAGAGGAAGGTCATGATTGGGTGGTTGGGGTGCCAGAGTGAAAATCCTGTTTAATATGAGTTAGTTCCTTTTTAGAAATAAACAATTTTGAGGATAAGCAAAAAATGGAAGGAACATCTGTCCAGAAGATAGTTGGGCAACTTGGTTTTTCTTACACCCCTTCTCAATGTGAGCAGGGTCAGGAATGAACAGAAGACTTCCTGTTGCTCTTCTTCTTACTGTATGCAGGGAGATGACTGGAAGGTGCAGGGCTTCCATAGACGGAGTGGAAATGATGCCTAAGGAAAAAAAGGTAGCAGCAGTTAATGACTGTGTTTTACCCTCATTTTTCCTCAACTTTCTTACCTGACCAAAGGCTCATGTGTGTGACACAGTGAATTCTTTGTTCAGGATCTGACCAGCTTGTAATTTTTACAGCTTGTGGTTGTTGGTTTGTAAGGTTATGGCTGCGTGTGGTCTTTGGGACAAAAAACAACTCGAAGACTCCCTAGCAGTTTTACTTTACTGGTGAACTTGTAGTGGCATCAGCTAACTCTTAAGAATTACCCAGGGCACAGGTTGTATCTTGTCCGAGACAGACATGTAGAGTGTAGCTGTGGCACAAATTGAGTGGGGCAGGCTGGAACGTGTCTCAGGCAAACGTATGGTAGCTTATTGTGTGAACGTACAACATGCATGTACCACAAAGATGAGTTTGTCTTCTTGGGTTGAATGAGAAATGAGGTGCATGCAAATGCCAGAAAAATGTAAAAGTGCATGCATGCGCTATCTCACCAAGTGCAAGTCACATTTGTATAAGCTTCTTCCGCAGAATGTACACCAACTCCAATAGCTGTGGTGGTGCACAAGCAGTGCAGACTGCTCCATATATGCACACACACACACACACACCCTTTCATAGTAAGAAGTGAGGTGTATGCAAGCACTGAAAAAAATAAAAAATGCATGTATATGCCATAAAGTGTCTGTGGTTGAGTACTGTAAAATTATTACTTGGATGTGTTAATCAACATGCAACCCATTGTTTTGTCTTAAGTGGCCTGTGTCCCTTTTTTATTTTGTTGTCACGTTGGTTTAAAGTGCATTAGTAAAGTGACTGGAGATGTCCTACTATACAGGTGACATGTATTAACAAAGGTAAAACATATTGATGTGCATTTTAATACTGCCTTTATACTGGAGAATTTGAAAATATAACAATCACTGGAAGAAACTCAACCTTCTTCCATCTTGATCCTGGGACAATCCAGCACCCCTAATCATAAAGCCTATTCATCCGAGTTGTAAAATGGAAAAAAAAAATGGTTCTGAAACTTTAGAATTTCAGGTATATACCTGTAGCCTGTTAATTATGAAGAAAAAATGAAAAGCAGCACTATTAATAGAAAGTTTGGGAATGCATGCACTACACAGTGGAACTATGCCCTGTTTATCTACTAGGAGCCTGAGGGACAATAGTATAGAACAGAACAAACTGTAATTTGGGATGGATCTGGTAATGTTTCTCCAGATGCCTGATGGTAGGTGAATCTCAAAAAAGTTGCAAGTGAGGCCACAGAAGATAGGTACTATGTTAGTGTTCCTACTGATCAGTAGAGAGCAGTACATGGTAGTAATCTGAGTATTAGAGATAAAGTTGCAGAAAACTGGTCTGTGGCCAGTCTGGAGGTCGCACACAGTCTGTGAGTAGAACAAGTGGGATCATGTTTCCTTTTTAGATTAGGCACTGCATAGGGACTTAACCATTCAAAGACTATGAAAGGCACAGTCCTATATTAATCTCATGATTGCTGGAGAGGTTCAGCAGGTTGATGGCCCCATGACTTTTTAGACCTGCCCATGTTTCCAAAAGTAAAGGATGAAAGTGACCCTGGCAGACAGAAGGTGAGCAAGGACTGACTGGCGGGAAGAAGGAAAGCCAGTTCAAAGCATATGAGAGAGAGACTAAGATGGCTTTGAAGATGACCGTGTTTACTGTAATAAGGTGGGGAAGTGGATTAGCCACACTGCTTGCCTCACAAAGTTAAAGACTCTTACAGGAAAGCCTAGAGGGGGAACAAGATTTTGTTTGTTATTTATTTTTAAATAGTTTGTATACCTTTTCTATGTATCTCTTCCTTATTTAAATAATTTTATTTAGCCACACTATGTTGGTATAATATGCCGTCATTCTGTTTAGAAAGGATCACAATGAGATTATCCACAGTAGTTACTCTGGTAATTAAATTGATTTCTCTTCAGGATAATATTTAAGCATTAAAATGTGTTGGCATGGGAGCACAGTAGTAGCACTGCTGCCTTACAGTAAGGAGACCAAGGATTGTATCCCAGGTCGTCCCTGCATGAACTTTGCATGTTCTCTCCATGTCTGTTTGGGTTTCTTCTGGGTTGTCCGGTTTTCCCCCACTGTCCAAAGACATGCAGGTTAGGTGAATTGGCAATGCTAAATTGGCCCTGAAGGGTTTGTGTGTGTCTGTATTTGCCCTGTGATGGACTGGTGCCCTTTCCAAGGTTTGTTCCTTTCTTGCACCCTATGCTGTGACCCTGGTCTGGATTAAGTGGGTTAGAAAATGACATGACATTTAGAGTTTGGCAAGTCACTTACATGACTATCTCAGATGCTGGGTAATTTGTTTTTCAAAGTACTGCAATATCACAAAATCTTATCAAAGTGGGCTTGTTTTGAGTATTATAATGCATCAGGTATGATAAGCCCTTTCTTCTGATATTCAGTATTTCTCTAAAGAATTATAAGTACTGTATGTAACCCTAAATGGTTATTCACTACTTGATTCCACCAAATTTTATTGTAATTTCCTTTTTAAAGTGCCTTTCCATATAGCTTTATGTCAGAAACTATATGGAGAAATGTCTGATGAATGAGTTTATTTAACCTTTCTAATATATACATACTGTATTCATTTATCCCATTTTTTAAAGCTTTGGAGAGTATGGAGGGATACTATTACAGAGATAATGTGTCAGTGGAAGAATTTCAAGCTCAGATAAATTCAGCTTCTCTGCAGAAGGTCAAGCAGTATTATCAGAAGCTCAGGTAGGTGCTTAAAGGAGTTCTTCTTTTGTTTTCAGGGTGTTGCACTTCAAATATACAGTACATGGTGTGATTATGTGAGACTTATATGTAAGTAGTGACAATTTAATGAAAATAAATAACCTCATTTTGACATAACAAGAAGCCTTTTTGTTTACCTCTAAGATATACAATTTAAGCAGAAATTTATATTCCCTTATTGTATTAAACAATCATTTTGAAAATATTGGATGACATTTCTTGCATCTCATTGTAATATGTTTCCATAACCGAAGCATTTGCAGCTTCCCCACCCATGAACACTTGTGTTTTGCTGACTTTGTACATTTGCTGCAGGCGAAATGGTATGCAAATCAACCCATTTCTTACAACCAAGAGGGATTAATTAAACCAGCAAATCATTTTTGTAGCATTTTAACCTTGAACTATGTGTTTAGGATTTAGTAAATACTGGCTTATCCTGTGATAGGGTGTAACTATGAAAATTGCATTTGAAAGGGTGATGGATGAACAGAAAGATTTAATTTTAGCTGTTGCTGGAACTAATTTGATAGCTGGGCATTGAAATAACCCATAAAGCATTCCAGATCAAGCACAGGGGGATTACTGAAATGGAAGGCTTTATGTCCAGGAGCAAGCGGTCATTCAAGTTATCTTATACTATTAACTGTGTCCACTTTTTTCATGAATTTTTGTCTAATATAATAATTAATGTGTATTTATTGTGTAAATATCAATATTACATCAAAGTTAAGAAGAAAAATATAAAAGAATAAAAAAAATTCTCAGAATTTTCCTCCCATGAGTCATATCATGTAAAATCTTTTATATAATGTACAGTACATTGATGTAAGCAGGAATTACCTTGAAATTAACATGAATTTTTGTCTTATTACTGATACACACTTGAGTCACTACACAACTTTATGCCATTTTGCAACAATTATAATGTGATTTATATAGCTCAGTTTACGTATGTTTGGCATGCTGTACTGAATATTTTAGTGTTATGTCCTATTCACCCCACATTTATTAACTAAATAAGTGTTTTCAAAAATGAAAGGATAGAGGCCCTTTTTAAAAAATCGCTAATGTCTCCATGAAATAAAACTTCCTATCATTTTTATGAAAATAAATTTTTTTGAAAAAGTTTTATTTACATTTTGTTATATTATTGCAAATTTTATCAGTAAATCTTACCCAATTACCTGCTAAAAATTTAAATAACTTATGGGTGACAACCTACCCTGACAGCACAAGGCTGAAATTGCCCTGGGCAGGGTGACGATGCCCTGCAGGGCCCACTTGTGCACACACCCACAGAGGGTCAGTTTGGAATCAATCATCTTTACCAGCACATCTTTGAAGATGTGTGAGAAAAACAAGATTATCTGAAGAAAACCCCCCACAGAATCGTAGAGAACTTGCAAACTCTACCTGTACATGGTGTGGAATTTGAACAGAGAGATCTAGACCCATGAGATGGTAGCACTACTCACTTTGCTACCATGCTGCCCACACAAATACTGTACGTATATTAGGGCTTAGAGAGATAAATTATCACAGAGTTTGGTATGTATTATCCATCCATCCATCCATTATCCAACCCGCTAAATCCTAACTACAGGATCACGGGGGTCTGCTAGAGCCAATCCCAGCCAACACAGGGCACAAGGCAGGAAACAAACCCCGGGCAAGGTACCAGCCCACCGTAGGGCACACACACACACACACACCAAGCACACAATAGGGACAATTTAGAATCGCCAATGCACCTAACCTGCATGTCTTTGGACTGTGGGAGGAAACCGTAGCAGCCGGAGGAAACCCACGCAGACACAGGGAGAACATGCAAACTCCATGCAGCTACGACGGGAAGCGAGCCCGGGTCTCCTAACTGCGAGACAGCAGCGCTAACACTGGCATTGGTTATACTGTTCCTGCTGTTATAGCGTAGTCTTTCACAACACTGTGGTCGAATTTAATGTTGCCTTTTTAATTGAATTTGCTAAAACTCAACATTTTATGATTCTGAAGTATAATTCATCTCATATTTGACTAGGCCATTCCATACTTCCATTATTTTAAACCATTATATTTGGGGACAAGTTTAAATTTTCAATAAGTCAATCACATACTCACTTTGAATTTTAAATTCTTAGTTTATTAATCAAACACCTGAAATGCATTGTGGATCTTCTGCCCTTGTCACTAAGCATTCAGTATCTTTTGAAAGGTGCTGGCTGTGTATGCCTCACCTGCTATACTGTAGACTGTTCTGGGAGGTTTGTTTGGTCACATATTACCTGACTAGTTTATTCTTTGAAATTCATCACATTTCTTATTGCTGCAGTGCCGGTAGTAGTATTTGATCTTTTTGACAGTTTACATCAACAAAGGAGTATGTAGTGCACAACTTTAAGCAGATATATAAGGTGTCTCCCAGTGATTAAGGAAACATGTTCTGTGCTTAGGGCTGATTTACAGTCAATGTTTGGGAATCTAAGTGAAAGTTCTTGTTTCCATCACTTTTTAAGATTATCTAGAAATGTATTTGTTTTATCAATTACAATAACATTTTGTGGTTGATGGTGGAAGATTATTAAAGTGAGCTGGGTTGCTTTTGCACTGTTGTAAAATCTCTGACTTGCATATGGTTGGAAGTACTTGGTAATACTATTAGGGAAGTATTTTTAATGAGTCAATCTGCTTGTTTAATTGAAGTTGTGCAATGCTTATATTATATGCTTTTTAAAAAAGGAATCAAGCATGTCAAAATATTATTCTAAGATGTTACATGTTGCATTTTGTAAATTATTTTAATGAAGTCATAAATAATTATTGTAAGAGTATAATTAGGTTGTTTTTAAGGAATAATTGGTTTGAGAATGGTATATTCTTTTAGGTTATTTGGTATTATGTTATTTTATGTTAATATTGCCTTCCTTCATAATGAATTGCTTCCTTCGTTTTTGTTTTTTTTGTGCTTTTGTAACAGTGCAGTGAAAAATGACTCTAGATCTGTTCAGCTATTCCCTCATCATTTTCTTTTGCGCTGTCACAAATGGCACATATGCTAGTTTCAATTTATAAGTACCTTTTTGTTTTGACACCAGTCTACAGAGAGCCTAGTGTGGCAATTCATGATCAGGGCCTGTTAGAAAAGGTACAATTCCTTCTTGGTGAAATCAACTGCAGATTAATAAACCTGTCTTACCGTTGCTATGAAAGTAAAATCTCCTGACTTTTTCACTCCAATGTTAAATATAAAATTGTTGTCATCAGATTCCAAAATATCCACATTGCCATTAAGCTATTCTTGTATCCTATAAATAGTTCTGGAATTCTGGGAATATGCTTGTTGCAGTTTTGTTTGCTTCTGATCTTGTTGTCTACAAACCATTTTTTAAATATATTGTTAATCACCTTCTGTCAGCCGACTGCAGATCGGGCTTCAAATCATGGCAAATATTGCACAGTGTCTGCCCAGCCTTGGTGAACTGCACACAGGACACTTTTTTTTTCTTCTTGGCTGTGTGATTGTGCCCTGATTCTTGCCTTATACTCACTGTTGATGTGATAATCACTGTCTCCCTGTGATACTAAACTGGGTGGATTAAAAGTATCCTTCAGCACATGCAGGATTTAAAGTATACCTGTAACTTTTTTCAGCTGTTTTTATTTGATTGCATGCTACACCAGACATCAACTTCTTGCTCACTAGCTGCCACCAAATGGTCAGAGCTAATGTATGCCCTATGTTACAGAGCAGCGGGAAACGTCCTTTAAATGGCAATAATTGTGCTAAATAAAGTAGTATTCTTTTTTTAATAAATTTCCATAGTAACACAGTGAGGCATATTAGTTTTTCTTTTAAAATAATTGCAGGTATTACTTTGATTAAATAAGTATTGCTTAAGGTTTACTTGTTATTTTAAAAATAAATGTTATGTTTTCCAGAAATGATTTATTTTCAAATTTTCAACTTATTGATACACTCTTTGATAATTTGTACCTGTAAGCTCAGAGTAGAGCTCAACATGGCAGTTCATTCCAGATTCCTATCACCCTTTGTTTGAAAAGTGCATCTGTTTTGAATGTTTTTCTACTTAAGTTGTCCTTGAATACATGATTCAGTATTTAACTGAAAGGACTGTGATGGTGTGATGGATCATCATTATAGATGCCTTTGAGAATTTTCAATGATTTGGATTAGTTTCTCAGGAAGCCTTCAGTATTCAACACAAAAGAACTTTAACTACCTCATCTTTAAAGAGAGGACCTTATTGCTTTTCTTGGTTCACTGTCCATTCTTACTGTCTATTCTTATTCTTCAACCTTTCTGACCACATTTTATTTATGCTTTCATTGGTGAAAGGTCTGGAAGATTATGATTGATGCATAGCCCTTTGGTATTAATTTATGGACTGTTACACAACATTTACAATGTAGCTTCCATTTGGTGATGTCTAGTTGGCTCGAATAGATTATTTTAATTAGGGTCACATGCACTGGGAAATTATCGGGGGAAGCCCTGGTGTTACCATTAGTATGTACTTCATATTGTCAGCATCTACAGTGGATTCAGAAAGTTTTCAGACCCTGTCTTTTTTCAGTTTTTGTTTTGATTCAGCCTTGTCTATAAATCATTTAAATTAAATTTTGCCCACATTAAGCAACATTCAGTATCTCACAATGATAAAGCAAAACAGAGTTTTAGAAAATTTTGAAAATTTGTTAAAAATAAAAACTGAAATATCACAAGTATTCAAGCCCTTTACTCAGTACTTATTTAAAGCACCTTTTGCAACCATTACAGCCTGGAGTTTTCCTGGGTATAACATGACATAGTTCATACACTTCACACACCAGCATTTGGGGATATTTCTAGTATTCATCTTTGCAGAACCCATCTAGCTTTGTCAGGTTGGATAGAGACCGTGACAATGGATATCGGGTGTCTCCAGTGATGTTCAATTGGATTCAAGTCCAGTCTCTGGCTAGGCAACTCAAAGACATTCCCAGAGTTGTCCCTAATCACTCTTGTGTTGTGCCTAGGGTCATTGTTCTGTTGTAAAGTGAACCTTCAGTTTAGTCCAAGATCTTTAGCATCATATAGCAGGTTTTCACTCTTTGGTACTTACAATGATGACTACTCTTATGGAAGTTTCTCCCATCTCAACACAAGTTCCCTGGAGCTCAGCCAGCTCCAGAGAACTTGTTCCAGCTCCAGAGTTGGTCAATTCTCCTACCAAGGCCCTTCTCTGTGATTGCTCAGTTAGGCTGTGTGGTCAGGTATAGGAAGAAATGTGATTGTTCCAGACTTACTTCATTTAAGAATTATGAAGGCAACTGTGCTGTTGGGAAATTTCAGTGCTGCAGAATTTTTGTAACCTTCCCCAAGTCTGTGCCTCAAAAAATTCCTGTTTCGTGTTCTGCAGGCAACTCCTTCAACTTCATGACTTGCAACTTCACAGCTTCGCTTTTGTTCTGATACACATTGTCAGCTGTAGGACCTTCTATAAACAGGATGTGTCTTTCCTAATCATGCACAATCATTTGAACAGGCCACACATGGACTCCAAACAAGGTGCAGAAACATCTCAATAACGATCAATGGAGTGGGATGGGCCTGAACCAAATTTCAAGTTTCACAGCAAATGGTCTGAATACATGTGTCAATGTGATATTTCAGTTTTTATTTCTAATAAACTTACAGAAATCTGCAAATGTGAAAAAAGTGAAGGAGTTTGAATACTTTCTAATTCACTGTATATAAGTTGTGTATTTCTTATATTTTATTACTGTGTTCTCTTTTTGACTTTATATATATGTATATGTATATATATGTATATAGTGAGAGATAAGGGTGCCACTGAGCCTGAAACAACTAACACACATATAATCAAGGGTTCAAAATAGAGGGGTTTATTGCAAAATACCTCACAACAGGTTTTTTTCAAGTCCCACAGGCACCAATAAACACAATAGTCTTCTTCTTTCTACTTCCATCTTGTCTCCGTCCTTCCTCCTCCCTCCAGCAAGTGTTGCTTTCTTTCCTCCTAGCTCTGACACACCAGAGGAGGCCAGGGCATCTTCCTTTTATGTCAGACCCAAGAGTAGTTCCAGTGCCAGGGCATAGCACGAAGGAAGCACTTCCTGAGTCTGGAAGAAGTCACGAAAAGTACAGATTTACAATATGCATATACAGTGGAACCTTGGGTCACGACCGTAATTCGTTCCAAAACTCTGGTCGCAACCCGATTTGGTCATGACCCGAAGTAATTTCCCCCATAGAATTGTATGTAAATACAATTCACCTGTTCCAGACCGTACAAGCTGTATGTAAATATATATTTTTTTAAGTTTTTAAGCACAAAAATAGTTAATTATACCATAGAATGCACAGTGTAATAGTAAACTAAATGTAAAAAACATTGAATCACTGAGAAAACCTTGAACAGAGAAAACTAACCTTGCAGTCTCTTTAAAAACAAGCCCGGTGCATTCTTTAACTGCCTTCTCGCTCTTTCTCTCTCTCTCTCTCTCTCGCTGCACAGGGAGAGACTGAACACATGCGGAAATCTTTGGCGCATACGAACCGGAAGGGAAACTGGCTTGTTCATCACCCGAGTGTGTGGTCGTGAACAGATGCAAAAGTTTGGCAAACTTTTAGGTCGTAACCCGATTTGTACGTGGTCCGAGATGTTCGTGACCCGAGGTTCCACTGTACATATATTTTTCCATTCATCGTTGTTTAGTATGAAGAGCATTATTTAATGTATGAAAATGTGTGAAAATTTGAAGAATCCTGTACAAACAGAACTTTATTTATTTAGGGACTGAAATGTCTTATTTAGTGAAAGTTTACTCCAATGCAGGATCTTGGTGACCTGGGGCCTCATGTATAAACGGTGCATACGCACAGAAATGTTTTGTAAGAAATTTTCCACGTTCAAATTGCGATGTATAAAACCTACACTTGGTGTAAAGCCACGCACTTTTCCACGGTACCTCATACCTTGTTGTACGCAAGTTCTCCGCTCGGTTTTGCAGACTGGCGGCACCCAGCATCAAAACGATGCTACTTTGTCTCTGTGTGGTTACACCTTATTTTCCTGACGCGGCTTTATAAATACACTGAAATTAACCGCATATTGTTTATTAGTGTAATGCATCTGATTGTAATTAACTTGTAACAATATAATGGTCCAGGGAATAGCCATAGTATTCCAAATACCATAATGCTTTAGCGTTGTTACTCTCACTGCACCTTCTTCTTCTTCTTCTTCTTCTTCTTTCAGCTGCTCCTGTTAGGAGTTGCCACAGCGGATCATCTTTTTCCATATTACTCTCACTGCACCACTCAGAGTATTTTTATCACTGTATCTGAGTGTGAATCACAGCAGCAGCTGATCGGAAAGAGAATTATCGGTATACAGCTTCAAGCACACGCTACCTCAGCCACGGCAAAACGTTTCAAAGCCTTTCCTGTACGGACCTCGCGGTTCAGAAACAGTTTCATCCTAAGAACTTTAAACGCACTTAATTAATTGCTCCTTGTAGAACTGTTTGTACTTATTAGTACAATCACCCCACTGTAAACTTGCACTACAGTTATAATATTGCACAACCTGAGCCACTTTATAAAGTACGTGTTTACATATGATGACGATATCATTTTTAAGATGAAATGCAGCAAAATATGTTTATTATATTATACAGATAAAACTTTAACTTCATTTAAATAATCTATATTCTTCACTGGGACTGGCGTGAAGGATAGAATAATTAAACATGTACTACGAAGATATTTCAATGTTCCTTAAATGTTTTGAAGAATTGGCGCTCTAAGCTTACAGATGTGATCGGTTACTTGGAGACAGAAAAGCAAGGACTGCAGGGGCGGCCACGCCAATATATATTGAATATAAAAAAAGAGAAAATAACAACACAGCTAAAAATGCAGCAGCAAATTTCGACAATAGTTAAACGCTTTTGTCATGAGCACAAGCGGCTATGCAGTGTCCGCAACGGACGTGGCCATCCACCGTGCATGAGATACCATATTGACATTGGCGGGCAAAGGAGCCACCGATTCGTCCTCTGCCCAGGGCAGCCACAAGCCTAGAGCCGCCCCAGAGTACTGCTGCAATAAATTATTTCATCGAAGGTCGCACACAATTACTGTGCCGTCAAACCCATGTTTAATAATGTGATTTAACTCCTATCATCATGAAAATGATATCACGTATACATCTCAGTATTTTAGTTATTCAGAGCTGTAATATCACGAATGTAATGGATTCTGTGTCCAGTCGGAGGAAGAGAGCCGGTTTAAGAAGCAAGTAGTGATTCACACACACAGAGCACATAGAAGATCACATACAAAACAAAGCATTTAACGTGCTACTTTAATTACGATGTGATTTGAGAAACTGGTTAATTAAACGATTTTAAGATGAAGTTTATGATGTTATACTTTAATGACAAAATAAACTACATGATTAAAGTGGAAATTTCGAGATTGCAGTTGACATTGCGTGCTTTTTCCCCACTGTGTGTCTTTTTTTTCTCTGTACCCTAATAAGCTTTCATATGACACTCAGACAGTGGGTTACAACTCGCCTTTTCACGGCGACTTTGATATGTGACTTCTTTTTTATTTCCGGCACTGTGCAACTTTGTGAACATGAGCTTTCAAGTTTCTCCAACACTCTATTTCACTCGATCAACTTCCTTTTGTTGATTATACCACGGTTTAATTAAACAAATAGTATGTTTTTCCTTTTCCTCCACTTGCTATTCGCTGAAATTCTTATAGTTTCCCCCGTGCTCTTCCCATTGTCTTTTCATAGAAGGCTGAGCTTAAGGGCGATTTATATTGATTTGCATATTCAAAGAGGCGTAATTCTGGGAGGAGCTGGGGCGTTACATAAAGTGCGTGCACAAGCGTTACTTTTCCCGCTGACCGGGATTTATGTAGCGGAAGAACGTGGAAGTTGGAATACACACAGATTCCTGCATCTGAATTTTTCTGTGCGTAAGCACATTTCAGCTTTTGTGCTTACGCCATGTTATAGTGAGAGTTCTACGCACGGCGTTATACAGTACATGAGGCCCCAGGAATCTATCTCTTGAGCATCAGGTCACAAGAGAGGAATACACTTATATACACACCTATATTTCCTCCAGGGTTAATTTCACTCTCAGATGTACTTAACATACTTATTTTGGGAATATGAAGGAACTATTGCATTCAAAAGAAACAACAGACACAGGGTGACTGAAATAAATTCCATACAGTGGACTGCCTCTGGAGCTGTGAGGCAGAAGCACTAACCCATCAGCCATTGTGTCAGTCAGGAGACCAGGACTGATAGAACTGCCACACCATTGAACCAGATGGAATAAAGTAATGGAGTGACAAGACTCATGCACAGCATCATTATTAAATGTCACAGCAATTGTGGATCAGTTAAAAAAAAAAAACTCGAGCAATCCTCAATTGTCCAACTCCTGGGGAGTAATGATCTGCTGCAGATGTATAGTTCTTCCTTAGTCTGAACTGGCAGTCCTTTAAATAAACTTGCTGCAGGCTGGTGAGGAGGAGGGCCCCTAACACAAAATTCAAAAGATTATGTCTGACTTCTGTCTACTTCAGCAGTTCTGGAACTTGTTCTTATTAAATTATGGTAGCACCAGGCAGACTTGACAATGTAATTGGACAAAGGACACTTGACAGCAGGGTGAATATATCGGTCTCTGCTTGCTGGTAATATTAAATACTCTGGCTTTCGGGAAGGCAGTGAATTATTCTATAAGTAACATTTGTTTTTAAAATAATACAGTAGCATCACTCTAATAAATTATCTTAGAATTCCTTTGCCAGACCACATTCATAAATTAGCCATAAAAATTTATTGTCCCAAGGAAATTAGACACATGCAGCTTCAAAATGATTGTCTTTTAGTGGCAGAAAAGTGCAAAAAATATAAACATTTAGAGTTGATCTACAAGGAAATTGATTTAGTATCTAATTAGGAGTTTGAAAGGAATGACAACACATCATCAGGATATGGATTAGAAAACACTGTGGAGTGCTTTTTGTAAATTAGATTCCGGTTGCATTGGACAATTGGATCAAGAAAGAGACCTAATAGTGAAGACAAGTGAAGTTATTTTTAAGTTCAGGTTATGAAGTTCTTGAAAGAGCAGAAACTTCACTACCGATATTTGATAGTTTTCATTTCATTAGTTTTACTGTACTGTTTTAACTAATTCAAAATTATCTTTCTTTCCTATCTCTGGAGAGTTGCATTCATATTTCTAACATTCCCCCCAAGAATATGGTAATTTCTTGTACATTTAGCTTTTAAATGAGTATGTTTTGTGTATTTTACCCCAAACACAATTATTATTCTTTTACTAATTTATTTTATTGAGGCAAAGATGGGAAAAACAACAGGATCCCATGTGGACCTTTTGAATGTAATATGTGTAATAAAGCAATAATCCTCTGAGTACTGGCCCTGACTGAATTCATCTTTTAAGTTCTTTAGCAGGCTGTGTGATGATTATGTTATGAAAGAATGTGGTGGCAGTGTAAAAAATGTAGTAGCATAATGTTGGATAAAACCTAACTTTTGCTTAACAAAAACAGTTTGCAAGTAATTTCAGGCGACCGTAAGGTAAAGTAAAGGTCAACACAAATATGGTGCTCACCTTGAATTGTAGTTAAGCCACAAGTTCTAACCCTTGCTGTAGAGTTTGGTTTTTTCACGTATTTTATGGGTATTCTTAGAGAAACATTTTTTTTACACCTTCCATACTTTGTAGTTTGTCCATTAATTTCACAATGTGTACTCCACAGTCATAGCAGTACTGAATGTAAAGACAATATGCTTGCCCATCCTTTGGCACATCTCTGCACACATCCCACCAACCCCAAAGTAGAAATACTGTGTTACTGTACTAGAGGTACTAGAGTAGGTTTTGAGGATATGTTTATTTTATTTGAGTATATGTCTTTTCTATCAACTTTTACTTCACTACAGTTTCAAACACTAGTGTCGACTTCTTCTCCAATATATTTTTCTAGTCACATTGGTTACTGCAATATTTAGCCAGAAAACAAATGGCCTATGCATATGTACAATGCTTTGCACAGTCGATCATCTGAACTACAGACTTCCCATGTTTTAGGAAAATCCCTGTACACAACGAATCTGGGATGATTTTCAAATTTGGTCTACTGGCGGTAACTTTCATACATCTAGGTAAGTCATTTCAAGTTCACCTCACAGCAGCCTGCACAATGGCATGGGGCTGGGCGAATTAACTGAAAAGCCATTAATCTGAAATTGAAATGTGAAGTTGTAAAGTCTAGGTGGAGCACTTTATTAAACATTATTTAATGTAGGGTGATATCTATTTAGATTTTTTTGACTTTCAATATATTGAAATCTGTTAATTGGCGCACTTTAGTATTGCTTCCAAGTTTCGGTGAAACAAGTTTTTAAAAAAAACGTAAATTTTAATTGTTTTCATCATCGTAGCAAAATCTGTCTAATGAAAACAGACTTCTCACAGTTTCCAGGGCATTTGGCAGAGCCCATGCCTTGAAATTGGGCTTTCTCAGAGAAGACGTGGATCAGGTAATATATAGTTGTTTAACACATTTAATCACTTTAATTACTAAAATCACTGCTTTCTGTGATGTTTTGTCACTAATGCTCCTCTGAATGATGGATTTTCATTTTTTCAAAAATACTTGCACACTTTGAACCAATTTAAGCAGTATTTGTCTGCTTTTAGTATTAATGTTTGTCTATTAAACCAGAGAGAGAAAGAGAGACGGAGATGGAATGCAGTTACTCTGATGTACACTGATACACTGTGATGTAGTGAACTGATGTGTTTTTAGCACTCATTACTTAAGGAAATGTAATACTTTAATTTTTATTACTGCTATATCATATGCTTTTTTTTCTTACATTATATAAAGCCTGTGCTTGAAATATGTAGATGCAACAACTACAGTAGTGCTATAAATGAATGACAAAGCTCAAACAAAATTAAATATGATACAAAATCGAGTCAACATGGAAGATTTTAAACGAATATTATTAATATACATGTACTTTCTTTTTAATTAAGATGTTCTTCTTCCAAATTCAGTGATCGTGCTTCAAGTTCATATTTTGTTTCCAGTGTTCTTTGACAAATAGGGTAAGACATGAACCAAGGAAATTTTTAAAAATTATTATAAAGTATTTTTAAATTTAAAATGGAAATTAATTAAATAAACTTGTTCATAGTATCAAGAAGACTCTTAATTAGTTTGTAAAAACAGTTTTAGCTGGTAAAACATTTTGGTTTATTCTTTTATTATTATGACATGCATATTTGTCTAATCATACAATCTATGAATGCACAGTTTCTTCAGTGCAGGAGCGTAAAGGTCACGCATAGCCCTTTCGTATAACTTCATTTATTCATAGTCTAATTGGATTGTTTTCTCAGTCGGTTACTTGCACCGTAAAGTTAGATTGATGTGGTGTTTCAGTGGTTTCTGGTTATTTTACATATTAACAATGGCTGAATCAATAGCTGTATGGTCACAGTGCTTGGTTTCTAAATCTGTTGGGCTAAACAAATTCCCAGTGGTATCTTTCATGTATCTGATTCTTAGAATATCTCTTCAAAGATGCTTTTATCTTATATAAGTAGGATGGCATGGTGACACAGTTGTTAACACCTTAGATTAAAACCCCATGCCCTTTCATTCTCTGTGCATTTTATTTCTATGTGTGGGCACTGTTTTCTCTCTAAGCACACCTGTTTTCTCCCACATCCCAAAGACATGTAGATTAACTTAATTTATGATTCTAAACTGGCCCTGTATGTCCGTGAGTACACCCTATCTTGTGCCAAATTCAGCTTGGATAGGCTTTGTTACTTACAACCTTGATATGAATTCATTTGAGTTCGGGAATATGATGTCAAATGAGTGTCTCTTCATTCACCTGTTGATTGATTGAACCCATTTCTTTCATTCAAGGGTCACTGGAAACATATTCAGGCGATGTTGAATGTAAACCAATCCTGAAGACTGAGATATACTGTATTAAAAAGCATGTCACTTTATATTTTAAGATATTGTTGTGAATGGGCCATCTAAGAAAATTATTTTCTTTATTTACTAATTTCCTTCCTTAAAAATTATGCACGATAATATTAATTTATGGTCATAGGAATATTATTTGCTGGATTTATCATTTTTTTCTTCCATCAAGGGTAAAGTTTACATATTGCTACAACTCTAAATCCTTCTTTCTGGATCTTTTTTTTTTTTTTTTTGCTATTTTGGTTTGGAATCTTGTGCTTTCCCTTTTTGACGTTTGATAGCTTTATGTTATGTTTTGGTTTTTGGGTCTCAGTTTCTTGTTTTTACTTCTTGGTACCTACCCTTTGCTGCTCAAATTCCTAACAGTATAGATATCTACAATACATTTTCAGATATTGGAAGGCAAAATCTTAAAGTGGTTTGCAGAAAATCACAAAACCAAAAAAAAAATTCCATAATACCACAACCAGGGGTCAAAAACGGAGAATCCAAAGGAACACAAAATAAAAAAAAACAGGAATCAAAATCAAAAATGCAATGCTGAATCTACAGTTTCTCCTTTTATGCAGGAGATCCCCCTGGTGCATCAGCAAGTGACCCTGCTTCTTTGGGCTCCACATACAGGAGATCACAAATAATACAAATGACCACTACATATGTGATTCATAAAAAAACAAAATTAGTAATTAATTAGCAAACACAATATCAATAAAAAATATTGTATTACATAGATGCAACAAAGACAAAACAAAACCAAAAAACAATTTATAACATAACATGAAAAATAATACAAAAAATGGATAAACAAACAAAATTCAACACTTGCTGAAACATAACACATGTGTGCTTCTGACACTACTTGATCATCATATTTAAGGCCAAACTGTGTTTTATATTGTTATCAAGACAAGATGTTTTGACTTTTCATTTTGTCTGTTGTTTGTTTTAACTCTGAGCTTATCCCTTCATTTTGTTTTGGTTGCTGGTTTCATATACCATCGTATATTGATCCTTGCCGTGCATTCTTCTTGATTTTTCCCTAAAAGAACATCACCTTTCACCGCATTACTTCACATAACCCTACGAGTAAAAACTGTTTTCTGGATCCCATTTTGACTGTGTTTCTCCTAATTTTCTACTATTAACTTTAAGTGTTTAATTACTTGCATGGCTAAAAACACTCTACTGAATGAGCTTCATCAATGCCTTTGAGAATTTTAAAAACCTGAATTAAGTCTCTGTTTTATCTTGGTAGAGTAATATATTGCTCTACTTTCTCTTTTGTATTATTAAGATGTAGCCTCTGTCAGAATGCCTAATCCCACAGACTTACCACTGTTTACAAGGTATTATTGTATATAACTTCTCCTCACCTTTCCTTCTATATCTACAGGGTGGTCCAGATCTAATTATGCAGATCCAGATCATCTGGATGACTTTGATTTATGCGGGGACGATTCCAGTTCGGCGCAAAGACAATTCTTCATGTCGTCAGTTCGCACACTTTTTGATGGTCTGGGATTTTTCGGGTGATTTTCTATGTAATAAACTTAATAAGTTATAGCGTAATGAAAATTCCATAATTAGATCTGGACCGCCCTATATAATAACCTCAGGCAATTAGGTATAGTAAAAGACAATTTAAACAATGTATTATTGGTAATATTCATAAATAATAACAATATGCAAAGTACATTTAAATATTGGCAACCATACAACCTGATTAAATGGTGATGTGTAGTTCAGGCGGCACACAGACTTGTTAGTTATTTAAAATGTCTCTAGTTAAGGCATCATTGGTGCTCAGCTTTCTTCAGAACAGGCCGTATGCCTGTTCCAATATGGCTGCCGAGCTGTGCTCTTCCTTGTGTTGTTCTTGTCAGTTCATGGTGTGAGATGCTTCTTCATCATATGTTAGTAAGAGAGATGCCTCTTCATCATCAGAGGTTAGTAAGAGAGAGAGAATGTGGTTGAGCAAGCAGATTTATAGATTCTCTGTCCAACCCCTGGAGCCAATAGGACATCATGGTACTTAAAGGCTTCTGATATGCATTTCCAATACATATTTTAACACTAGAATTACCAGAGCCTACGAAAAAACTCGTAGATCCGTCCCACCTTAAATCGCTTCTTAAAACCGTTCTCACCTCTCCGCCAGCGTCTTTTGTTAATCTAAACGTGCTGATAAAAGAAAAGCTGCAAGTAGCCGGCTATTCCATCCCCCCAACGACTTAGAACGTGCACAAACTTCTCCCAGCTCATGCCTTGATTATCTGGGAGTGAAGTGGAATTTTAGAGTGGAAATAATAGATCATTATTTGGAATACACGCATTTCACGTGTGTTCTGTTTCTACAGTAATCCGTGTAAACACATTTTTAAAACAGAAACGTTTTTCATATTGTAGTAGTAAATGACAAAATGTAAGCATAAACTATATAATGTATGAAGCCTGAAGTCCAAATATCAAACACATTTACAAAAGGTACAAATATAACAGAACAACCTACACCCCCTCCCCCCCAATTGAGAATGCTGTTTTCACATAAAGATGCGCTATAGCTCTGCAGCGTATTTGTGACTGCATTCTCGTACCAATGCTTGCGAACTGAAGAGCCTGCGTGCACTTTTCGTGGCATTACACGTCTATTTTTTTGAGTATGCCCGTGTCGCTCAAACACAGGAACATATGTTGGTGTACAAGAATAACAAAACAAGTGCACTTTTATTCCAGACTATACGTGAAGAAAAAATAAAGCAAGTTACAGTAGGCGGTTGATACGACAGCTTGCGTGGTGCAATGCTAAGAACTGCTGATTTCCGATCCGTGCTATATAAAATCATCCCATTCATATATTAACAATTCCCACACACCCTTCCTACATTCACGACATGTGTACTTGTTGCAGTTTACACACCTCTCTGTGCTATGGTTCCTATTACACTGAATGAGCACCTGACATTGTACTTTCTTCCCTATACAAATAACATTCGAGTATAGCGCGTCTCCAAATAAATCACATTCGAGCTATAGCGCGTCTCCAAATAAATCACATTTGAGTTATAGCGCGTCTTTATGTGAAACAACGCAGTGTCCTGTGGGGGGGGGGGGGATCGTGGACGCGACTGAGAGAATGGAACTGAATTAAAAAAAAAGCTAACCTTTATAATTATCATGCATTTACACTGGCTCTTACAGACTGACTGAAATCAAATGTATGTTTTTATTCTAAAATAGTTCAATACATGCAATATTATTTGAAAAAGAAGAGCGTCAGATCGGGTTTGAATACACGCTGACGCTGTTACAAAAGGAGTCTGCTTATTCAGTGCAGCAGTTTCAATGCACAGTACATGCAATATTATTTGAAAACGAACAGCGTCAGATCGGGCGCATATTCAAACACGATCTGACACTGTTTGTTTTTAAATAATATTGCATTAGTGCGATGATGTTTTTACATATATTGTCTCTTTCATTCATCTTGCGGTTTGTAATCAGTGACCGCGTGTTTTTTCCCCGATCTTGCCAGTTCGCACATGTTGCTGTATGGTGGTGTTTCTTTTGTACTCCAGGACATGCAGAAGACAGAATAGTACAGAGCAGTAAGTTCAGCGCTATATGCAATCAGACAGACAGACAGGCAGAGAAGGCACTAGATATATAAATAAACAGGGAAGGCATTGTATAATAGATATATAAAAAACAGATAAGGGGATAGATATATAGATAGGTAGGAAGGAAAGGCACTATATGATAGGCAGACAGGGAAGCTCCTATATAATAATAAAATTACTGTTATTACTATATAGATAGACAGGGAGTTCAGGCAGGCAGAACGGCGAAGGTTAAAAAAAAATAAGTTTTCTCCCTAGCGGAGATTCGAACTAGTCTGCTGTGCTCTAAGTGACGAAATCTTACCAGTACGCCACGGAAGCTGTTGTAAAAGTCCTGAACCTTTTATGAAAGTGTATTTGCTCTTTGGCTGTCAGGCTTCATATATTACTGTATATAGTTTATGCTTATATTTTGTCATTTACTACTACAATATGAAAAACGTTTCTGTTTTAACATTGTGTTTACACAGATTACTGTAGAAACAAATAACAATCTATTATTTCCACTCTAAAACTCCACTTCACTCCCAGATAATCGAGGCATGAGCTGGGAGAAGTTCGTGCACGTTCTGAGTCGGTGGGGGGATGGAATAGCCGGCTGCTTGGAGTTTGTTTTTATCGGCACATTTACAAGACAAAGGAGGCTGGCGGAGAGGGGAGAGCGGTTTTAAGAAGCGATTTAAGGTGGGACGGATCTACGAGTTTTTTCGTAGGCTCTGGTAATTCTAGTGTTAAATATCTACAGTTTAAATGTAAAAACTACAATTGGATTTTTGTATATTTAGCTGAATTTCTGGAAATGAATAATATTTTTGTTTTTAATAATTTCTCTTTCCATTCCTAACTTTTTAAACTGCATTTGAATCCTATTTAGTGTCTTATACAGCTCCTGGGTGTTCTGTTTTTATTTAAGGTGGATTGAATGTAGTAAATCACATCATAGCTTACAGCACAAGTTGCCATATCTAAAGAAATGTCATGTAACTCAAGGCAAGCGATAACTGAGCAAATGATGAAAGCTCAAATCATTTCCCTGAGGACAGCATATGATCATATATCATGCCTAATATCTCAACATATTGTATTGTGAATCACAACAGTTAAGTAGTCTTTGGCAGAGTTATTAGAGGAGGTCATTTGGAATAGATTTCGTAGTTAAGTAGAAGGCTTTTTCTTATACTTCATTGCTTTAGTAGGCTAGAATATTGGGAGATTTTGCCAAGTATATTACATGCTCCTGTTGAAGGGTTTACAGTAAGTAATAGGTCTACTTGGGCTTTTTATAAACTTAGAAAGAAGCAAATCAGTGTTTGAATTGATTAAATTTCAGTTTGATTGGACCCATGGGAGTGGTTCAGGCTTGCTGGTTGTGAAGGGCAGTGGAACATACGATTGAAGTTTTGGTGTTGTTTATTAATACCATTTCTTATTTTTTGGCTAACTACTGATTCCGTAGCATGAAGGATCTTTCTTCCACACTTTAAGATTACAAATGACCGATATAACACCAAAAAATTAACCGTCTCTGTTAACTGCTTGGAGGACAATGGCATTTCTTGATCATACATGAGAAGTTAAATATGCACACACTTGAATGACAGACAGGATTATGCAAGGTGAATACTTTTAATGTGCCATGAAGCTGCAGTGTATTGTCTGAGGTAACACTAAACACTGGAAGTTATTAACACTAAAGGATCTTAAGAAGATAAAGCTTTTTTTAGAAAAAAACAATTATATGTTTGTTTCAGCAATATTGTTTCATACCTCTTGCAATGTTATCATGGGAATCATTTTATTCTTTGATGCTAACAAGATAAAGAAGATGTTTAGTTCAACTTTGTGTCCCTTTGTGTCTGTGTTTTGCTCTCTGTGCGTCTCTGGGTCTGTCTGTATGGCTCCACCAGTTGAAAAATCTCCCTTTGTCTCCTACACTTTAGAAAAGTGATTATTTTACAGACGAGTCTCCTGACACTAATGTCCCCCACTTCTCTAAATTTCTGTACTGTACTTTTACTTTCACATTGGCAATGGAGTCAAAAACTTACTACCAAATTTTCAAATGTTCAAAACATTGAGAAAAATGGATTTTTTTGTGGAAAATTGAAATTGTTTTTCATGTCTTATGATTACAAGAGCTCATCGATGACGCCACACTAGCAAAGATACAGAAATTTACAACAAGTCGTTTACAAGATATCTGCGCTGAAAATTGAGACTTATGTACAACAATAACTTCTTAAAAAAAAACAACAACAACAAATGACCTATCCTTTTCAAAGAATTTGCATGATGGTTCACCAGACCTACTATTTGTGGTCCTGTATTTACCCCCATATCCTTGAAAAATGGTTTGGCCTTTGTCCAACAATAATTTTTTGCATGAGTAGTTTTTGAGATACATATTTAAATTTACATTGTCAAATAACCAGACAAATGCCATAGAAAAGGTTTGGGGTAACCACCTGTAGGCCTATACTTCGAATCCGGCTGCAAAGAAGACAATTAAATGCAAGGTGTTTACAGATTCAAGTCCAAAACAGAACTGAGTGGATGTAACAAAATGGCAGCTTTATGGTGAGGCATAGGAAGTGAGGTCATTGGGGCCGGAAGTGGTGTCAGCGGGAGAGCGGAACCGGAAGTGGCATCATCAGGGACCAGGCAGAATTTCCCATAACTAGTCTGCACAGGAGAGAGGTGAAAGGGTCAGTGCACTCTGCCACCCCTGATCTGGCGTGGAATTACCTTCATTCGAGCCCTTTAGCTGCCTCCAATGCGTACGTGTGTGACATGTGTGCACATGGAAGCACATACAAGCGCGTGCACACACACACACACGCACACACACACACACACACACACACACACACACACACACACAAATGTGGAGATAGCTGACCAGTTGTTTGCCATACTAGAATACATTGTGGATGATGAAAGAAAAGAAGTGAACACACACAAACACACATATAAACATCTAGCTCTGTAAACATCGATAAACACAGAGGTATTAATTCACCCCTGTACCAATCTGTCTAGCTAAGCAGCTTGTTTACTTCATTTGAAGCAATGTTTTTAGTTTCAAATCAATTACTTAAGTTGTTCACTTGATTCAATTTTCTGTTCATTTTCATCTACATTTATTTGTATATGAATTATTATGTACTGTAAGTTAATGTACTTAATTCTATATTACTGTATAGTTCAATCGGTTGTATTGTACTTTAAAATCTTCCATTGTGTAATTTCCTGTGGTATCACTAAATTGAAATTTACATGGAAGTGCTGCATGGACCTTTCTACACAATTTTTTTTATTCCAATGACCTCTAGTGTCATCACTATTTTAATATCTACTTTTGTATCCTACATTTGAAGTACTGTTGTTGCATCCTGCCATTGGTTTAATGTGTTTTTACCCTTGTTACTCTTTTAAAGTGTGCTATAATGTTGCATGCCATGAATTAAATAGTGTTCCCTCTTAGCACACAGTCAGTTGTGATTCATCTGAAATTGACTGACAGCCCTGTTTTTAGTACATTACCTGACAATTTATACCTTTTTCTTAATTCTTACCCTTAAATGACCTGTCTTTCCTTTAATCTTCTGACTCACGAACTAGATCTAATTTAATGTTGCTGGGAACTGTAATTTCAACCCCACATGGGATTCCAGTATATTACATAGCATAGGCACTTCCACAGGGCCAGTTAAAGCTACAAGTTAATCTCTAACAGTAGAATAAAGTAAAAGTACCATGCAGCCTTTTTTGTAAAAAAAAAGAATCTTTTCTTGCAAGGCCAGTCTGGACCAAGAATTGTTTTCTGACATAAAGCAAAGAAAAACGGGAAAATAAAAATCAGTCTTATATTATCTTTCCAAGTAAAAAGAAGAAAAGAAATTGCATTTTCAGTGAAATTGTATGGAATAGTCTACCTGTAAATCAAACTACTGTAGTTTGCCTGGAGAAGAAATGCTTCATAAGCAATCATAACTTTAGCAAAGTTTTTTTTTTTTTTATCCTTTTGAAGTTAAAAGAAATAGGTTGAAATTTTGTTAGCTTAGGCTGCCATATGGAGGGGAAACAAAAAAAAATGATCTGTGGACGCAGCTTGCAGATGTATTATCTTATCTGAGGCCTAGAGAAAATGTTCCTTTTCAAAGGCTATCCTTATGAACAGTTTTGTTATGTCATTGAAAAATATTATCTGCTATTTCCTTTTATCTTCTGCTTTTAAGCCAAGTAAACACATGGTTCCATATGACCAATATTGGATATGCATTATAAACTCAAAACTTTCTTTATCACTTTAGACTGGATTTCTTTAAGGGTTTTAATGCAGTGGATCTGGTAGTCACTTAGTGTTGTGTGACACACACTAAGCCATTGTTAAGGTCTTATTACAGAGTTGTAAGTGAGTAAGAGACTGACTACAACCAGGCTCAGATCTAAAGCCATCAGTGCTTTCTAAGGTCGTGTTTGCTTATTAAGGTTGTTGTATGTAACACTACTTAACTAATAAACAGACCTAGGAAGCCCCCAGTGTTACCATTTCACTGAATTATCATTCTACTGACCTTAAAAGGGAACAACCAATCTGAATTTAAATGCCTGTGCATTGACTGTCTGTGTTAATGCTGAACTATTTACAGAACAACACTTCGGAGGATTAAATGGAAAGCTGAATATCAGTAGTTTATTATTTTGTGTACATAAAATACAGAAACTGTCATAATAAGATAAATAGTAATGTAGTGCAAACATTTAAATAAAAAGAGAGGGATAAAAGGAGGTTGCAGTGATTTAGTGCTGCTGTCTTTCAGTTCCCAGTTTAATCATTTTATTCCTAAAGTTTGATTTTTGTTTTATTTATGTTCACGTTCACATGGGTTTTCTCCGCATGTTCTGGTGCATGGGTCACCAAGTCCAGTCCTGGAGGACCACCGTGGCGGCAGGTTTTCATTCTAATCCTTTTCTGAATGAGTGACCTGTTTGTGCTGCTAATTAACTTCTTTTGAATTAATTTTAATTGACTTGTTTTTTTAAGAGTTGTTCCCTTAAATTTCTTCATTGTTCCTCTGAGTTGCTTCATTTCTTTACTTGAATGGCACCCAAACAGAAATGAAAAGTGGTGAGTGAGCCAACAGAAGAGCAACTAAGTCAGGGTTAAACTCCAACCAATTTCACTCCAACCAGTTGCTTAATTGGGTGCTGATTCTTGTTGTTAATTAAACCCATTCTTTCATTTCATGGCGTGTTGCTGCTCTCATTGTGTATTAGCAGTGTGGCAGATGCCTGGGAGGTCGACCCAGCCGGGACGCCTTGGAGGACTGGAAGAGGGTGTACGCCCACCTCAGACCACGTGGGGGCAACCACCCTGGTTGCTATGGTGACCACGGGTACAGAGCTTTGAAGCTCGACCCTGTAGGGGCCCGTGGTCACCGCCAGGGGGTGCCCTAATGTCTTGGGGACCCTGGACCTCAGCGCTTCCGCCACACCCAGAAGTGCTGGGGAGAAGAAGTGCAGGGACACCCAGAGTGCTTCCGGGGATACAACCGGCACTTCCACCACACTGGGGCGTATCAGTGGGAGATGGCCAGGGCACACCTGGAGCACATCCGGGTGTTTATAAAAGGGGCCACCTCCCTTCAGAGAATGGCTGGAGTCGGGAGTGAGGAAGACAAGGTCTGGGAGGAGGCGAGGAGGCAGTCTGAAGAGTGAAGGCATTGGTTTTGTGGCCAGAACTTTGGGGTTTTTGAGGTGCACAATTTTAAATATGACTGTAAATAAACGTGTGTTGGGTGACGTCAACGTGTCCGCCTGTCTGTGTCTGGGCCGAGCTCCAGAGCAGACATTTCTGAAATTATTTTCTCTTTTCTAAGAGTACTGCTAAAATGTTTTGGGGACCTGAGTAGATCAACACTCCTGAGACCTTCATCTTTCTTTATTTTCAGATATTGTATGATGGTCACAGTTTGCTGGTCATGTTTTGGCTCATTTTGTATCTCATCATTGTTTGGATGCTAATTAAGGAAAAAGAAACAATTAAGGGGTCTGAGTCTTCAAGAACAAGTAAATCAGAATTAGTTCAAAAGAAGTTAATTAGCAGCAAAAACAGCACACTCCTTCAGAAAAGGGTTAGAATGAAAACCTGCAGCCACAGTGGTCCTCCAGGGCCGGAGTTGGCGACCCCTGTTCTAGTGCAAGTCAAACCAACTTTAGACTGAAAATTGACTCAGCATGGGTGACAGGATTAGTGCATCTTATGATGGACTAACATCTTATTCAGTGTTGCTTAGTGCCTTCCACCAAATACTGCTGGGATGTGCTTCAGCTCTCAGTAAGAACTAAGTAGATTCTGGAGATGTATGGATTATCTTAAGCTTTTAAATTATGTGGATCTAGAGTAGGACTTAAAAATCACAACAAATATAAGGACTATTATTGGAACAGTACAACATCCTTCTTTGTGGAAAATATTGCAAGCAAATTGTAATAAATATAAAAATTTCACAAAAACTTTATTACTCAGGTCATAGTTTGATTAAATGCATTGCATTCACATACAGTATATACTGTATATGAAGCACTGTGCCAAGCGAGCAGCAAAGTAGTTAGCACTGTTGTTTCATGACTCCAGAATCCTGGATTTTAATCCTGCACTCTTTTCTTGTCTACGTTTTCCTCCCATATCTCAAAAAATATGCAGTTTAGACTAATTGGTGGCTCTAAATTGGTCCCAGTGTGGCTCTTTGTATGATTGGACCCAGAGGTCAAGTGGCACCGTCTTCTGGTCAGTTTCCTACACCCAGTGCTGTCAACATACACTCCAGCACCCCACACTCCCCACAACACTATATTGGCTAAGAAGAGTTTCATTGTGACTTCAAGAGTTGAATCACCTTTTTGTGGTTTTGTTTTCTGACATCACTGCCATATTTTTTGTTGATGTATGACATTATGCTGCTATTACCTTAAAAGATGGTTGGATGATTAGTTAAGGAAGAGAAAAGAGCATAGCTGTTGATTTTTGACTTTCAATTTTGATTAATGTTGTGGCACCTTCATACATTCCTCAGTGATTCTGACCTTGGCCTTGTTCTGAACTGAAAGATGAAAAATTAACAGAATGATTAGAATGATGAGCCAGGAGGTTAAGAGAGAAAAACTCACACATCTTAACCAGAAAAAAGGGTCAAAACTAGAACACTGAAAAAGAAAGCAAAACTGTTATTGCCCAATACATAAACCAAGAATCAAAGTCAAAAAAAGCGAGCAAAAATTCCTGACAACCAAGAAAACTAAAACTAATTACAGACAGCAATTTCAATGTGCATCCATATTTGTGTACATAGAAGAGAGCGTACCGAAATGCGACATTGTGTAGCACCATATTTCAAGAAACCGTTTGCAATAATAATATATTTCAACTGTTCAGACTCTCCTTGATCTGAGGAGTTCTTATTTCAGAATTGACCTTGTATGACTGTGGGTGTTGATGTTAGATGGCCCAGTAGTAAATAAGTGCCCTGTGCAGGGTTGGCATCTGCCTCATTTCCGATGCCACCAGAATAGCCTATGGCCTCCATGATTCTGAATTAAATTTAGCTGGTATGAGAATATTATTTCATGTGATTATCTGAGGAACACTAGTCAAAGACAAATTACATGTAAAGTCTTTTACAAAGTGTGGTTGCAGTAGATTACCTTGTGACTTTTTATTTCTTTGACATGTAATCTTTGAGCAATATTCCAGTATTATTTATGGAACCAGGGTTGATAAAGAAGATCATAAATATGGCTCATTGCAGGTTTATATAGCAATACCATGTAAGACCTGGCGCCAATGCAGTACTCAGTTTTTACAGCTTTAGAGATAATATATTCACATAATACATTTTAAATTGCCAGAAGCTGAGGCGAGAGAGAGAAATCAAATCTGGTCCCATTACGCTGTCAGTTGCATGCATGCAGATGTACTCTAGATAAAGATATCCATCTATACCTGGGCTGCTCAGCGGTTTGGTTTTGTTCTCTTTATGACTGTTTGGTTTTAACCTCTCTGCTTGTACATCTGTTTTGTTATCAAGTTAGATATACCAAAAAATCTTTATTTAAATCTCTGTGAAATGAACATTTGAGTTAATATTTCACCCAAACAGCTTTCTCATTTAGTATCGTCTTAATATACTGCCTTATACCCTGACATCGTTATTTGGTTTAAATTACATCGCTGATTTTGAGTTAAATTAGTGATATCCTCAAAGAAAGAAATGAGCAATGGTTTACTGGTAATAATATCAGCAAATGGACCATGCACACTAAAACACAAAATGTTGGCAGTACTTTAAAATTTCACATTGATGCAGCGTTCCCTTGTGTCTTTTTTATTACTAACTTTACAATCATAAATGTCATACAGTGTCTGCGCAGTTTAAACATGGCAGATGTTTCTAGGGTAGGATTTTACTTTATAAATGAAGTGAAAGACAACGCTGATCACCAACAAAATATTCCTCTACTAACCACACAGAGAATAGAAAAATAAAAATAATGTTAAAAAGTATCTGGTTATAACCTTGCTTCAGTAATTCGCTGGTGTACATGAATTCTTATTCAGCAGTGCATCTCATAATATATGGTAATCTGGCATTTCTACAGACTCACGTGTTTGCTCAGAATGTTTAGCTTCTCCTAATATTTTTTTTATTTTTGTGGCCTTTACATGAGACACCAAAGAATAAAATCTATATTTTAAACAGAAAATAAAAACATGATGCAATTAAAATCCATTACTTTTCATTTTTTACACCCACAATGAGCAAGGTAGCCATATCTCAAAACTAAAAGGAAGAATCAGTTCAAGTGCAAATAACCAAGAAACATGGTGTCTGTTAACAAAACAGTAAGTAAGTGTCCTCTCTAGGCCTTGGAAATTCAGGGACAGTGGTGAGTTGTTTCAAATAATTAACATTTACTATTATTTTATATTTGCCATGTGATGGGCTGCGAAGGGCTGGCTTCTGCCTTATACCTGATGGCCCCCTGCAATTGAATTGAACGAGGTGAACTTGGGAATGCTACTATAATTGAATTGTTATGGACATTTGTAATTATACCTATTATTCTTACTATTATTATTGTTATGTATATTTAAAATTATAAAAATCACTTGAGCATTATACTTAAAAAAGTGGGGTGTGTGTGTTCACCCTGTGTTGGATAGGCAACCCGTTCAGATGTTGTTTCTGCCTTGCACCCAAATCAGAAAATGACTATTTCAAGATCCCTTTTATTGTCACAAACATGTGGCAAAAACACGGAAGGCACGAATCAATACTCAACAGTTTGAAAAATGAATGTATTTGGTAAGTTTGTGGGCTTTTCTTTCATTCTTCATACCCTCTGTTGTAAAGTGCCAGAGCGGGCAAAAGGTATATTTTGTTTTAATTTATAGAAAGCACATAACTTTAGAACACAGTTTTGCATGACAAATGCATACTGTATATACCATGTCTTTGAAGAAATAGTTTTGACTAGAAAAATACCAAACATATCTTTTAACTGTAGAATTATTAATTCCTAGGAGAGGCTGTAACTGCTGTTTGTAAAAGTCATTTACGATGTGCACTGTGAGCTTGCTGTTTCATAAATAATCAGCCACCTTATTTTAACAGCTCAGTAACTGTCTAATTTTGTAGTCTGCACCTTCTTTTGAATCCTTGGTGGTCTTCTTCAAATATTCCATGTTCTTTTCTAATCCCAAAGATGTGCACATTAAGTTAATTAGTAACTCATCTTTGCTGCAGTATATGTGAATGACTTTGCTGTGGTATCTCATTCAGGCCTGGCCCTGTCTTGTGCCCTATGCTGCAAGAACAGCTTTTATAGCCTTCCGAAAGAGATAGTGAATATGGAATTACAGTATGCATAGTGTGCACTGTAGTAAGTTTCCTTTTGCAAGTCACACATTATTTTGCTTTCTTCTGTTATGAAACAGGGAACCAATCCTCATTTTGTAATTTGTATTTTTCTGTCTAATTAACTTTCTTGGCATGTGTTCAGAGCATCTTCTGCTGCTTTCTTCCATATGACTAGTGTGTGACCCAAGAGAGCTGTGGATAAAAGTTAATTATATTGCTTCTTGTAATATTAGATCCATGGTTTTCTAGGACTAAGGTAGGCTTAACACTTACATCTGTTGCATCATATGTGATAAATAACAAAATGAAAAATCTAAGGACTGTAAGACAGCCATCATAAAAATGTCCCTATTTACTAAGCGTTATTATTCCTTTAATTTAGTTTGTAAGTAGGTGAAAAAAAGGCTGCTAAAGTCAGAAAATGACAAAAGCAGCATTGTGGTATCAGAGTAAATTAAACACTGTACAGTATATGAGGATAGATCCCCAGGCTGAAAGCAGGCTTATCATTATTTCCTTTCAATATACACTGAGTATAGCTTTCTATGAGTGACAAGCTTGAATTCAAATCCTCGATTATTTCAGGGGTTCATTTTATCCACCATGCTTGCCAATCTATGATTTATTCATTCACATTATACTGAAAAAAGTGTGTCTTTGACAGTTATTATTTTTGAATTTTTGTAGTAGTTCAGATACATATACGTTCATTAGTCTTTTACTAATCACTCATTTTTTCCTCACCACGCAAACACAGCTCAAAGAAACTCTTCCTCAGCAACTCCTTTTCAATTGCAACGTAATGTAATCCTAAACATATAGCAAGGATGGAGTACTTGTTGGTGGCGTCCTTCTTTTTTGATGTTTTCACATCAAATTAAAAAAACTCTGTTCCAGGGGATGTCTGTATCTAGAGAGAAATCTGTGAGGTTAGAGGCTTAAAAATGTTTTTATAGCCTTTTTCTAACCCATGTACTAATTCAGGCTGGTGTTTGTAGGTAGCAATGAACTTCAATCAATGTTGTAGAGGGCACCAAACTCTTTATTTGATAAGCATTTTGTTCATAAAAATTGTTACAATGCAACATTTAGCACATTCAAAGCAAAGGTTCTGTTAGGACATTTCACTGTACACACTGTCTAGGAACATATCTTTTGCATAAGATGAGGTTCTACAGTATTAGTGAAAACCGATGTTCATAACAGATGAGATGAGTATTTGTTATAGGAAACCCATTAGAATACCTACAACATGATAATTAAGACACAATAGTAATTCAAAGCCACACAATTATTTCATTTTCTTAGTAGTTTTGTTTACACCGTTCACATTCATTGATTCTTTGTTCCTCTCTTATAGTTATTAAAGCATCTTGGAAAAGCTAAAACCCACTCTGTTTAGCCTGACTCAACAAGTAGCCCATAAACATGTGCACATCTGAGAAAAAATTGTGATACCTAGAGAAAACCCATATCAAAACGGGAAGAATGTGCAAATTTCATACAGTGACAACGATGGGAGTTGAATCTGGATCCTTAGCTTTCATGCACAAGAAAGACAATGGAATGGGGTATAAAGCAAAGTATATTCTACCTTCCTGAAACTTTACATTAAGTGCCTTTACACTACATTCTGAATACTTAATGAACTGAAATTTCATCTTTCATTAGTCAAATTTCTTAGGTTTGTTTTTTTATATTGGTCAAATTTTTACATATAGTGTGAAAAAAAAATTAAACAGAATCATATTTTCATACTGAAATATATTTACATGCAGTATACTCTGTACATCCAGGGATCAGAGTATGCCTGTTTCGAAATGTAAATATTATAAGAATAATCTGGGTAATCTTAATGGCCATCAGGGATGTTACCATCACAGCAGCAGAACATTCAACATCTTATTGGTCATACCTATTAACCCTGATACAGGGTTTGAGGTTCCCCAGACTGCCCAGAGGTGATATGTTGTAGGTTCTCTAGGGTACTGGCGAGGATCACCATTCTGGCCCTCTTCAGTATACCTCAGCAGCAAGGCTAAAACTTACCAGAGACTTTGGTGCCACTGGGGGTAGTCCACACCATACGGTATCAGAGTCTGATGATGTCAGCTGTAATGGTGGAGTTCTTACAGCAGGTTACCCAGGCAGAAGATGGGACACAATATATAAGGGCCTTGCAACCTTAGGTCAGTGGAAATTTAGAGTTGGGAGGCCACTAGTGACAAAAGCTCAGTTGGTGTAATGAAGAGAGTCAAAGTACTGTAAGAAGAGCATGGGAAATATATGACAGAGTAGCTAGGGGTTACTGCTGTTTAGTTTGGCCCCTTCAAAGGGGTGGGGGGGTGTTGGGGGGTGTCAGAGGTCTTAGTATTATTTTCTTTCTTTTATTGTGCTTTGTTTTTCCATTGTATTACCTTTTTAGTTTACATTAATTAAGCCTTTTTTTGTTTTTTTTCATCATTTTTTGGACTCCTGTGTTGGCATTAGGGGATTGGTGGACATTCTAACATAATGTTTGGATTTAAAAATAAACTTGGGGGTGCATAAACAAGAGCTATGCAGCATTTCACCTCTCTGTCACAAAGAATGGTTATCTTTTCCTCAAGTACAATAAGTATATTTAAATTTCAATTGGTCTTTTCTATTACCTACAACAATCAGTACATTTTTTACCACCAGTGTGCCCCTGGGGCAACATGTCTTTAATCTCAAGGTTTGGCAGATATGCAATGTATGTTACCTTTTATTCTGTCTTTTCTAAGTACAGTAAGAAATCTTTCTGACGGGTCACAAACAGTAGCCAAACAACATGAGCCCTCTTACATTTTATGGGTCCATTTGTGTTTGTTTTATTTTCTAATGTATTCTGCTTTCACTTCCATGCTAATACAGACTGTAATATTGTTTATCAACTCTTCTGATTAATTTATATCTATAAGAGGCTCCGTTTTTTTTCTTTTGTTATGTTTGTCATTTTCTGTGTATTTGACTCATCTTCTGTTGAACGTTTTATGGTGTTCTCACAGTTCATGGGTCTTGAATATTGAAAAGGTGCTATATAAATAGCATGTATTATTATTATCATTATTAGTTTTGTTCCTCCATCCAGTCACTGACTGCATCCAAAACAAATATAAAAATGTCAAATTTAAGTTGTCCTGGTGTGCTTTAAAGAAGGCATGTGTGTGAATGTTTACACAGATGCACTGGCATCTCATTCAGAATTGGCTCCTACCTTAAGCTCAATGCTGCCAAGGTATGATCTGAGTGTTCCCAGTCCTGTTTTTGAAAAGTATTTTCAGAAATATGTCGTTGGATGGATGGTATTGCATTGTGTATTACTCCACTGCTTTTTTTCCATTGTGGTGGACGTCTGGGGCCCTTAACCAGCTGGGACAGGGGGAGAGAACATACACAGGACAGTGTGGCGAAGTTTAACAAAGTAGCACCCACGGAACCCAACAGGGCTGTCCCAAACTCTAAGTCCCATGTTCCCCCGTAGGAATCTGAGGTACCGCTACAACCCAGGGGAGCTGACATTTAGTGGCCTCAGGGAGGTACTGTCCTGTGTATGTTCTCTTCCTCAGTCCTGCCAGTTCACCGTCATCCTAGCCAGATAAGAGCTTTGGTTGTCTGCCACACCATAATGCAATATTTTTGATTTTATGTCCTTTTTAAAATCTGCTGTCTAACTGTTGTCTTCATTTAAACTGTGGCATTGTTTTTAATTATTTCATTTGGCTAATGAATATTTCAATTACATTCTTATGAAATACTTGAGTAGATACTTATGATAGTATGTACTGGGAAGGCACTCTATGAAATTAAAATGTATTGATTAGTTTCTTCTGAATGTATTCTTGCATGCTTTGTCAACTACCTTGTGAAGGTGCTACATCATACAAGTAACAGAGTCTTATATGCAGGCAAAATGGTGATGTCTGGTAATGGTAAAGGACCAGTAGAGCCCCTAATAAATGGTGAGCTCCATTATCTATTTGGTTTTTGAATTATTCTCCTACTTCATTATCCTATGTTGTGCGACCCAACTATTCATAATGAGGTTCGTACTCCTTACAATTTCTTTACTGCTCTCAATAGGTAGTATACAGTAGGTGATAGTATAACGTATGTGTATCGTAGTTGTATAGGTATATGGCAGGTAATAGTATACAGTAGGTGTTCTCTCTATCCTAGTTCAGTGAAGTCTTTACAAGAATACTCTACAAATGTAATTGAATTGTCTTTTTTTCCTGGCATCTGTTGGTTGCCTTCTCATCTTCTGCCAAAATGTGATCTTTGAAAATAATATTTGTCCTCCTTTAGGACACTTGGGCACAACGGACGATCTTAATAAGAGCTGGGCACAAAATGAGGTTTTTAATTACCACCTTACAAACAGAATGGTAAACTAATCCTTCAGGAATTTAATTTTAGATTGAAAAGTGCTTAATTTCAAATATTTGCATATTTTCTTGACGACAATCCTGCCTTTTCAATGATAGAACCTTCAGACTGAAATAGAGAAGTGTGTCCCACTGTGATGGATGCAAATGCAAATCAGATATTTCAGGTCCCTGTGCTATGGCCTTGCCATAGGCTCTAGTAATATCCTGGCAACCTTCCATCTTCTCCATTAGATGAGCTTGTAAATTCTGATGGAGGGAGTATCCCTGGAATCATTAGTGATAGTGCTCTGAAAATTTGTATGCTGGTCAGAGTGAAGTTTCATGGGCTGTCTGTATAAATTTAATTCAAAGAAAACATAGCATTTAAACAACAAACCTTAAACAATTTTTGTGCAGACATTGTTTTTGTTTAACACTCTATAGTGTTGCCAGTGTTTTTTACAATAAAAATTGATTATTGAAAGGATAAATGTGTTATTATTATTAATATCAGAATTACAAATTAAACTACTATACCCTCTTTATAGAGGTTGTCTTATTTATTCTCTGCTCCATCTATAATATTTGTCTCTCCTGAAATTTGGCTTATTTACTTGCTAACCTCAAATTACAATCCTGCTTATGGTGCTCTGAATCAGTGAACCATATCTTTAAGCCCCTTTGTTAAATCCACATGCAAAATAGTGCAGATAATTACCATTTAAGGCCTCCACAAATGCTATGGGATAAAAGAGCTGGCTTCCCTGAAGACAAGTCAAAGCTCACATCAGAAGACATCTCTAGAGTATTATATCCGCAGATTAATTTTATTTCAACAATAAAAAAATAAAAAAAAGATAAATAAAACAGGCAAAAATACTATGCACATAGGCTTTAATCATTTCATGGCACTGACATGCCTTAAAGATATAATTGGCTGAATTATTCTCATTTTTAATTCACTGCTAACCATTTTTTTGTTCTAACTTGTTGTTTTTCACCATATTGCCTTTTTATATTATTTAATTAAGTAAAATAATAAACGGACATGTTTTTTTTAAAAGATTTGTGCTGTGTCATTAACAAAATTTATGTGTTTCCACAAAGAAGAGATGAAGGAAGGCAATAATAGCTTAAATGAAATCTCCATGAATTCTTCATGAATTAATTAGATTTATTTACAATGCTCAAGTATGGTAAGAAGTTTATATACAAGCCTTCTGCTGCTGGTGCAGTCCCCGTTTGAAAAGCTTGTAGCACTTACAGAACTGTATTGTTTTTAGGCAAATGTGTTTCATTATTGCATATATCAAAGGCTTTGGAATTACTCTAAATAAGATGACATTTGTCAGAAGTCACACAAGACTCTATAATCTATCTGCACCCAAAGAAAAACAATTAAGATCCTGAGATGATGATGAAAAAAAGTAATTAATGTAAAACAGTGGATAGGTGATTTAAAATGCTTCTTATAGTTTTCTGTGTTCCCTTTTGTCATCACACCTGATGCCATGAGTTTTGACACCTTTGAAAATTATGAATCAGGCTACCACTGGCTACTGTGAAAGCTTGTTAAGACTGTTGATCTCTTAGAAAAATCAGAAGATAAAGTGCTCAAATAATTTAATGAAGTTAATAAGGAAACATTTTAAGCCCTTATATTCTATATATGTGCAAATATATAAAAATACCTAGGTGTATATAAATACATAAATAAAATAATAATATGGATGGCACTGTTGCTTCATAGCTACAGATTACTGGATGCAATCTCCACTCAGCGGATGTCAATATGGAGTCTGCACATACATCCTGTGCACATGTGTCTTTTCCTACCATGTCCCAATGCCTTTCAGTTTATGTCTTATGAAAACTGATTTTTTTTAATACTGTAATGCATTCCTGGGCCTTGACCTAAAGTTGATAGCTTCCAGGCTGACTGACCTGCATAATAATCAGCCAAGGTCCACCTGTCCTTAGCAGATCCCTTTATAGCTACCTCTCAGGGGAATTCTCGTAGCCTTCTGTGAGTTCCCTCATAAGAACATAGCAGAATACTAAGAAGACCAGGCTTTAAAGGGTTCCAGTTGTTTCTTGGATTAATGCTTTGGAAAATATATATGCAGGTGTTTCGGTGGGTCATTTCTGTAGTTTTTCTGATGTGCTGTAAATGTAGAGCATAATTGAGCAATAAAAGTACCCACCAAGGGATGACATACAAATGCATAGTTTCCTGTAAAAGTAAAAAGATGTACTGTGTAAAAATTGTTGCCTCTATGGATTGCTTCATATATTGTTGCATATCTGTGGATTTCCACTTCTGTTTTGCTCATTTTGGATGTTTGTATTCCATATTCTCCACAGGTTTCTTATTTCTTGATTTTTTTAAAGTACTTCTTTTCATCCATTTATAAAAAAATTGATTTCAGTAAGTTCCTTAGCTGCTTAAATTCTCCGGGTATCTCATTGCAAAAACCAGGATCAATGTTTATTAAATGCCTGGAGGAACTTATTTAATAACATGTTTCTTTTACAGTTTTTGGTGTTTTCATTATTAATTTCTCTTCTCTGTCCACCATATAATTTTTAGAAAAAGGAATTGCACTTATTAAAAATCATTTATTGGAGAGGCTGGAGTCGGCACCAGTAGGTTTGGGACTTTATTTTCTTTTTGATAATTCAATTTTCTTATTTGGTTGTTCCTCATGTTTTTTGTCCTTTAAAAAATTCTTTACAAAAAAAATAATTAAAATATTGATTGCCTCAAAAAGGGATATGATTGAGGCCATTTATTTTTCAAAGTTGTTATCAATAAAATACCCTATTATACATAAAAGAGCATATGCTTTGAGGTTATACTTTAGGTCAATACCATGAGAGGAAGATCTCTTAACTGGCTTTATTCAAGGACACCTTGAACACCTTGAGAATGCACAAGTGCAAAACAAAACACAAAAGTAAAAGACAAAACAACCTTTCTAAGAGTCCCTGCCAGTCTGGCGGAGTAGTTCTCTCACTGGCTCACCTAGGTTACCAAATACGACATAACACCTATATTTTTCTTTGAATTTCCCTTTCATTCTTTCAAGCCTGTATTCTTTCTGTTGCCAGTTGAGTGCTGGCCCCATACTTTTCTTCCATCTCCAGACTCAACATACCATCAAAAATAATACTATAACCTTAACTTTATTTAGGTAAATGCTTTACATTTTCAGAGTTATTGTACAATTATCCTTTACATTTGGAGTATAAACAGCTAAGAACTTAAAAGGCTTTAGGCACTAGATAATATTTAATTCACACTTGCATTCTGTCACTCAGTGTAGTCTGTTTTTGGGTATGTGTTATAGTAATTTGTTAGGAAGACTTACTTTTTTTGTCCAGTGGCTATTCAAACTTACTTTTCTTAAGTTTCTAATTGCATTTCAGAGAAATCATGCATTTAATAAATGTAGAAATAAATATTTTAACATATCCAGGTAGTTTAACATTTTACATTTTAAATTTTATTCTAAATTGAAATATTTTATTCTTGAGTCGAGAAAAGACATTTTTATATGTTTGGTGAATTTCAAGATTGCTAGTATGGGATATTGGCTATTAAGCAAGAAAGTAAACATTGTAACAGTACTGTGTCCCAAGGGCTGTGATGTACTGCTGATAATAAAGTGTAATTTGTAAAACTCCTTAAAAAATGACATATAAAGTGTTAACATATCTACAGTGGAACTACAGAAGACGTCAGCTGTCGTTCTTAACAGCATCATATCAGCTTTAAAAACAACTGTTTCAGAATAATGATGCCTACAAGGAAAGCAATATGGTGTTGTTCGAAAACATGGTTTATTTTTTAACAATGTTAAAAGCCAATTGGATTGAAAACCAAATCTAACCAATAGATTTCTTGGTCTCCAAAACCCCTAAAACTGTGTTTCAGATATTTTTTGAAACAAGAATTAGCTTCAGAAAATGTAAAAAACAAACACCAGATCATTTGTTGATTCAACACCTTACCTTAAAATTCTATCACATTCTAGTATATTTAAAGCCTTAATAATAAACTTTGAGTATTGTTTGGGTTATTGTTTGTACTACCTTGAACAAGAAAGGCAGCAACTGTTTTAGAAAAGAACTAGGACATAATATGTGAAATGAGGGACAGGTAAGATCTCTAAATAGGATGGCCATAAAATAATCATGAAAATCAAGGGCGAACCTTTAATTGTAGTCAAAAGTCATTGCATTAGAATCGATAACCATGATTACTCTCACAGAATGCACACACGCTAAGCTTTGTTTTTTTCTGGAACCCCAGATAAATAAGAGGTGTGTGTCATGAACTTTGTGTCTGTAGATGGATGATTTCACAAACTGCACTTCTTGGTCGATACTCTAGCAATGTGGCAACAATTGCTCTACAAAATGGTGGCACCCATGATAAACAATATGGCGTCAAACAATATGCAAAAATAATCCAACTAAATTGCATACATTTTTAATTAAAAAATAAGAATATTTAAAATTCTTTCACTACAAAGCCTAATGTAAGGGACAAAAGGTTCTCTCAAATCAGTTGAAAACCAGGAAAAGAAATTGATAAGAACTACACCATAACAATCTTATTACAAAATAAGAGTTAATTCTTTTTAAAATAAATTGCCTAGTTAGCGGCTGGCATTACCCAGATAACATATTAAGTGATGGGAAATGTATTTAACTGAAGTGACTGACTTAAATGTTTGACTTTTCAGGACACAGCACACATACATCTACCAGGCAGAGAAAGCACACAAAATTTACACACACATTTTTTTTTCCATAAACATGAACATTTACATGAACATTAAATAGTATGCTACAAATAATTATTTATTGAAAAAGTCTGTGTTTCTAAATTATTTTTGCTCTAATTTCTCATGTTTTTACGTTTGGCACATTATCTTGAATGAACTGCAAGCTTTTAAAATAATTGATTATTTTGGTTGTAATTTGGTTATACTCTAACCTGCTTTGTTTTTTATTTTACTCAAACTATAATTCTAATTATACTTTTTATAATATGTAGATGTATCCCAAGTAAGCATATTATAAAAATACATTTGTATGGGTCCTAGCTATGCCAGTAATATCCAGCCATTAGCAGTCATTTGTGATAATAACATGTTCACTTTAATCTGGTCTTTTCCTTTTATTCTTGCATTTTACCTCTTAACAAAAGGTAACAATGAAAATGACCTTTTTCAAGTGTAATGCCTTCATGGAACAGTTCTATGAGCCCCTGTGTTACGTATCATATGAACAATTTAAGATTTGAATACATTAAATGATTAAAGAGGTATTAGTGAGGAGTTTCTGTACAATCCATAGCAGCTCATTTGTATTCTGACTTTCTTTGAGTATTAATTTAATTCCTTAAGCCTAATTCCCAAATGCAACAAGTATTTATGTATGAGCTATTTAACATTTGACTAATGTTATTTAGAGGAGTGTTACTTGTCCCTGCTAATCACAGACAGACAAAAAAAACAAAGACGTATGATAATATAATATTTTGAGTGCTACAATTTAAAGTTTCAAAAAGAACGTCTGAAAATGTTGCTGCTCATTTTTACTGGATCAGTAGAACCTTATAGGATTATAATGCTATTTAAAAACTTAAGTTTTGACTGGGAATCTAATACTAAGCATGTTACTATGATGGCTGTGTTGACAAGATAACTCCGCACTGCATAAAGTAAGGGAAGTCACAGTGTAGTGCACTTTGCAGGCTTTAAGTTTAAGAAAAACATAAACTACTATGGCTTGTCCTTTTTGGGCTATTAGCTTTTGAACCACAGAATTTAGTAATGTAAATCATTTATTTGATCAACCATCCTAACTAAAAGAACCCACTCCCTTCATGTCCATTAGTCCTATTCAGAGCTCCATTTTCTTTGGGTCTTTCTTTGCAGCTGTTTCTTTCTCAGTCTTCACACCTCCTTTTAACCATAAAATGGTCTTACTGTAATTATCCCTGATTAGCACTTTAGCTTCAATATTTTAGTATTAACAGGCTGATTAGGATCAGTTTCAGTACCATAACTTACTATAAGTACAGTAAGTATGCTTGTCAGGGTTTATGAATTCTTTGAATGCCAATAGAGTTTAAACTCCTTGGCTGAATACAATTAGACTGGCATTTCAAGCAGACTGTCAAGTTTATTTTTATATGTTGTGACACTAGAGGGCACTGTCACTCCTCAAACCCCACAGACAAATATCCAAGACACCAAGTAAAAGCACTGGGAATAGTTTAATTTCTTTTCTTCTTGAAATATCTTGCTTTTAAGCATCTCCACCACCACAATAAACAAATCAATAATACAACAATATTCCTCCTCTCCTTGCAGCAGCTCTGTCACACTCCCTCCCAACTCTGGCTCTCTTGCTGGGTCTTCATGACTCCTTTAAATAGTCCTTGACCCAGAAGTACCCCTGACCTTCTGTCCATGTGATTCAATAGCACTTCCGGGTCAGATGAAGACTTGTATTTTTCTTCAGCCCGGAAGTACTTCTGTTCTTCCGTCCCCATGACTTGGGAGTACTTCTGGGTTATAGGGAAAATAAAAATGCCTGCGTCTCCCTGCAGCGTCACACGGTGGCACCCATGGTTCCCAGCAGGGTTGTGAATTCAAACTCCATCTCCTATGATGCCCTGCGGGAATCCGGGGCACCTCTATGCTGCAGGGAAAACGCCATCTAGTGGCCTGGATGTGTCAGCTGGGATGAGCTGCCGGCCGTCCGTCACAATGTGCATAATTTTGATATTGACTGCACAGTACATAGATAGATAGAACTTTATGTGTCCAGGCAGAAATTTGGCTTTTTGCAGAAACTCTTTAAATAAATAAATGTGTACATAGGTATATAAGTAAATAAATGAATATATACACACTTTGTCAGAATGCAAACCTGAATGACTATGAAGCAAGAATAATAAAAAGAAGGAAAACTTCTGACTTGACAGTCACAATGCGGCATTATGCAGATGTATTGCTGCTGGTATAAAGTAGCCCAGTAAGATTCTTTTTCAAGATTTCTTTGAAAGTAGCCTAAAAAGATGTATTTTTTATTGTCTTGTTATATGCTGAGGAGGAAACTACACAGTAGGAATGAGAAAAACTGATTTAAGCAAGGGACTTGAGTTGAAATGACTAAGTCCACATACACTACCCAGCACAGTGTAAATGTAGGTTTTTCTCCAAGGACTATGGTTTGTGAAAGACACTTTAAAAACATGGCTCCTGTGTTTATCAGTAAGTCTGAATTGATACAATATTGGATAAATTTGTTTTGTGCAGGGCATGCTTTGACCACCCACAATCCTAATTGGAATAATGCAAGAAAAAAATGGATAGATGGCTGATGTTTTCATTGTTTGTTTTTACTGAATGAATTAATACATTCATTCATCAAACAGTCCAATACATGTCCTGTTAATTTTGTATTACTTAGGATTTCAAATAAATTGAAAAGTTCAAGTTAGAAATGCACTGATTTCATTGGCTTGTGATCAGAAGTAACAGATTATCTTCTTGTATGATCATTTGATCAGATTTGTAATTGTCTGGTTTTATTTTTAGAAATACAAGCCAATAAATACCACAACTTCTTTACTTGCATAAAACATTCTTTTTTATCTGTCTCAGTACAGCATGTGCGATTTCAGGCCAAAGACACTTCTTGAACATGCTGATTGACTACAACGAGCTGCAAACACCAAAACTCTATTATTATCTTTGCTGTCATTCTACAAAATGTTTGAGAAATAAAGTATCACAGAAGTAAAATGATTCAAAGAGCAGCACAAGCATAGAATACCATGGACAGCACCTTTAATACATAACAATCAAGATACTTTACAGTTAATACCAATGCATTATAAAGGTATCTGCATCGAGTCTTCAAGGAGAAAAACCACAGCCCAATTAGAAAAGTTCATGAATGACGATTAAGAAATGTATAACTTCTTAATAGTATCTTGTGTGAAGGATGGCAGGGCTGGGCCAGCATCTCAGCCAGAATAAACCCATACCCTTACCTGTTAGGGAGGCCAGTGTAGTAGATGGGCATAGGGAGACTGCCTTCCAAGAGTACATGCTTCTCTGACATACTAGGTGACAACATTTCTGGTCCAGTACGCCCGTTAATATGACTGCAAGGCATGCTGGGAGTTGCAGTCCCATGGGTCAACCATTGCTGGGCTCCGTGGACGCCAACAGTGGGAGCCGTTGTGGAGAGCTGTTCTTACTTTCACCCTCTTTGACACTGGAAGTATTTTTGGGTCTGACATTAAAGAGGCTGCCTCAGAGGTCAGAGTTTGTAAAGGATTCACCTGGGAGGAGTGGAGGGAAAGTGAAGTGTGTATTGGAGAGAAAGAGACCTTTGTAAAGTATCGTAAAATCAAATAGTTTTTTGCATCAAAAAGTGAATTTCATAAATATGTGGTTTCATGAAGGAGCAAGTCCTAAGATTGGTTTTATTTATTAAAACTATATATTTCAGAGGTTGACATCAAAATACTGTTCAGTTCAAATTTAATGAAAAGGCCATTGGCATCAGAGTATATGTTGTTTTCAGGCCCGTTATTACTTCTTTGTATGCTCAAAAACCTTCCCATCTAGTGAAAGGTTTGTTTTAACCTTCTAAAAATTACTATTTAAAGTCATCAGTAATATCCTTTCTCCTTATGCTCTTTTATCAGTTAAGATGTCTAGCTAGTGTTTTGTTCATTTCATTCTTGATGAATTGTCTTTGACTGCAGTGGGCTGGTGCCCTGCCCGGGGTTTGTTTCCTGCCTTGCACCCTGTGTTGGCTGGGATGGGCTCCAGCAGACCCCCGTGAACCTGTGTTAGGATATAGCAGGTTGGATAATGGATGGATGGATGAATTGTCTTTGAAGTACTTATTAAGAGAGTGATTTAGGAATAATGCCGTAAAAGTTACAAATTGATGTACTAAATGAAACATGGCTCAGCTTGGTTGGTTTTATCCTGGCAGCACTGAAAGCCTATACCATTCTGTCAAGCACAAATTTAAAATATTCAAGGTACCCTTTGTTAAGATTATAACCTATTAAAGTCTGTTCTTGAAATGTGTTATGCTCATGTGGATTTTTCTTTTGTACAGAACAAAATCTAACATTCACAAATCCATTTAGAAACATGTTTCAATGTAACTTTAAGTAACATAAAAAGGAAAAAAGAATTGGCCCACTGCGATTAGAATGATGAGGATATTAATCTCAAGTTGTCTTTTTCGAAAGGCTCGCAATTATTTCTCTCAGTTTTAGCTCAGCAAAGATCTAATTGCATGCTGTATTGAATTGTGTCACTTCATGCAAATTTAGCTTCAATAAAACAGCATGGTTTTCATGGCTTGTGCATTAAGGCAACAAGTTAAAAAAAAAAGTTTTTTCTAGTAATAAGGTCTACTCAGCACTAAGACAGAAATTTTTGATAGACATAGTCACTTAAAACAGCTACAATGCCTCATTTACAAGCAGTTTGTTTCTTTATTCCAAGGATTATCCAAAAATCTGTATTACTGCTGAAATTATAGCTCATTTAGTGTGTGTATATATATATATATATATATATATATATATATATATATATATATATATA
>JANRMT010062819.1:52631030-52678462 GCA_026402145.1 Polypterus bichir lapradei | reverse complement strand
ATATATATATATATATATATATATATATATATATATATATATATATACACAAACCGGATTCCAAAAAAGTTGGGACACTAAACAAATTGTGAATAAAAACTGAATGCAATGATGTGGAGATGGCAAATGTCAATATTTTATTTGTAATAGAACGTAGATGACAGATCAAACGTTTAATCCGAGTAAATGTATCATTTTAAAGGAAAAATATGTTGATTCAAAATTTCACGGTGTCAACAAATCCCAAAAAACTTGGGACAAGTAGCAATAAGAGGCTGGAAAAAGTAAATTTGAGCATAACGAAGAGCTGGAAGACCAATAAACACTAATTAGGTCAATTGGCAACATGATTGGGTACAAAAACAGCTTCTCAGAGTGGCAGTGTCTCTCAGAAGCCAAGATGGGTAGAGGATCACCAATTCCCACAATGCTGCGCAGAAAGATAGTGGAGCAATATCAGAAAGGTGTTACCCAGCGAAAAATTGCAAAGACTTTGCATCTATCATCATCAACTGTGCATAACATCCGAAGATTCAGAGAATCTGGAACAATCTCTGTGCGTAAGGGTCAAGGCCGTAAAACCATACTGGATGCCCATGATCTCCGGGCCCTTAAACGACACTGCACCACAAACAGGAATGCTACTGTAAAGGAAATCACAGAATGGGCTCAGGAATACTTCCAGAAACCATTGTCAGTGAACACAATCCACCGTGCCATCCGCCATTGCCAGCTGAAACTCTACAGTGCAAAGAAGAAGCCATTTCTAAGCAAGATCCACAAGCTCAGGCGTTGTCACTGGGCCAGGGATCATTTAAAATGGAGTGTGGCAAAATGGAAGACTGTTCTGTGGTCAGACGAGTCACGATTCGAAGTTCTTTTTGGAAATCTGGGACGCCATGTCATCCGGACCAAAGAGGACAAGGACAACCCAAGTTGTTATCAACGCTCAATTCAGAAGCCTGCATCTCTGATGGTATGGGGTTGCATGAGTGCGTGTGGCATGGGCAGCTTGCATGTCTGGAAAGGCACCATCAATGCAGAAAAATATATTCAGGTTCTAGAACAACATATGCTCCCATCCAGACGTCATCTCTTTCAGGGAAGACCCTGCATTTTTCAACAAGATAATGCCAGACCACATTCTGCATCAATCACAACATCATGGCTGCGTAGGAGAAGGATCCGGGTACTGAAATGGCCAGTCTGCAGTCCAGAACTTTCACCTATAGAGAACATTTGGCGCATCATAAAGAGGAAGGTGCGGCAAAGAAGGCCCAAGACGATTGAACAGTTAGAGGCCTGTATTAGACAAGAATGAGAGAGCATTCCTATTTCTAAACTTGAGAAACTGGTCTCCTCGGTCCCCAGACGTCTGTTGAGTGTTGTAAGAAGAAGGGGAGATGCCACATAGTGGTGAAAATGGCCTTGTCCCAACTTTTTTGGGATTTGTTGACACCATGAAATTCTGAATTAACATATTTTTCCCTTAAAATGATACATTTTCTCAGTTTAAACTTTTGTTCCGTGATTTATGTTCTATTCTGAATAAAATATTAGAAGTTGGCACCTCCACATCATTGCATTCAGTTTTTATTCACGATTTGTATAGTGTCCCAACTTTTTTGGAATCCGGTTTGTGTATATATATATATATATATATATATATATATATATACACAGTGGAACCTCGGTTCACGACCATAATTCGTTCTACAACGCTGGTCGTAAACCGAGTTGGTCGTGAACCGAAGCAATTTCCCCCATAGGATTGTATGTAAATACAATTAATCCGTTACAGACCGTACGAACTGTATGTAAATATGTAAATATATGTAAAGATTCAGCACAAATATACTTAATTACACCATAGAATGCACAGTGTAATAGTAAACTAATGTAAAAACATTGAATAACACTAACACAAAACACCCAGGCTCCCTGCTCAGCTACACGAGCAGGCTCGCTCGCACTCTCTCTCTCTCTGTAGCACAGACCCCCCCCCCCCCCACTGTGAGCCCCCCCCTTTGTCAGCTGCTCTCTCTTTCTCTGTAGCACACACACACACACCCGTCAGCAGCACGCACTCTCTTTCTCTCTCTGTAGCGCACACACCCCCTCCCCCCCCTGTCAGCAGCACGCCTTCGCGCTCTCTGTCTCTCTCTCTCTGAACAGAGGGGAACATTTGAACAAATCCGAACTTTAATTTAAAAACCAACCACAAGCAACCAAAAAACATTGCAGGAGTTCATGCTAATAGCCTTACAGCCCGATCGCTGTAAACAGTTTTTTTAAAATGAGTTTTAAGCACAGCGGAAAAAAGGAACATTAGAACAAATCCGAACTTTAATTTAAAAACCAACCACAAGCAACCTAAAAAGTAACAAGATCACGCTATTTTAGCCTTACAGCCCGATTGCTGTAAACACTTTTTTTAAAATGAGTTTTAAGCACAGGGGAAAAAAAAGAACATTTGAAAAAAGAGAAAAGTAACATTGCAACTAATCACACTACGAACTGAAAAATGAACTTTTGAAAAATCCATAATACAAAAACCACCAAGAAAACTAACCTTACATGAGTCGAGTTCTGGCATAAAGTGAGGAGGAACTGTGTGGAGAGGAGGGAGAGTCTGGCTCCGCAATGGAGGGATGTTTTCCTTCAGGTGTTTTCTCTCTTGTGATTTCTTGGGTTTCTGGTGTTTTTAGCTGTTTAGTTGGTGGGAGCGAAAGCCTCATGCAGCCATTCCAAAAACAAAGTCTTTGTAACCCAACCCTTCGTGTTTGCCCTCCACATTACTGGCAGTGTGGCTTGGTTTACATTGTGCTGATTGAAAGCACGAGGGTTGTCAAATTGGTAAATAAGTAAACTGGTAAACAGTTTTTCCACCTCTTCCAGCACTTGAAGCCTCTGCCTGGTTAACGCTGTAACTCCTTTTGCAATATCAGCTGCTTTAATAGATTCTTTCTGCTTTAGAATAGTCGAAATCGACTTCTTGTACTCGGCGGCAAGATCAGTAACACGAACGCCACGCTCAAACTTTTCAATAATTTCTTTCTTTACTTTGATTTCAATTTTCTTCAAAACTTTCTTCACACCACTCTTCACTTGCTTAGAAGCCATAGTTAACTGCAAAAGCACATGAAATACTGTAGAGCACAAAGAGAGTGCAGGGTAAAGCACGCACGTCTGACTGAGAACAATGAACAGACTTGATAAAGACTAGACAATTTTTAGTTATGTCCTTATGTGTAAAACCATAATGACTGTAGTCACACTGTAATCTGGAGCAATCAGACACAACCTTACAGGAAATTGGAAGTTGTATTTCAAAATGCAATGAAGATGTTAGTGTCTGAACCTGTAAAAAATACTTTATGATGTCAGTAAAAACAAAAGAGAAGTGCATTCCCAACTGAACGTAAAAGGCAGGACTTTACACAGGGAAAGCGAGAGTCAGGAACAACGAGCCAACTGTAGCAAATGTTGTAGCAAATAGCTTACTCACATTTTATAGAAATAACTGCACAAGGTAAAGAGGCAGCCTTAGTCATTGAGCAGGTGGAATACTTAATTGATATTATAACAATGAATAGCATACTGAAGGACACTGGTAAAAATAAAGGGAAAGTGCATTCAAGATGTAATCCGAGAGTTGTGAATATAGTCAGCTTTGTACTTTTATTATGTTCTGATTGTTTGGTTTTGACTGTCACAATCAAGAACAGCTTTCTCTTAGAAAAACATGTAATAGTTTAAAAAAGTCTGCTAAATATATATTTAATAAATTGAAATCAAAATGACAATAAAGGTTTTTTGTTATATTTTTGCCTGAAAAACATTCAGTATTGAATCTCTGAGAGCTTTTGTAATGTGCTTCCACTCCAATAAAGCTTGTAGAGCACAAACTTGCTTGACAGTGGGTTTTCTCATTTAGACTGAAGACATGCTGGGTCTTTCCTTTGGGGGAAGAAAATAAATTCAGTCATTACTACATTTTTATAGCACAGAATTATCTAATAAATAAGAATCTGTGTGCATTACCCTGTAATGATAGTGAAATATAGATTGGGAATGTGTGAACATTTACTGTATATGGCACCAAATGTAATTGAAGAAATAATTAAGCTTGAAAATGCAATTTACTTAGCAGAGAAGATATAGAACTCTTAACTTCATTGATCAATTTGATAAAACTTTTCAGTTGTCTCTAAACATCCTTGTTTAGCCCACAGGCTATGCAGCAAATGTATCTGTATCAAAAAATCTTCAGTCCACCGCACTGCCTCAGTACATTTTTAAACCACTATTAGTTTTCGTGATAAAGAAATATAGGTGACTTCTGCTTTATTTGGTATGTTTCCCAATCATTGAAGGTAAATAATTTTAAAATGGTTAAGATTTTAATTATAAAATAACAACACGCTACTTTTATTTAAGATTACAAAATGTCGTCCAAAGTTCAGAAGCAGTGTCTCTGTGACCAAACAGTGAACTTTGAAAGCTGGAATGTCAAAGGTTTCAATCACGATCTAAAGAGAAAAAAGTATTCTCTCACCTAACAGGCCTAAATGCCAACATAGTATTTTTACGGGAGACTCATTTAATAAGTAAGGACCAGTTTCAATTGTAAAGAGGTTGGATTGGCTATACAAAGATAACTAGAGATATGGGGGTACTAATATGTAAAACAATCTCATTTGTAGCATCAGACGTAATATCTGATACTGAAGGGTGATATGTCATGGTGATAGGTAATTTATTCAAATCTAAAGTAATTTTAATAAATACCTATGCACCTAATGTGGAAGACAGAGATTTTATCCAATATGTATTTGCATCTAATTCCAATAATGACAATCATAAAACTATAATAGCTGGAGATAGGTATTTAACTACAGTGTCTAACACCTAATTCCACAAAAACAATCACACAGTTTGTAATGGATCATAACTTATCAGATCAATGGAGATTCTTAAATCCAAACTCGAGAATATTCTTTCTTCTCACCGGTACATCATAGTTCCTCAAAATGTATCATTTCGTTATTGATAATAATTTTTTGCCCACTGTCAAATCTTGCAAGTATGATGCTATTATGTCTTAACCACCTGTCTTTAGCAGATGAGAACTTTACAGAATTCACCTCCAAACAAATTAATTATTTTTTAGAGACAAATACATACTCGGAGGTCTCTGCAGGAGTACTCTGGGAAACTCTGAAGGCTTTTTTAAGAGGACAGGTAATTTCATAACTTTCCTATAAAAATAAAGTAGAGACCAAAACGGTATCACAGTTAATCAACAAAATTACCTGAATAGATCAAAAATATGCCAAGTCTTCAAATGCAGCACTTTATAGGCAAAGACAAGTTCTGTAATCAGAATTTACCCTCTTGACAGCAAAAGAAACGGAACAGCTCCTCTTTAAATCAATTGTCCATCAATCACTTAAAATATGGAACAAATTCAGAAAAGCTTTTATCCGTTGCACCTCTACATGATAATCACCTTTTTCTACTCTCTCAAACCTAAAAGATATTTATTCTTTGGAAAATGTCCGAGAATAAAACACTTAGACAATTGTATATAGATGATGTCTTTGCATCTTATGAACAATTATGCTTCAAATGTAACTTCCCATCAACACATGTTTTAACTACTTTCAAATCAGAAACTTTGCTAAAAGGAACTTACCTAATTGTCCACACCTCCCACCCATTACTATTCCAGAAGAAATAGTGGTCAGTCTTGAAGATTTAGACAGCATCTCAATAATATATAAAAACATATTAAAGTCTCTTCCTTTCAAAGATCCTAGGGTACAGTGGGGAAAGGATCTTTCACTTAATATTTCAGAAAAGGAGTGTAAGGCAGCCATGCATAGAATACACTCTAGCTCTATATGCACAAAGTATTCAATCATTCAACTTAAAATCTTGCATCAATCACATTTATCTTGTTTAAAATTGTCCAAGATGTATCCAGGGCAAGATCCAACCTGTGAATGTTGCAGTCTAGTTCCAACCTCACTGGGCCACATGTTTTGGAAGTGCATCAAACTAACATCATTTTGGGCAAAATATTGTTGAATGCCTATCATACAGCCTTGGTGTCACAATCACCGCTAACCCATTAACAACTATGTTTGGTGGACTCCCAGACTGGCTTAAAGTGGAGAAGGACAAATTGGCTGTAATTGCCTATACTACACTACTAGCATGGAGACCTATCTTGCTCAACTGAAAGAACCCCAACCCTACTTTTATAAGTCAGTGGATAACTGATGTTCTATGCTATTTGAAATTGGAAAACATCAGATTCTCGCTTAGAGGATCTGTTCAGAACTTTTTTAAAAGAGAAGATCTCAGTTTGACTCTGATTGAGCCACTTAACTGCTGGTGCTCCAACTGTTTGAATACAGTCTTAACTATAGGTAGACATTATATAAAATAAAGGATACAACAAGCAGCATGATGACACAGCAGGTTGGATGGACACCTCACAGTGCTTGGGGTCCTGGTTTGATTCAGGGTTGCTTTGCCCAACTTTTTTATTTATGTGTTCTTGTAAAATTCATGTCAGACTGTTTCAAGGATTATGCTTTCTTCACATAGGCTAGGGTGAGAAAATAACTTTGTATGGAGAACCCCTTCCCTATTCAATGGCAGGTTAATCTCTTCCTTCCTGCACCCACACTCTGAATGCTGTGTATGCATTTTCAAAAATGGGTAATTGAATGGCCTGTTTTTTTTTTTTATCTCATTTGACAATGGGCTTGTTGAATTATTGCATCTTATCCATTTTCCTGCATTCTTCTTGTGGAAAGAAGAAGATTTCAATGTTTACTTGATTGTGAACTTTCAATGGTTACTTGATTTAAGACAAAATTGGACCCTTAACAGTTACATACTTCACCCTCAAATAACAGTCATTAAAGTACACCACCCGAAAACCCCAAATCCCATATCATTTACATAGCTGGACATGGTGCTGCATGGAATATCACTACTGGTTCTCAATTCATGTAAACTAGATTTGGATTCTAGTCACTGTCTATGTGGATTTGTAAACATTTTCGAAATATGTAGATGAGCTTTTCAGTGTTAGCAGTTAAGTTTAAACTGTCCTGCTGTGCATGTATGTGTGAGTGTGCCTTGCAACAGAGTGCTGTTCTATTTAGAATCGGTTCCATCCATGCACCTGACTGTCTGGATGGGCTCAGGCTCTCTGCAGCCCTAAGGCTGTCTTAAGTGCGATCAATGAAAAGATGTATGGATGGCCAAATTTGTATAGGGCATACTATCCAGGTAATTCAACATGCCAGTATTGTTGTATGTACTTTGTTTACTGTATACACAAAGTACCAAATGCAGTTATTAAAAACAATTGGAGTATTCATCAGTACAAACTATGATAAGACACAGACAGACAAATACATGACTGCCACCATATGAACCATAATTTTAAAGTGTAGCTGGAGGTTGGTTCACCAGCTGAATTTGAATCTGTGAACTAAAAGAGCTTTGCAAACAAACTTAGGAAGATAGTTCCAGAGATTTCATTGATAGTTGTAGTGCATTGAGGGTTTACTTAGAAGTGTGGTGGATGAACAATAAAATCCTTGTGGTCTTGCATATCAGAGTACACAGTATAATCAAGACTTAATAATAAAAGTCATTGCAGACTTATCAACATTTTATATGAGTTTTATTTCAAGAAAAAATATTCCTCTACCAATCCACTTTCAGTTTACAGTATCATAAGGTAATATATAAGCATTAGGATTTTTAAAGAAAGCAAATTACATTTTTACTCTTTTTTCGGAAAAACTGGAAAGATTTGTTTTGAAAACTATTGAAATTAATTGAAATTAAATGAAATTGTTTTGTCTGAAAAGTGACCTGCCTGCATAAAGCTAAAAGCAACTGTATTCATGCAGTGCAGTTTTTACTGTTGCTGTCTCTTTGCTCCAAAGTCCCAGCTTCAAATCTCAGCCTGGTACTGCTGGTATTACATTTGTTTGTTCTCCCTCCATCTTTGTATGTTTTTCTTCTGGTTATCTGGTTGTTCTTACACATCCTAAAGGAGTGCTGGCTAAATTAATCTGATACACATGCGTGTGTGTGTTCAAGGATGGATGGAATGGCACCCTGTGAAATGTTTTCTGCTTTGTTCTCAGTTCTTCTAGGAAATCTACTGTTTGCAAGTGTTTTTCTTGGTAGAGTAAAATATTGCTCTACTTTCCCCTTTTGTATTATTTATATGTAGCCTTTGTCAGAATGCCTAATCTCACAGACTTACAACTGTTTATAAGGTATTATTGTATATAACTTACCCCCACCTTCCCCTCTATATCTATAACCTCAGGCAATTAGATGTAGTAAAACGACAAGAACAACAACAACATTTATTTATATAGCACATTTTCATACAAACAGTAGCTCAAAGTGCTTTACATAATAAAGAATAGAAAAATAAAAGACACAATAAGAAAACAAAATAAATCAGCATTAATTAACATCGAATAAGAGTAAGGTCCAATGGCCAGGGGGGACAGAAAAAACAAAAAAAACTCCAGACGGCTGGAGAAAAAAAAAAAAAATCTGTAGGGATTCCAGACCATGAGACCGCCCAGTCCCCTCTGGGCATTCTACCTAACATAAATGAAACAGTCCTCTTTGGATTTAGGGTTCTCACGGAAAGGCTTGATGATGATGGTCATGTAGAATTCTGCCTTTTAATCCATCCATCATTGTTGGAGCATCATGAAGCTTTGAGTAGGTGGAGGTGGCCAAGACCACCACCACAAAGAAACCGGAAAAAGAAACAGAAAAGAGAGTAGGGGTCAGTACGGATTTTAGAGCTACCCTGAATAGTTATTATGAGGAAATTGAGCATACAGAGTAGCAGGATTAAGTTAAATTAAGTTAAATTGAAGTTATAGAAAGGCCATGTTAAAGTAATGTCTTTTCAGCAGTGTTTTAAAGTGCTCTACTGTATTAGCCTGACGAATTCCTATTGGCAGGCTATTCCAGATTTTAGGTGCATAGCAGCAGAAGGCCGCCTCACCACTTCTTTTAAGTTTTGTTCTTGGAATTCTAAGGAGACACTCATTTGAGGATCTGAGGTTACGATTTGGAATATAGGGTGTCAGACATTCCGATATATAAGAAGGGGCGAGATTATTTAAGGCTTTATAAACCATAAGCAGAATTGTAAAGTCAATCCTGAATGACACAGGTAACCAGTGTAGTGACATCAGAACTGGAGAAATGTGTTCGGATTTTCTTTTCCTAGTTAGGATTCTAGCAGCTGCATTCTGCACTAGTTGCAAACGATTTATGTCTTTTTTGGGTAGTCCTGAGAGGAGTGCGTTACAGTAATCTAGTCGACTGAAAACAAACGCGTGAACTAATTTCTCAGCATCTTTCAGTGATATAAGAGGTCTAACTTTACTTATGTTTCTTAAGTGAAAAAATGCTGTCCTAGTGATCTGATTAATATGCGATTTAAAATTCAGATTACAGTCAACAATTACCTCTAAGCTTTTTACCTCCGTCTTGACTTTTAATCCTAATGTATCCAGTTTATTTCTAATAGCCTCATTGTATCCATTATTGCTAATCACTAAGATTTCAGTTTTCTCTTTATTTAACTTGAGAAAGTTACTATTCATCCATTCTGAGATACAAGTCAGACATTGTGTTAGTGAATCAATAGAATCGGGGTCATCAGGTGCTACTGATAAATACAGCTGACAAGCAGGAGTTAAGTTGCACATAAAATAATGTATTATTGATAATATTCATAAATAATAACAATATGCAAAGTACATTTGAATATTGGCAACCATACAACCTGATTAAATGGTGATGTGTAGTTTCAGGTGGCACACAGACTTGTAGTTACTAAAGTGTCTCTAGTTAAGGCATCATTGGTGCACAGCTTTCAGCCACATGTCTGTTCAATATAGCTGAAACTGTGCTCTTCATTGTGTTGTCTTCAGTTCATGGTGTGATGGTCTTCTTCATCATATGTTGGTTAGTAAGAGAGAGAGAGTGAGATAAAGCAAGCAAATTTATGGGTTTTCTGTCCAACCCCTACAGCCAATAGGACATCATGGTACTTAAAGGCCTCTGAGACAAGCCAATTCCAAACAGCCATACCTCAGACCAATGGAGGAAATAGAACATCTTAACACCTGCCCCCAAACCATATGTTAAAGTACACCTTAGCCTACTTGCGGGGGTAGAAGGACTTTAGCAAAGAAACACTCGCCAAACTGGTTTAAGGCATATCCCCCAAATCCTGTCATAAAATTACAAAGAGACTTAGTCGTAAAGGGGGGGCAAACATGAATGCCTCTTACCAAAGTAACACTAAATTACATTACTTTGCCTAAATTATAAATAAAGACATACAAAACATTTATCAAGGTATATGCAAAATCTTTTATCACAACAGCAAGAAACTCTGAACTGGAGAACAGTTTAAAAAATAGAACATTACAAAGACGAGCAGGTTAGGTTGATTGGCAATGCTAAATTGTCCCTAGTGTGTTGTGTGTGTGTGTATGTGATGTGAGCATGTGTTCACCCTGCAATGGGCTGGCCCTCTGTCCAGGGATTGTTCCTTGCACCCTGTGCCTGCTGGAATAGGCTCCAACCCTGCTCAGGATTAAGCAGGCTTAGAAAATACTACTGTATGGTATGGGATTGATATTATGTTACTTATTGTTTCTTAGGGTTATGAAGTATATTTATGATAATATTGTTTCTTTTTAATTAACAGGGCCTTCCATCTGGACAAATCAAACTTGTCTCCCAGCTCCACTTCTAAAGCTGCACTAATAGACAAGGTATCATATATAAACTTGCTTTTATGTTGATTCATATTCTATAGCGTATTTTAAATGCAGCTGTACTTCATCATATACTGTATATACCTACATTAATAATGTTTCATTTCCTTCCACACAGCTTATGCGTCCCCTAAATGCACTGGATGAACTCTACCGACTGATAGAAAGTTTTATCAGCTCAAAGCGAACAGCTGCTTGCCAATACACTGCGTGTGGCGCCTCAGGTGTTGGTCTGCTCTCAGTGGCATTAGAATTGTGTAACCGTCTGGGAGCGTGCCACGTTGTTATGTGCAACAGCGGAGTACATCGGTAAGAAAGCCTTTTTCATGCATTTCACACCTAATGGCTGGGGTGTGGGAGCATATCTGAAGACTTTATGAAGTGGATTGTTATGTTCTCTTATGTTCTTACCAGTCCCAGGTAAGTGTTTATGTTATCGTGAAAGACTGCAAGAAATTGTATATGATTGCCTCTGTGAACTAATGTTTCCTGCTATAAATTGACTTGTTTTGCAACAGACCCTAAGTCCCAGTCCTAAGCTAATCGCAGTAAGCTAATTTTATCACAGTATTTTCTCATTTAGAACAAAAAACCATGCTAGGCTGGTTTTGAATAGCATAGTACTGACTAATCACTAAAAATGTATCCATAGTAGGCCTTGGGTCAAAGTCAAACAGGGACTGGGCCTGAGTGCACAATGATGGCTCAAATGTCATAGCCAAGGTGGGAAACCTTTGACTTCTGTTTTTTTTGTCCCAATGGCATTTTTAAATGGCCCCTAATTATTGAGTTAATTTGAATCCCTTAACTGGTGTACATTTTTAATTTTCCCATTTCGGCATTTAGTCAAGATATCCATAAATACTCACCATTGTTTCTACATTTTAACTATTCTTACAAATTAAAAAGCGTTGAATAAACAGTTATGGTTTTCACTTCATACATGATTTAAGTTCAGTGAATCTAAACTGAATAAAAAAATCAAAAATAAAACTAAATCCTACAGATGTAATGGGTAATCACAGTTCAGTATTATATCAAATTCATAGGCATTTGTCATAAATGTACAGCTGAATTTATATCAATATCAAAAAGATATCTTTTCTGCCTATTTAAATACATTCCCAGATGTACTGCATTAGCTGTCAAAAGCATGCAAAATATAAAAAAAATGGTAAATGTATTCTCCCTTTCTCCCTTGCACACACTGGTGTTTCAAATGAGAGCAACTGGGACTTTTTTATCACCTTTAGTGGGTCAAAAGGAGGACCTTGAACTTTTGTTTATTGAACAAAGAGAGCAAGAAAAGGAAATGTCCTGTGCCAAAATAGGCATGTGCAATGACAATTCTAAATGTAGAATTATGCCAAACCCAATACAGACAGACACAGGACACAAGTTCAGCGCACACGTTTTTTATTTTTTTCTTGTGGGAAATGCTTTCCTTCATTTCCCACCTGCTCTGCACAGGTCAAAGCACAATAAAACAGCAAAAGAGCACTCATCACATTTTTTTCTTTCTTTTCTTTCTCTTTCCTTCCACCTCCACTCCTCCTGGCAAGCTTTGTCTCCCTTCCTCCCAACTTTGCCTCTCCGAATGGAGTGAGGTGGCTCCTTTTATAGAGCACTCGGAAGTGCTCCAAGTGTCCCTTAATTCCCTTCCAGCTGCACTTCTGGGTTTAGCGGAAGTGTTGCAATAAAGGGCTCAACAGTTCCTGCAGGACCCTCTGGTGGCCCCCATGGAACCCAGCTGTACAACACTCTAACTCCCATATTTCCCTGCGGAACTTCAAGGCACCACTGCAACCTGGCAGAGGGGCTGCCACCTAGTGCTCTGGGGGATATAATGCCCTGTGCAAGTTCTCTCCCCCAGTCCTTCCATTATATAGGCGTCCCCAGCAGGTATATATATTGTGTGAGGTAACTCAGGATCCAAGATAAACGCTGGATTAACGTTCAATTAATACAGTAGATCATATGCAGCAGAAAAAGCACTCAGTGGCACAAACAAACAAAACTACAGGCTGTAATGCCTTCTCTTAGCAGTGTGTCAGGTCTGGAGTAGAGCTCAATTCTGGTTGGAGCTTTTATCCAAATGAGATGCCTCCTTCCGAGAGCACCTCGAATTTATAGTCCTCCGACCAGACGGGACAGAGTCAATTGTCCTTTCTGGGCATCTTCTTTGTGCTGCGTGAACAGAAAAAAACAATACAGTTAGTGACAGCACCTTCTGTATGAGCCAGAATGGTGATCCTCTGACTAAATATAACTATATATATGGTTAGTTAGTTTATTAATTGCCCCAAGGGAAAATTTAGCATTTCACAAAATGTTTGTGTTTTTTGTGGCTGCCACGTCTCTTGTTGGTGGTTTATTTCTGTAAATACTAATGATATAAAGAAGTCTGGAGTCATCATTATAGGTATATTATTTTGATTATAATTTAGGATTACTTTATTTGTTGTTGAGTTAGCATTGCATTTATTTAATATTCAACTCAGTTTATTGTCATCATAGCTTTTAGGACAATGAAAAGTGTTTGATGATATTATGAGTAGTGCAGAGGCCTCAGTACAGTACAAGGTACTTGAAGTTTACATGTGCACACGGTACAATTCAATTCTTACTTGCATATCTTCCAAAAAAAGTAATAATTGTAGAGCACAAATAATATACAATGCATTGTTGAAACAAGACAAGTAGATAGGTGTGAAATTGTTTGGATGTCACTCATGGTAAGCCCTGTTTAATGGGACATACAGAAAAATAAACAGCAGAAATATAAGCAAGCTACAAAATAAGGATGTCTCCTAACTTGTCTCTATGGGAGCAGTGTCCAGAATGAACGTCAACGTCTGGTTATTTGTGCTGTTATATAAAAGGGCAGGGCTGAAGTGATTTCATGTATCCAGATTCTCCTTGTACTCTATTCTAGGAAAACAAAGACAAAAAGTGTTGCCAACTGTGCTACATTCAGATCCTTCCTCGCCATATTTACCTGACCAGAGCCAGAGGCACACTCCCAAAGCTTGCATGTATGACAGCATACAATGTAGATAATATCAATAATTGGTACAATATGAGCAAGAAACACTCATGCAGTTGCAAGTATAAGTGGCTGTTGAGTTGGTTTTATAGGCAGTGAGTCAAATCAGTCAGTCATCATCCAACCCGCTGTATCCTAACACAGGGTCATGGGGATCTGCTGGAGACAATCCCAACCAACACAGAGCGTAAGGCAGGAACAAATCCCTGGGCAGGGCGCTAAGCCCACCTCAGGGCACACACACCCCAAGCACACACTAGGGACAATTTAGGATCGCCAATGCACCTAACCTGCATGTCTTTGGACTGTGGGAGGACACCGACACAGACATGGGGAGAACATGCAAACTCCACGCAGGTAGAAGCGAACCCAGGTCTCCTTACTGCGAGGCAGCAGCGCTACCACTGCACCACTGTGCTGCCCATTAGTCAAATCTGAATCCCTAAATCTAGTAGTGCAAGTGGTAATGGTTGTGTACCATTTAGCTAGAATGGAAGACAGAGAACAGTGTCTGGGAAAGGTGGCCGAAGTCTTCAAAATACTGTTTTGCCTTTGTAAGGCGATATGTGTTATATATGTCCAGCACAAAAAGCCACTGTATACCAGTAACATTCTAAGCTAACTGTGGTATTTTGTGACCCTGAGCTGAGCAGGATGTGTTAGTTTTCTTACGTGTCTTCAGCATGGAAGCTCAAGTGAATAATTCTCAAAACTAGATTTGCTAAACTTCAACGTTTTGATATTTTAATGTCATGAAAAACACTGTTAAACAGTATGGATAATACTAATTTTGTATTCGTACTGAGATTTTATATCTTGTATAATGTTAGGAAGCTGTTCAGCAATAAAGAGGAATGGCTTAGAGTGCAGAGCTCACACTTCTGCAAGAGGATTTCAATGAGTTCAAACGATTTAGTGGATTGGAGAGATCAGCATAAGTTAGAGAGACAGTGTGAAAGAAAGGCTAGAGCAGGTCATAGGTGCATTGATTTTATTTTATTTTAGTAGTGTGTTTTGTAGCCTGACAACAGGAAGACATTAAGGGGATTTGTGATAAGATTAAAAATAAAAATAAAAGTTCCAAGAAGCATATTGGGGTTACCTCAGAATTCACATGTCGTCTCCCTCATATACTGTACAATATCATTGGGTATTAGATGATAATATTGTTATAAGTGTAGTTCCCCCACCGCACCTAGTATTTTTTAATAGATTCAAACTCAATGCGGTCACAGAACAAAAAAAATTTATTGAGTTAGCAAACTAAATTTAAAAAACATTTTTGGAATATAGAAAGGTACTTTGACATCACTGGGCCCACTCATTGTAAAGTATTCACTATTTAACATATATGTGTATAGTATTTCAATTGTAGACTAAATCACAATTAAAATTATATACATTAGCCCCTTTAATTAAGCACTTTTTATTTTTCTGAGATGTCTGCTTCCACGTATGTTCTACTTCACAAATAAAAAAGCCCTATAGTGATTCTATTTCCCTGCTTAAAATGTGACATCTGTAAAAGTGTATGTGTGCTCATTATCCAGTATCAGTTCAAAAAGTACACATTTAACAAATAGATTGCAAAGACATCTTTTCATTTTGTTACATTGTTCACACCTAAAATAGTACACAGCTCAATATATGCAGAAACAGCAAGAGGTTTATATCACGGTGGTGTTCAGTTACTGAAACAGAAAAAAATATTGTTAATTAGTGGCAAAGAAGCTACTGACTTAAAGACAACCTGCTGTGAATATGAAAGGTGCCAACATTTCTTGTCAAACACCCCTCATTTAGCTTACACATTTCATCATGATTTTACAACATATAATTGCTTCAAGCATCCCCAAAGCTGGAAAAGAAACTGTTTCACCATTTTGTTAAATATGTTCAATTTGCCTTTCTGCTTCAGCAACCCAAAAATTTAATACCAGTGTTTTAAAATTAGCAGAACATGCAAGGCGACTTTTTGTGATAATAAAATGCCAAATAACTCAAACTTTTGTTGGGCATAAGAAGGAGGAAATAAAGAGGGACATGGGTAATCTAGGCTGAAATATGTCAGTGTTTTCTCAAGACACTAGAGGGAGCACAGTCTCAGGGTACCCCATTGTCCTTGAAGGAGTACAGACAGATGAGAAGCTCCCCATGAGACCCAACACGTTAAGGTTCAGGGTTGCTGGGACCTTAATCTTGTGATGGAGCTGCCACCTAGTGTCCCTGTTAAACCTGTAACCTACCCTTGACCCTGCAAGTTTTTTTGAGGCTTAGCTAGAAATTAACCTGGGATGAATTTAAAAGACACTTCCCATCTGAGGCTCATTATGTGTGCAGTCAGGAGGAAGACTTTGACAAAGACTAGGACTGAAAGAAAGAGTAATGGCTCGAGAGAGAAAAAGAGGGAGACATTCACAAGTAAAAGAGGAATGGGAAAAAAGGAGTGCATACCATGGCACATTACATTTGGCACGTTGGTGAGTCGTGTTATCTGGCAGGCAGGACTTTACACCTATATAAGTAGGTTCAGGCAAGGTGGTTTTATTTGTTGCCTTTGCATCTCTTCATTTATTTAACCTTCTTTGGGGTCTGCTTTATTTATTTAATAAACTCGCATGTCCTTATGTATTTTGACCTTTTTCATGTTATCCTACAGTTGGGGTGATATTTATTTTGGTGTCATTTTTATTCTTTGCTTATTATTTAGATAGATAGATAGATACTTTATTAATCCCGATAGATAGATACTTTATTAATCCCAAGTAAAAGTTGTTGGCATATTGGCACATGAAGAGTGCTTACATTATACATTAAGTCAGTGGTTCTCAGACTTAGTCTTGGGACCCCCTGAGGCTACAGTTGAATCAGTTCAGTGCTGCAGATGAATCAGCCTTACAATGAGACTTAGAATGTGCTAAAATGCCTGTGGACTGTAAGTCTGTTTTCCCTTCAGTACGTTTGTGGATATCATGAATTGGAGTTATGTATATTCATTTTAAAGTGAAGTTATTAAGAAATGGTAACAGCCTCGGTTTCTCTTGTTCTTATGCCTGTCTTTCTGCTTTATTATTTTCTGTAGTGAAAACCTCTGACATTAAAGGCATTAACCTCTAGCTAACCAAACAGTTTTGCCGCACTGAATGGTTCTTTTTTTAATTTGTCAAGCTTTTTTAAGTTTTCATGCTGCTTGTAACAATCCATGGTAAGTATGCGTTTTTCACATGATGTACTAAAATAGTTCCCATCTTCAAGATCAGTTTCACCATGACCAATAGTTTTAAGTCCCCAAAACCAGTCTCCATTGCAAGGGTCTGGTCCGTCTAGGTCTATCGCAGCTTTGCCCACCACTAAACTGACATCATACCTGAACCTTAACCTTTGTCTTGCATGTGGCACCACAGGCTGAGCCAGGCTAGGTTATGTGGGTTGCCTGACACCTAGGTGCTTGCTAGCAAATGGCACTTCTGGGCCTGGCTCAAGAAGTGGGTCCTAGCAAGCCTATCCCAGGCAGGGTACACTGGTTTTTCAAACCATTTTTTTTGGCTGAACCTTTAGCCCAAACCTATTTGTCAAGGGGCCCTTACCAGGCACTCAAAGCTTCAGATGACCTAGCTCTGAGCATCACTAAGGTGCACAGCAGAAAAGAATATAAGATGATGAGGATTCCCAGGTTTATGTGTTTGAGACATATCAGTGCTCTTCTTAAGTAATAAAAGATGCAGACATTTCAGTAAATAACATACTGAGTTGGGGCGGCACGGTGGTGCAGTGGGTAGCGCTGCTGCTTCGCAGTTAGGAGACCTGGGTTCGTTTTCCGGGTCCTCTCTGCATGGAGTTTGCATGTTCTCCCCGTGTCTGTGTGGGTTTCCTGCAGGTGCTCCGGTTTCCTCTCACAGTCCAAAGACATGTAGGTTAAGTGCATTGGCCATCCTAAATCGTCCCTAGTGTGTGTGTATGCCCTGCGGTGGGCTGGCGCCTTGCCCGTGGTTTGTTTTCTGCCTTGTGCCCTGGGATTGGCTCCAGCAGATCCCCGTGACCCTGTAGTTAGGATATACTGTAGCGGGTTGGATAGTGGATGAATGGATGGAACATGCTGAGTTTAAAACTACATCTAAATTTTTGCCGCAACTGGGTGTTTTGTGATAATTTGTATGATCTAACGTGGTCTGAAGTAAAATGATAATAAATCATTGACCTCAGTGAGAAGAACTGTCTTGTTTCTGACTGCCAGAGTCATTCATTTTGTGCCAAAGTGGGTGTTTTTTTTTTACTTTTTTTTTACTTAATAAAATGCATACTTCTTTGTAATGCTTGTTAGGCTTGATATATCAATGTGCATTGCCTGCCAATATGTCACATATGAGCTGCAGGTCCTCCTTTTTATAAACAAGTTATTGTAAATAGTAAAATACATAACCAAACAGTTTTTTCAAGTCAGTTCTTTCCTTCATGGAGCATCTGCAAGTTCTGCTAGTGTTTTTAGATGGTGTGAAGACCACCCCAAAGTCAATGGCTTCTTTTCTTGCCGTACCCTCATTCTTTTGGAAATCATTGTGGTGCAATATGACCTTATGTTTTTTCAAACAGTTCCCATATAATAATAATCTTGTTCTGTTATCATATGCATGCTGTTCTAATTGACATTATCAATCAGGGTCAGAGGTTGGATATAAAGCTACTGCGGCTTGTAATACATCTCATTTTTTATGGCTTACATCATGTTTATGTAGCTCTTGTCTCCATTTTGGAAATTCTTGCTAAATTGAAGTTTCTGCACCTTTAAAGCCACCCATTGGATAGTGTGTGTACAAAGCCTGCTTTACTTTCATTGCATACAATGTCTTGAAAAATATTATAGTTAGAAGCAAATCAAAAATCATATTTTGCAACAAAGTGTGTGTAAATTGGGATTGTGGTGTACTTGAAACATGTAAGTGCCAGTAACAATAACGTGCAGTGAATACACTTGACTTGAGCATTCATAGTTTTCATACTTTCTCTGTATGCTTAGCATTCATTTGCTCAGCAGTTGATGCGCTTGCTGCTTCCTGAGCAGCTCTTCTTTTCTTCCCCCTTGAGGCCGGTTTCTTCTTTCATCAGCGTCTTTTTGCGTTAAAACTGATTAAGTTAGTGTTTGTGTTGCACTTACTTAGTATGTTTTCTTTAACTTTTCACTTAAGCTGGCACTTCAATCTGCCTCAAGAATGATTTAAGATGTGAAAAGGTAGGGGAAGTGATGGCGAAGGTGGTAGGAATGAAAATGGCACCTGTACACATGCACCGCATGGCCGCCCTGCTTTCCGCTGCCGAGAGTAGATTCTACAATAAAATAAAAAAATAATAAAAAGAGTAATAACCTTGGAGGTCAATCATCACCCTGAAAGGAGATAGTAGACGTCACATAGTATATGTGTACCAAATTTCAGGTGAATAGGTGAAACGGTTTGTGAGTTACAGGTGATTTAAAATCCTGGACAGACAAACGAATGGCCACAGTAGCGTATTATGTATAAAGATTGCTTTGTACCAGCAGCACAGTTTACTTGCCAGTTGTTGTCATAACTTTGGGCTCAGATATATTGGAGAACTGCAGTGTGGTCATGACCTGGGCTGAAGTGTGGTCCTCTTTTAGTTCACTGAATGGAAAATGGCTGTCACAAAGCACTGACTATCCTATATTTACGCACACTGAATTGCTACTTATAAAATGAATGTGACTTTAATATAAAGATATATTTTTCTGTTTTATTTTGCCTACCTAGTACAAGAGGAGAGGGAATATTTGAGCAAGGAACTGAATGTGAATTCACACTAAGTTTGAACTTGATGTATTTTTTATCCTTTTTTGCGAAGAACAATTCGCACCATGCTTGTTTAAGGGAGGTAAGGCAGGGAGAGAATGGCCTCCATTTATAGTTAAAAGTGAGAATACAGCTGTAAAGAAGAGGGCATTTTTATTTTTAGTTATATAATTTCCTTAAAAAGGTGTTGGGTAAACATTGATCAATTTTCAAAAAGTGAGAATTGTGTCCCTGTTGTCTTTAAATGTCCTTTTTTAAAATATGGGCAACAGATATTATATCATCACCAAACCATTTATAAGGAATTGGTTTTATTTATTTCTTCATAATTTTATTGTCACTATTAAGTCAAGAAGTATTTTCATGTATATCAACTACTCATCAAGTACATTGAGGTACAGACACAATTTTAAGCTTACAGTGGGCACCCTCAGATATCCCTGCGTTATTTAGGATTACATTATGGCACAAAAGACATAAAGCTTTGCCAGCTTACCTTGAATCCCAAGCATGTACCAGTGTGATTTCCAGATTGTATATGAAGTATCATTCTCTTTTTACGCCTTATTTTAGTTTTCCCATCCATCAAATTATTTTGAATAAGGCTGGAAAAAACAAGTGTTTCTCCTTGTATATTAATTTTTCTTGCATCTTAGTACATGCTACATTTATAGTTTACCTTTCAGTATGTGGCAGCTTGACAAATTATAAGCAAGGGGGTAAATGTCAAACCTATTTGTTTCTTGTTATCATGGTTAATACAAACATTTTTTTCTTGTTTCTTATGCCTGGCTGACATTTTGATCAAGTGCTGGTGAGTAAACTACCTGAATCATAATTCAGAATCAACTTTAAGAATGACATCTGAGACTCTTTAGGGTTCTTTATTAACCTTTGGCAGTAGTCCAGTGAAACTCGTCACATACAGGTCAGTCCAAAGAGCAAATAATGTGCATGGCAGTTGTAACGAAATTAACGTATACAAACAAATATAAAGATTTGGGGAATTGCCCCGTATATTGCTTGCAGCAAAAGATTGGTCAACCGTTGAAAATATCAAAACATTTGACAACTGTAGAGGATGTTAGATCAGTATTTATAAGAAAATGGCTGCTAGATAGAATTAAGGTGGAAGCGACGTCATCAAGGCTGGATTGGAAGTGACGTCATCATCAGGGACCGGAAGTGATGTCGTCATCGTTGGACCGGAAGTGACGTCATCCTTGGAGGCCGGAAGTGATGTCATCAACAGGGGGCCAGAAAGTGATGTCATCAGAGTTGGGCCGGAAGTGACGCCATCACCCGAAGCCGGAAGTGACGTCTGAATTGAAGAAGTGAAGTTGCCATTTTCTGAGTTGTGAGTTATTGCAGGTAAGTTTGGTTTATTGGTCTTCTTTGGATCTATAATATTAGAAAGAGAGGCATCAGTACCATAAAACAACCCCCCATCTGTCGATAAATCGCTCACCTGTGGGTTTGTTGGTTGTCTCCTAACCGCACGTGTGTGACACAGTAAATGAAATGCTAGAACCAGCTATTTTAGATTTTATCCCCAACTTGTGGTTTTCTGTAATTTGACTGGCTCAGGATAACACACCTTATGAACAAAAGCAATAAATATAGCAGAAATGCAGGGGTGCCCACACTTTTTCGGCTTGCGAGCTACTAAAAATGACCAGGTCGAAATGATCTACCTACATTAAAAATGCTCTCTAGGTGAAGGGCTTGCCAGAGATCCTGGCCTAGGGGCCCACGTTAGAATGTGGGGGCCATGGTCAGAGTTGAGTTTGTCTGCATTGGGGTTTGTTCTAGAGATCTGTGAAGATAAAAGTGCTTTGTGTGTATTTGTTTCACACAAGTTATTGAAGCACCTCAATTATTAAACAATTATGAATATCCTACCATCAAGCTTCGTTTGCCTTTACAGCATTTTGCTGGTGTTGTCATCTGCATGTTGTTCTTCTAGCTAAACAGAGCAGATGGCCCATAACTGCCAAAGCAGTAGTGTCAGTGGCTGTGGACTGTAGTGTCTAAGCAGGTTTTATAAATTACATTATGATATGTCATAGTCATTTGCATACTGGTTAGTTTAATGTTATAGTTTACTGTAGTAATAAATTATTACTACAGTAAACTATAACATTAAACTATTAATATTTAATAAAAATATTAATTACTAATAATTCATTATATTTGCGCTTTTATAACTTACTCAATACAGTGTACATAGCGAGAGGGGAGCCACATCATCCACCACCAATGTGTATCATACAGCTGGATTATGGGACTGCAGCCGTTTTTGCATCAGTACACTCACCACACATTCACTATTAGGTGGTGAAGGGGTGAGAGAGATAATTAGTGAAATAAACAGAGGGGATTAGTCGGGGGCAAGAATGACCAGGTCGTGGTGAGCAATTTAGCCATAACATTGGGAAAGGCCCTACAGTCTTCGAAAAATGCCCAGGGATCATTTTTTGACCACGCAGAGTCATAACCAGTTTTATGTCTCATTGAAAGATTGACACAAGTTTTTACAGTACAGTGGCCCTATCAGTGCACTGGGGCATTGGGCTCCACACACACACCACAGGGCACCCCCTGCTGGCCTCATCAACACCACTTCCAGCAGCAACTCAAGCATTTCCTAGATGGTCTTCCATGCAGGTACCGGCCAGGCCCAAACCTGCTTAGTTTCAGATGGATTAGGTGCTCCGATGTGCAGGTCGTATCGCTGCTGGTTATAGTGCAGAGTTTTATTATATTGTATTTGCAAGTATACAGTATCTGTAACAACTCTTTGTAGCTTGCATTGCAATTATATGGAGTTCATTTAACTTCTAAAAAGCTTTACAAAGAAATGACATCCAATTTAAAATATGGTCTATTGAAAAGTAAAGTAAAATAATACTGGATGAATATTTTATACTACACTCTCAGCTTACTGATCCTTTAAACCAAATTATAGAATATGAAGTTTGTACTGTTCAGCCGGAGCAATCATTCAGTAGTGTGGCCTCTCTTTGTTTCATATGTAAGGTTTAAATCTGTTCTTGAAACACCAACAGAATTAACATACAGACATTGACAGCACAGGGTGATAGAGTGAACACAGGCAGTTTGCTTAGATTCAGGAGTGCATTACAAAGATTAGCTCCTGTAATTGCTCTCTGAAGCCCTAATTGCTGGGCCATTTTGTAATTGATTCCTGTGTTTGCACACTGTAGATAACAATTAGTTCGCATTCATAGCAGACATTTGACCTTCATAGTCTTTGGTTAGCCCTGAATCAACATTACACTCCTGCATAGAAGGCTAAAATAAATAAATAACAATATAATCAGTTTGAGGTAAGGATAGGGACCATTTCATCAACTGCAGAATCCCCAAGATCAATAAAGCCTGGCTGCCTGTGGTCCCATAAAGGTCAGAGCACTCCCTTGACTGTGTTTATTAAATGTGTTGGATATTTGCTGTTGTTGTTAACCATTTTAAAAGCAGGACATGTACTCTGTGCATTTAAAAATATTATTTACTTTATTTTATACAACATAATACATTCTTCTGCCTTTCATGTCATGGCATGGCCAGGACCCAACACTGGCAAATCTCATCTGCACTTTCAGGATTTGGAATAGAAAGCCCTTGAAGGGCACAATGAACATCTCAATGATCAAAGGCAGTGCGGAATGAAGTAAGCAGGCCTTTCAAAAATGATTGTGAAAGGAAATTCACTTCAGAGACTGTTATATATGCAGGGAGAGAAACAGGGGAAAATCCTGATGCAGGGAATACATTTGATTCATTTTTCACCACAAATCCAGCAGTATGCCATTTCAGTGGAAAATGGATTATAATGTACTGGAGAAAAACATTTCAGCACCACCTGAGAGATTGATTGTTCTGGTGAGCCCCAAGCAGCAGCATACAGGCTGCCTTACCAAGAACAGTATTAATACTACTTATCTGTCAGTTATAGACTTTGAAGCGCAATGACAGAGTCATAGAATATCAGTTTTCTTGTAGAAATGTGTGAAGTTTAAAACAGAACAGATGAGAAGCAAGCTAATTTAATACTTGACACAACTATAAGGTGCATTTTAAATGTAATATTAGGCTTTTTCTTTCTTTATTTTTTTCTAGTAATGTGCCATTATTGTTTGAAAAGCAGTTTTTTTGATGTTTTTTATATTAAACAGAGAAAACTAGTTTTCTGACAATGAGACCTTTTCAGAATAATTTACAGTATGTAATCTATCATTTTTCAAATTATGCATTTTTTTTAACCTTTTACTATCCTGTTGGGTTTAAGGGTTTCAGAATGTGCATTGCTTATAGAATAGGTTCACCCTCTTGGCACAGTAATTTTTCATCACTTGATCACACTCCTAATCTAGTTCAGTTCAATTTAATTCCGTTTTATTGTCCCAAATAAATAAAATATAACAGTGAATATCATACTTATGGTGAAACGTTAGATCATACATATTAGACATTAAAATTAAACCAACATGTAGACAAGATTGAGGATTAATACAAATGCTATGTGTTTATCCTAAAATTTAAAGCCTGGTGGTGTTTATTAAAAATTGAACTTATTTAGAAGATTAATAGCAGTTGAAATGAAAGAGTATTTGAACCTGTTGCTTTTCATCCTGGGAACCTTGAACCTGAACTGAAATTGTGAATGTAGTGAATGAGTCCTGTCTGACAGAATGCATTCTGCTTTCTTTAAGACTTGCTTGTTAGATGGGTCGATGAGATTGAACCTTGTTGTTTTACTACTCCATTTTAAAATCTGAATTATTCTTCTTTTGTTTTTGAAATTAAGATTTCCAAACCAGGTCAGCAGAATATAAGTAATGACCGACGCAATCCAAGATTTATAAAACAGTGACCTAATGGAAGGACTCACACTAAAAGGACTCCGATTCTTTAGGCACTGATCTCCCTTTTTACATATGGTTTCTATTCTTTAAAAAGTCAATTTTTCCCAAATATGTGCAACTGTTTACAATCTCCACTACCTGGTCTTTGTTTCGTTTGGGTGAATGTTGCTTCTTCAGTAATCAGTTAGAACTTCATTAGTTTTTGTAATGTTTAGAAGTAGAAAAGACTCATCACACCAGTTAACAAAATAATCTGCCACTGGACCAGTTCATTCTCATTTAACAGGCTAACAATCACTTAGAGAGCGCGAGAGATACTAGGAGGGCTCGCTGATACAGCACATTGCCACACCAACCACATGACAAACCAACTCAGGATCCCAGATTAGGACCCGAGTGCAGCCATACAACGGATAAAACCTCAGCACCACACTACTTCAGATGGAAGATGGACCAGTTTTCAAATTTACTGGGACAACCATTTGTATAGAGGATATTTAAAAGAGGTTCAAGAACACAGCCCCGAGGGGACCCTGTGGATCATTACAGCATGTCAGACAGACAACCATTGACTTTCACTCTATGAGTCCTGCTGCTCTGCACATGATTTCAAGAGCCTACCACTAAGATGGTCTGGTCCAGGACTTTTATTTGGTTTTAATGTTCTTAAAATATTCTATACAACCCCCGCCACTCCTATCATGAGCAAGACATTCTGTCCTGAAATACCAAGGTGTACTTTTTATTTTAATTGGAGTAGTAAAGACCCTAAGCAAACTGTATGTGAGGCAAACCAAGTGTCAAGTTTGAATTGGCAAAAATAATATCTCATCTTAAAGACAGCCTAAGTCAAAATCTTTTAAATTCTGTTATTTTATTAAAAGGTTCTAGAACAGTTGTTTCTGCGGAATACCATTTGTGGCAAAATAAAATGGCAATTATGAATTATATATAAATGAGTCATTAAATTGTGAAAAAACATATAATTAAATAAAAGTAATTATTATGAAATACAATTTCATCATTTATTTTGTAGTTATCTTACGTTGATTTATTGCAGGTTTTATTTAAAAATAAAACTTATTTTATTTACTTATTTGATCCTTTTCCTACAGATTAACATTTGTTGTCAGTTACTTTCACCTGATTGTAGGCAGTAGGCTACAAAGATCTGTAGCACTGCTTGCATTCCAGCTGGCAAAACTTTGGGGGCAGTTAAAAGATGGGATAGTTAAGTTTAGCAGACCAAAGAGAAAAAGATCATTTAACACATGATACTAATTTGCTAGCAGGTCTTCTCATCTAACATGACACCAACCATCTCTTTTGCAGCAGGCAAAACACAAGTTCTCCCCAATTGTATGAGCCTGATAGCAAAGGTCCAGCAGGCAAAGTAGGGGTTTGCTAATGGCTGCCACTGCTGGTCCGCTGGGGTTTTACACATTGGCTTTTGGTGGCCCACTAGTGACAGCAGTGGGTGACTGACAATCGGTCCTTAAACAGCAGGAGAGCATTTTCCAACAGGAATCTGTCTTTCAGCCACTATATGCTTATTTATTTTATCTTATATTAAATGTTGTTGTTGCCAGTCCCTTAATTGACCACCACTTATGTGGGCAAGAATCGAACACATTTAAAATTCTTAACATTTTTATTTCCTCTCTGAAACTCAACATCCATTATTTCATCTCTGTTAAACAATTCCAGCCCTGTCACTGAGTACTCATGCATTTATTTTTCATTGGAAAATCTACATGCTGAGTATGATATGATTCAGTTAATATCTACTCATATTTTATCAATTTTGTGATGATTATTGTGGATATTTACAGCAACCTACCCCACGGCATTTCTGAAAAATGTTCAGTCCGTTAAATGTGTGAGATATCAAAATCTAGAAGTCAGTTTTTGTGAATTATTTCCTTCCATGTTCGTAAAGTGCACATGTGTTTTTTTCTTAGAAGATCTGTGTTCATTAATACTGAAATAATTATTAGCTTCTTTCAGAACACTTTGAATGGTCTGGTCCTTGTATGGACCACAGACTTTTTTATGATGGCACATGGGCATCCTGAGCTGTAACATGTTGGAAACTTCTGCAAGTAAACCATTTGAGGATGGCTCAGTGACAGGCTATTACAGAGTTGAGGTTGTGATGTATTTCACCACAAGTAAGACTCATTCAAGCCTCATGTTGAGGGCCACAATTTTAGCTCAGAAAACATGTCAAGTTTTTATACAGTTAGTAAAGTTAGCACCTTTACGGGCTGGCATCCTGAACAGGTCAATTTATTATGCATGCTAGATAAAACCCATTACAATAGCAAATGTATAAAACATATTACCTGGGCCACTTAATTTAAGGCAGTGGTTTGAATCACTAGTCCTTGACCAAATAAACGGTGTAAATATAAGAGCAGATTTAAGATCCATGCCAAAACCAGGCTTCTTTATGAGGCTACATATACCACAGCTATGAAGCTGCACCTTCTATCACTATGTGGCCAAAGTTCCACAGAATTGCATTATCAGAAAGTGAGTTCCTGAAAATATTTGCCTTAACTGTGCTATTACACTGCACATAAACACCTCGTTTTGAAATCCTGTCAGGAATTGATTAAAAAAAAAAAGATAAAATCAGCATAATACTTTGACTCTGACGCAAATATCACATAAATGAGAAGTTTATTTGATTTTAAATTATGTTGAATAATATTTTTTTTGCTTTTGTCCTAGTGCTTGTCAACTCTGTTCTTGTTTTTCTTTTAAATTTAGTTTTTTTTTTTTTTTCTCCTTCCAATATGCTGCCTTTTTCAAGTTTGACAGCTGTTTTGTACCATCTTTTTTTCCATTAAATCAAACAATATATTATTACATTTATAAGATATAATAAACTTTCAGCACACTGCCAAAGTCAAATGTAAGGTAGTAAGATCACTTTTACTACCTACCCAAATGTAAATACATACTGTATTGTCCACATACCCACTTTAGTCCTTTAGATGTTCTTCTTAAAATCTGTTCTAATTTGGTACCAGAGAAGACTTTGCAGTACCAGATATTATAAAAGAAAAAAGCAGGCATGTAAAACATGAAACATTTTCTGAGACTCGCAAATTCTACAGTCTTTAAGGCTTCTCTGTGGTACTTAATATTTCTGAAAAATACACATTTAAATTTGTAATCAGTAGCTTGGACTCTCCTAAATGTCATCCAGCCCAGAGATGTATTTACTTTCAGTCATTTTAGTCCTAGTAGTACTTCATCTTTATTACTTGTAGATACCATGAAATGCTACTGTCGTCATCACAGGTGAAAACCTCAGAAAAATATAAACTAAGGTTTGCTTCTCTGCATATTTTATTTTCCCCACTGCTGTTCTAAAATCACTTCACCTACTCTTTGTCTTTTCTCTTATTCCTTTAATTTATATGGAACTTCTTATTGTTACTATTTTCACTGGAGCCACGTTAGATATAATTTCTTCAGAAAATATTTTCATATTCCCCTGTATAATCAATGCAGGACATCTGTTAGTTTTTATTGTTCTAATTTTGGTGTGTAGTTCGGCTTTGTATAATATATATTTTTTAATTCTGCTACATCATTCCTTAATTGTCTGTACATCTTGTTGTGTGTCGTCCCAGTTTGTTTTTTAAGGTGTTGTTATCTGTTCAACATGTGCCAACTGACTCAACTATACAACCAGAACAGTTCATGCCTGGCAGTTTACTTACTGTATGAATTAAATGAGCTTAAAGTAAGACTGCAGACTCCAGAACAAAGGAAAAGTGAATATACATTTACTGTGTTAAATTTAAATATAGTGGTCCATGTTTTAACATAGAACATAGTACAGTGAAGCTGCTGTTAATTATGCAGCATTTTTGATAATCCATTGATCAAATGCGAATCCCCCAGTAAATCCTATTTCTTAAACTCCAGTTCTGATTTTGAAATCAGTCATTGTCTTGTATTTTCACCACTTGTTTATAATGAAATTGACCATGGAAGGCAGTTGTCCTTGATTATTTCCAAACCGTTTAGGCCATCAGAATACATTTTGTTAATTAACAGAAATATACATTTTTGAAGGAATGACTCAGATTTATTTTTTGTTAATTTTAGTTTATGTTTGCAAGTCAAATACTTTTTCTAAAATATGGTATGTGTTGTATTCCCTGAAATTCAAATGTGGAAAGAGAAGACTGAAGCCTGGCAGCATGTGCATTAACAATGTGTGACGATGTTTGACCTCAGGTTTACATAATGAGTTATTTAGTAAATGCAGTTCATTTATTCATTTATTTTCATTGCGTAAGTTACAAAGTCAGTTTTTCTGTTTTAACTTTGGAATTATAATCGATTAGCCAAAATACCTGGTGTTGCCCAGGTATATTTGTTTAATGGTTTAATGTAAGATAACAAGGAGTATTTGTTCTCTGTGTTCTTTTTGTGCATGATTGGATTCCATAATTGTGCTAATTCCTTGCAGTGATGGAACCATGAACACTACTTTTCTAGTTTACGGTGGTTTCACAAATAAGTGTTTAATCCCAGGATGGCTTGCTGAATACTTGAATCCATGAACTGCAGAAAGCATCTATAGTAGAGAGGGACAGGGGGATTGTGGTTGACAAGCAGAAGACAGTACCAGTGGCAGTATTCGATAATCTTAATAAGATTGTTCAAAGTTGATTAATTCAGTTAATTTAAAAATTGCTATTACTGTAATCACAACAATGTATTGGCATCACATCCTTAAATTATAACTGCTTCTTCATAAAATGGACTCAAATAAATGTCTACCATAAAGAAACAGTAAAAATTATGAACGCTTTCTTCCATATTCTGAACAATGGCTCAGGAAGGTGCTAAAAATCACATTTCATTCTCTTTCACTGTGGCCTATCTTTATCACACTTGGTGACAATATGCAGGTGTATAATAGCATTGTTTTTTTGTTGTTTTTTTCAAAAATATAAGGTTTTACTGGGACGAAAATTCATGTGTCAAATATAGTTAATATCAAAGCAATAGTCACATGTTCGCTGTAAAATAAAATTCCTATCTGCACATTTGACCAACCATTGTCCTTGTTCTACAGCCCAAATCTTGCTCTTTTGGTTATATATAACATCCATCCATCCATCAATTTTCTAAACCCACTTATAATATAACATCACAAAGTAATGAGTAGTACTGAGCTAAAAAGCCAAGTTCCTTTTTGCATACAGTTTTGTAAAACTGATGCTAAATTTCATTTCTCATGCAAGTTTGAAACTCACTAAAAAGAGTGTTTTTGTAGTTTTAAAAGATTTTTGGGTGCTTAAAAGGTATTGGCAACACTGTACATCTTTTTGGGACCTGTGTATTTCTCAGAAAATTTTCTAGATGAAAATAAACTTTTAAAATTCTACATAGCTAAATACAACTCACAATAAGACAAAAAGACTTACTCTTAACACAAAAGCTGTAATCGAAATAGACACAATAGATTGTTATCCAAATTCATTACGAACAAATAACTGCACCTGCAGTCTTGGATGAGATCCCACTTTAGCTGGTATGAAATTTCGAATGTTCTGATAATGGTGTCCTCCCATCAACCCTAGTGCACTCTTGCTACTCGATAGGAATTATAGTCCCTGTAGCTCAACAATGGACTGCTCTTCCCGATACACCATATATCCAATATTTTAACTGGACCAATGGTAGTACACATAGTAATTTTCATGAAAATCAGTACAGCTGTTTTTGTGTGAATGGCGAACAGACAGACAGATATGCTAACAGCTTACAGTTTTATTTATATAGATTTAGAGGGAAATGGGTCACTCATGGCATTCATTGATTATTTAAGGTTTCCAAGTCTGCTCCACGCCTTGTTGCAGACACGAAATGCTACTCTGCAGTCCTGGCTGAATGAAACAATCTATGAAGATTGAGGTCAGCTTATGTTTGTGGATCAGTGCAGCATCAATTTCTGTTTCAAAGTTGCTTACTTAGCACAGCTAATCAATTCTTGCATACTAATGAGTTTTTTTTATTGTCTGTCTTTATTTTTGTAATATACAGCTTATTAGATATAGCTTACATTAATTATATTGCCTCTTAAAATATGGTAATTACATTACATGTGTCAATTCATATGGGAATGGTGATTACTCTGTAAAGTGGTTTGTGATAGTTTAAAATGTAATTTATAATTAAAATAAAAAAATGTGCAAACCCTTTATTTGAGTATGACAGAACAAGGGTTAGGCTGACTGGCAATTCTAACCTAATCAAAATGAGACGTATGCATGATTGCGTGCTGTGATGAACTGCTGGCCTTATTGCACTATGACAGATAACACAAGTCTGCAAAATCAAACTCATAGAAAATTGCTTTTATTGTGAATAAATCTTTTTATTTGCATTCATGGTCACAATGAAAACTATAATAGAATGTTTTCATCACATCACATTTAAGAACAAACATTTAAAAATGCAATTAAAATTTAACAAGTTACCTGCTTAATGTTCTAAATCAATTTAACATGAAAATGTTTAGTCAATCTAATATTAAATATATACTGTATGTAAAGAAAACAGCAGTATGTATTCATTGGTTTGCATGTAACTTCTCCGGTTTTTCCCACTTCTTAGTTTCTTTTATCCAAAACTTTGGTGGCCTGTTGTTTGTACACTTTTTCTGGCACATCTCTATGGATCATCTGTCAGTAGTCTGCCATCAAACTGACATCCCAATGTCTTTGCTATGATCTTTCCACGTCCTTGATATCCTGATGAAATCTTTCTCCCTGCTCTACAGTCACCCCTCCAAGACTTTTACAGAAAAATTCCAAATGTGGATCCAAAAAGTGAACTTTGAGGCTTATGTTGGAATCTGATTCTTTACTAATACATTTTTCACACATTCTTTATAATTTGGATCTTTATTATTATTTGAAAACTTAGAAATGACTTCTTTGAAGTATAACCAGTTTGTTGTAGGTTGTTCATTACATCAAATTCTGCATCAGAAATCCATCCATCATCCAACCCACTATATCCTAACTACAGGGTCACGGGGGTCTGCTGGAGCCAATCCCAGCCAACACAGGGCGTAAGGCAGGAAACAAACCCCAGGCAGGATGCCAGCCCACCACAGGGCACACGCACACCAAGCACACACCAAGGACAATTTAGGATTGCCAATGCACCTAACCTGCATGTCTTTGGACTGTGGGAGGAAACCCACGCAGACACGAGGAGTACATCCAAACACAACTCAGGGACCCGGGAAATGAACCCAGGTCTCCTAACTGCAAGGCAGCAGTGCTACCACTGTTCCGCCGTGCCACCCTGCATCAGAAATCAGTTTTCTAATACCAGGTCCAACAAAAATGCCCTCTCTCAACATTCTGCACAAATACATAAAACAGGCTTCATCTTTTGATAGGAAATTGACAAATTACTTTATTAATCCTATCTTAATATGAAACAGTGGTAGTAGAACTTTATCTGGATCCCCCAAGTCAGGTATGTTGTTGCCATTAAGCTGTAGTTTTTTGTTTTTTTTTAATTTTTAACTTTCCATCTGGACCCAATGTAAATTCTTGGCTCTGTTGTCCCACTCACAGAGAAAAAAAAGTGAATCGGGCGTGACATGGCTGCTGATCCAGTAAGACACAAAGAACTTTCAGATCCCCACACATGAGCCAATAGTGCTCATTGATTTTCTCAAAAAAGATTTTCAAAGTTGTCGTAAGTTCCCTTTAAACGTACAGAATGATCAACAGGCATTCATGTTTGTTTACTGCTGTTATGAAGAAGCACTTCTTTTAGGCTTCTTTTAGATGAGTATATAAATAGTCTCCATTCATCTCCATTGTAGTCTCTGTGAAGTGTCTGCACAATTTCTTCAGTGCAGTAAATTAAGGGTCCATCTTTCTTTAAATATGCAGCAAGCTTTTCTATTCCGGTACCAACAGAAAGTTGTGTCTGGATGTAATATGTTTTTATGTTTTATCGAGATGTGCAACATTTTTGATAAGGTCTTGATCTTTTACTAAATCATTAAGTTCATCCTGAGTGGATTGCCTGAACATGTTGGGACAAATGGCCAGGATGCACAGTTGTCAGTGTAGTTTCCAGCTCATGAAGCTGGGAACAAATTTGGTACATTGAGTTGTCACTGACCCTAGGTAAGCCATGTGAATCAGAGTCCGAGAAAAAACTGTGCCTCAAAGAATGAGGTTGATCAAAGAGGCATTACAGAGCAACAATATACTTGTAATCGACAGATCATCGCCGAGAAGTGCAGTGTTTAATACCTTTAAAGCACTTCATGACAATGTAACCCTCAACATCCATGCAGTGCCAGTAGACAATAGAGTGCTCAACATCCCTGCTGCGCCATCTAATACTGCAAAGATCAAGACCTCAGCCGTTGTGCAGCTGGTGACAAAAGGACAACAGCAGCAGAAATGAATACCAACCCACCTAAAGAGTTGTTTGCCATTTCAAGAAGTCTGAAATGGTTGCTGCAGACAGCGACTTCGAAGGGAAGACTATGTAACAGTGATGACAAGTTGCATCAGCCAAAGATGAGTCCTCTGCTGTACAAAAATGAGCTGGCATTCCATCATGCAAATGAGCAGCTTCACAGCCTTTGGCAGGGTACCTATTAAAACAAACCTGCAATGTCACAAACAGAATTCTATCTATTACAGCAATGGCGAGAGTTCCTTTTAAGGATAGGGAGCCATCTAAATTAGCCTTGTAAAGAGCAGAGGATCCATTGTGGCAATCGACACTGGTGCTATAATATACAGTATTACTGTAAATAAATTACAGTTACTATTGTTTCATAGAGTCATCAAACATGTCAGAAAATATATTGATAAGATGGATGGAGGAAAAATAAGCAACATTCTCAAACCCATTCAGTTAATTTCAGGGTAATAAGGGTCAGGTCCAATTAGATTCTAGGCAAAAACCAACCCATGACAGCCAGTGTTTAGCAAGGGCCTTTCATGCTTTACGCACACATCAACACTCAGTCTGACAGGAAAAGCTTAGAGTATCCAGTTAATCTAACATATATGTCTTTGAAGATGATGTTTGGGTTTGGGATTTGAACCCAGATAAGAAATACATTTGTTTAAATAAAAATGTATCCTATTCATCCATGATCAAACCTATTTAGGTATACCCAATAAAATAAATAGGTATAAAAAGAAAAAAAAATTGGTAATATAAAACTCTCCACAACTGATACCTAATAGTTTTTAGTATCAGAGTTTAAGAAAAAAAATACATATCAGTCCTGTTTTTGAAGCTGCTTATTCTATTTCAGGATTGTGGAAAAGCAGAGCTTATCCCAGGGACATAAGAGGGACCAACTATAGAAGAGGAGCAAGTTCATCACAAGGACTCACACATATACACACACAAACCTCACTCCCACTTATACCAGACCCCCCATCTAGACCACTTCAATAATAGTGAGCAAGCTAGAATTTGAACCCATGCCCTGGAAGTATAATCACCAGCATGAAGAAAGAAATTCTTAAATTGTTACTTTTTTGGTAAATTAAAAATAAATATTTATACGGAAGCTTTTAACTTAATCAAGCCAAGTGTATTACCACAGCAAAATCTAAATTTGCTGACAGGGTTCTCAGTCCCCAGGCATAGGACTGAAATAGCAGAAATGGCATTAGAATGCTTGAGAAAGCAGTTGCCTCTTGAATATAATGCACTGACAGTAAATAATGTTTTGCTGCACAGGTGAACATGTACAAATTTATACATACACAAGCAATAAAGTAAGTACAACATAATTTGCTGATTCGTTTTTTCCATGAGAAGAGCAAAAATATAGAGGGTGTGTTTCATTTAGTTATTAATCTTAGTGAGCAATAGGGTGCTGTTATATCCCACAGTCAGTCTTGTCACTCTTTAAAGTGACAGCATTGCTACCACAGCAGAAATGCCCATTGCAATATGTAGTAAATAAATGTTACAAAGCAAAACAATGCTGCAGCAGTAGTTTATTCTTAAAATTAAAACTAAAAACATTGCAAATAAAACTGTACAGAGACTAGACAGCTTGTATTAACATGAATACTTTTTTTAAATTACTTTTTTATTTACAAAATTAGCAGATATAAATCTATTCTATGTCTAACCCAGTTATCCTAGCAGGTCACAAAGTACAAATCCACATCTTAATTGAAAACCTTCTCATTATGACAAAAGCTCACGTACAGAGGAAACTGTTACAGCAGTGCAAAAAAATGTGATAATGAGTTAAGCCCAAACTTAAATGGCCAAAATTGAACTGTGATTCCAAACTATGAAATAAATATTGACAAGCATTTGATATGTTTTATTGGCGTAACTAATCAGTTCACTAAAATATTGTTTTAAAATTTGCTTTACAGAGTGATAATATAAATGTTTGCCTAAATAATGATAATTACAGTATAATTAACAATGTGAATAACAGAAACATAAAATCCAAGGTTGGATCCTGCTGTTCCCAGTGCCAGCTGCCAGGGTAGATTTTGACCCTGAATTAGATTTAGGCATGTTTGAGAATGCTATGGTCTATTACAAATATACAAATATACTAGTTCTTTTTAGATCCTAATTAATCTTTCTCTTCTTTTCCATGTTTATGAGTTCCTTTATAATTTATATTTATTAATATATTGTGATCATATTTTTATTATGATGATTTTAAAAATAACAAGTAAATGTGGATAATATTAAGGAAAAGCAATACTCAACTTGTCAATTTAAGAAGTATAAGGAGCATAAAATTCCTAAACCATTAGAATTCCACAACTGCAAATGCAGCCATCCAACCACACTCACCCATTACTATGAGGGTTGAGCTACAAGAAGACAAAAAACAGAGATAGAAATTGGTTTAAAAAACGTAACCTTAAAACAGCTGTAGGTTATATCAGAAATGATCTTGCTTGTCCTAATTGTGTATTTCATCAAACAGATGAAATCTGTCTTGGAACTGTCTCTCAAACCTCTTTAGATGATGTCTGAATATTTATAGTATAGCCTGAAATCAGCTCCAAATGAATAAAATGAAAAATATGTTTTCGATGTACCAGAGCCAAAGGGTGAGTTGTTTTAGGACAGTGGTGACGAACCTATGGCACATGGACCAGAGTGGGCACTCAGAGCCCTCTCTGTGGGCATGCGTGCCGTCGCCCCAGCACAGAGTTACTAGAAAGCCAGAGGAACACGGGGCCAGGCTGCTCCCTTCCCCCTCTCCACGCACGCCTGAGAACATTTCTCACATCACCCACACCTCTGCCCAGCAGCCCAATGGGAGCACTTCCTCCCTCTCCTGTCTGGGGTAAGGCAGGCTGCTCACATGTGGCGTGAGGGTGCGGCGCAGATGGCAGCCTGTTGAGTCTGTGGCGAAGGTGATTCCCATGGTGGGGTTGGAGAGGAGCTAGGTTGGAGGGGATGTGGTATAGTGGGTCCACAGCTCAAAATTGAAAAGGCCAGTTTTAATAGATAATCGCCGCACTCGCGGCTTAGAGGGGAGCGTGGTAGTGCAGCAAGAGCGGTTCCTGGAAGCTTCATGATGCAAGTAGTCCTCTCTTAAGTGCACAGGTGAGGAGTCGTCCACATCTGTAATTGTTGCCGGGAGCTGCTAATCGCCACACCTGAGCCACGTCCCCATAATATATAATAGAAGCGCGAGGTGGATGGAAAGAGGAAAAAAAGAGAGAGAGAACGGGAATGAAGGTTAATGGGGAAGACCTGCATGAAACACTTGAGAAGGCAGAAGGGATGACAAAGAACAGCACAGTTAGTTCTGAAAATGAAATCCTTAAAGTATGGAAATCTCTGCCAAATAATTTTAAGTCAATGAAATAAATCCCTTGGGATTGCTTTGCTTACTTTGTTTGAATCATCTTATGCTTGTGAGCAGCTGTTTTCAGCTTTGAATCATATCAAATCTGACACTAGAAACAGACTAACAGATCACCTGAGTGCTGCATGTGTTGCTCTCAAACTTACAAATTATGAGCCAAGGTTAGATAAATTATCAGCATATATACAACAGCAAAAATAACATTAATTGTTCAAAAGCATGCCAAATGCAAACTTTTACCTTTCAATAAAAAGTTGTTTGTATCATTGAAAGCTGTTATTGTGTTTTTCTTTTAAGACAAAAGATGTTAATGTATTTGTTGTTTTTTCTAAACTAAAACTTCAGTATTCAGGTTAAATTGCCATGTTGGCACTTTGCGATAAATAAGTGGGTTTTGGGTTGCAGTTTGGGCACTTGGTCTCTCAATGGCTTGCCATCACTGTTCTAGGAGCTTTCATCTTGAAGATAATAAGATCTGAGTAGCAATGTTACCAAACAAATATGGTATTTTTAATGGTATCAAGGAATAATTTATTGGTACCCAGTAAAGTAAAAACATGAAGAAGGAATGGGATCTTCAATTTTAAAAGATAACATAGACAAGTGATTAAAAACCTATATATGAATAAGCTTGCAAATCATCTAATTTCATGTTATCACATAAAAACAATCCATGTCCTGAACTGTAAGATTCGATGTCCAAAATAACGTGGTACAATACAAATAAATGAAAACATCAGCTGGGTATGTGAATTTTTTATTTGATATTTGTTATTTGCAAAGAATGTGAAAATGTTGATGAAGTAAGATGAAGAGCATGGCAGCATTAAGAATACACTGAGCAGAAATGTTCAGTTCTTCCTCTTTATTTTCCAAGACAAAGTATGTGAATTATTAAGTGTTTGTGCTTAAAATGCAAAAATCACCTACTATTATTGTCATGTCTGTCTCCCTGTCTGTCCATACCAATCAATTCAATTGATTCATTGAAATTTTGTACCCTTATTTCTCAAGGAAACCTATCAGAAAAGTTGTAATTTTGTTGAGAAAATAGGGTGTGCTGTACACACTTTAAATTTAGAAGATAACCATATAAAAGCATTGGCAAATTGTGAACCCATCAATCTTAAATCAGAGAAACAGTCTGTGTAATCACCATTACTGATAACTTACTGTTTCAACTTTACCTTGAGTGGAGTTATTTCATCTTGTAAATTTGAAGTCTATATTTTTCTCTTTTACTCTCCTGATAATTGCTCTTTATGGCAAAAACAGATGCCCCATACATGTTATTGTAATGCCAGCACAATTGCACACACCGTAGTGTAAACACCTTCACATTAGTGGCTTGTGTGAACCACACTGCAACTCCAACTTGTTCTCCTGCTGATTCAGATCCTACCAGCTCAGTTAACTAGATATTGTAACCAAAAATAATTAAAAAATGAAAGCAAGAAAAGTAAAAGATAACGTATCATTAAATGGATGGAAGAGTAAAAGCTCTCCCTAAGTTTTGCAACAACTGAAAAGAAATCAGTTTAATAAGCTTTAGTGGTGTAAACATTTGTATGTGCTGTGCAGAAGGCAGTCGAAAAAAGTGCAATTTGAGTGCCGCTTCAAAGGAATTAAAGAAACCAGAATGATCTGCAAAAATATTGAGGAAGATAATATATTTCATTGATACTGATGAGTGATTATGTCAGTTTGTGTCCCAAACACAGTTATCGAGTAAATAGTAATTAATTTATGTCAAGCTCTAAATATGGGAACCGTGCAGTCAAACCCATTCTTACATTTTCTTGTAGTTTACATGCATAAAACTAATATGTCCATTTAGTCCTAATTGTTTCAACACTGCTATAATTTATGTCAATCATAACATTGCAGAAAGTCAAGGCTGATGTTAACCACGGAAGTGGTGCAACTATATCACTAGATAGAGGTGTTTGGCATAAATTTGACACGATTGTAGGGAAATTTAAGAGGGCCTCTTCTCACTCACCACTGTCCACACATCTTGTATCTGCCCACTCTTCAGTCCTCATGTCAAACAGGTTTCCTTCCCCAGCTGTAAGTCTCATTGTTGTTGATAGTAGCTGGACTGGATACTCCCTCAGAAAAAAAACTTATTAAAGAATTAACAGTACAGGTGACATAATGGCTTCATGTGTCCATGCAGGGTTTGATTCTTCTAGTCTATGTCGTGTTTGCAAATACTCCCTCTTTCTGTGTGAATTTTCCTCCAGTATTCTCCCTCATCATCAAAAATGTGCAGACTAGAGTTACTGCCAACTCTGAATTGACTCCGGTATGCATGTGTGTGGGTGTGGGTGCCCTGCAAAGTGAGGTGCCATCTCTGGGGTTGTTTCCCACCTCATGTCCAAGTACTGTGGTGTCTAGCCCCATTTCCCTAGACCATGCATTTAATTAAGTGAGTCTGAAAACATATATGTCATTTTGGCAAAGGGGTCTTCATTAGCTGCTCGAGACATTAAACAGACTCATACTTTAAAGCATTTTAAGCCACCCTTTGCTAAGTTTAGGAGAAAAAAAATTAAGTTTCATTAAATTCTGAAAAATCAATCAGGCAAGCAAGTGATCTTTAATCTGTGTAGCTCTTTTCTCAATGAGTACTGTCTGAAGATGCACTTTAAAGCTAATGTGTTCTGTACAAGTCATCAGAACATAAATAGAATTTTGATCACTTGGCCTCTGATTCTACTCAGATTATTTCTGTACTATTTAAAGGTTGGTGTGGCATGCGGCCGGGGGTGGAGCCCAGCCGGGACGCCCAGGAGGACCGGAGGAGGGCTTGTGCCTCCTCCAGACCACGAGGGGGCGACCGCCCTGGTTGTGGTGGGGGCCACGGGTAGAGGGCTTGGAAGCCCAACCCTGTAGGGGCCCGTGGCCACCGCCAGGCGGCGCCCCGGTGCCTGAAGAACCCTGGACCTCAGCACATCCGCCACAGCAGGAAGTGCTGGGGGGAAGAAGACTGGGGACGCTTCTGGGTGCGCAGCTGGCACTTCCGCCACACGGGGGTGTGTCCGCGGGGGATTGTCGGGAAGCAGCTGGAGCCCATCCGGGTTGGGATAAAAGGGGCCGCCTCCCTCCGTTCATTAGCAAGAGTCGGGTGGAAGAGGACGGAGCTCGGAGAGAGGAGTGGAGGTGGCCAGAAGGAAGGCATTTGGTGACTGTGGGGCCCGGACTTTGGGGGATCGGTGCTGGAGGCACTGGGTAGTGCACTGAACTCTGTAAATAGTAGTGTATATAATAAACGTGTGTTGGGTGAACAAACGATGTCCGTCTGTCTGTGTCCGTGTCCGGGTCCAGTTCCACATTGGTTAAGTTGATACTTTAAAATATTTGGAGCACCATTATATCCTGCATTTTCTTTTTGACCTGCACTCTTGTTTGATAAATAAATTACAATTATTATAAATATTCCTGGAACAGAAGATTAATTTGGCACTACAGCACATGTCTTTTATATTTTTGTGTTTTTTTGGGGGGAGATTTTTTTGCTATTTGTTTATAGTAATGTCAACTAATTTGAATGCATTTTCCTAACCGTCACTGTTGTAAAAATTGATTTTTATGTTAACCTTTCTGAGCAAAAAATCAGTACTTACATACTAAATGGATGTAATTCTTCCCAGATGAGATATTTATGAAACTCCGGAGATTGATTTTAGAATTTTCTTAAGAGTATATGCATTTACTTTTCAAATATTTCATTGATCTTTACTTTATTATTGCTATATACATTACTTATTATTCCTGCTCTTATTTGCAGCTGTACCCTAAGCGTCACTTTGGAGCAGGCGATTCTCCTTGCCAGAAGTCACGGGCTTCCACCACGGTGCATCATGCAGGCCACTGATGTAATGCGGAAACAGGTAAGAGATAATAATAATAATAATAATAATAATGATGGCTGGTAATTAACTTGATCCCTGTCCAAGATTGAATTGGATTAAGTACACTTGAGAATGTACTATAGTAATAATAAGAATAAAGTCAAAGTAAAATGCTGAGTTCAGGTAGGGAATCTTCCTTGCAAAACTTTCATTGCATTATGGTTACATTGTGTTTCTGTTGAATTAGATATTTTAGCGTAGAACATGTATAACTAATAATAAAATAGAGTTCGGCATTCAACACCCTGTTTCTTTTGCCTGTTGTGGTGTAAATAATTTGAGTGTCTTTATAAAGTTGCCCACATGAAATGGTTTTATTGCACAGAAGTAATAGGATACACCCTGTGCATTTTGGCTAAACATGCATGTTTCAGATTCTTAAGTGTTATACATCAGTATGTAAATGACAATTATCTTATCATCAATATGTCCCAAATAAAAACGTTTGAAAATTAGTTGAAAAGCACTAACAGCACTCCAATATACTGATAAAATACTTAACAGCCACTTAGACTCTCAACTGTATTAATGTTTTTGCTTTAAATATTTGTTGTGCTCACTGTCCATATTCTTAGTCTGCTTTGGAATTGTTCTTTCACTAGTCTGTGGGGGACATGCAAGACAAAAAAAATTCATTTTTCTGTGTAAACATGACAATAATTAACTTGAATTTGAATTTAAACACACAGCACATAATGGGTTTCACTTTGTCATTATTTATTCATAAAAACATAAGCTAATATTTTAAAACCATGTGTGAAAAACTAAGTACATTCCATGATTCAGTAGCATGTAGAACCACAGTGAGGAATCCGGTTCGACTAATATAAAACTGACACATGTAGCCCTCTAGGCTAGGTCACTTAATCTAGAGATCTCAGAAACAATGCTAAATATGACTCTCTGTAATGTAATCTGCAGCTGTAATTTCATTACACCTCCTACAATTGCAGTTGTCCAAATCTAGCAAATCTCTTTCTAACCGTTAACATACTTTTTGAAGTCACTGAATGATGGAAAGGATATATGTGGCATAATGAACATGTTGTTCTTTTAAAAAGACTTTTAAGACGTGTGTATTCTACCTAAATATACAGACACTGTTAAAGCAGGTCCATTCTTAGTAAAGCAAACACATTTCTTCTTGCACTCATAAATGAACAGTCACTGTTTTGGGTATGTAAGTGTAAGGTTTTAAGGCAGAGGCAGATTTATAGATACAAGTAGTATGTACAGAAGCAGGGCTTACACAAAGCACTAGGCCTCTGCTCCAAATTAATAAAATTCCTTAAAATGGCTTCATTTTTTTGTACCTATTATTTGAACTGTTGGCAATTTCAGAAATAGATTTCAAGATTTCATGCTTTGAGACTTGCACGGAATTGTTGTGCTGAAGTCAAAAGTGTTCATAGTGCTAAAATAATTGTCTCCTAAGTTCTGAGCCAGCCCATGTCAGTTCAGGAATACAGAACTATTGTTGTGTCAGTGAACTTGACTGTTTGCTCTGCTTTAAAGTCAGTAACCCTTCTATAGAAAGTGAAGCTTGCAACATCAATATCCATCAGAAAGTGAAAAATGAAACAAGAGGAGAAACAGACTGGAGTTTATATAAAAAGTGTTTTTTTTTTTTTCTTTCTTCATTTTGTAACTGTGACAATCTAACGAGTGATGTGTCAAAAGCGCAGGTAGAAACAAAATCTTCATCTGTTGCAGTAGTTGTAGTAAAAGTGACAAAAACACACAAGAAACAGACAAATGAACTGGCACAAGGTCGTGTAAGAAACTTCCACTATAACTAACAAACATGTAACAAGTTCAGCCATTCGAATGATCAAAAGCACTGCACTGCAAAATATAAGTTTTGATAAGCATTCGACAGTTATGTGCAAAAGAAATATTAAGACTTTGTACTCTGTTTATTATTTATCTGTGCATATCATATTGTGTTAAAAGTTCTACACATTGTAAGTAAAATATTAATTCATATTTGTAAGTATAATTCAAGAATTAGGAATATCTAGTTAGTATACTGTAAAAACATCTGTAAAATACATTAAAGTAAATATTTTTAGTAGGAAAAACCACTGTAGGAGAACTGATGATTAAAATGATTTAAAGAAATGATAAAGAAAACATTCTAAAATTAATCACTTTACTAAATTTTAATTAATTGATCTATAAAAAAAAGAATAACGCTAAAAATGTATTATTGATATTTTATATTTTGTTAGAAGTAAATATATTGGCTACTAAACCAATATAAGCAGCTTGCAGAAATATTGGTCCTTATTTGATGTAGTTTAATCCAAAGTTAATAATGATGATAAAATGTTGTGCTCTGCCTTCATTTTACTGATATAAACTGTACAGTGGTCTTTGATTCTGACCATTTTTTGATGGTTGAATGTTAGGATGCTCAGCTGCTAGTCAACTGACCGTTAAATTGTGGTCACATTTTGAGTGTAGCAGTGGATCTCAAATGTCGAAATTTTAAAATTTAAAAAAAGGGAAAAATAGCACATTGCTCATTTAAGAAGTTGATTGGAGCAAAAAATTGCAGCTACTTTGAGAACCACATCACTATAGCAAAATGAACTGAGTATTGCATTTGAAATATAAAGATTGTTAGGTCTCTTTTTTGAGTCTGTTAAAATCAATTCTGTTGTTTTGGTGGTAAAATAATACGGCCAAGATAAGATCTGCCCTGTGACTTTCAAATCCTCCACTGTTTTGAAGTGATTACTTTCTGAATGAAATGACCGTAAACCCTTTTTTTTAAGGCCATCCAAGTAAATTCCTAGGTTGAGAGCATGTAACAATTTACTAGATGTAATATAATCACATAAAGGTTCATGACATTGTCATTTAGAACATATATCATTTGAATGTTGTCTATTTTGAAAGAAGAGAAAACTCCAATATACCATATATTGGTATTATTCATTTATAATGTAGTTTTTCATCTTTCAGTTGTCTAAGGTGGTACTCCCAAGGTTTTCTTTCTTCAGGTCAGCTGGTCTAGTATTTGTTCTGGGGGTGTTTTGTCACCCATCCTATGGACTCCTTTAGTCTCCTCTAGAGTGTGGAGATTAATTGCCAATGAAAGTTCATCTCTTGATGCGCCATCAGTCATATTTTTTGGGGTAAATGAATGCACACTTTGTGTGAGGTCTTCTGTACAGACAGACTCGGTCTTTTCTAGGTCTTAAATCACGCTTTCCTCTCCACAGGAATTGCGAGTTTTGTTACACTTTAAACATATAAAATACTAAATAAAAGTAGTTTTTTTTTTTTAAACTCCTGATGCTCGTGCATCTGTGAAAATCACTTACAAACTCCAGCTATGCAGTCTTCTTAATGTATGTGGAATTTAAGGAAGATTAGGAGAGAAATGTACAAAGTAGGCCAAAAAGGAGGCACTGAGCGTGATAACTCAAGTGGAAAAGACTGGAGCCATCAGCATTCCAAGAACCATCACTCTCAGCTCAGTGATTACTGTTCTTGAAAGTGTTTTAGATTATTATTATTATTATACAGCCAATTAAATGCATAAAAGATTAGATGGTGGCAGTTATACATATTAGGCTTTTGTAATAATGAAATCTGGTGAGGACTGCATTGTAAGCTGCAGTTCTGGAGACTAAAGTGTGAAGACTGGGAGTTAAAGCATCCTTTCAGGCAGTTCTTTCTAAGTCCCATCTTCATCCCCACAGAGCATCTTGTGAGTTACAGAGTCAGATTATTACATTAAGCAGATATACATTTTAGTGTATGTCAGGCACATCACACACCGTCACAAATCAGCTACCCACAAACAGCAAGTGACAGATTTCTGTGAAATCTATAGTTTGTTGACTTATGTGTTTCATGTGCTTAAATGTTAGGCCATTGGTTTTTAAGCTACTTTATGCATTGTTTTCCTTTTCATGTGGAGTTGCACAAATATTGTAATTGGTCAGTTCTTAGAAATTAATCAACTGTTTAAAAATTTTCAGACAAATTATATTTTTGATATTGGTAAGATCGCAGCGTTTTAACCAGGTGGGGTAAGTCATGAAAAGAAAATGCAGGCATTTTTGTTTTCCTGTGTCAGTTTTCCTGTATAAGTTAACTTATGTGGGTGATTGAAATAAAACATTAAAGGGCTCATCCAAATAAATATGTTTTAATAATGCTTTTAAGGATTTGATATCATTTAAAGTAACTGATGGGGCATAAGGGCAATAATGGCATCATGTGCAGAACCAGATATGATTGTTGTAGAATTATATTTGAAAATTACTGAATAAAGTATGTTTTAAAAACAGATTTTATTCAGAAATTGTATTCAGATTGTGGTCTTTCAGAATTACTGGGAAAAGATGAAATGAAAGTTTATTTAAAAATAATTCCACAATCTGAACACTGCTGACAATATTAGAAAGACCTCCAAATAAGCGTTACTTTGTGCCCATGGAAATAAATGGCAAAATATTGAATGAGGAGAGCTAGCCAGTGCTTTCACGAGGCAGGCAAAGTAATGAATAAGGACACAAGGAATCAAGTGGTAAGCATAAAAATTAAGCCTATATTGCACTTCATGGCACCTGCTCTTTGCGTTCAGTGTCTTGCAGCTGCTGCAGCAATTAGTTGCTTATTTCTGCAGACTCGGGAAAATTGCATCACACTCAGGTATCTGCCTACCATACGTAAATATGATGAGGGTTTCCAGCTCAGGCAAATTCATTTCACTTCAACAGATATACTTATTTTGTATTTGTAGATAATAAATAAGGTGCTACCAATAACTTGTTTATACTTTTCCATATTCATAGTCAAGTATGCAGACAATTGAAGTGCATATGTGTTATGTATCTGTACCTCTTTATGGAGATGTGATATTATAATAACTTTTGCAACATTACACTCTAGCTGAATTGTTACAGGTCCTGGGAACCTAGCTCTCTGTTTATGCACTTCATATACACTCACCTAAAGGATTATTAGGAACACCTGTTCAATTTCTCATTAATGCAATTATCTAATCAACCAATCACATGGCAGTTGCTTCAATGCATTTAGGAGTGTGGTCCTGGTCAAGACAATCTCCTGAACTCCAAACTGAATGTCAGAATGGGAAAGAAAGGTGATTTAAGCAATTTTGAGCGTGGCATGGTTGTTGGTGCCAGACGGGCCGGTCTGAGTATTTCACAATCTGCTCAGTTACTGGGATTTTCACGCACAACCATTTCTAGGGTTTACAAAGAATGGTATGAAAAGGGAAAAACATCCAGTATGCGGCAGTCCTGTGGGAGAAAATGCCTTGTTGATGCTAGAGGTCAGAGGAGAATGGGCCGACTGATTCAAGCTGATAGAAGAGCAACTTTGACTGAAATAACCACTCGTTACAACCGAGGTATGCAGCAAAGCATTTGTGAAGCCACAACACGCACAACCTTGAGGCGGATGGGCTACAACAGCAGAAGACCCCACCGGGTACCACTCATCTCCACTACAAATAGGAAAAAGAGGCTACAATTTGCACGAGCTCACCAAAATTGGACAGTTGAAGACTGGAAAAATGTTGCCTGGTCTGATGAGTCTCGATTTCTGTTGAGACATTCAAATGGTAGAGTCAGAATTTGGCGTAAACAGAATGAGAACATGGATCCATCATGCCTTGTTACCACTGTGCAGGCTGGTGGTGGTGGTGTAATGGTGTGGGGGATGTTTTCTTGGCACACTTTAGGCCCCTTAGTGCCAATTGGGCATCGTTTAAATGCCACGGGCTACCTGAGCATTGTTTCTGACCATGTCCATCCCTTCATGACCACCATGTACCCATCCTCTGATGGCTACTTCCAGCAGGATAATGCACCATGTCACAAAGCTCGAATCATTTCAAATTGGTTTCTTGAACATGACAATGAGTTCACTGTACTAAAATGGCCCCCACAGTCACCAGATCTCAACCCAATAAAGAATCTTTGGGATGTGGTGGAACGGGAGCTTTGTGCCCTGGATGTGCATCCCACAAATCTCCATCAACTGCAAGATGCTATCCTATCAATATGGGCCAACATTTCTAAAGAATGCTTTCAGCACCTTATTGAATCAATGCCACATAGAATTAAGGAAGTTCTGAAGGCGAAAGGGGGTCAAACACCGTATTAGTATGGTGTTCCTAATAATCCTTTAGGTGAGTGTATTGTACTGTGCATTTCTATAAACTCATTTTTGTTTTCCTGCAAAGCTAAGACTGGTGTTACACTACACATCTTCAAGTCAGAGAACAAGTCAACTTTAATGACTACAGACCCTGGGCCTCATTGCCTTGGGGATTTCAGATTACATGACTAGGAATCAGAGGGAATGAAATTATAAATCTTTTTTTATTATTATTTTACTCGTGTTGTGGATGCCCTAGTCTTAATGGCAAAAGGTACAGTATTTTAAAAGAATCTGTACCAAGATAATCATACATGAGTCAACAGGATAAGAGAAAACAAGAAAAGGAGACTTGATTTGCTTCTGGTAAAAAGGGCATTTCGTTAGGGACACCATAAGGAAGATAACAACATATTTTACAGCTATTTCTTATTTTTATCTGTTTGGATGTGTATCTGTCTTTCTCTAAACAATTGCGTGGATATGGCTACTTTCTACAGATTACATAAATTTAAATATTTGTATTATAACACCTGCAAACATTTGTTAAAGAATAAGGAAATTGCTTTTCATATATGTTTTGACTTAATAGAAGAAGTCCACTAATCTGTTTTTTGTCTTTTCCTTAGGGTGCAAGAGTTCAAAACTCTGCCAAGAATCTAGGAGTGAGGGATCGCACACCGCAGTCAGCTCCGAGGTAAGAAATGTTACTCAATGTGAATGATACTTTGGTCTCCTCTGACTAGCTTTAAATATTAAATTCCTTAGTATACCACATACTCTCATTCTCCCTAAGTACTGCATTATAACTATACATATTATATTATATTATATTATATTATATTATATTATATTATATTAT